>JALIGW010000005.1:19660000-20260000 GCA_023053685.1 Diadophis punctatus similis | reverse complement strand
TTACCTGACTAGGTTATATCATCAGAGCTGATAGGTAAGATGTGCAGACAAAGAACGAAGCTTTGAGAGCAGTAAGGACTTCATAATCCAGAGGATAATTTTGAAGATAATAAAGTTTAGGAAAAGCAGTAGCATGCAAAAGACACTCTCAAACATTAAACTTTCACATCTGCTCATGACAGCAACTCTACAATAGTTTTCAACAGGTTGTTATCTAGCCAGTTCAGCCACGTTTGTGAGAACCAAGTGTTAAATTTGGTTCTCACAACTGTTAAGAGATAGGCAACGGCTCACATTTTTCCTGCTCTGCTTGGACAAGCTTGTTTATCCAGCTGGTCCAGAAAGGAAGGCTCAGACCGTCTTTGCTAGAGATTGTCTGTTGCACGCACAGGCAAAACCAAGGCCCTGATAGGAATAAGGTATGCTTCAATCATACATTTTCATTTGTTTAGATTTCTAGCCAGCGAGCTTGCCCAGGCAGAGTAGGAAAAATGTGAGATCTTGGCTTATTCAGCTCGTGAAGTGGAGAGAAGAGGCATGCAGAGGGTGGAAGATATGTTTTGTTCCGATGAAGTTTGCAGTTTTCCAACCCTCCAAAGAAAAACTGCAGTGTCATTCCCCATTCAACCCCCAGCCCACAAGTTGTAAGTGGGAGCCAGCCAGGTGTGTCGTTTTGAAAGCTCTGAAAAAGGGAAGGGCTTTGATCATACAAGGCATCTTGACTCCTTGAAGCACAAACGGGTTTAGAGACACTGCTTTCAAACCAGCATGTTAGAAATGTTCTATGAAAATGCTTACCATGTTTGGTGGACATGTAAAAAAGGCAGAAAATTCTAGATTCAAACACACAACCTGATTCAGAGGATTTTATGGATGAATACACAACTGAGAACAGAGGTTTGTATTTTGGGATTGGTGGACAAACAACTGGAAAACAGCTACTGAACTTTGGTTCTGTACATGATAACCTGAGCGAGGTTATTGTATGCACCAAGATGGAAAGATTCAGCATTGCCCACAATGAAAGAATGGTTGGTGAAAATGATGGAACTTGCTAAGATGCCTAAACAGACCTCTTTGATCAGAGAAAAGACAATATATCCATTTATTACTGATTGGAAACCCCTTATATACTTTTTACATGAAACAGAAAAAAATGAACTTATGATGCCGGTATATGGTTTTGACGATTCGACAGGATAGATTATAGAAAAAAAATATTGTAACCATAGATTAAGAGGGAAATTGGGAATTATAACCATTGTGAAGTGATTGAAAGCTACTTCTTTGTATATTTTTTAATTTCTATTCTATTTTTTATTTCCTTTCCTGCATTTTAGCTTTCTTTTTATTTCTTTTTCTGTCTTTTTCTTCATTTATATTTTTTAATCTTCCCTTTGAAAAAGCTTAGAAACACATTTTTCTATGAAAAATGCATGTCATAGGAGAAAGCTACAAGAATTTCCAGAACATTATTTTTTTCTTTTTTCTTTATTTATACAATTTCAGCCCATCTTTTTGCACAGAAGGGGACTACGATGCAATGTTTGACACAGAATCGGGATAAAATGAATGTAAAGGTGGAAGAGTTAAACACAGATTAAAAGTGTCAGACTCCTTTCAAAACTAATTATTTTCAGATCTGACACGAGCTAAAAAAAAACTAGTTTTAACAGTAGTGAACCTATGCAATTTACATAGTTTGCGGGGGGAGGGGCATCATTCAAAATGTTCAGCACCCAACCCGGTAGCTGTTAGAAATATATAGGTTTGGTTCTGCTTCACCAGAATAAATTTGCATTTATGCATTTGTAAGACATTCCCAATGACCAGGCTTTGTAGCTCGGGAAGCATTGCTCTGTGCAATTCTGTTTCATCTCCTAAAGACAACAGGCAATTTGGCAGGCATACCAACTTATTTCAATGCTGGATTGTACTTGCATACATTAATATGTGAGAAAGTGCACTCTCTTCTATCTAACAGTGGTTCTCAACCTGTTCTTCACCACGTATCCCTTTAAATCTCTTTTGTAGCCAGTGGCCACGGACCCCCAAGACTTAATTCAAGATTTAAATCATAACATTTCTTCAAGCCTTCATGGACACCCTGTGACATCAGGGACCCCCAGCGGGTCTGTGGACCACAGGTTGAGAATTACAGATCTAATGTATTTGGTCCGTTAGATGCCAGATCAGGCTTGTTACTTGGAGTGTGGCAGTTGCTGCTGCAAAATAGCTGATGTGATTCATATTCTTCTGCTCATCATGCTATTCTTTTTAGGGGAAAGAAGTTATGCCAATGTGCGAAGAGGGGAAAAAGGGGGGCAATTTAATTAAATGTGGTTTATATCAACACCGTTCTCCATATCCTCGTAAGCCATGCTTGACCATCTTTCTATTATTCTTAAATAACCCATCCCTGATGCATTCAACATACAATTAAGGCTGTAGACAAAATACTTGGGCAATAGCTCCAGAGAAGTGACGTTTTTGGATCCCTTTCAGTCAGGATTTAGACTGAGGTATGGGAACGAAATGGCATTGACTGCACTTGTATGACGTCTGTCAGGAGAGGGATGGGGATAAGGATCCAAGGAACATAGTCCTCAACGTGCCTGGGCCTGTTTTTAATTCTTATCCCATCTGGGTTAATTGAAGTCAATCTTCCAGTTTAGGAGTTCACATATTTACCTCATGACCCAATTAAATATGTTGTACAAATGGGTCCACAGTAAAGACTGCAGTGCTTGTTTATTACCTTTTTTTGCATTTCATTACACTGGAGTTGTTCAGATAACCTCAGCATAAAGTTGGACAAAGAGAAACTTGATTCTAGAAAATTTTATATGTATAGTGAGAGTATGATTGGACAACATGGAAACTATTCTACTACATATCTTCCACATCAATTGATTATTTTCCTTTTGTCGTGTTTATTTTATTTTAATATAGCAATAGCACTTTACTTATATACCGCTTCATAGTGCTTTCCAGCCCTCTCTAAGCGGTTTACAGAGTTCAGCATATTGCCCCCAACAATCTGGGTCCTCATTTTACCCACCTCGGAAGGATGGAAGGCTGAGTCAACCTTGAGCCTAGTGAGATTCGAACAGCTGGACTGCTGAACTAGCAATCAGCTGAAGGTCGCAATGCTGCTTTTAACCACTGCGCTATCTCAGCTCCTATCTATACTACAATAGGTTGTAGTTCTGTCTCATTCTGTTGGAGGTGTGTGTGTATGTGTGTGTGTCTAACATACGCCGATGAAACATGGACACTAACCTCAACATCAATTAAAAAGCTATCAGTAGCGCAAAGAGCCATGGAAAGATACATGCTCGGCATCACAAGACAAGATAGAAAGACCTGCTCATGGATTAGAGAACAAACAAAGGTATATATGATCAAGAGAGTAAAAGAATTGAAATGGGAATGGGCTGGTCACATAGCAAGAACTGATGGCAGGTGGACCAAGGCAGGCATAGAAAGGACCCCACTTGATAAAAAGCATCCATGAAAGAGACCTAAAACAAGATGATCAAGGACATCAGCAAGCATTGTCAGCCCAATTGGCAAAAGAAAGCGCTGTGTGTGTGTGTACACATACACACTTATGTGTGTATTATATACACACACACACATATACACATACCTCCAACAGAATGAGATGTGTATTATATACTATATATACATATGTGTGAATGAATATGTGTGTGTGTGTATATATATATATACTGTGTGTGTGTGTGTGTGTGTATATATATATATATAGTCGAATTTTTTCATTTTCATTTATTAGCAAAAATGTTATACACACACACACATATATATATTAACAATATATATATATATATATATATATATATATATATATATATATATATATATATATATATATATATATATATATATATATATATATATATCATTAACAATTCATGAATTATGGGCATACCCTCCCCAAACAAGTCCAATCCCACATATTAAAAATGTAATTAATACTAGTTATTAAATTAAACGTTTGGATAAAATTCTTGTCAGTAACCACAAAACCAGATTAATCTGGAACCTACTTTTATTTAAGTTTAGTGCTCAAATTGCTACTCAGAAGAAAAACGTTCATACCAAGAGATACATTGTGACTTGGGTCTATTCTCACATGAAATCAACCGTAGGGGAATAGGAGAGACCCTCCCTATGAAAAGGTCAAGAGATTTAAGTCAAAATAATTCAATGAATTCTTTGTTATTTTAGCAGCAGGATGAAGATAATTGAAGTTCCTGCTCTTTCCAACATGGCTTCCATGTACTGAATTCTAATTATCTAGTCTGTGGTGTAATTTACAACCTTTGCTTCATGGCTCCCTCAACTGAGAACTAGCATGGATGCTTGAAAAATCACCAAACAAGCATAAAATGACAAAGTCCAATGTTGTGTTAGCTGGTGTCTCCTTGTGAAGCCCAACTCTCCTCTTGACAGCTTCTCATCTAATTGCAGCACCTTTCAAAATCTGCTCTATCCCATCTTGAAAGTTCCTGGACCTGCTTAGCAGAGGGACTGCAAGAATAGCAGCAAATTGATCAATTCCCAACTGGGAATGCTATCCTGCATCTTCATAGTTGAGATTTGTACAAAGGAAATTAAAAAATTGAATGAGAAATGGGATAAAATATGAGAAATCTTGATGGATATAAATTTTGTTAATGATGAAGCCCAATCTAGGATCTAAACAAGACCATTCAATGCAGAAAGAATACCAGGAGAAAAGTTCAGATTCCAATTTGATAGTGAAGTTAATATTTCTTTTCTTTTATGTGAACTGTAGGAACCAAGAGTTACAGAGAAACATTTTCTGTTGCCATCTTTTCACCTTCCTTCCAATAAAAAAAAATCTTCCATTTTGATTTCTGATTTTTGGGTGCATGAAACTCATGCTCAGGTTTATTAAATGATCTTTCCATTTAGAAGAAATACTCCTCCCCCATAAATTGTTTTTGAAAAACCAAAACTACCTTTAAAAAGCATCAGCTTATACATTATGCATTGTTCTGATAATTGACCTGCTGATCTTAGGTTATTCATTGTGGAAAATGTAATCGATAAAATATGGATTATGTCAGCAACTTTCCTATCATCATTTCAGACATTTTTTCCAGCTACAGAGATTACAGGAACTGCTGACAATTCACGTGTTTTTCTGTGCTTCAGGGTGACTCCCATCTCTCTCTCTCTCTCTCTCTCTCTCTCTCTCTCTCTCTCTCTCTCTCTCTCTCTCACACACACACACACACACACACAGAGTTTCAAATACATGGATACACACAGAGATCCAATTTAGTTTTCAGCTGTTGAAAGGTTATTTGAATTAACATTAAATTGCAAATACTTTTGCTCAGGATTAATAAATGCAGAGAAAAGTAATTTATTTAAAGCTTCTCTTGCAAACTCAGTTCTAAAGTATACGAGAACTTCCTGAACTAGTTTATTGCCACTAATTGTTTAAAACTTCACTCGGTCAGAACCTGGGATCATTTCTTCAGCTGAGCAAATATTTCTGCAGCCTGCTTCTGTAGCTCTCAGCTTTTCCACTTTAACCTAACTTGTAAAATACATCTTCATAGTCAAACTCAATTTTATTTGATGCCACAGAATGTATTATCAAACTATTCAACAGAGGAAGGCAAGAAATGCCGTATTTTTTGGAGTATCAGATGCACTTTTTTCCACCTAAAAGAGGGTGGAAATGTTGGTGCGTCTTATACACCAAATAGAGCCATTTTTGGCCTCCAAAAACTCTGCCCCACACGTCCTATTTTTTGCAAAAACACAGCACGCAGAGGGTTTGGGAGGCCTGCAAAGTGCTCCTGGGGGCTGGGGAGGGCAAAAACGTGATGCATGGGGGGGTTTGGGAGGCGGAAAATGGGCCCATATTTTTTTTTTGCAAAAAACGGGACATGCAGAGGGTTTGGGAGGCCTGTAGAGTGCTCCTGGGGGCCGGGGAGGGCAAAAACGTTTGTTTTTATTTTACCTCTTCAAAATCTTGGTGTGTCTTATACTCCGCTGAGTCTTATAGTCTGAAAAATACGGTAGTTTGCATTACCAAAATGGAGCAGTGAAATATATTTCCACATACAAGAGAACCAACTGAGTTTCCCTTATATTGCAGCTTTAAATCATACCTTTTTTATTTAAATACTACTTGCAAAAACCAGTAAGCTTGCTCAAAACCCTACTTACAATTTAAAAAAAAAACAGTAAATCCTTATAATACTGTATATTCCCTTCTTTCACTGAAGCTTCATGTATGACCCATTACATTTTTGCTTTTCATTATCAATAATAGAATGTAATGATAATTCAGCAACAGGGTTCCACCAGAATATTAGCCAGAATGCAAATTTAGGCCACCGGCCACCCAAAAGCTGTAATGAAAAAAAAAATCCCATTTTGCAAATTATGAAATGACTGAGATTTCTCCAAAATACTAGCATGTCTCACAAGATGTGTGTAACTTGGAACCACTCTGAGCCAGAAAAGGTAACACAATTAAAAGTATACCACATATACGATTATAGTATTATTTTTTTAGTAAGTTGGTGCTTTTAATGACACTTGCTAAATTTGTTCCAGAACTTTAAGCAACGTTACTCTTGTTAATCACCCTTCTCCCATTCTCTATGACTAATCTTGCCAATCTTCTTTTATTAAAAATGTATCTGTCTCATTCAGACATCATCACTCTGTGCTTAGATCTGTATCTTCCGTGATCTGAATGAGTTGAATATTTTTAAAGCAGTCTGCCCATTGTTGCAGGCTAATTGACACGCTGCTTAGTTCCATATTGCTAGCTGATATTCTATCTTCCAGCAAAACCCGTATGATCCTTTGAGCATTCTCTGAAAATACAACAGTATAAGCTTTGTGAATAGCAGGCCTGGTGTTTGATTAATCCCCAAACTTGCAATTATGAGTAGAGTGTGTGAGTTCTACTGTACTGGACTCAATCACCAAAACAGAATCATTTGTCTCATTGCAGCTTCCGACAGCAGAAGGGTGAAGACTGGTTTTGATGATTGCAACTCGCATTGTAACCAGAGGGATATATTTGGTCACTCCAGCAATCTTTGTGCAATTCCAGCTGTGATGATCCTGCTGAAGTTAAGAATTATGATGGAGTCAAATAAACTTCCAGCAACCAAGACACGATACAATCCAGTTTTACATACTCCAGAAAGTGACTGCGATTGCTTCCCAAGGTGTATTATACATTGATTTTATCATACTTTCACTGCTAGTCTAACAGGTTTGGGAAACAATGCAAAATGTCTGCCAGACTTGATTGTAGGAGACAACAGTGGCATGAGCACCCTGCAATGCAGCATTCTTTTTTTAAATCATCATCCATTATCTGAGCAAGTTATCACTTGTCTCCACTTCGTGCTTTGTTCTAAACGGTTTTTTTTTACATATTGCCTTCTGCTTGAAGGCTCTCAAAGCAATTTCCACGCCTTTTTTAAAATATAAAAAGAAATCTATAGATCAGAAATCAGGAGTAGCTAAATCATTTTTTCTTCTTTTGGGTGGCTTCAAATCAGCCTTGAGTCCTGGCAACTACAAGAACGTGTCCCTCCAGCTTTCTTGGCAGTATTTTCTGGAGTCATTTGCCATGGTTTTCTTCCCAGTGCTGAGAGAGACTCACAGGCCTCAAATCATCCAGCTGGTTGACATGCTTAAGGCAGGAGTAGCACCTGGACTTTCCATCTCCTAATCCAGTGCCTTAAACTCTTGGCCAAACTGGCTCTCAGCCAAACCAATTCCAAACACAAAATGATAAAGCATACTAGCAAAAGACAGCTGTAATTAAAGGCCTGACAGAAGAACATTATTCTCAGGGTTAGATAGAAGCACTCATAGCCAGGGGTGGCCAAACTATGGTTCTTTGAGGACCTGTGGACTTCAACTCCCAGAATTCCTGAGCCAGCCATGCATGCATGGCTAGCTCAGGAATTCTGGGAGTTGAAGTCCACAGGTCCTCAAAGAACCATAGTTTGGCCACCCCTGCAAGTTAAGCATTACTTCTAAAAAGGTCCAGCCCAAAGTCATTACCAATTGCAGTGAGTGGTGGGACAAGAATGCCATGTCTCTACAAATAGAACTGAAAGACAGGCAAAACTTCCATAAAAGAAGATAATGTTCACAAGTCCCAAGTTTCAATTCTTCAAAACTTTAAAAGATTGTAATGAGCAGCATTTTTTTGGATCTGAATCAGGAGATGGCACAAATTAACAATAATATGAACAATCTCACATGAAACCAACAGTAACTTGGCTACGCTATTTAATAATAGCTTCAAATAATATGCATCACTAATCAGTCAACCTTAATTTGACCAAAGGCAATGTTTCTGTGCAATTTAGCACGAACCCATTTTCCTCCTATGAACAATATCTGCAAAACCACAGAGGATTACTTGATGTTATTTTTACATTTAACCCTCCTTTGAGACATGTAGAATTGCTGATTGACTGTTTTCAATGTTAAATGCAGACCTGGTTCACAGGGGGCAGTTTATCATAAGTCTGTCAAGAAAGGAACACAGCATGTGTTTCTACATTTTAAATGCTATTACCATAACCTTTTAGTGATAAAAGTGCAAAGCAATGTGGACCATTCCATTTTCTCACGGAAGGGGTTGAGTCATTCCTGTTTTGTATCCTGTATCCATTTTTGGACTTGAGTCTCCTAGAACAGGAATGAGTTCGTGGTATCTCAGTTGTTTGGATGAAATCAATCTCAGAATGGGGCACCACAAAATCCTCTTGGAATAATTACCGTTTTTCATACAATAACTGTCAGGCAGTGATTTTATATTGCCTGTTATATGTATATGCAGGGAGATGCATCCCTATCAAATATAATGGTTTATTCCTGAGCACGTGATTAATATGTTCCTAGTACGCATGTGTACATTCCTTTCTTTGATCCGCCCTTCTTCTTCAGCTTCTGTAAGGAGCAAGACCTGTTTTTATAGCCAAGATGTGATTAATGAGAATTTATTGAGAATTTATTGTTTTTGTACCGAAATAAATATTTTCTAATTAGAACTTAAACTGCGGTTTCTTTTTATAATGTCAGAGTTCCAGGGAAAGATC
Organism: Diadophis punctatus similis; assembly: GCA_023053685.1. Lineage (NCBI taxonomy): Eukaryota > Metazoa > Chordata > Lepidosauria > Squamata > Dipsadidae > Diadophis > Diadophis punctatus. Next base: position 20,250,848 of record JALIGW010000005.1, on the reverse strand, counting down.
TATTTCGCCTCTGACGAGAATTATTCTTATCTGACAATAACTGTTTAGAAATTGCTAAACTATGATTAAGTGTTCTGGACAGCATGAAAATGGTGAAATGAAACGCATGATGAAAGTGTCATTTGGAAGGTTATAGTTTGCCTGCTCCTGTTCTCAGTGCTGATTCTTAGTTTTTGTCTACTTAATGTTTATTATTTCAGTTCTCTTACACTTCCTGCCCAAATAAAACAAGCTTTGGTTTATCTTCACGTTAAGGATGTAGAGAACATTTCAAAATATGCATTCATGCTCTTAATTTGATAGATTTCCAAATGATCGAAACATGTTTGTTTGCTTTATACTTGAAGCAGCATTTTTCAAAATTTTAAGTCCTTTAAATTCAAACTGGTCAGAATTCTAAATGTGTTTTACATCCTACCCTGTCTTTTTTTTTTAAACCAACTATTTTGTAATTTGGAACTGCATAGCCCAACCCTAATCTAGAAAAGAAATAATAAGTAAAATGTGGGTTTTCTAAGAAAATTTTCTTATAAATGGGGGTTTTCTACAACAATTTTTAACCTTCTCATCGACTACGTTTCCCCAAAGTAATGTTATAAAATTATACCATGCAATAAAAACTAAAAATCAGCAAATAGCACTGCATAGCATTTTACCAATATATTCCCATTTGTATATATTAATATACATATGTTCCTATATTCTTGTTTGCATATAGTAAGCAATTCTGAGATGATTAGATCATACAATCATTTCTAATTAACATCAAAATAATTACTTGTATCCAGATACGGCTGACTGCTGAATGTTTTCAAGAATTTTAACAGTGATCCTGGCTTTTCCCAAACAGCAGAAACCCAGAAAGCTGGTTGACAATTCTTTTTCCCAGTCCTTTGAAAAGAATGGGAGAGGTGCCACTGTAGAAGCAAGAGATTCGATGATTCCATGGCTGGATGTCTGGTGCCCCCATTAATTGCTGGAAATTTTGGGAGTTGTAGGGAAGCACAGAGTGCATGATGACACGGTGCATGATGGCAATCAGCACTTTAGAAGATGTGGTTGAACTCAACCACAGCAACAAAGTGCATCCACTAGATTAAGAAAATCTGTTGTCCAAGGGAACCATCCAAGCCTTGGACATGTACACTTCAGAAAGTTCAAATACCCTAGGTTTTGGGTAGGCAAGTGGTGACCATGAGCACCAACGAGCCTCCAGGTCCCTTTCATGATATATTCTAAGTGCTTGGTCCCATCAGATTTTACTTGCATTTAAACTGTGTTTATTTTCAGCAATGACTGCAAAGATTACACTTCGATGAATTCTTGGAAAGAATTCTTGGAGTGGAGAGTAAGACTGCTTTCTTGTAATACGGTGCTTTGTGGCTAGCCATGCCTAGCATTGTAGCCATTTTGCAAAATAGGAAAGTCTTTCATGGCAAGCGTTATTTTTACAGGACTCACAATATGCATTCAACCTTTTCAATGCTCTCCCAGCCTAAAATGATGCCCAGGTCTGCACTAAGAAACCTTGGCACAATTACTATTATTTTAAAAGGCAACCACAAGTACATTTGTCTCCTTGTATGACTGCGCCTGAAATATTTGATGCCTAATTCAATACTCATGGAATGTCTGAAGGCAATGGGCAGATTGTATAATCCTAAAATAGACAAATAAAGAGCTCAAACATATTTTTCATAATAAAAGTCATCCAAGGAAGTTGAGTTCAACAGTTTCCAAATTTTAATAGACACAAGTGAGTCCATTTTAGTTTAAGACTACACTGATTCTTTCTATTGCATATCCCTTCTCAAGAATGTGCATAATTGGAGTCAACAGTTTTCCATTGTTAAAATTAAACAAGAGTACATGATAAATCTTGTTACGGAAAAGCAGCAGCAACGTTTATCTAACGGAGGAGGAGGAGGAGGAAGGAGGAGATGGGGAAATTATAAAGAGTAGCTAACATTTTATAGGTAATAAATACATTCCAAGGTGTAGTATTTCATTCTACCCCAAATTCTTCGAGATACTACTGGTCAAGTTGCTTCTCTTGTGTTAAGTAGCCTTATGACATTTGGTCAGACCAGCCTCTGGAAGACTTCCTAAGCAATCCAGGTGCCAGCTCTCTTTCACAGATGATGAGCAAGGCCAGTCTAGAAACTTATCCTGCCGCCTTGTGCAATGAAACCTCACGATTCTCCAAGGGAAGCGTGTCAGGATGTTTACAGACTTTGTGAAACTCTAGGACAGCTGTGCTCTTGTCTTCTGTTACCTTGAGGAAAGTGAAAGAGGGAGAGGTTATAGAGAATGGCATCGAACAGTCCTGGAGTACAAAAAGTGATCACACAACCACCTATCTAAATATAGCTCCAAACCTCACAGTCTAATTTGGTCACAGAAAACCGGAGAGGCACAGCTACAGTTTCATTAAATAATCTGGCTCATCCTAGAGTGCTAGAGTTGAAGCACCGTCTGCCAGAGAATGGGGAAAAAAGAACAACCCATTTTGATCAAGGCAGCAATTAGAAATTTTTCATACCATTGACTTCTCCTTGATAGGGAAAAGCTTGAGTTAATAGGTTGCAATCCAGCCTTCTGGCATCCTTTGCAGGAAATGTAACAAAAACGAACAAGGAAAATATATATTTACCGAGTCCTTTCCTACACCTATATTTGAGTAAAAAAATTAAAGTGGAAATGTATTTGAAGTACAGGTAGTCCTCAACTTATGACCACAAAAATTCCTGTTGCTAAATGGGACATTTGTTAAGTGAGTTTTGCCCCATTTTATAACCTTTCTTGCCACAGTTGCCAAATGAATCACTGCAGTTGTTAAGTTAGTAATACAGTTGTTAAGTAAATCTGGCTTCTCCACTGACTTTGCAAAAGATGATCACATGACCCTGGACACGGCAACTGTCCTAAATATGAGTTAGTTGCCAAGCATCTGAATTTTGACCACGTGATCATGGGGATGCTGCAATGGTCGTTAAGTGTGAAAAATGGTCATAAGTCACTTTTTTCAATGCCATTGTAACTTTGAAGAGTCACTAAACAAACTTTTGTAAGTTGAGGATTACCTATACAAATGCTGCCAAAACTGAAGTTTATAATTGTGGTAACAACAGTTCAGTTTCCTTCCTAAAATAGCACATGGAAATTAATGCCTACATATGAAGTCTCCTCTTGAAGCTGCAGCTAAATATCAAGTGCCCAGATCCTGTCCTTTAGAGGACTTCTCCACATCTGATTATCGGTGCTATCAAATAGTTTCTTTGCACTAGCAGTAATTTCATTTTTAAAACATGGACAAGATTCACCAATGCCACCTCCTTTTCCTGCTGCAGCCCTCTGGTCTATTTATCCAAGTGGTTCAGGAGAGCTTCCAACTTTTTAAAAAAATCATTATTTTGTGAGCAACAGAAAACATGAGAACAGAAGTTTAGCAAAAAAGAAAAGGAGAGAGAGAGAGAGAGAGAGAGGGAGGGAGAGAGAGGGAGAGAGGGGGAGAGGGAGAGAGAGAGAGAGAGAGAGAGAGAGAGAGAGAGAGAGAGAGAGAGAGAGAGAGAGAGAGAGAGAGAGAGAGAGAGAGAGAGAGAGAGAGAGAGAGAGAGAGAGATTGGGCACTTGCACAAATTCAAGCATTTCTATTAGGTAAATCCACTATATTTTTCATACTACACTACAAACAAGATTAATCCCATATTGATTCAGCTGGGAGTTGGGCGGCATATAAATCCATTTAAATAAATAAATAAATAAATAAATAAATAAATAAACAAACAAACCCTATGAAATTTAGACTTTTAGTTGATTGTTTCCTTGGATTTGCATCATGCAAGAGGAAGCGGTTATAAAATCATTCAAAATTCTTATTGAAACAACACAGGTAGTCCTCAATTTATGACTGCAACCGATCCCAAACTTTCTGTTTTGCCCCATTTTACGACCTTTCTTGCCACAGTTGTTAAATGAATCACTGCAGTTGTTAAGTTAGTAACACGGTTGTTAAGTGAATCGGGCTTACCCACTGACTTTGCTTGTCAGAAGGTTGCAAAGAGTGATCACATGACTCCAGCACACTGCAACTGCCATAAATACACGCCAGTTGCCAAGTGTCAAAATTTTGATCATGTGACTACAGGGATGCTGCAATGGTTATAAGTGTGAAAAGCAGACATAAGTTGTTAAGATATTTAAATTTAGTAGCTGGAGCAGTGGGTTTTTGCAGTGAGCCAGAACCCACAGTTGTAGTTGATTGGTTGGAGAATGCTGGCTCCTGTGTGAGGCAATCTGTGCTATGATTGGTTGCTGTGGGTGTGGAGGGGGAGTTTCCCTGTTTCCCCGCCATTTTTCTTCTGTGTGTCCTGTGATTTACCTCATGATGCTCCTGTTTGCTGTAGATATAGATGTAAAATATATTTATATAAAACTACTCCGTTGTCCGCGTCTCCGATTTCATTTGCTGCACAATTCCCTGACATAAGTCATTCCCCCCCCCCCCCCGTGCCATTGTAACTTTGAACAGTCACTGGTTGTAAGAATAATTGCAAGTCAAGGTCTACCTGTACTTTAATTAAGCCAACAGAAGCTTTATAAAAGAATGGGCTTCTGAACTTCCAAAACCATTGAGTTAATATGGATCTTAATTTCTTTTCTTCATGAACATCAGTAAGACTTTAACTGAAAAGTACACAAATATTTTACACAAGATCCTCAAGTATTCTTCAGCGTTAATCATGAAGAAAATAATAAACTATTTTCATTTTTCTGCCCAAAACAAGCAAGGAACGAACAAACTTAGATGATCTTATGAAGAAATAACAAGCACAGTTATACTGAAATTCTCAATTTTTTCATAACAAAACTTTATCCAAGCATCCTTTTTAGCAATTTTTATGAAGATGGCTTTTTTCGTGCTTTTGATACTTCTGCTGAAATAACAACTCACGTTTCCTCCTTTTCTTTGTTAAAATACAAGCCGCCCAGGAATCACAGAAACGAGAGAAAGAGGGGAAAGAAAATAATTTGAAAAGGAAATGAAAAACTGTTTGCACACAAATCTTTTTAAAAACTGTTTTTAAATCACATGAAATGTTCCCAAAGTAGGCATCTTTGGAAAAAGAACCACTTTGAGCATACAGGACATAGTGGAATAAAGGTGCAGCCAGCTATGGTTCCTAATTTTTTTTACTACCACTCTGTGGGCGTGGCTTATTTTGTGGGCATGGCTTGCCAGCCATGTGACCGGGTGGGCGTGGCTTGCCAGCCATGTGACCGGGTGGGCGCGGCTTCTCGGACTGCTGAAGGGAGGGGAATGGAGATAGCTCCTGTTGCCCGTTCTTTCAGCGTCTCACGCGCTCCCTCAGACATCCTCCCCTGCTTGGACTCACTGTGGGATAGGAAGGCAGCGTATGTGCAGTGCCGGAAGCTCGGCTTCTGGGCATGCGCAGAAGAAATTTTTTTTTAAATGTAACAATTTTTTTTTTTGAAAAAATGGTGGCACCCAGGCACCGGCAACCAACCGCACCAGTACTGTGACGTCACCAGCGGGCTGCTACCGGTGCTATAGAGTGGACCGCACTGGTAGGAACCCACCACTGCTCATAAGGCAGGTTCTCTCTGGATGCCAGGCTGAAGCCAGATCAAAGCCACTTTGGTGGAAATTACAAGGCTGCCTCCTAACTTCCAGATTTCCATGGAGGAAGGAGATCGTGGAGGAAAGCTGGCAACTTGCAGGTCTTTCCCACCTGGCCGCAGAGCTTCATGGCCTATGGTCACTTCTGAGAGAACAAAAGCTTCCAAGCCATTAAAGTTTTGGATGCTCCAACACAAACAGCATCCTGACGGAAGCAATAAAAAAGGTTGCTCTTTATTTATTTGTGAGATTTATATACCGCCTCACAGTGCAAGCACTCTCTAAGCGGTTTACACCAGTAAGCAATGTATATATTTATATTGCCCCCAACAATCTGGGTCCTCATTTTACCTACCTCGGAAAGATGGAAGGCTGAGTCAACCTTGAGCTGGTGAGATTTGAACGGCTGACCTGTGGATCACAGTCAGCTAAAGTGGCCTGCAGTACTGCCCTCTAACCGCTGCGCCATCTCGGCTCATACTCTTAACAGTAACCTCTGTTGCACCTTCTTTGCCTCTCTAACAAGCCTGCACTTGTTGGAGAGCAGCTCTAAGTTTTTTCTCCTCTGCAGAAAGCAACCACACATTGTTGGAGAGGAGGAAAAACACAGAAGGCATCCTTCATCCTTCCTACTCTTTCCCCCTTCCTCGTCTTCATATTTTCCCTGAGAGAGCAGCCACCAACCGTTGGAGCCCTGTCTTCATGCAAAGGCAGCACCTTTGCCGGCCTAAATTTTGGAGACATGTCAAAAGGAACCTTTTAGGACTTTCATGTTTTTAAATGGAGTGCTTTCCACTAATCTTCCGTCACTCATCCTCCTTTCCCCTAACGTGAGCTCTTTGTATTTGAAATGCTTGAATTATTGGAATGCTAAAATACAGTTAAGTATTGGGAAATAGAAAAGGTCAGTCTTCCCTATTGTTTTAGTAAGGATTTAATTTTATAACACCACAAATGTCCTCTTTTTCACTAAAGGTTACAAAAAAGACATGTTTTTGATAGAATACAGTTGAACTAGGGGTCCTTGGTGCTCTCTGAACTTGGTGGTTTTCTTGCAGACATTTCATTGCCCAACTAGGTAACATTAGGAGCTGAAGTGGTGCAGTGGTTAAATGCTGCGACTGCAGGCTGACTGCTAGTTCAGCAGTTCAGCAGTTCAAATCTCACCAGGTTCAAGGTTGACTCAGCCTTCCATCCTTCCGAGGTGGGTAAAATGAGGACCCAGATTGTTGGGGGCAATATGCTGAACTCTGTAAACCGCTTAGAGAGGGCTGTAAAGCACTATGAAGCGGTATATAAGTAAAGTGCTATTGCTATTATCAGTGTACTGATGATGTTACCTAGTTGGATAATGAAACACCTGCAAGAAAACCACCAAGCTCAGAGAGCACCAAGGATCCCACAGATATCTTTTCATCATTAACCTTCACTTCTAGCTGTATTTCAAAATGTCCCCATTCTTAAAAACTGAAAAAGGAAAAAAGCTGAGAGTTGCATACATTCAAATGTCACCAGGCCAAATATATCCAGTTAAGATGTTTTATACTAAAAATGTATGGATGTGCAAGCTTAAACTGGAAATTGGACAAGGTTAAAAACTACACAAAACAAAAAGTGTCACAAATATATTCTGGGTTTGGCCATTTTCTGTGGAAAAGAGGGTTTTACCATTACTTTACTTTTTCTGCAAAAAAGCAGAAAGTAAGGAGGTTATGACTGGGCATAAAAAAGACACCCAGAGATCTTAACGTATGCTTTGCTTTATGAAACAGAATCTAAGGAATGGCTGACAAATGCAAACCATGTCACATTTGGATTTGGTAACATTTTAAGATTTACAACAGACAAAAGGCTGTTAAGGAAAAACCTTGAAGGTCTGAGACTATGAGCAACCTTTGCCATTACACCTGAAATCCCTTTTCTATTATTGTATTGGTCGCATTGTCATTGCCAGATGTTTAGACTGGATATGGCAGTTTTATCCACCTACTGAGTCCTTCCCAAGGACCTGAAATAGGCAAATATTTGATACTGTTGAAGAATATCTGCCTACCCCAGGTAGATAGGCAGGTGTTGTTAATTATTATTCACAGCTGCCAGTTCTTTAGCTGGTGTTGGCCTCCATCCACACTGAGTTGTTTCCAAGAACTCAGAATATTGTAATGGATCAGTATAGTATATGTGCTGAGCCAAACAGTGTGGCCTTTTGCAATTGACTGATGGAAATTTTGTCAATATGTAGATTTTCTAACAGCTGTCCAAACCTTTTTGGTAGGAACCCAGTATGACAAAACACAAATTATAATTAATGATAATGATAAATCACTAGTTATAAATATTAAGAAATAAATTTTAGGAATTATTATATAAATTATTATACTGTATAAATTTTATGGATTATTACATATATTATTATATATTTTTATCCTTGAAAAATATATTTTGGTCAACTAAAGGCACCAAACAAAGCTACTACTCCTACTTCCTATTTTTCCTACAACAACCTTGTGAGGTGGGGTGGGCTGAGAGTGAGTGACTGGCTCAAAATCATCCAGCTGGTTTTTCATGCTTAAGGGAGGCTATAACACAGCATCCTGGTTTCTTAGTCACTGCACCAAAATATGCCCACAATACAGGTGGTGTCTAAACCAGCTGTGCACTGTTTAAAACTTACAGCTACTCAATTATCAACTTTTAGTGGTGAGCACATTCAAAACTAGAATAGAAAGGAAAGACTTTGATTTCATAGCTTAATCAGGTTTCTGACTGCAAAGGAATTTACTTCTGGTGCCCTTAACTTTCACTATTTTCAAGTACCAAAAAGTCTTGGAACAGTCAGGCCACTGCTTAAGACAAATATATTTTTCATAAATTTGCTGAGAGAGAGGTGGCACAAACACTAGAACCCAGTGACATTAAAAAGCTAACTTCACTGTTTGGACCATGTGTAATTTCATTACTAATACCAAGTGTTGGTATGACACAAATCTCGGAGCACAAAGATATACATAACATCACTGCTAAAAAGAAAACCATTTTCAAAGAGAACATCCAGTTTTCATGGCTCATTTCAACTTGAAAACAAATAGTTATGGTACTAAGCAAGAGCCTAAATCAAGATCCGGAAGAGGGTGGATCTGAGCTCTATCAGTAAATAGCAAGAGTTTGTGACTCACAATAAGAACAATCAAAATAACGTCTTCCTTTCCTTCAACTTTGATTGAAATTACTGTATTAACAAAACTTTTGAGGAAAAACAGGGCTGGTTTTCAAATGCTACACGTTCTACTGTGCTAAAAACAATTTCCTGGACAGTTTGTATTCATGATATTTTATTTCTCAATTTTAAGTATGTGCACCAGGAGACTTCACTAAGATCATTTGAATCTATATTGATAAACTTTGGATTTTAGGAAATTCTTCTCTTTCATACATATACATTATAGATATACAGAAGTCTAAAAAATGTTCACCTGCAATCTAAGACACAGAAAAAATTATGGGGCTTATAGTACATATGTAACAAAGAATACTGTGTAAAAGATACACTATAAAAATAACAAAATCCAAATTTCTGATGCTCGTTTTGGTGCAACTTTAATTGATTTGCAACCTTGGCAACTTTAAGATTTGTGGACTTCAATTCCCAGACAGCAATGCAAATCTTATGACGTCTACCATGTATCTTTTGGAGTTTCTAGCGGGGAAGCACAGCTATTGTATATCCTTGACAGAAGATTGGTACACTGCTATCTGGGATGGTCATCCTCTTCCACTGAGCACACAGCATCAGAAGAGATGCAATGGAGAAGGAAAGAAGGAAGGAAGGAAGGAAGGAAGGAAGGGGACACCCGTCTAGCCAACCAGATCAGCTGAATCAACCCTGGCAATCAATGGGGTGACAGGTTGCAGCCAGATCGCCCACACATCCATGTATCTTTGGTGCAATGTTCTTTGTTTACAAATTTACTATAAGCCCCAGTAATATTTCTGTGTCTTACGTTGCAAACTTTTTAGACTTCCGAATCCAAAGTTTAATGTATATGCCATTTCCTGCAATCTGTACAAGCATGGACAAGCACTTCTGCCATGACCACCAGCAAATCAAAGCAGCCATGTGAAGCTTCAAGGGATGTGGCTGCTATATAATATTTGAAGGAAGGAGACATTGCTAAGTTTAACTTATTTTGCAAAATAAGCTTAGCCAGTATTTTGCACAGTCTCGGTATCCCATTCTTCTGCTAATTTGGAGCCAAGGAAGTATTCAACTTTAAGCCAGTGATTCTGCAGTGGCTAGAATCCTTCCCAAATAGAAGTATCTTGAGAAATGTGCAAAACCATTTTGACTTTTCTGGAAGAGTTCTGATTTTGATTCCTTCAAGGGGAAAGGCCTTCAAATTAGGATACTTCCTGTGTGCTAAAAATTAAAAGTAAAATTCGAAATGTTTGCATACATATATTTATTTGATTTATGCTCTATCTTTCTTCCCGTAGCAGAAAGTAATACACATTCCTTCAATTATTTCCCACAACAATTCTTTCAGTAGGTTGGGCTGAGAATGATTAGTCTAAAGTCATCTAGGGAACTTTTAAGGCCAACTCTGGACTTCAAGAGTCTCTCTTATCCTAGTCAACACCTTAACCACTGGCTCTCTACTGTATCAATCAATAGCTGTGCTTCCCTGCAGGCAGTGTGTTGGGGGCCCTGTACGACATTAAAAAAATTCCATAAATTACATTATCCTCATTTATGAAGTCAAGGGATAAATTACAGGGTATCTTTCAATATCTCTTACCTCTCACTTCTCTCAACCTTACATGAACTTCAGCATTACCATTTATATCTTCCACATAAATAACCTCTGGTCCTTTAACAATAGTTGCCTAATATTAGTTCTTAAAAAATGCAATTTCATCTGTCCTCATTTTATACTTTAACAGAAAATGCAAAGAAAACCAACTATAAAATTCTGAACTCCTCAGCTCTGCCCATATCTAAGTAGAATATCCCTTGGCTTCATAAATTATCCGATGATACAAATCGCTTAGCCAATTTAGCTGATATCAAAAAGACTAACCAAGCTGGACCTGGTTAATGCTTGGGTGGGGAACAACAGGAAAATTCAGGGCTGTAAGCTAAACTGGGGGAAAAATATATCCTAAAGAAGAAACCTCACAAGGTTAAAATGAAATGAAAAACTTGCATGTCTTAAAACAATTCTATTCAGATTGCTGCCTCTCCATTATTCTCAAAGCCTTAGTTCATTCCACCATTGGCTAAAGCAGCAGTCCCCAACCTTTCCAGCTTGGCGGTTTGGCCCGGCGAGGGAATGGGTGTGTGAGTGGCAGACGCACATACATGCATCCATTTGTGCAGGCAGTGGGCGGGCGTGCCCACTGCTTGCATAAATGGAGCTTTCCACGTGAATAGAGGGTGCTTGCGATTGCGTGCAAAACTCCACACACACGAGCGGAGGGCGCTCATGTGCAAAGCTTCATTCGCATGAGTGCACAAGCTCAAGCGCCCTCCACTCACACAAGTGAAGCTTTGCGCACGAGCATAAGCACCCTCTTCTCACACAAGGGGAGCTTCATGCATGCCCTTGTCCATCTCTCCCGCGGCCCAGTTTGGAACAGGCCGCATCCCGGTAGTGGACTGCAGCCTGGGGGTTGGGGATCTCTGGGCTAAAGCACTAATTGCTATTTCTTCCAAAGAGCCCTGCATTCTCATTAGTGTCTGGTAGTTACAATTTACATTTTGAAATTGGGTAGCAGTAGGAAAATCATCACATTTCAGAATCCTACTGGTCCTTACAGATTATCAATTTGTGGGTCAGAGAATTGCAATTACCACCTCTTGCTTCCTACCAAATTATTTCTTCCCAATTTATCACATGATCAGTTTCAAATAAACTACCTGCTTCCCACAGATCTCTAGGTCTAGATCTCTTAAAAGAGTTTGAAGAGGAATCATCTTAATGCTTACATGTTGAGCATTATAATGCCAACTGCAGGTTCAAATATCCTCTACTCCAGGATTAGTGGAACTATGGCCCTTTTATGACTTGTGGACTTTAAATCACAGAATTCTTGAGCCAGACATGGTCTACTCTAAACCAAGTGACCAAAGAGCCAGCCTTTGCTAGCAGGAAAAGACCTTTGATGTACAAGGAATTATTCTTAAAGAATTGCTTCACATGCATCATTACAATCATCCAGTGGAGATGGTCCTTCAATTTCCTGGACTCAACTTAGACCAGGGGTGTCAAACTCAATTTCTTTGAGGGCCGCATCAGGGTTGTGTTTGACCTTGGGGGGTGTGGGGGGCAGGGAGGGGGTGGCCAGCTCGAGGTCACTCATGTTGGGGGCGCCTGTGGTGGCCCGAGCGCTCTGCTAGCAAAAATGGGCTCCCGAGCTCTGTTTTCAGCTGTGATGGCCTCCTGCAACCCTCTGCCAGCAAAAACGGAACTAGGGAGGACCACACGCTTCATTTTCACTGGCAGAGGCAGCACAAGCTGATTCTTTGCTGTTTCCAGGGTGGCCCCACAGGCCAGATCTAAGCACCCTGTGGGCCAGATCTGGCCCCCGGGCCTTGAGTTTACAGCCCTGACTTAGACCATCACTTGTACAATATATCAATATATCTATATCTATATCATCTATATCTATATCTCTCTCTATATATACACACACACAATTAACTCTTTTAGTGTAACAAAATAGCAAACCTTTTTTTCCCTTCAGTAAGTGGTTGCATTCATAATAGGAGACTGGTGAAGAAGTTACCATGTGAATACAAAACACACAGAAAAAAATAATAATTTTCTTTTCCTGAAGAAAATATTGCTAATCTTTCCTTGGTTCTGTTTGAGTTCAGTCCCTCAGATCAATATAAAATGTTTAAATCAGGAATTTAGTCTTTGGTCTTAGTAATTAAAATGCAGACATAAATTAACTGTCGATAATTCGCATTAGAACAAATATGGCTAACCCAGGACTAGAAAACACTGTGCAGAGCCTGAGTTCTCCAAAATTCTAATTCAGGAAAAAAATGACAACTGTTAAAAACAAAAACAAAAAATGAAGGGGGAGGATGACGACAGTAATTTTAAAAAATGGATGAAATCCAACACCTTGAATCTGCATTCATCTACGGCTTTAACATAATGTGGAAGTAGGCTGTGAACATGCAAATTAGATTGTATCAGATGTCTTGATAGTCCCAGGTTCTTCTCAGAAAAAAAGACCCATACATCACTAGCCATGCCAGAAGCATATCTCTTTCTTTCGGTTTCAAATCTTCTCCCCAGAGTCTTAATTACTGATTTCTAATTGGCTAGAGATGTAAATTGTGATTGTCTTAGCAAGCTCATTATTACATTCAAGAATCCAAGCATCACAGTCTCAAAAACAACCTAAAGAGATTGCTTTCCAGAATTGGAATCCAGGCAATTGTAAAATGCTAAATTCTCTTAATGTTGAATAAACTTTGAAAACTAGATCATTGTAAGAGACTTCTATCATCCTTTTCTTTGTCAGAAATAGATTACCCTTTGCCACCATTTTTTATGGCTCAAGTTAATATGCAGGCTCTTCTATGGCAAAGGTCTGTAAGCATGCCAAAATTATGTCTCACGGTAGGAGGGAGGAGGCCGAACAGAATGTGGAAGACGCATAGAATCTGCCTCAAAAATATCAGCCTCCATTTTTTTTATTCTTTAAAAGTAAGCTTTTATTTCTATGGTCATCCATACCCAAGACCAAAGGAATAAAGGAATCCCCCAAAATATATTGCCTGTCACATAACACAGAATCAATACAAAGCAATAACCATAAGAACATATCAGAACATATGTTCAAATTTCTTTCAAATTGATGCTCTGTTCACTTTGATTAAAAAAAACAAAAGATGAAGAAAAAAGACAAAATGTAGCTCTGATAAGACATTTAAACAAGATCCTCAATAAATATTTGTTCCATTTTTTTTACAAAAATATAAAGTATTATATCAATGTGGTTGTATTTCAAACACTGAAGCTTCTGGATGGGTTTTTGTTTAGGGATTAGGAATAATCCTTATGATTTTTCAGTAGTTACACTGGGGTGTTTGAGAGTATTAAATAGCGTACCTCTAGTGTGTGCACCCCTGAAATAGGAGTATTCTCTTGAACCTTCAAAAGCAAACCAATACATGTATCTCTAAACCAGTGCTTCTCAATTATTTTCTGTTACGCCCCCCCCCCAGGAAGAAGTAAACATTTCGCGCGCCCCCAACTCTCCGCCATAACGATTTTTTGCAATATTCGGCACTTTTCGCTGAAAAAACTCAAGCGGCTTATCAGCGTGATTGGGGTGTAATGTGTTTAAGTGATGCCTTAATTTATTTGGCTTCATGCTGTCCGCTGCCAACATTTTTAGACACAGTAAACATACCGATCTTTCCTTGTCTCCCACCGTAGTCACAGTGAAGCCAAGCGCTACATACGCTTCGTCATATTTCCTCATCTTAGTTTTCGGGACACTTACCTTTGTCTCATTATCTCCGTCTCTCTCCTCCTTTCTTTTCATCCCTGTTAAATATTTTTCCATGGTGTCTCTTAAGGGTTTGTTATCTGCACTTCATATCTCCTGCTCTGTGCTGTGTGCTATTGTTTGGTGCAAAAAACCCCTACTCCCTGCGGCAAAAAAAGCACGTTCCCTGGGCTCATGCGCCCCCCTGGCATCGCTCTGCGGCCCCCCAGGGGCCCCCGCCCCACTATTTGAGAAGCACTGCTCTAAACCAATTACTATACTACAAAGGGGTTATGCACCTCCATAACTTACTTGTTTTTGAAGACAAAATTATGTTTCAAATTGTGTTAAGAGGTCTCTTATTTCTGGAGTCAAATGTTCCACGGCCTTCGCAGCTTCTGTAATAGCTTTCCGATACATCCCTTTCTTCTTACGGTTAAATCGCAGTTTGAAATATTCAGAAAAAGGGGATAGTTTTGATAGTGACAAGAAAGAGGTTGTTGGAGAACCAAACCATGAAACTTTTGCTTCCTGCCAGGAAGGGTCTCCATTTTCCTTTTGACCAAGGTTTATGTCAAGAACACGGGCAGGCCACCAAGGAAAGCCATGGATTTTGCCCCAGACGACGTCTCCAACTGAAACAGTCCTTCCATCTTCAGTCACACATTTGGAGACACTTTGGGTGTGTAGTCTAACAGTCAGTGGGGGCACAATTTTACGGTCATCTTTAGAAGATGAGGAGACAGAGGCGTCATCCCCAGGTAAAAAGTCACATATTTCTGGCGATGCCACTTCTGAGCTGGAAGATTTAGATTCATCGAGGCTGTCGTTGCTGCACACCGACAAGCTGGAAGAGTCTGCTTTCCGTTTGCGATAATTCATGAGAAAAGCCAAGTTATCGTGTCCATCTTTGCCTTGAGGAAACCTTTTGAAGTCATCATCTTCACAGGAACTCCCTGAAGACATCTCAGCTAGACTCCGTTCTGCAGACTCACTGTAGAAAGCAGCTGCCGCAGCAGCGACAGACTCTCCACTGTTGGGAAGAACATTCATCTCATCGATAAGTTCGGCTTTGTAAATGGAAACATTATCCCCCTCACTGAGCCGGTGGGGCTTCAGACGGATTTTGGGCGGGGGCACATCTGCACTGGAATGCACAGGCCTAGTTAACTTTAGCTTTGGAATGGAAGCATGGTGCCCACCGGATTGCTTGTCCATAAAACATTTGCTTTCCTGATCTTGTTCTGAGTCTTGTGCCTCATCTTGGTCGTCCCCACCATTCTGGAGAAATCGCTGAGGGCAAAATGGCTTCCCGGAACCATGAATGCGGGAGGGAATTTTCACAACTTCACCTTTTCCCTGAGGGGTGCTGTAAGATATTTTTATAACTGGAGTCCTTTGCAGCTGTTCTCTGGAAAACTTTTCATCCTCTCGCCTTTCTCTTTTGCTTTTTTTCTCTACATATTCAGATTCGCTGTGTCTTTTCTGTTCCTTATCTTGGATGCTCAGCTTCCTCTGCGTTTTTGCATTTTGGTGGGCTTTGATACCCTCCTCTGGATTCAGAGTGTTCTTGCATTTCTCACAAAGCACTTGCCTCGGTCTCAGCCTAATTGTGCTCATGATGAGCCTCCCAGGGTCTCTGTTCCGGGACAAGCGCCTCTTTGTCCTTTTTATAGTTTTTGGAGGTGGCTGAGGTACCCACTGATTATATGTGTGCCGTAACCATAATGGAGGGGGGAAGGGGGCTCCTTCAAAATAGGGAGGGTAAGGAGGAACACTGCCCGTTGGTGGTGGAGGCAAGAGGGGCGGGACTTGCTCCTCTCCGTTGGCCTTGGTGGGTTTTCCTTCTGAACACCACTGGTCAGCCTCCAAGTCCATGGATGGTCTGTCTTCAGTTTTCCCATTAGTGCAACTTTTAAGAGGATCCTCTGTCTTTGGTAAGGAAGCTGGTGGAACACAAAATAGTCCAGACCTAGATAATTGTAGAAAGATAAGAAAGGAAGAAAAGAAAAGTGCAACATCAGAACAGATTGAACTGTACTTCCCATTTAAGATTATACAGCACATGACAAAGGTCAACATTAAACTTCTACAATTACACAGCAGAAGTACGATGTTCATTGCACAACCCTGAAAAAGCTTGATTTCCAGTTTCAATGTCCAGCATGTGAGAAATTGGACTGCGGTTTATGAAGTCTAATTCCACAAGAATGTTTATAAGTTATATAAGACAATATATTGTTTGACTGATTGAGTAATGAATAAATGTATTACTCCTTAAGATGCCACAAGACTATTGTATAACAGGGTTTATCTGAAAAATGTGAGGAATCAGTAGCCTATTTATTTTTTAAAAAAGAAAATTGCTTAATGGGAGTGGAAGGTAATCTACTTATTTAATTAACTTTATTTAAAACGAATTTAGTCATTGCAATAGCCCAATATCTATGCTATAGCATTTCTATTCCCCCCCCTTCTCTACTAGCCAGTCTTGCCTAGGTAGGTAGAAATTTGCAATTTATGGCTACCAGGCTACTGATTAAATACAAGTTGCCTATTTTATATATAGGTATTCAAACAAATATATGAAGATATATAACAGAGCAAGCAAGCATTATGTTGTCTTAGAGCAGGGGAATGGATAACTTGAAACGTTTCCAAGATAGCAGCTGGCTGCATCAGAAAAAAGTGGTTGCTAACCAGGTAGTCCTTGGCTTCATTTAGTGACTGTTCGAAGTTACAATGGCACTGAAAAAAGTGACCTATGTCCATTTTTCACACTTATGACCATTGCAGCATCCCTATGGTCCTGTGGTTTACATTCAGATGCTTGACAACTGATTCGTATTTATGACGGTTGCAGTGTTCCAAGGTCATGTCCTTCTGACAAGCAAAGTCAATGGGAAAGCTAGAGTCACTTAACAACGGTGTTACTAATTTAACAACTGCAGTGATTCACTTAACAAATATGGCAAGAAAGGTCATAAATTACCGTAGGCAAAACTCACCTAGCTTAATTTCTCACTTAGCAACATACATTTTCGGCTCAATTGTGGCTGCAAGTGAAGGACTACCCACAGTAAATTGTTCAACATCTGTAGCTCTATAGCTGGTTATCAAGTTCTATTATAAAAAAAACCCAGCTATTTCCCTATCACAAAACTCAAATGAAAAATGCTACTGAAAATTTATTGCTTTTATATTAGGCTAGACAAAGATGAACAATTTTGGGGGAGCCTAGAAAGAAGATTTGAACAAAACTTCAGTGTACTCTTTTGATCAAATGCTAATCACTTCCATCATGTCCCTGTCTATTTGTGACTGCTATCAGGACCACATCCCTTGTGCTTCCTATTGAATCCACACCAGTTACCATGAGAAGTGTCATCTGAAGTCCAACTTTTGAAGTCATTAAACAACCCAACTTCACTGCCTACGTGGGTCCTTCACAAATTCAAGGGAAAACAAAGGTGTAAGAAGGGGAGTTCATTCATCACCATCATAAACAAGATAGACATTTACTCTACAGGTGGTGAGAAAATGTTTTAAGCCCCACACAAACATTTATCTCCATTTCAAATGAATTTGTCAGCTGCCACCTTATGTTTGCTTGTGTTTCGCTGCTATGTGGTGACAGACTGCCATGAACCTTGGGAGGGGGAATGAGAGGAGGAGTGCATGGGGAAACGAAAGTAAGTGCTTTATCTCCTCAAGATGCTGCCTCAAGGCCACCCAGCTGGAGCAAGGAAGGGGCCACATACCAAACTGCCCTTGGACTGACCATTATGAAAACATCTTGCATGAACCTGATTGGTTACACTGGGATGGGCAATGAGAGATAGTTATGGGAGGGAAAAGTAGAACTTAGGCATTTTGGCGCATGATTCTCAGTTCTGGCTTTGCAATACTGCAGTACATGACCTCTAAAAAAAACTATAAATTTCTCAACAAATGGAGCCAAGGATCGTTTCTGTCTAGAGGTTTAAGTTGTGGCAGATCTGATATAATCCCTATTAGCAATCTCTGCTGTACAGGGAACCAATAACAAACATGACCAGTTCTCATAAGCATTTCCTTTAAACTTAATTTTCCCCATTTGATGCTGATTCATTTGCCTGTATTTGAGCTAGATCAGTCTACAGGAAGCAGACTTTTGACTGTTGGAAATAAGGCTTATAAAATAACAACTTTCTGATAGAACCTTTTGAAGAAAGTCCTTAATAGCAAGTATAGTTTTTTTTTGGGGGGGGGGAACACTGCAGCGGGAGAATTTGCAGACAATTCAGATTTTTAGGTATAGGCCAGGGGTCTGCAACCCACGGCTCTGGAGCCGCATGTGGTTCTTTCATCCCTCTGCTGCGGCTCCCTGTCGCTCAAAATATGCACCGGCACGTGATTTATTGAGCTTTTCGACCCATCTTTTTTTTCGGAGTTCAAAATGTTTTTGTTGCATGCAGAAATAAAAATGTGTTTTCTCTGTAGCAGGTCATTGATTTCATAAATGCAACACACTATAGTTTTTTTTTATACATAGCATATGTATATGTATATGCATATGTATATGTATATGCATATGCAGTATTATCTTCATTTTAGATGTCAAAAGGGTTTTGTGGCTCCCGGTGTTTTCTTTTCTGTGGGAAACAGGTCCAAACGGCTCTTTGAGTATTTAAGGTTGCCGACCCCCGGTGTAGGCTTTTAATTAAGTTCATGATATAGCCTGGATCCTGAAGCTAAAATTAAAACCATAATATTTTTCAATGGAAAAGCAAGCTAATTTAAATGCAACTGAAATGCTTGGGACATTTTTTTTCAGAAAAAAAAAGGTATTTGGTTAACTAAAGATACTGCAGCAGAACTGCTGACTTCAAGAATTTCAAATAGACACCAATACTTATCTCATCAAAAAGTACGACACATATAAAATCATCTCTAGGCAGTTGAGGAAGGAACTGGAACAACATGGACTAGCTTCAAAATCATCAAATAAATTATATTAAAGTGCTGTTCAGGTGCCTGGAGGTTCTCCCAGTCTGGGTGGGGAAGAACAAATCGAGACTCCATACCAGCCTGATAAAAGTGACTTTGCCTTGGAAAGACCACCAACTCCAAGGAGATTCTACTATTAATTCTGAATGGGATTGTACTCCCATGGTTTGCACTTTGGAGGTCTTCTTGGACTCACAGCTGCTGTGAACCAGTAGCAGTTATAGCCAAAAGGACTTTTGTTCATGTCCATCTTATTGTGGCAATTGCAACTTCTCCTGTCATTCATACTTTAGCCATCCTTTAATTGGACAACTGTAATATGCTCTACATGGGGCTTCCCATATATAACATTAAGCTACAATTGATCCAGAATGCAGCGGTTCAACTAGTTATGGGTACATCCCAGGGCCCCCATGTAGCACCTATATTTGGAGAGAGACCTGGTTGCCAATTGGCTTCTGGGTACATTTCAAGGTCCTGGTTGTCAGCTTGAAAGCCCACCCTTCTTCAGGGCTTGGGTATCTATACTGCAGCCTTTTCCCCGTAACATCTACCCCCCACCCCCAAAATAAGGGTGCAGATTCTCTATGGGCAGATTCTCTATGTGCACCCTGAATTCAAGATTATCCCTTTCAGGTGCCAAGAAAGCACATTTTTTTCAATTGTCAGGAACAATGTTCCTTCTAAGCTGCGCAGCTGCGCGACCGCGCACGTGATAAGAAAATGCTGCACAGTCGTTTCCATCTGCCGCCCGGTGTTTTCTTATGTCAGAGGGAACACTGATCACCAGCCGATCAGGATGGGTGAGGGGTGGGGGAAAGGAGCCTTCAACAAAGAGAGGCGGAGGCTTTAACTCTTGCCTCCCCAGGCGGGCTCTGCTGCTAGGGAGAGGAGGAGAGCGAGATCAAAGGCTGTTGCCCCCAGCTTACTCTTCATCCAGGGAGGCCAGTTCGGTCCCTCCAGAAAAGAAAACGCTGCGCTGCAGTTTCCAACTGCTGCGCAGTGATTTTCAATGTTATAGCAATAGCAATTTACTTATATACCGCTTCATAGTGCTTTACAGCCCTCTCTTAAGTGGTTTACAGAGTTCAGCATATTGCCCCCAACAATCTGGGTCCTCATTTTACCGACCTCAGAAGGATGGAAGGCTGAGTCAACCTTGAGCCTAGTGAGATTTGAACAGCTGAGCTGCTGAACTAGCAGTCAGCCTGCAGTCGCAGCATTTAACCACTGCACCACTTCAGCTCTTAGAGGGAACATTGGTCAGGAATAACATTTTTTCGATATGTGATTGGTCCCTTCCCTCCCGGTCTTCAGAAAATTGATGGAAAAATTGGTACAGGTTGTCATAACAACCATGGGGGTTATTACGACTATCTCTCTGGAACATGAGTTGGCTTTTAAAGTCTGACCATCAGTCTGTTTTATAATTGATTACATTATATGGTGCTGTTTTTAATTTTATTTGTATCTGTTGTTTTTAATCCAAATGATGTATTGGGGAATTGCATACTGCTCAGGATCAGTTGATTGGAGAAACCTATAAGCCCTATAAATAAATAAATAAACACAAGGAAATTAAAATGTTATAGGATGAACAGTGTGTCAAGAGAAAGGAGGAAACAGCTTTATACTGGGGAATGTAACCTGACCTGAAGTAGCATGAGTTTAGAGAAGAATTACACTACGGAATTCATTTTGGCAGCTGCAAAGGAAATGCTATAAGAAAGTCTGAGTTCTCACTGGCCAGAAGAGAACATCTGTATTACCTTTGAATGGAACGTGGGTTTAAAGAGAGGTGCCAAGATATGTATCTAATTTTGTATCTAAAACACAATATATAGATAGTCTTCGACTTAAAACCCCCATTGCAATCAGAATTTCTGTTGCTCAGCAAGGAAGTTGTTAAGCAAATCTGGCTTCTCCCATTGACTTTGCTTGTCAGAAGCCACTGGGAAAGTTGCAAATGACAATCATATGACCAGGGCATTCAATCCATCATAAATACATGCTAAGTGAGCAAATTTGGACCATGGGGATGTTGCAACAGTTGTAAGTCATTTTTCTCCCCAATACTGTTGCAATCGCTAAGCCAATGGTTGTATGATGATGACTACCTGTACCATCTTCCTTATTTTTGCTCAAAGCCATTTCAAAAATTGCAATACTCTCAATGGGCTTCACAAAGAAAGATACAGAAATATCTGGTGGCTTTAGTTTAAATTCAAAATAATCCATTACTAGACTCAGCACAGCGAAGACATTAACATAAGTGTTGAAATGTTGAGGAGGCAATTTTTAATTTGGAGGCAATTTGGTGGTGGTACTTAACAAGGATAAAAGAAGGAAATAGTTTAGATGACCTGTAACTACATTTTCTAGTGAAACTTTAGTGCTTGCTGGAACTAATGATTCTAAACACAGATCTTCTGGAAACCACCATGGGAATTTCAAAGCCCAATCACATTATACAAACTCCAAATGCGCCTCTAACTCAATACAACCCAAAGCATTTACTGATGAATTTAATAGAGATCTAGAACACGCTACAATATAAAGATTTTGGGGGAAGGTAAAATAAAATTGCATTCTATTGGTTTCCCTAATCCTGATTTTTTTTCAAAAATAAAAATCCAGTTGTACATATCCCATAGGTACAGACACCTTGATATATCACACCGTCATGGATGACGTGACGGTAGGCAATGTTGATTGGGCTACACCAACTCGGGTGTTCTTCCACAGAGGAATCTGTGGAAGAACATCTGAGTCAGTGAAGCCCATGGGTATCAAACTCGTGGCGTCACATTGCCGTCATGTGATGCATTTTTCCCTTTGCGGAGTTGGGGTGGGCGTGGCCTGCATGTGATGCATCTGGCCCACGGGTCGCCAGTTTGACACCCCTGGTGTAGCCCAATCAACATTGCCTACCCGTCATCCATGACCGTGTGACGTAGACATATCAAGTTGTATGGAATCTTTTTCTATCTTATTCATAAATGAGCATGGCGTTTTAATACTGGGAGTTGAGAAAGAATACACATCATCTTCACCATCATTATCTAATGAGAAAGACCCCATCTATCTCAATTAATCCATGCAAGCTTTGTTTTACAGTCTGTATTAAGATTTAACCCAAACCCTAAGCCCTGTTTCTCAAACATGGTCATCAGCTAAAGCTCTGCGTTCATCATCTAGAAGCAAAGAAAGTGCTCTGTCAAGACAGCAGACTAAATGTCTTTTCTGTTAGGCTGAAGCAGGAGCTGGCACACTCGGATCAAGGAATGTATTCAGTGGGGAAATCACATGCCCAAAATTGGTGGTGCTGGACTACAAAATGATCACATGCCTTGTGTTCCTTTTCCTGTTAGCTTCTTCTCATTTCTCACTGACATATAATTTTTTTCGTGCCATCTCATTTAACCCACTAAATTTATTTATCTCACACATCACGCATTGCAGATTTTGGCCAGCTGCAACAAACTTTTATTGGGAGGTGGGAGATGACCCTTTAACAGATTAACAGAGTTGGAATGGACCTTGCAGGTCATCTAGTCCAACCCCCTGCCCAAGCAGGAGACCCTACATCTGCCTCTACCTAGGATTGAACTCACAACCTCCGGATTCAAAGGCAAGAGCTCCACCTCTAGGCCACAGCAGCTGGGTCTACGGAGCCAAACCGCCAACTGTCTTGCAGTACCAGCACAGTGACCGCAGACAGCATTCCTATATAGGACCCGGGTGAAATAAAACAATGTCAAATAGAGCAATTGTAGTAAGAGAAATGTGTCACTCAAATTTGGCCACAAAAGAGGACAAGGCTGGAGAGGAGCAGCGAGTCTTCTATGGGTTAATTACCCCTGGTGCACAGGACAGATTTTCAATGAAGGGATTCATATGACAAAGGGTTTGTAGAATAAATGCCCCATAACAATTAAATGAAACAACAGACTGCTGAGGTGGGCCCAAGGAATTATGGTACAGAATATCCTGCCCTGGCAGATATTTGGGTTTGTAAGGTTTCTGAGATGCTCTCCTGCTTTGGTGATTATTTCAGAAGTCTTGATTTTACCATGTAAATATTGAAAAACCAACAGATTATCTACATTTTGGGCACCTGGTCTAGCAAATATTGTCCTATATATGCTTTTGAGGTTGCATCCATTATTTTGCTAATGACTCATATATTGACATTCACATGTCCCCATGCGGCTTTCCTTTATAGGCTTCAGACAGTTGAATGAAGCATCCCTTTACAAAGAAAAAAAAACAGAACCTGCAAATCTAGAGAAGAAAGAATTTAAAAGCTGTTGCAATGCTAGTACAACAGGGAGAAAACAGCTGACAAGACATTGGGCTGACTGAAGTCATGTTGGCAGCATCCGAAGCTTCCGCTTTCTTTGTGGAGGGACTGCAACAATGATTTTGTCTCAGATCTGCAATTCAAGGGTCAAACTCAGCCAGCAACAACACTCAGGTGTATAGTTTCTATGCCTAGGGAAAGAATTTCTGTGTAACACAGGTCAGAGGCCTCCATAAAAAACGCCTCCTTAAAATTAGTCTGCTAAGATGCATTGTATGGCCTATAATTAAGGTGGTTAATATAACTTATCCTCATTATCCTGGTTCTTTCCAAACCCATTCTACCTGCAACCTACAAGCTCACCAAGGAATCAAATTTGCTTTTCTAACATTTTTAGTTGTGCTTACTGGACACTCACAAACCCAGCAAGGTGAAAAAGGATTTGGCAATAGTGTTTTAGCATCACTGCAATTTGTAGTACTATTCTGATACGGACAACATCACTGCAGTGCAAAAGGAAATGCAGGTAGTCCTTGACTTACAACAGTTCATTTAGTGACAATTCAAAGTTACATCATCACTGAAAAAAGTGACTTGTGACCATTTTTCACATGACCATTACAGCATCCCCATGGCCATGTGATCAGTTGCTTGGCAACTCACTCATATTTTGGGCTCAACTGTGGTCATAAGTTGAGGATTACCTGTATTAAGCAGGAAGACACTACCTTCAAAAAAAATATGCATACATACACTATATGCATCTGTAGCCTGGTACTATAACCTATGAAGAAAACTGTGACCCATAACTATTGGGTAAAGACAAGTGTGAAAAAATATGAAGCCCTGAGGAACCATGCTATTTGGAGGAGAGTTCTTCTGATGTCACTTCTATGGCTATGATGATCAGAAGAACAATGGCATGGATAATCCATTGTTACTTTTCAATATTCTTTGAAATTGAAGACGTACTCCATCTGTTCCTATGACGCTTCAAGTATTCCAAGTTTTTCTGTTTGGCTGCAGTCTTCCACTGAAATAGCTGCATCTACCTGGGATATGTTGACAAGCTTAGTACACGTACCCAAGAACTTGTTCCTTGTTCAATTATGGTCATTAACCAGCCTCGGTCATATTGTATTCTCTAAAATCAGTGCCATACAAATATCGGTATATATCAATGTTTGCATGTTTAATGCATGCGTAAATAAATTTTTGTTGATTTCCAAATCCCTGAATCCTTCTGTTGAAATTTGGGTTCTTGAATATTTTTATATGCTTTATTACACATAGCCCTCACTTAATAGAAATTGGGTTTGGCAACTTCCTAGCTAAGTGACAGGTCATTAAGCAAAAACATCAAATGACTGTGCTCAATTTACAATGGCAGTTCTGCCGCTATCATTAAGTGTAACATCACATGACTGCGACTTGTGACTTAATACCAGCTTCCCCACTGACATTGTGGAAGGGAGTAAATCACTGCTACTACCACTTGTAAGATCCATGATTGTTGCAGGATCCAAGATTATACTAGGATTCTCATTCAATTGCCAGGACCACAAGCTCTGATGAACAGCTTCTCCTGATGGGAATCCTATCTGGAACTTGGACCTCAACATCATCTAGAGCAATATTTCCCAACCTTGGCAACTTGAAGATATCTGGACTTCAACTCCCAGAATTCCCCAGCCAGCGAATGCTGGCTGGGGAATTCTGGGAGTTGAAGTCCAGATATCTTCAAGTTGCCAAGGTTGGGAAACACTGATCTAGAGAAGGAGCAGCCACACTGACACAGCACCTCATTTACCCCCGAGCCCAAATCAAAGTGCCTTTACCGGTCTGATTCTGATGCCCTGATACTGCTTTCATCATTCTGCCTCCCTTTTCCCCTCCCACAGATGTGACCGCCCTGTCATTCAGTAAGGATCTGTCAAAAATCCCTGTTAAAAAGAGCAACCCTTCATTTTTAAGACATCTGCTCCCACTTCTCAGCCTGACTTCCTGCTTGCCGTTTTATTCAGCCCTTTTCATGTCATGTCAAAAAATGTGAGTAGCAGTTAAAACCAAGCTTGCCTGTAAAGGTTGCAGTTGTGCTTTAAAAGCTTGCAGTCATTTTCCAGTGAGGGAAAAAAAACCCTGTGCCTTAAGCCCTGTACTGTCATTATTACAAACATTTCAACCATTGGAATTCAGATGCTTTAGCTCTTTCCCCCACTTCCCAAGCAGCTGTATAAGAGTGTCTGTGTTTGTGTGTGTGTGTGATTGTACACACACACACACACGCACATACACAAATGAAAGCATCTCTCTCACAATTGCTCCACTGTGACCAAGACAAGCAAACCAGATGCCCATTTATTCAGGATAGTTCCTTCGTTGTATCCCAGACTCCCCATCCCATTTGATTTTTAACTTTAAAAGATTCACTTAAAAATGATTAATGGGGAGGCATACATGCTGCAAAGCAGAGGGCCACCGTCCAGTACCATCTGTATACCATAGATATCCTGGGGTACAAGGAGATGCCACAGACACCGTAAAGAAAATAAGACCGGTTGGGAGGAACAGCTGAAGGCTAAGCATTTTGTGTGAAAGTGTGACCTCACCTCTAGAAGGAAGAGAAAGGTAAATATGGATGGCAAGGAATATCATATGGAGACAGAGTGTGGCGGAGACTAACCTGATAGGTTATCTTACTCCAACCCACCAGGACAGCCATTTTATGAATATGTAGACTCCTACATGGCAGCCATTTTACAGGAGCACTCAAAACATGATTAAATTCTAAAGGAGTGACTTGAATCAAAAAGATTATTGCCTATGCAAGAGAATCTCTTCGTCTGCCCTCAGGTATCTCATAGCTCACAGCTTTAATCACCAAAGGAAGGTGCTGATTTTGATGTGCTGTCTATTGATAAGGGCTTCAGATCTGTAGAATTTGCATTACAAGTAAAAGATGGTGGACAGCCACAAAATGGCCCACCCACTTTCCCCTAAATACTATTCAGAATATACTCATTAGCCATCGATTTTGCAGCATAAGGACTTATTGCAAGGATGTCCTAACTCACCTTCAAAATAGCTTATGGTCATTGTATTATTTGTCTTCACAACAATCTGTTCAAGTGTGTGTTGGGTGTGGCAGGTTAGTATGAGCCATAGTGACAGAGATTTATAATAAAATCTGGACTAGAGATGAGGTTTCCCAAGACTCTTCCCATGACACAACGACTGGGTTCACATGGAGCACAAAGATAGTCTCTTCTAACATGACATACCCTAGACCAGTGATGGCAAACCTATGGCACGCGTGCCATATCGGTGGGCACACGAGCTCAGGTCTTGAAGGTTTGGAAGTTGGGAAACGGGCCATTTCTGGCCTCCGGAGGACCTCCGGGGGGGTGTGGGGAAGGCCGTTTTCGCCCTCCCCAGGCTCCTAGAAAGGCTTTGGAGCTTGGGGAGAGCAGAAAAACGAGCCTTCCAGTCCAACCAGAAGTTGGCAAATGGGCCATTTTCTGCCTCCGGAGGGCCTCCGGGGGTGGGAGCTGAAGTCTCCCAGAATATATTTGTAAGGTGTCCGTTTGGGAAAGATAGTTAAGTCATGAGATGAAGAATCTAAAGGGATCCAATTCAGATATAACAATAAGCCAGTCATAGTTTATAAACTACAATGTCTTGGTTAACAAAATACAACAATCACACATACGAAGGATGTGTGTGTGTCTCTCTCCAACTGCATGAATGTTCATTTCAAATGCCTATAAGCACGTAGGGACTCTCTCTTCAGGCATTTTCATAAACATGTTGTATGTTGTATGAATGTTATCTCCAGCTGGATGCTATCATGCCACCTCCCCCATCTTTGTCCAGCCTGCTTACTGTACAAATTTCCTGAAAGATACAGGAATCAAGCCTATCCCTACAATAAACCGTGAAGTAACTTGGGCCTATGAAGGAGGAAAGTGTGGCCTCTGTGGGCAGACATTTTAATTCAAGCTGCCATAGATCAGGGGTGGGTTCCTGCCGGTACGCTCTTACCTATTGGTCGCCGCAGAACCGAAGAAGCCAGTTGCTTTCACGGCGCGGGGCTTCCCCACCCGCTTTCCCCATCCGCCTAGATGCCGCCATTTGTGTTCTTTTGCCCTCTGCGCAAAGTGTTCTGCTTGCGCAGAGGGCAAAAGAACGCAAATGGCGGCGTCCAAATGCGGGTGGGGGAAAGCGGGCGGGGGAAGCCCCGTGCCGCGAACACCACCGGCTTCTTCGGTTCTGCAGTGACCAACAGGTAAGAGAGTACCGGCAGGAACCTACCCCTACCTTAGATGTGTGGGTCTACAACTCTCACCCACTGACCAGTAGGTACAGTCCAACATATTTGGAGAGTAGAAGGTCAGCAGAGATAAACAAATCATTACCCACCGGAAATTTTTTTGATGCAGCAGTTAGTATTTTTGAAAGACTGATCAAAAACTGGAAAGATCAGAATATACGGTCCTCCAGTAATTGTCAGATACTCATAGCATCATTAGCTATTCTGACTAGAGCTGCTGAAAACTGTATTTCAGCAACATTTGAAAGTCCATAAATTCCCCACCCTTTTTAAATATTTTTAATATTTAAATATTAAATCTCTTTCTGGCTGGGGGAACAAAAGCTTCTACTTCTTTACTGCTGTATACGATTCCGCCACTCTGCTACGTTTGTAATTGAATGTAACATGTGTGTTATTTTTGTCTGCTACTCAGTTGCTACCTTCCCATTGCCATATCAATTGCTTATAACTTGACAGATCTTGGTTGCTTATAACCTTACATCTCTTTGAATTCACAAATCACAAGAGAGCATCAATAAAGTTATAATCCTATGCACATTTACTTAGGAGTAAGTCCCAGTAATAATTACCGTATTTTTCGGAGTATAAAACCTTAGTTTTGGGGGAGGAAAATAGGGGGGGGGGGAAATCTACCTACCAGATATTCATCTGACTAGCATCCTTAGTCTGTTCAGCTTCAGCACATTATTTTATCCCCTGGTTAGGGCTGAAAAAACCTTTTTCAGAGGCAGTAGGAATGAAAACAAGCCTGCAAAGACTTAGGGCTGGAAAAATCTTCTTCTGATTAGGAAGCCAGGAAGATCATTAGCACCTCGTTAGGGCTAGGTCTTATACTCCAAAAAACTCCAGAAAATACAGTATCTCTCAGGAAACATGCCCAAAAATGGCTTACAGGTTTATTTGCAACAATGGTGGATTATGGCATACTTTTTTTCTCTTTCTTTCTTTCTTTCTTTTTTGCAAACTGTAGTTCTAAGGTTAGGAATTATCTTGACTGCTGATCAAAATTTTGCACATTGTTTTTAAAAATCTAGCATCCAAGGAAGAGATAAAAACTCTCCATTATTGTCTTTTTTTGTCCATAGAATCAGCAAATACTATTAAAACTAGTCTAGCCAGACGAAGGAATGAGTAGACACAGTAGTTCATTTTCTCTCATTGTCCTTGTATTTTTGCTGAAACATTAGTCATACAGAAAAATATCTGTGCACAATGGGTTTTCCCCCCCAACATATTTTCACATGTAGCCAACTTATAGCAAAATAATAATAGATCTATCCAACAGCTTTGCTTCCTGGTCTTCTGATAGGCAAAACAAAAGCAGCAGCTATTCAGGCATCTCTTACTCAAGAAATTTAACCTTCATTATACAGGTAGTTCTCAACTTATGTCCATTTGTTTAGCAACTATTCAGTTATAATGACCGGTCCTTGCAGTAATGATAATTGCAGTAGAGGTAGTCCTCAACGTATGACCACAATTGAGCTCAAAACCTATATTACTAAATGAGAAATTTGTTTGTCCCATTTTACAACTTTTCTTGCCACATTTGTTAAATGAATCACTGCAGTTATTAAGTCAGTAACACGGTTGTTAAGTGAATCTGGTTTCCCATGGACTTTGTCAGAAGGTCTTAAAAGGTGATCACATCACCCCAGGGACACTGCAACCGTCATAAATGTGAGTCAATTGTCAAGTATCCAAATGTAAACCACATGACCCCGGGGATGCTGCAATGGTCATAAGCATGAAAAATGGTCATAAGTCATCTTTTTCAGTGCTGTTGTAACTTCAAATGGTCATTAAACAGACTGTTGTAAGGAGAGTACTGCCTGTATCTCTGCAGTCCCTCATGATAAAAATTTGGGCGCTTGGTAACATGCATGTATTTATGATCACTGCAACATCCTGGGTTGTAAGTCTGTAGAGCTTCTCAGTCATCCAGGTCATGGTTGTCCCAAAGATGCTTTTTCAGGAGGCAACTGGACTTTCTTAGTTTTTTCTTTTGAAGATGTTTCATTTCTCATCCAAGCAGTTCCTTTGGGACAACCATGACCTGGATGACTGAGAATCTCTACAGACTTTTAGCTATACAATTTGGGATGAACACCCTTTGAATGGTGTGGGAGTAGGAATGGATTTCCAGAGGAAAAACTGCAGACTATAGGAGCCAGGAACGTTACTCAGGTGATGCTGAGGACACAGGTAAACCTCCAAGTGGCCTCAACAACTCTCTAAAACAGTGATGGCGAACCTATGGCATGCATGCCACAAGTGGCATGCGGAGCCATATTAGTGGGCACACGAGCTCAGGCCAGCTGATTTTTGGACCTTCTGGGCCCACTGGGAGTTGGGAAACAGGCTGTTTCCAACCTCCAGAGGGGGTGGGGAAGGCCCATTTTTTGCTCTCCCCAAGCTCCAGAGCCTTTCTAGGAGCCTGGGGAGGGCGAAAATGGTCTTCCTTCCCAGAGACCCTCCGGAGGCCAGAAATGGCCAGTTTCAAATTGGGAAATGGGCCATTTCTGGCCTCTGGAGGGCCTCTTGGGGGGGGGGGAGGCTGTTTTCGCCCTCCTCAGGCTCCTAGAAAGGCTCTGAAGCCTGGGGAGAGCAAAAAAAACAGGACTTCCGGCCCAAGCAGAAGTCGGCAAATGGGCTGTTTCTGGTCTCCGGAGGACCTCTCGGGGGGGAAGCCGTTTTCACCCTCCCCAGGCTCCTAGAAAGGCTCTGAAGTTTAGGGAGAGCGAAAAACGGGCGTGCCATCGCGTGCCATGAGCGGGGGGTCATGTGTGCATGCGGGGGGCACCCCGCATGGAATTATGGGTGTGGGCACGCATGAGTGTGACCCCCCCATGCTCCCCCCTTTTGGCACGCGAACCAAAAAAGGTTCGCCATCACTGCTCTAAAAGGATGCAAATGACCAGTTGTCTGCAAGGAAGATACATCCTTCTATTCCCCATGTCAGAGCCAAGAAGAATCTTCTTGGATGAGAAGTGAAAGTCTTCAAAAGAAAAAAAACAAGGAAGTCCAGTTGCCTCCTGAAAAAGCACCTTTGGGACATCCTGGGATCATGTGATCACCATCTGCAACCTTCCCAGCTGGCTTCTGACAAGCAAAGTCAATGGGGGAGGCTGGATTCGCTTAACGACCACGGGATTAGCTATGGCTATGGCTAATCCCGAGGATGTGGACAGGGCTATGGGAGCGATGGGGACCTCCACCTGTTTATTGGACCCGTGCCCCTCCAGGCTGGTCTCGGCCAGCAGGGCGGTGGCATGCAGCTGGATCCGGGCGGTGATCACCGCTTCTTTGAGGGAGGGATCCGTACCGCAGTCGTTAAAAACTGTGGTGGTGCGACCCCTCCTGAAGAAGCCTTCCCTGGATCCAGCTGATTTGAAGAACTATCGTCCAGTCTCCAACTTACCTTTTTTAGGGAAAGTTGTGGAGAAGGTGGTGGTGGTGACTCAGCTTCTGCAGCTCCTGGATGAAACAGACCATCTAGATCCTTATCAGTCGGGTTTCAGGCGCGGCTACAGTACCGAAACTGCCTTGGTCGCCCTGATGGATGATCTCTGGCGGGCCCGGGATGGGGGGAACTCCTCCATCCTGGTGCTACTTGACCTCTCAGCGGCTTTCGATACCATCGACCATGGTATCCTTCTGCATCGGCTTGGCGAGTTGGGAGTGGGAGGCACCGTTTTACGGTGGTTCTCCTCTTATCTCGCCGATCGGATGCAGTCGGTGTTGGCAGGTGGGCAGAGATCGTCCCCTAGGCCCCTATTATGTGGGGTGCCCCAGGGGTCGGTTCTCTCGCCCATCCTGTTTAACATCTACATGAAACCGTTGGGTGAGATCATCCGCAGACATGGGGTGTGTTTCCACCAGTACGCTGACGACACCCAGCTGTACATCACCACCCCGTCTGACTTCAGGGAGGCAGTGGACGTAATGTGCCAATGCCTGGACGACGTTAAGATCTGGATGGGGAGGAACAGGCTCAGACTAAACCCCGATAAGACTGAGTGGCTGTGGATATTGCCTCCTAAGGTTCATGACAATTACCCCTCCTTGGTCTTTGAGGGTGCGAAACTGACCCCCTCAGACCAGGTCCGCAACTTGGGGGTCCTCCTAGATCCACAGCTAAAATTGGACCACCATCTTTCTGCTGTGGCTAGGGGGGCCTTTGCACAGGTTCGCCTGGTGCACCAGTTGCGGCCATATTTGGAGAAGGAGGCGCTACTCACGGTCACTCATGCCCTTGTCACCTCGCGGTTGGACTACTGCAATGCGCTCTACATGGGGCTACCCTTGAAGAGTATCCGGAGACTTCAGTTGGTGCAAAATGCGGCTGCGCGTGCTGTGGTGGGTGTGCCAAGGTACACCCACGTGACACCGATACTCCGCCAGCTGCATTGGCTGCCCATCGGTCTCCGGGTCCAATTCAAGGTATTGATCACCATCTTTAAAGCCCTTCATGGCTTAGGACCAGGATATCTTCGGGACCGCATTCTGCCTCATACTTCCCTCCGACCGGTTAGGGCCCACAGAGTTGGCCTCCTCCAGGTCCCGTCGGCCAAACAATGTCGGCTGGCGGGCCCCAGGGGGAGAGCCTTCTCTGTGGCTGGCCCCGTGCTCTGGAACCAACTACCCCCAGAGACCCGGACTATCCCCACTCTGCTGGCTTTCCGTAAAGCCATTAAGACATGGCTTTTCCTGCAGGTGGGGGGGACAGCTTAATTCCACCTGAGCCTACCCCCCAAGTATGTATGTGTTGAATGGATGTTGCTGTTGTAAATAATTGTTTTAAATTTTTGTACTTGTTTTTAAATTTTATGCAATTTCTTTGTTTATTCTTGTATTTCTCCTTGTTGTAAGCCGCCCCGAGTCCCTCGGGAGTTGGGCGGCATATAAGAATAACAAAATAAATAAATAAATAAATAAATATGGCGATTCACTTAACAACTGTGGCAAAGTAGATCATAAAATCAGGCATGACTTGCTTAATGATGGCCTCACTTAGCTATGGAAGTCCCAGTCCCAGCTGTGGTTATAGGTTGAGGACTTCCTGAAGTTGGAAGAAAGGGAGAAACAGAAATGAGGTGGTGCAGTGGTTAGAGTGCAGCACTGCAGGCTACTTCAGCTGACTGCTAGCTGCAGTTCGGCGGTTCAAATCTCACCAGGCTCAAGGTTGACTCAGCCTTCCATCCTTCCAAGGTCGGTAAAATGAGGACCAGATTGTTGGGGGCAAATATGCTGACTATATAAACCGCTTAAAGAGGGCTGTAAAGCACTGTGAAGCGGTATATAAGTCTAAGTGCTATTGCTATTGCTATTGTAGCAGATCAAATTCTGGGTTTTTACCCTCTTTAGCAACGCACTTGTGAAAGGATAACTTGCTGTTCCTCCAAAACCCTTTTTTTGTGATCAAGAAAGTCACCACAAATACATCCTCGACTTACAACAGTTCATTTAGTGACTGTTCAAAGTTACAGCAGCACTGGGAAAAGTGACAATTTTTCAGAGTTACGGACTTTGAAGCATCCCCGTGATCAAAATCCAGATGTTCATACTTATGACCTTTGCTGTGTCCCAGGGTCATGGGATCCCCTTTTGCGACTTTCTGACAAGCAAAGTCAACGGGGAAGGCAGATTCACTTAACAACCAGGTTACTAACTTATCAACTGAAGTGAGTCACTTAACTGTGGCAAGAAAAGTCACAAAATGGGGCAAAACTCACTTAACAAGTATCTCATTTATAACAGAAATGTTGGGCTCAATCGTGGTCATAAGTTGAGGACTACCTGTAACTGACAAGGGCTCCTGAACAATATACTGTATAAGTAGAATTTTATTTCATTCTTTATTTCATGTCTTCTGGCTCCTGAACAATATATAAGTAGATTATTCTTAATCAGCATTGAAATATTGCAAGAGAACCAGAGATAGAATTTCACCATATGGGAAAGTAACATCAGATGCAAATTTCTCTACCACGAGAGATCCAGAATGGCTAGAAACTGAAATGCTTTTAAAGGCCTACTCAAAAGCTTCCTTCCAATGTCAGCTACTATTAGTTAAATGCAATTTAAACATTCTTGTGCATAATTAAATCATCTGAAAGACAAAAGGCCTCTATTTTGGAATCAACAGCAGTCCTCGACTTACAACAGTCCATTTAGTGACTGCTCAAAGTTACAACGGCACTGAAAAATCTGACTTATGACCGTTTTTTCAGTTACGACCTTTCAGCATCCCCATGATCAAAATCCAGGTGCTTGGCAACCGGTCCATGTTTATGACCCTTGCTGCATCCCGGGGTCATGTGATCCCCTTTTGCCACCTTCTGACAAGCAAAGTCAACAGGGAAGTCAGATTCACTTAACAACCAGGTTACTAACTTCACAGTGGCAACGATTCGCTTAACCACCGTGGCAAGAAAAGGCGTAAAAAAATGGGGCAAACCTCACTTAATGTCTCACTTAGCAACAGAATTTTGGGCTCAATTGTGGTCATAATCAAGGATTACCTGTACTTCCTGCACAAAATCAACCAATCTGTCTCTGCATTTTTATCAAAAAAAAAAAAACCCTAATGCATGGGTAAGCAAGATACATTTAGTCCCAAATCAACCCTTCCCCCCCCAAAAAAAGTAGTTTATCCTGGCATACAAAGCACTACTAAGTTCTCCCAGGAGCCAGCTAATCAGCTGGCTATAACAGAGACCACTTCCCTAATTTCCCTGCTGCTAAGCGCAATGAAAAACCAGCAGCTTGTATTGGGGCTCAATGCAGGACTATAAAAACCTTGCTGCTTTCTCTTTCCTTTCAAGGACCCACAGCATAAGATCATTTGTTTCTCTCTGCAATTAGCAGGGGGGTGGGGAGAGAGTGAGCAATATTGCTGAGAGGGGACCTTTTTTCCTTCCTATTCTTCCCCCACCCCAAATCCTGCTTGAAGCCATCCTTTCTCATAATGGGAAACCAGCAATCTGTAATAGATTGTTAGACTGAAGGAGGCCGATTCTCTTCCCAGCAGAATTGCTCCCAGCTTTTTGAAGAAAGGGGAATGAACAAGTGAGACTGTATGCACAAATTATACGTATGTATAAGGGACAGTCTGGTGTGTAATTAAGCAGAGGCATACAACACACACATATCTACAAGCAACTTGTATGACCCCTTAACTAGAACTTCGTTATAAGTAAATGTATTTGGAAATAAGGTATTGCTAGTTCAGGAACTGATTTTAAATGAAGTTCCATCTTCATACAATTATTAACCTCCGATTATTTCAGCCTTTTTTTTTAACTTCAGCAGTTTGATGGGAACAGGCTCACACATCTTGATTTGCAATTGTTGTTAGACAAGAACTGGAAATCTAGTGGGGGGGGGAGATAAGTTCTGGGACAAGCTCCTCTCTAAATCGAACCCTTTTTAACATTTTCAAATTTATTTCCGGGGAATGTTTATCCTTAAACATTTTAGTTCTTCATTCCCGAGTTTCTAATTTTCCTTTTTTAGATACTTCCTTTCAAACAATTTTTGCTGGTCTGCTTTCATCTGCCTTGATTTATGATCTAGGCCTCTTTCTCCCTCCTTCCAATTTGCCTTTAATTTCTTACTGTCTGTTGAGCTGTTTCAGTGCTGTTTATTTTGGATTTTTCCTCTCTATTTCATTTTCATCTTCTTCAAAGCACCAACTTGAGTTTTGTGGTAACCACTCAGGCATCTGGCTTTACTGGTGTATTTGGGAACGCATGGTCAACGTTCAATATTATGTATTAATAAGCAGAGTGACTCTGGAATATTAAGCATAGCTGGGTGGAAACATTTTTACCATGTGATAAAGAATATATTCAACTAGTTTGAAGCAACTTATCCTACCAATTAGAAAGATCAGGAGGAGGTTAGAAAAACCAGGAGGAGGGGAAGCATGTTCAGAATGGACACACATCAAGCTTTTGAACTGTCTGGGTGGTTTGGAAAAGAAATGATGAGATAAAGCTATTTAAGCCTTGCACTTAAGGAACTGAGAGATCCAATTTTTTTAGGAAGGTCTCCTCAAAGTCAAACAATTGTCCAGCCAAGCCAGGAATGTCAACACAGATGTTCCTTAAACCTCCCCCCCACCCCCGAAAACTTATGTACCTAGTAAGTATGTCACATGAGCTAAGATGGTGGATATAATTATGCATTAAAACTATATAAAATCAAGGGCAACTTTTCTGCTTATATAACATAGGGAGGGGCTAAGGGTATGCCTTGTCTTGGATAGATAAAAAGACCTGAGCAGTGGTGATAAAAAGGGTTTTTCTTACATGTAGACAAATGCTGTCCCTTGGAATAGTAAGCAAGTAGTAATCTACCAAGACCAATGGTTTCCACCATTTAAAATTGGGGTGAACAATTTGCAGTCTTAGGGCTTCAGCTCATTTTACGGCTAACTTCATATGTTAGACTGACCTTAAATTCAAATAACCCCTGCAAGAGATGGTAGATAAAGAGTTACCTGTATTTTTCCTGCAGTATAAACAAGAGAAGAGAGAGAGAGGAAAAGGACTCAGATTTGGGCTCTGCCCCCACTCCCTGGTTGGTTTAACCATATGAATCTTAGAAGACTCTCAATTCTGGGAATTTAACCATATGAATCTAAGACGACTCAATTCTGTCAGCAAAGCGTCTAGAGAAAGGGATACACTGATACAGAAGCATAACACAGCTCATAGTCTACAATGTAGCATAGAACTATTCTTTTTGGACTTGGCCTGTGAAAATTAGCACAATTTTTTAAAAAATACCCCTTAGTTTTTGCATCCTTGCAATTTGTGGCAACCTGCTCATATGCAAAGATTCCCAGTGCATCATGCCATTTTAATTTGCTTCACAGTCTCAAGTGCCAGAAAGAAATCAATACAGCTGCAGCAAGGTTTTGGTGCCTATTTAACATCATCAGCAACATTAACTTAGCCATCAGGACAATGGGATGGCAGGAAGAAATGAGAGTAACACAGCACTCCCAGTCAGTTGAATATATTGTTTATCACACAGGACTTTAAGAGAAAATTTATGTCTACATACAAACATATTTGTTTGAAATTCATAAGGAGCTCCATATTAAGTTACATCTATTTACTGTTAATGGATGCTGGCATATCTGCTAATTAGATAATTCTTGCAGATAATTGTCAAAGACTAATGAATGCATGTTGCTGGGGGAGGGGAGGAAATGGAAGAAGCTGTCGCCAAGATGGAGTCCTCATTAAGAAAAATGAATTTGGGGCCTTCAAAAGTGACAGGCATTTATTTATAATTTCTACTCAAAATTCAATAGTAAGGGGACAACCGCATGCTTTCAGGAGTCTTGCGTGCCAACAGACTATTTGAAATTCTGTTTTGTACAGAAGGTATCCATACCAAAGACGGGGAGAAAGATTATTTCCGATTGTTTAGAAAGAAACAATAGAAAATATTTTCTAAATAGGAGGCCACCAAGTAGGCTAAGCTCATTTTTCTAGCACCAACAGCTTGCCAAGTTTCAGCTTTTAAGATATTCTGCCTTCATAGAGCTATTGGTATACTTTTATCAAACATCTCCTGTAATAGCCAATCTAGGAAACTCTTTTGTTTGGAAGCTACTGAGAGAGAGGCAGTTTTGGAAGTATCACATTATTAACTCAAGCGCTATTTATAGGAGCTGGTGTTTCATTAAATAAGTGAATATATCCTGAACTGCAAAACAGGAAAGGAAATAAGCTTTGCTGTTAACTCTGCATTTATATATTGAATTTTGTTTCTCAGACATGCAAACCCACCCCCCACTCTCTCTCTGAAGGAGGCCCATCTTTCTGCTGAATGTGAAAAGAGGGGGGCGGAATGGCAAGCTGGGGCAGTTTCAAAAATTTCAGATAAAAAAGCTTTTTGAAGTGTGCAGAATCTCCTAAACAAAGAAGTCTGTAAGTATGGCAACATGTGTCTTCAGGAGACCATTATTATGCTACATCAGCAGCAGTCCATAGGCAGCACCAATGAAATCTCCTCAAGAATAGAGGGGAGAAGGGGAAGAAGAAACAAACTTCAGCAAAGTTGTAAGGTTTGCAAAAGGAGGCGCCCTGATTGTTCTGGAAGCAGCTTATTAAGACCCCGGAATCTCTTCCTGGATGATGAAGACAATAATTTCCCTTCCCCCACAGCGAGAGAGAGAGACACACCTTTTTTTTAGGGCCTAACTCCCAGAGGGCCTAACTCCCAGTGGAAAATATGGCTCATTTCAGCAGCCTTTTCAGAAAAGGACGTGACCGCAACTCCGCTTCGAAAACGTCACTGAAGGAGGACATGATTCTACAGTGCACAAACTAGAAAGCTGACTTTTTTTTCCCCAGAAAGAGGAACATTTCTTCCACGCTGGATTCCGAACAGAAAATGAAACTAAACTAAATGAAACTAAAACATGCCATTTAAAAAAAAAAGAGGGGAGGGGAAGAGGCACACACCACACACAGAGAGAGAATCGACGTGACCATTTGCTCCCTTCCCCCCCCCCTCATGCAATGAGCCATGCAAGTCTTTAATCTGATTATGGCCTATAATCCCGCCTTCTGCCCAGCTGCTCTGTCCTCGCCCTCCAAGCAGGGCCTAGTGGGGGCAGTAAACTTCTCAGTTGCAATTCCCCCCCCCTTTTTTCCGAAATTATATTTTGTTTTCTAGGATGGGGGGGTGGGGGTGGCAAAGAGAATAACCATCCAAGCAATTCATGCTCCTACTTTTTAGTGCAATCCAGGAGGATCCCGGTGAACCGCCTCTCCCCGCAGCTCAAGGTGACCACCAGGGTATCGTTCACCATTTGCTCCACCAGCACGGGCAGCCAGGAGCCGACCTGCAGCTCTTTCGTGTCAGCCTCCTCCATGCTTTGGCGAGAAACTCCCGGCGGTGGCGGCGAGCCTCGGTTTGCAGCTGGAGTGCGGCTGCGAGAGATCCCAGGCGGCCTTGCTTGGGCAGGCTTCCCCTCCCCCCCCCCCACCGCCGCTGAAGCTGCGGCCGCCGCTGCTGGCGCTGGCGCTGCTCTCGGGATAGTTACACTGGCCGCTTCGATGACCTCATGGCTCCAGGCTCCCCCTCAACAGGGAGGATTAAGTAGGTGCTTTGACGTCACAATGCTTCCCTCCCGGGAACGTTCCACAGCGGAATCCTGAAACAATAGGCGACATTAGGGTACTTAAGGAACGAGAAAGGTGTTTTGATTCTCTTTCCCCCCACACACACTCCCCCTCCTCCTGCTTTACCAAGCGAGTTACCCTTTTAGGAACGAGGTTTCCCGTCTGCCCCACACTTGAGCGCTTTAGAAGCATCACGCTTACGCTTACAGGAGAGGTCAAGTGATTATCCAGGCTAAACTGCTTCCGTCCCGGTACTGTTGCTTGACAATCCAGCGCAGCATAGATTAAATTCTGGGCATGCTGTTGGCTTAAGCATGCGGGATGCCTTCTTTCCCCTCCCGTTGCAAAGGAGATATTTTACCTGGGGTGGCTGGGTGGGTGAAACGCACGCGCCACTCGGCGTCCAGATTTCTAGCGACCATCCCAAGTAAAGTTAAATGTTGTTTTCTTCCGTCGCGTGGCCCTGATGGTGGCTACTGACAAACCATCTTTCTGGTCTTGCCAGCAAAACACAGGTTAGCTCTGGATTCCCATGGGCAGTCGAGTCTGTTTTGTTTCAACCAAATCTGGAGTGGATCGATTTTAACACTTCCTCTGTCTGGCTAGATATGTGTGTCACATGTATGCCGGTTCAGTATGTGTATTTGGAAGGAAATCAGTGGATTTTACTTCCAAGGAATATGCACTGGATTGTAGCTATGAATAGCTTTATCCTACTTACTCCAGAATAGTTCAGTTAATTTCCATGCTCCTTAGGGTGAACTGACCCAAGAAAAGGGATTTTTCCAAAACTCAGCAAATTCAGAGACCATGTGCTTGTGCCCTGGCAGATCCAGCGTCCAAAAGGCCAGTTATTTCCTTTCAAAGCGAATGTTGGGATACTAAACTCTCAGCTCCTGCTAATAAACTTGATTGTTGCTTTAAGTAAGAGAAAGGTTTCTCTTCCTTCAAGTCCTTTATTTGAAGTGTTCAAGGGAAAACAGTGCTACAAGAGGCCATCCTCCCTAATTTCTATAAGAAATTTCAGACAAGCTGTGTTCCATCTCATGCATAAACTGTTCCCAATTACTTTAAATCTCCTCCTCAAATAAAATATATGAACTATACTTGGAAATTAACGTTAAGGAACAGTAGTATTTCTTTTTGTGCCATATAATTCACAACTGACTAATGAGCAGTTCTCTTTCCAGATCTATGTTCCATTGTGTTTGATAGTATATATCAGGGGTCCCCAAACTTGGCAACTTGGCAACTTTAAGATTTGTGGACTTCAACTCCCAGAATTCTCCAGCCAGTATGCTTGCTGGAAAATTCTGGGAGTTGAAGTCCACAAGTCTTAAATTTGCCAAGTTTGAAGATGTCTGGTATATATCTTTGTATTGGTAAGTCCTATAGTATTCAGTAGGTTTCTTAATAAATACAACTCAATAAGGTTGATTAGATTTGTAATGTTTACAGGAAATATATTAGTACCATTCTATGAATACTTGGCCATATATCTTACATTGCTACAGTAGGTCCTATAGTATTCACTGACCTTCATTATAAATACATTTAAATGTGCAACTAGAAACAGGAAGCAATTGATGTCCAGATAATTTTCTATAAATTCAGATGATTTTCAAAGCAGACATTCTGAAGAAGCAGCTTAGCAACAGAATCCTAAATGTCCAGAAGGCAAGAGGCATCCAGTAATTTGCGTCTTAACTGAATATTAGGTCCTACTGAGTTCTGAAGGACCTACTGCTAAAAATAGTTCTGACATTTTTGTTTATAAAGTCTGTGTATAGATCTTGTCATTGTGCATTACAGAGAAATCTTTCTAGGATTGGAAAGGATGCATGAGGACTACTGTATTTGATCTTATTTTGACACTGCAAGAACAGTTGATCATGTCTTTGGGGGGGTCTGTTGCAGTTGTTTGTAGGGACTCTGACTTGGGTTACATAATCTTAGAAGTGCAAAATTGGAAAAAGTTACAAGGATCAACTTATCCACTTCTGTGGAATAGGAAGGAAGATCAATTAAATCATCTACAAGGAGATTAAATCATCTCCATTGTTTCTTCAAAATCTCCAGAGTTGGAATGTTCACTACCTCTATAGATTGTAGGAAGCTTTTACCTTCAATGTATTCAAATTGTTTCCTTATGAAGAATGCTTCGTGATAGAGCAATTCCAAAGGTGGCTTTGCAACATTTCCAAGTATTCCTGCATGACTCTGGACTTTGTGGTTTGTTGTGATTTATAGGTTCGGTTCAGTAAGTGGCAATAATAGGATTAATGTTGACCTCGCTTCACTATCATTTCCAAGGAGGAGAAAAGGTTTGTATGTGTGGGTGGGGGCTGTATTGTAGGACAGCAGTAATTGTTCAAGAAAAATGCCCAGACAGCCTTGTCTTCATAAATCACTCAGAAGTAAGTAGGATAATATGTTAAAGTGATCATTCTTCCATAACATTATAAAGTAAATTTATAAGATAAAAAGATTGTAACCTAGCAACATTTTAGTTTTATGTTACAATAAGTGGATGAAAAAAATTAAATAGTTGGATCCTTTTCTACACCTTGTATGGTAATATAACATAAGTAGAAATGTGCATGTTTCTTCACTACACCTATGAAGGGTTAAGCTTTTTCCTAGAGATGCTAAGATTTTTGCTTGAGTTTGGGAGAAGGATCCAAGTCTTTCTTAAAACTGAATGACGTGGAATCACATGATCTTGTATAGGATTATTTTGTCAGGCCTAAACACAGTGTCACAAAGAGGGGAGGGCTGCTCCCCCCTTTTGCATACAAAAGAGGTCC
The DNA here is from genome assembly GCA_023053685.1 of Diadophis punctatus similis. Taxonomy (NCBI): domain Eukaryota; kingdom Metazoa; phylum Chordata; class Lepidosauria; order Squamata; family Dipsadidae; genus Diadophis; species Diadophis punctatus. The sequence continues at coordinate 20,209,114 of JALIGW010000005.1, read as the reverse complement.
AAGGTCACCAATCTTTTCCTCCTGCTGCCAGTCTTGAATTAGCTCTTTAGATATAAATCTACAATACTGCCAAAAACCTGTTCACTCTTGCAATATTTAATCAAATTCATCAGATGAGTGACAATGAAGTAGACTAGAAACTTTATGGAAATGCAGCATTTTACCTCCAGTACAACTCCATATTTAAGAAAGATCTAAAGGGTATTATTAAATGTAAGCAATTTTTAAAAAGGAAATAAAGAGGTTTTCTTCTCTTTAAAGCAATCTCACTACCTTGAACACATTTCTTCAAAACACACACTCATCAGTATAAAGCAGAAATTGGAAAAAGAGAAAGGCATAAGAACCATCGCATTTCAATTTAGACAGAATCAATATAATGATTTGTAGATTTCTTAGATTATCCTCTTTTTTAAAAAAATGCATTATATTTCTTGAATTGAGGATTCATCAGTCTACTTTTAGCTTAAAGTGTTATAATACAGTGAAGCAAATCCTAGAAACCAGAGTTAAATACAGTGTAGAATGTTTCAATTTATTTGAAACATCTGTATAGGCTTTTCTTCCTTCAGTCTTTTCCCCCCTTAAAGCTCTATCCTCCACATATATTTTACAAAACCAAGCAAAGCCACTGCTTGCTGAAACCACATAACCCTCACACTCACACAATACATTTTAGATTTTTATTAGTAAGTGTGACCACTATAATCACTGGATTTTTTCTGTCAGTTTTTTTCTAATGGGTTCTTCAAACTACAACATCTCTCTCCAGCCTGCAAATGGGAGGATATTTATAGTCTGAGGCTTAATTTCTTTTTATTCTTAAAGAAGGGGAGGTTAAGGGTGGGAGGTAGCTTTGCTTCATTCATGTGTAAGAACTCCCACCTGGTTCCACAGCCTGGCTATGAATTAAAATCAAAGAAAAAAGATGCAGAATGAAGGATGCATTCCAAAAAGAAAGGTGAAGAAAACAAACAAGCAAATGCACCACCCCAGCCAGTATAAATTAAACCCTCACAAATGAGAAGCAGTCGGAAGAACAGAAACAACGAGGAGGGGGAAAAAAGTCTGTGGCTCGCATTACCTGATCACTGTCTCTCTCCGGCCCTTTTAACCATGGCAATGTTTGACAATTCGAGGAGGTTACTATGCGTGGCTGATCGTTTCTATCATGCGCCGCCTAGCGGTCGCTCGCGGCATTCCCTCTCCTTCAAATGGGCTCCTTCCAGCCTTGGAGTCGCCTCCTTTGCAGCTGATGGAGCCGAAGCTGACACGCTGAAGCAACTTCAGACAACAGGGTGGATGGACGTCGCCGCCGGAGGCAGGGGTGGGCGGCAGGGGCATCAGTCACCTTAAACCTAAGGCACATTCCAGACCTCCTGGGATATTTCTAAACACATTCTCGAAGGGGTAGGCGACAGTCTCGCTGGCTACAGCATTTGAATAAAACATTGCAAAACGACAGCCGCCCCCTTCAAATCCTTGTGGATTCAGACGATAAGGCTTAAGTGTATCCTGAAGGATTGTTCAACTCGTGGAAAAGCTCTGACCCTCCCCCTCCCCACCGATGTGGCTCCATCCTCTCAGATTTCTTTTACAGTGATCATAACGTTAAATATTTTTTTTAGTAAAAATAGTCTTTCATTCCCTCTGCCCCAACAATACCTTTCTTTTTATAATAATTCTATTAAGCGTTGCAGTTAAAAAGACAAGGATTAATACAAAGTAAAAACGAAGGCATAACAAGAAAAAAATAGAAAGCAAGGAAAGAAAAATAGGGAAAAATAATGCATTAAAATATATATTAAAAACGACTTCCCTCTTCATCACAAGTATAAACAATTTTAGTAACATCACTCATCAGAATACAACAAATAATCTTCCCATACCCTATCTTTTATCTGTAAACAAATCTTAAAATCTCATTCTTGAGTCCTAGTCAACCAAATTAGATTAAATATTACCAGAGATTGATTGATTGATTGATTGATTGATTGATTGATTGATTGATTGATTGATTGATTGATTGATTGATTTATTTATTTATTTATTTATTTATTTATTTATTTATTTATTTATTTATTTATTTGGTAGTTTTTCTATGCCGCCCTACTCCCTCAGGACTCAGGGTGGCATACAACATTTTATTAAAAACTCCAAACAAATTATTAAAAGAGAACTTAAAAACAGTTAAAATATATATATATATACACACCATACATACATGGGGGAGACATCAGATATAAAATCGTCTCAAGCTCAAGATAACATATCTCTCTTAACCTTGATTGAATAAACCTACTTTATATTGTTTTTCTTTTAACCATCTTAACCTTTAATCCTTTGAAATACTGTCCTAGAATTTGATTTCTTTTCATTTCTTTGTCCCTTTTCATAAAATTCTTAAGAACGGCCTCTTTTGTAACTTTACCAATATAGAAAAGTCATCCAGGTCACTCCTTTCGTTTGTTATTTGTATATCCCTTTTAATTATTAAGACATCAGCTGGTTTCAATAAAGAATATTTGTAACTCAGGGTTGAAATGAGGGTCCATGGTGCTCTCTTGCAGTTTCATTAGCCAATCTAGCTAGCAACATGAATGATGTTACCTAGTTTGAGTAATGAAATGTTTGCAAGAAAACAACCAAGCTCAGAGAACACCAAGGACCCCTCAGCTGGTTTTAATTTATATTCAGTATAGCATCTTTCCCCATATTATACCAATAGTCTGTTGTTTTTAAATCCACTTTCCATCATCACATCCAATAAAATTTGTTCCTCTTCCATACCATCTTTTAGACTGTCTATTTACAGTGGCAGGAACTTTTTAGATTAATTTCTGGATCCGTGGTTCACCTACATCCTTTAGTACACCCATTGTTTAAAGTATTTTGCTTTATTCTGTATTAGTAAATCACATTTAAGTATTCTTTAATTGTAATCCTTAGTGCTTTCTGGTTCCCTCTAGTATAGACTATGTTACAAAGGAAGCCCATTATGTTCAAACACAGAATCAAAGTATTTAAAAATAATTCATATAATTTTAAAGAGAGATTAACAAACACTTTAGGGGTCTACAATCAAAAAATCAGTTAGGTACCTCTATTATTGAATGAAGTGCTGAATTTTAGAGGTCGGTGACAATAAAGTTATACCTTTTTGTTCTCCTTCCAAGTTCATAGATTCCTGAAATCTTAATTTGGATCCCAGATTAACAACCCCTGAGATAGATACTTGAGACAATCAGAAGGTAATCTTTGTGGAACCCTCTTGATTATAAGATATTTCAAGACTAAAGAAACAGATACCAGTTTTTAAAATCAGCAAATATTCCAGATTGAACAGTGCAAATTACTTTGGAATAATTTTTGGGAATCCTTTAGTCTGAGATAAGGCAAATGCAACTTGATTTAAGGTTTCACAGTTGTGGCACCCTGTTTATGTAATATTCTTCTGGTGAGACCGGTATCAGTTCTATGATTTGGGAACATTGCAAAGATCTTTTAATCTTTTAGGCAAATTGTACCCTGAATTGGTTTATTTACTTATTTGTAGATAATCTGTAAGACCTTCTGGCTCTTGAAGACTAATCATGATAGAATCTGGCTTATGTCAATCAGAAGCAATTCACAAGTGAGAGATTACTATCAGTAAGGTCCTGTTCCTTGTTCTCATAAGCTAACTTGTTAGCTATAAATAAGTTCCTCGGCTTCTCCGAGGGCCAAAACAGTTCTACAATTCCCCCTGTGAATTTAAATCTGTGAATTTAAATCTATTTTGAAAACCACCAAAAATATTTAGATTATTCTGCCTCCAGAGATGGATCATAACTGGTTCCTCCCAGTTCAGACCGGATCACCCGAACTGGTAGCGACCTGCTCGTGACATCACTATCGGTGCTGTTCCGTGCACGCCGCCATCTTTTTTGTGGATTTTCCCCCTTACACGGCTTGAAAAAGAGCCCGCCCACCCACCCGCGGGTGAATACCGACCTTTATTTCTTTGCCCGAAGCACAGCTGATGAGCTCCTCAGCTGTGTTTCAGGCTAATTCTTGCTTCTGAGCATGCACGGAAGTGAAATTGTGCGAGGGGATGCGTGCGTGCGTGCGTGAACATCGCAATGCAAACCGGTGGCGAAGGTAAATGGAACTCACCCCTGCCCCTACACATTAGTCTATTATAGATTCATCTGGAGGTTTATTTGTTCAATGTATGTAGTAATTTACGTTTGATCACATAAATATTGATCTGTTGTCCCGACAAATCCTTCCACCCATTTATTATTGCTTTCATTAATTCAGTGCAGAAAATGAGATTATGTGTGTGCCTTAACATATGTGTTGGGCTAGTCATAATCTGAGCTAATTCATTATTAATATAGCCATCAGATCATAGACTGCACTTTAATATTTGGCTTCTCATATGCTGTCTGGATATGCAGATAGTGCACTTATATATGCATGTGGGAAGTATGAATCACACGCTAGATATATGTCAAGAGTCACCAATGTTGTTATTTAGTGTGTATGTATCTCAGGCATGGAGATGAAGTATATGCTTCAACCATTGATGGTTGTATCAGGAACAATAGGTACAGAGGAAAGCACAATTTAGGAACTATCTTTGGATACCACTGAGTAAGAATTGTTCTAATTCTAGCTTAGTGTAAATAAGCACTTTTGTTCTTGGCTCAAACTCTGGCTTAAGTTTTTGTGGCTTTGATCGTGATGTTATATTGAATCAGAGATGAGTAGCCTTTAGACTTTCAGACATTGTCCTAGTTCAATCCTATGTTACTATGACGGATGGTCAGGGGTACTGGAATTATAATTCAGAAACATGTGGTAGATGAATATTTGGTGGTTTATTCAGTTGTTTCTACCAACGATAGGAGCCAAAGGGAGACAACTGAGTAGCGCTGCATGAAGTCATTCCTGCTTTATGTTAAAACAAAATTCAGCGTGATGCCTGAATCGAACCTCTATCACTCATGAGATAATGTTCTACAACAAGTATCCAAGGGGCGTGCCATGTATATGCAAAATGAGTTGTGCTGACACCTAAGCTATTATATGGGAAGTGGCAGAGTAAATTGACCTTTGATACCTGAGAGAAGTACAATCCAGTAAAAATGGTGACACCCAATCACCTGGCATTGTCTTCTTCACCCCCATTAGATTTATCTGAATAGATTACAGAGCTCTTCAAACTTGGCAACTTTAAGACTTGTGGACTTCAATTCCCAGAATTCTCCAGCCAGCTATGCTGGCTGGGGAATTCTGGGAGTTGAAGTCCACAAGTCTTAAAGTTGCCAAGTTTGAGGACCCTAGAATAGAAATTGAGCAAGAGTGCAACTATGATCTTATTCAACCACTAGAGTTCACTGAATTTCACCACGGCTGTGTATATGGGAAATTCCTGGTGGATTTTGCCTGCTATAGTCAGGCCCTTTTATTCAGAGGAACGCAAGTCATTTAGCCTGGCTGAGTCATTCAGTCACACCTTGTTTTCCCTTGCCTAAATGGGATAACATTCCTTGCGAGTCTGTCTATGTTGCTGCATAGTTACTTGGTATGTAGTGTGTAGTTAACACAAACAATCTCCCCTGGTTGCTGTGCAGCAGCAGGCTTTAATAGAGCTCCATAGTAGCAGCAAACAAGGCAACTGGCTTGGGGAAGAGCGCATTTCACACTGACTGACTTAGAATTTTGGCTTCCAGTGTTCCTAAGATACCATTCAAGAGGTTTGAAAAATGTGACTTCAGCCCAATCATCTTCTAAAATCTGTATCATGTTTGATCCCCTTCTTGGGTTCGGTGTAGACTAGAGAACACTAGATAACACAACTCCACTGAAAGACTGATGTCTCTTGCGTTATTTCATCTCTCCTAGCTCCTTGGGTAATCAAGAAGGTCTATTAGATCCAGATAATCTGCATAGGCACAGTTTGATCCAGGAGTCTTGTCAAGTTATTCTAAGTTACTACTGAGGCTTTAGCCCAGGGGCGTCAAACTCTATTTCATTGAGGGCTGCATCAGAGTTGTGTTTGAACTCAGGGTGGGTGTGGCTAGGGTGGGCATGGCCAGCTCGACGTCACTCGTGTTGGGGGCACCTGTGGTGGCCAAGTGCTAAGGCAGGACCTCTCTCAGACCCTCCCTCGCTCTCATTATAATCTTCCTTCCTTCCTTCCTTCCTTCCTTCCTTCCTTCCTTCCTTCCTTCCTTCCTTCCTTCCTTCCTTCCTTCCTTCCTTCCTTCTTCTTTCCCAGTGCATTCTCTTTCTTCTTCCTTCCCCTCTTTCCTTCCTTGCTGTCTTCCCAACTTTCTTTCTTTTTCTTTTTCTTTCCTCTTTCCCTTTCTCCTTTCCTGTCCCTTCTTGCATGTTCAAATCAGGGGCGGGTTCCTAAACTTTTTACTACCACTCTGTGGGTGTGGCTTATTTTGTGGGTGTGGCTTGCCAGCCATGTGACCGGGTGGGCGTGGCTTCTCGGACTGCTGAAGGGAGGGGAACTGAGATAGGTCCTGCTGCCCATTCCCTCTCCCCTCAGCAGCTCGAGAAGCCTCGAACGTGCAAAAATGCCTAGGATCATCACCGCACGTTCGTGGCTTCTCGGACTGCTGAAGGGAGGGGAATGGAGATAGCTCCTGCCGCCCGTTCTTTCAGCGTCTCATGCGCTCCCTCAGCCATCCTCCCCTGCTGGGACTCACTGTGGGATAGGAAGGCAGCGCATGAGCAGTGCTGGAAACTCGGCTTCTGGGCATTTATTTATGTATTTATTTTTGTGTTCTTATATGCCGCCCTACTCCCTGGGGACTCATGCGCAGAAGAAATTAAAAAAAAAAATTAAATGTTTTTTTTAAATGGCGGCGTCCAGGCACCGGCAACCGACTGCACCGGTACTGTGACATCACCAGCGGGCCACTACCGGTGCTATAGAGTGGACCGCACTGGTAGGAACCCACCACTGGTTCAAATGCAAAAGGGGAAACATTTCTCCTTTTGTTTTTAGTTTGTTTTGCTAGGCCTCTGTCGGAGCTCCATTTTTGCTGGCAGAGGCACTGTGGGCTGGTGCTTTGCTGTTTTCAGGGCACCCCTGCGGGCCAGATCTAAACACCCCATGGGCCAGATCCAGCCCGCGGCCCTTGAGGTTGACACCCCTGCTTTAGCCAAACCATGTGCCAAGCCCTTTCTGAAACCTATCAGTTGCCCTTGATGGGTTGATCTGACCATGGCAAGGAATTTATGTAAATTTCCCTCAGAGCCAGATCACTATGGTACTCCCCCAGGACAGACTAGATCTAATGAATGTGTGATTTCTATTGTGAGTTGGGCCATTAATTGGTTGTGTCAGGGCCATGTGGCCATGAACTCCCAACCCACCTCTGACCCTGAGCTCAAAGAAGGCAGATTGAAGGAACCAGCACTGGGGAACCCCACCGCCATCTCAGCCACAGAATCAATGAGCTTAAGCAAGAATGCAGAGAGGAAACTAAACAAGCAGTACTGTAGTCTTCATCTATTGAAATTAAAATTATTATTCTGCTTTAACGGTGGCTAGCATTTCAACCACAAATGTTGTGATACGTTGTTCCACCCATTTCTGAACAATGAGACCTTCCAGGATTCTAAGTGACTTTCAAGCAAGTAAAAATATTAGGCTGACTTATAGGTGTTCAGTTACAATATAAATGGAGATAAACAGGTTTTTGGCAAGAGAAGATATACAACTTTGCATCAAATCCCACCCTAGATATACCACTCCTGAGCTTCGCTTCTTCTGTTTTTTCTGCTTCTTCCTCTGATATTTTCTTTCCCCCCACACAACTCCTTCTCCCCTTTTATCTAAATCCTCCTTTCAATAACTAGGAAGGGAAGTGCATCACCTTAATTTCTGATAGGCTTCTCTTTTATAGGAAACATTTCAGAGGCATCCTGGATTAGCAGGGAAATATTATTATTGTGTCCATCTGTTTGGGACTGGACTTTGTTCAGGTAGAGCTATACATAACAATCAAACAGTATTTTAAAAGGGCTTTACCTTTCCAGAAATCAATTATTTCTGATTGGCTTTCCTGTGATGCGTATCAGCCATATTATTTTGAATATATTGTATTTCTTGTGTTAAAAAGGAAAAAAGGGAAGCACTGCTATAGTTTAGATGGCTCTCTCCCAATCAAAACTACAGTTCCACCTGCTCCCATCTTCCTTTGTTTCCCAGTTCCCACCTCCTGTTCTCTCTCTCTCTCTCTCTCTCTCTCTCTCTCTCTCTCTCTCTCTCTCTCTCTCTTTTTCTTTCTTTCCCACCCAACCAAGCTGTTCTAACCAGCATGCATTAAAATATACAACTATCCAGCCACCAGAGTGGAAAGGCAGAATATGTTGCGGGTCCCATCTATTAAGGAAGTACACCTGATGGGACCTAAAAGAAGGGCCTTCTCTGTAGTGGCTCCTTCCCCTTGAAACACCCCCCCCCAAAAAAGCCAAAAACAAGATGGCGACCGCATGCACAGTGCTGGAAACTCTGCTTCTGCGCATGTGCAGAAGAAAAAAAACCCGGAAAAAAATTCCCTTCAAAAAGTATTCTAAAAAAAAAATCCCCCCCCAAAAAGATGGCGGCGCTCTCTCTTTCTCATTTTACAGATTAACAGAGTTGGAAGGGACCTTGCAGGTCATCTAGTCCAACCCCCTGCCCAAGCAGGAGACTCTACATCTGCCTCTACCTAGGATCGAACTCAAAACCTCCTGATTGTGAGGCAAGAGCTCTATCTCTAGGCCACAGCAGCTGGGATCTTTCTCCCTCATCTCTCTCTCTCTCTCATCTTTCTCCCTCTCCCTCTCTTTCCCTCTCTCTCATCTTTCTTTCTCCCCCACTCTCTCCCTCTCCCTCTCATCTTTCTCTCTCTCATCTTTCTCCCTCTCTTTTTCATCTTTCTCCCTCATCTCTCTCTCTCTCTCATCTTTCTCTCTCTCCCTTTCTCTCTCTCTCTCATCTCTTTCTCCCTCTCTCTTTCTCATCTTTCTCCCTCATCTCTCTCTCATCTTTCTCCCTCTTTCTCTTCCTCTTCCTCTCCCTCTCCCTCTCCCTCTCCCTCTCCCTCCCCCCCCCCTCTCTCTCTCTCTCTCGTGCATGGGCGTGGTTCCCTCTTGAACCATTTCCAAAAAAAGGCGAGGGTTGGGTTGTTGGTTTTTTTGCTGATGTTGTTCTTTCTTCTTCTTTGGGTCCTTTTTACCATATGATTTAAATCAAGAGTCATTTCAGGTTCCCAGATAAATGAAGCTGCTGTGGCTCCCTGTCAGCTGGCTGGCCCCCCTCCCCCTCACTACTCGCCTGCCCTGAGAAGGGAAGGGTGATGGCGGCGGATGGAGATTCGCTCCGTATTCCAGAGCAGAAGCGAAGCGCCCCTCTACTTGCCTCTTTTTCCAGCCCTTGTTGGGAGACACATGACTTTTCTCCGTGCCGAGACACTGGGTGGGCTGCTCGGCTGCAGCCGATGCTCCGCATCGTAATGGGCTCCAGGAGGAGAAGGAGGCACGCTGTCTCCCCCATTGTGCAGTGCGCTAAGTTTAAGTGCAAGAGCAGCAAGCAGCCATGGAGGCGGTGAGAGGAATATGGGGAGACGCGGAGCATTGGCTGCAGCCGGGCGGCCCAGTCAGTGTCTTGGCATGGAGAAAAGTCACTTGTCTCCCCCAGTGGCCGAGGTGCGCACAGCACCATCAAGGGCCAGAAAAAGAGGCAAGTAGAGGGACACTTCGCTCCCCTTCTGGAATATGGAGTGAATCTTCATCTGCCACAGTTACCCTTCTTTTCTCAGAGCAGGTGAAGAGGAAGGGGGAGGGGCCATCCAGTGATGGGATCATCTGACAGGAGCCGCAGGAGAGGGCCCAAAGAGCCGCATGCGGCTCTAGAGCCGCATGTTGCCGACTCCGGGTCTAAGCAAGGAACCACCAAGAACACTGACAAGGGCAACATTGACCTATATGAAAAAAGAGCAAACTCCACTCCCTTCTAGCACTGATGATGTTACCTAGTTTGGTAATGAAACCATTGCTAGAAAATAATCAAGTTCAGAGAACACCAAGGACCCCATGTATTGGAATGTTTGAAGAGGATAGAATACCAAAACAAGGAGTCTAAATTGAGTTATTTATTTTTATTTATTATGAAAATTTGCCGCCCATCTTGTGTCCAACAATTCTCGGCGGCTTACAACATAAATTGATAATGTGGCTTGATTGGAAGTCAGTGGAAGAGTTTGCATCTAAACGTAACTTTGGGGAAAACTGAGAAGTTTCAAATGAGCTTTATAACATTGTTTTGGATTTGAATGAGAAACTATTGAGGAAGCCAAGAGAACAAAATGCTAAAATTAGCAGCTGTAAAATAATCAGGTCATGAATTACTTGGTTTTCCATCTCAGAACTGGCTAAACTGCATGCATTCCTAAACTGGAAATTGCAACACCCCTACCATGCCATGAATGGATTCGTAGTGAGTTTATCTTCCACACAAGTCCTCCGGTAACCACTTAAGATATAAACAGCTGATATTTTGGAAATAAAAGGGAGAAATAGCCAGTGAAGAGGCAGGAGAAGCCGGATGAAAAAACAATTTCTACTTGGTCCATGTTGAACTTTAGGTAGTGTGATAATACTGAAATTGAGACCCCTGCAAGGCAATCTGACAAAGAGCTACAGACAAAGTATGCACCAGGGTGTTGTTGGCATAAATTTGATACTGAAATGGAAATGTTGAAATTCAAGAACCAAGAGTGAAAGGGTGAATGAAATCCTGAGGAGTACCAACAGGAAACAAAGAAGGAATAGAAATTCCAATCAGCAAAAAAAGTAGACCCAAGAGATAAGAGTGAAATCAGAAAAATGCTGTGGCACTAGCACCCAGGGGAGTTATTTTGTAGATATTTTTGTCCTTGGGTTGGTTAATTTTTTAAAATTATTTTTTGGGGGTCATGAGCTGGCCAGGGTTGGGTGGAACTGGGTAGCATACAAATTGAATAAATAGCAAAAGCACTTAGATTTATATCCTGCTTCATAGTGCTTTACAGCCTTCTCTAAGCGGTTTACAAAGTCAGCATATTTCCCCCTACAATCTGGGTCTTCATTTTACTGACCTCAGAAGGATGGAAGGCTGAGTCAACCTAGAGTCGGTCAGGATCGAACTGCTGGCAGTCAGCAGAGTTAGCCTGCAATACTGCATTCTATCCATTGCGTCACCATGGTTCTTCTAAATCAGTGGTTCTCAACTGTCCTAATGCTGCGCCCCGCGCCCCTGCATCCCCACCGCAACCCACCCTGCCGCCGCGCCCGCCACCGCAACCCCCGCCCTGCCGCCGCCATTTGTGTTCTTTTACCCTCTGCGCATGCGCAAAGCATTCTGCGCATGCGCAGAGGGTAAAAGAACCCAAATGGCACCATCTGGGCGAAGTCTCCCGACCCCTGTGAAAGGGTCATTCGACCCCCAAAGGGGTCGCGACCCCCAGGTTGAGAACCGCTGTTCTAAATAAATGTGAGACCTCAAAATTTGGTAGTTCCATATGTGAAAAGATCTAAAAGAGCAAGAAATATGACAAATAATTAACAGAGGCTACCAAAATATCATTTAAAACAAATCATTACAGATTCACTTGAATGGGCCATATGAAAATGTTGTCATGGGAGCAAAGTTGCAGTGGGAGGAAAAAAAATGTTGCAAAGGGACCTCTGTTGAAATGTAGCAATTATACGTCTTTCAGATATATTGGACTGGCTCTCACCTCAAGTCTAAGCCTCATAGTCAAGAAATTAGTGACTGGTAATGCAATATATCTGAAGAGCACCATATTGATATTTTCTAAAGAACTTTTGCTCATTTTAGAACAATTCCTATGACGTAGCTAATTATTTGGGGAAATTCCCTATTTCATCAGAAAAAAATCCATGGAGAGAGAAGCAAGCAAGCAATGTAATAAGCACTATTCCATCTGCATCATCTTTAAATAATACATATATTGGGTAGACCTTCACAGCTCTTTCCTGGATGCTTTGGTTTATTCCAGCTTTACTTCTAATTGGTATTCTTATGAAGGTCTCCCAGGGAGTATTTCAGCCTTGTTCCTACAAATCCCTCAGACCAGGGGTGGGTTCCAATTACCTTCGCCACCGGTTTGCACTGTGACATTTCGCGCATGCGCGCGCATCCCCTCGCACGATTTCACTTCCACGCATGCTCAGAAGCAGGAATTAGCTCGAAACACAGCTGAGGAGCTCATCAGCTGTGCTTTGGGCGAAGAAATAAAGGTTGGTATTCACCCGCAGGCGGGCGGGTGGGCTCTTTTTCAAGCTATGTAAGGGGAAAAATCGATAAAAAAGATGGTGGCGCGCACAGAACGGCACCGACAGTGACATCACTAGTGGGTCACTACCGGTTCGGGCGACCTGGTCCGAACCGGGTGGAACCCACCCCTGCCTCAGACTGCTCAAATTTTCAGATTCTCACTCTTCCTTTGTTATTATTTTACAGTTCTTTACTATATGGTTGACATGAATCAGCTGAAGGTTGGATAGAAGACCAAATAACTGAGAAATGGTTCTGATGTTGACGATGAAGAATAGACTTACATCTTTACATTTGCTCCTAACTCTTAAGGCAGTTTTCATCAACCTAGTACACTCCCAATTGGAGGATTTCAAGTCCCCGAATTTTCCAGTCAGTATGGGCGTGGGAATTAAACTCAACCAGATTTGGGGCGGCTTTGTTAGGAATACCAGAAAGTGGGACCGAAATACAAAAGCTTGGCACAAAGTTATCTTCACGACCACATTCCCCCACTAGAATCAACCTGACCAATCCTGCTGGGAAAACTCAAGGCTACCACCCTACCACTTTTGGTAGGTTGTATGTGTGGGTGGGTGATGCTCAAGAGATGTTTCTTTTGTATAGCAATACCAGGGTTTTGAAACAGCCTAGCTCTTTAATTGCTTTCTGGAAACAGCTGAGAAATGGAATTATTCTGGAAGGCATTTGGGGCACAAACACAAAGCTTTCTTGGATGGGGTTTCATAAATTGATGGCTGTTGATATATTGTCAAGGTAGTCCAGACAAGGAAACCAAAAGCAAGAATATTAATATTACTTTTATTGTAAGGTGGCAAGTCTAAAAGCACTTCCACCTCTTCTGCCTTACCTCCCAGAGAATTAGAGAGGGTCAATTCCAAGATGCTTGGAACTCCTATTGAAGCTTTGGAATTTCTCTTACCGGACTATTGTCTAGCCTGCAGTTCTTCCTCCTGTCTCTCACAACGTATTACACAAAAAGGTAGTCCTTGACTTATGACCACAATTGAGCCCAAATTTCCATTGCTAAGCAAGGCAATTGTTACATGAGTTGTGTCCCATTTTACAACTTTTTTTTGCCACAATTGTTAAGTGAATCATTGCAGCTGTTAAGTGAATCTGACTTCTTTCTTATTATTGCCTCTTCTACTACAGCCCTCCCTCCTTATACTTTAAATGACCTAGGAAATGTTTTATAATCAGTTAAGTAATTAAGTAATTTTACATTGTGGGTAACAGTTTTATGATACATATCCTGTATCAGTTATACTGATTATGTAAGCTACTCCAAATTGAGGTAGGCCAGTCCTGCTGCATTTTGGGAGTGCATTTTGAACAGAAGTGTCATTCTACAAAATTTCTGCTTCAATAACACTGACAACAACAACATTGCTCACACAGGAGAGAAGAATGAAACAGCAGATGATGGATGAAATGAGTAGCGTCTCATATGTATGTGTTGAGATATGAGGTGTATTGTGGGAAACAGAGCACCATTTAAGTACAAACACTCACATACTGAGTGTCCAGTACAATCCAGGAAAGCTTTGCAGAATAAACCAATGAAACTGAACAAGCCACGTTAGCTCCATTCTGAAGATGGTTAGTCAGTGCTAATCATACATTTTTCTGGAGTTATGAATAAAGGGTAATTCCGGTTCCTGCTGCCTCCAGCTGTTCTGAACATTAAAAAAAGTTATTCTTCCCTGGAAGTTCAGCGTTATCTCTCCCTTTCATTATGTGGATAGAATACAACCACAGATGGCTAGTATTAGTACCACCATAATGCAAGCCTGCTAGAAAGTGCATTTCATCTGAAAATGTTACTTTGCCCCAAGCCAAGAACTAATAAGAGACAGGACTCAGAAGCAGAGAAGAAACATCAGCTGTTTATTGTATCAAGAGAAATACAGCTGGTACAGTCACATCCTGTCTTTAACAGATTGTTTAAATCTAAGGAGGCTGAGTTATATGATGAGTGGGCGGTTACATAAATCAATGAAAGAAATACATAAAGATCAGACCAGTCTCTTTACTCTTGACCACTTTGCTACTGATTTCTTGGTATTTAAGTAAAATATCTGCATTCCTTAAATGATTCCAAACATCACATATGGAGACACTAGCAATGGTTCTCTGTTAAAGTTATTTGCTTAATATGATAAAATGCATTTTATCAGTGAGATTTGTTTTCTAGCCATAGCTCCTCAAGTTCAATGTGCAGCTTTCTATCAGCCTTGACATTTCCGTAATAACAAAATCCTTGAGGATCCAAGTCCAGAGACAAGTTTTATCACTTTTGAGGGCACAACAATAAAATCTGATATATGGTTAGAAACTTTGAAGCCAAATATTATCTTAACTTGAAAAATAGGCCTCTCAGCTAAGGCACGCAGATGCTAATGAGCTGAATATCACCCTAAATCCTCTCAATCAGGTTTTTTTTTTGGCAGGTGGTGGTGGGAGAGATCCATTGGTTTAGGAGTGATGAAATGCCAAGTTGATCACCTCCCATTCTCAAAAACCTATTTGGTTCCTGAGGTTACTATACCAGAATTAGCACAATAGGCAATTACATAAAAAACTTTTCTACTTCTGCTAAGACTCATTAATACAGATTAAATTATGAAACATTTCACAAAAGAATTCTGAGAAGATAGAAAAAAACAAAATGCAACCCTGCTGTCCTTAAACCCACACTACAACTACGGTATAAGGTATTCCAAAGCCTTAGGACATATATTAAATTCTAACTTTATGAAGTAAAAACATAAACAAAATAAAGAGGGAATACGTAGTTTTATAAAGTCTTTTAAAAAACAGATTCCCCTGAAAAACAACTAGTGAGAGGCTGCTGCATGAGAGACAGTCTTTCATCTACTTAAAATGTCATTTTAGAAAATATATTTGTGGGTAGGAGATTATCTGCTGTAGGAAGCAGCTCGCCTGTAAAAGCGGTGAAACGATATTCCTTGTGAAGGTCCTTCTTCAAATCAGCAAGCTCCTCCTCCAAATGCTCAACCTGTGGCGGCAAAGGTTCAGATATGAATAAACAATCCGCACACAACACCTAATGATCAAATTAACATAACATGGCCGTCTTATTTTCGGTTGAGCCTCAAACAATACTACACAGTTGCAAACCTGGATAGATAAACCTGGCTCTCTGCCATTCTCATGTCAGCGTGAAATAATGGACCCTGAATTGCCTTTGGCCAAGAAAGCTTCAATTATGAATTCTGCTAAGTATTGTTGCTAATATCTATTCTTCTACTTACTTAAACTACTGTGTATCTAGATCTCATGGAGTGGAATGCAGTGTGTCTCTAGTCTAGGGTGAAAAAATAATAAAACACAAAAATTAAGAGCTGCCCAGCACTTCCTACTTGCCCCGACATGAAGATAACCACTAACTGTTGAGAACATGAATACACAATGATGTGCCCAACCCATCCTGACCCACCACAAAGATAGCCTCCATCTGTTATTTCTCCTTCAACTTTAATTATAACGTATTTCCACTTCTCTGTTGGCACAAGCATGCCAACTCAGATGTTCCTGCATCCTCTGGGTCTCTAGCCACCAATTGATTTCCTTTTCAATTGGATAGAAGAATGGGCACCGGCATACCTCTGGACATGACTTTGGCTCTGCAGCCCTAAAACTTTGAGGTGCAGTACTGTGTGGGCTTCCCTGCCGAACAGGGGCGTGCACCTCCCAGCTGTCTTCAGCGCTGCAATGCCAAATCTATACTGAGATGCATTTTAAACATATATGCGGTGGTGGAATTATCTTTAGACCCTCTCTCTACCTCCCTGCCCCATCCCAGATTTCAGGAATACATTTTTTTAAAGCTACAATATATTTTAAGCTGCCAGAAGAGGCTCTGCTCTCTGGATTCCTCCAAGTGTGTGTATAAGGACAGGAACATTTGTATTTGTTTATTTGTCAAGCATATATGATTATAAGCAAAGTATAAACAGTAAAACATGATTGAATATATATGTAATAGTACAAGCATGAATAAGAGTAAAAGAGGTATGAATATACCGTATGTGCCGGCGTATAAGATGACTTTTTACCCCTTGAAAATCTTCTCAAAAGTCGGGGGTCGTCTTATACGCCGGGTACTGAAAATTCCGAGCCAGGGGGAGCTCAAAAACGGCCATGGCCACATCCCCGCCATTCTCCAGCCAAGCGGCTGAAGAAGCCCCGGAGCCCCGCCGCCAACCTGCGTCTCCTGCTGGGAAGGAGCCTCTGTCGCTGTCTCTCGCGGGGCTCCAGCCACCCTACTGAGTCCCTGACCGCGGCACCGGCAGGGTTAACGCGCATGGGAGGGAAGGAGAGAGCGCGCTACCGCCGCCACTGCTGCTTTCACCGCTCCGATATTTCTTTGATGGGCGCGCGCGGGAGGGACCATGGAGCAGAGGCGCCCGGCAGCTTAAGGCAAGAGGCGGGTGGGAGACGCGGGCAGGAGCCTGCCGCCACCGCCGCCACTTCTGGCATCCCCACGCCTCTCACTCTGCTCGCCGGGTGCCTCTGCTCAGCGGTCCCTCCCGCGCGCGCCCACCAAAGAAATATTGGAGCAGCTAAAGTAGTAGCGGCGGCGGTAGCGCGCTCTCTCCTTCCCTCCCATGCGCGTTAACCCTGCCGGTGCCGCGGTCGGGGTCTCAGTCGGGTGGCTGGAACCCCACGAGAGACAGCGACAGAGGCTCCTTCTTCCTCCAAGGGGAGGGGAGCAACCCACCCACCTACCTCGCTTGGTGCGGTTCCCCGCACTTGGCGTCTTGGAAGAGGGCTGGGCGAGGGAGAAAGGAGCCACGGTGGGGATTGGTTTGCAGGGAGAAAGAAAGAAAGAAAGAAAGAAAGGAAGGAAGGAAGGAAGGAAGGAAGGAAGGAAAGAAAGAAAGGAAGAAAGGAAGAAAGGAAGAAAGAAAGAAAGAAAGAAAGAAAGAAAGAAAGAAAGAAAGAAAGAAAGAAAGAAAGAATCATTACCAATGCTATAATGGAAACCACCAACTCAAAGACAAATATCACTTTGGAGCAAGGAAGCTGCTACAGCAGCAACAAATTAAACAGCACAAAGACAGGGATTCTCTCAATATCCCATTGTCCCTATTGGACAATATTGGAGGGTTGCCAGAAACTTTCTTCATTTGTTCTACAGAGAGCAAAGTAGTTTTCACAGTAAAGACATATGTTGCCTAATTGTCTATCACAAAGCTTGCAATTGTGAAGAAATAAAAAAATCCAAGGTAGAAGAAAAGGGTTCCTGTTATTGGTTCTTTGTCATAAAATGCATAGCAAAGGCATCAGATGGATTCTTACTTGTAGGAAAGTATGCAATAAAGTGTGAAAAGGAAGGAAGGAAGGAAGGAAGGAAAGAAAGAAAGATGGAAGGAAGGAAGGAAGGAAGGAAGGAAGGAAGGAAGGAAGGAAGACAGAAAGAAAGAAAGAAAAAGAAAGAAAGAAAGAAAGAAAGAAAGAAAGAAAGAAAGAAAGAAAGATGTTAGGAAGGAAGAAAGACAGAAAGAAAGATGTTAGGAAGGAAGAAAGACAGAAAGAAAAAGAAAGATAGTAGGAGGGGTAGTCTTATACGGCGAGTATATCCCAAACTCTATATTTGAACTGGAAAAGTTGGGGGTCATCTTATACGCCGGAATATACGGTATGTGTACATTAGGACAGGAACGGTAGGCACGATTGTGCGCTTATGCACGTCCCTTACCGACCTCTTAGGAATGGGGTGAGGTCGATGGTAGATAATCTGAGGTTGAAGTTTTTAGGGTTTGGGGAGGAAACTACTGAGTCAGGTAAAGTGTTCCAGGCATTGACCACTCTGTTGTTGAAGTCGAATTTTTTGCAATCAAGTCTGGAATCAAGGAAATCAAGGAAATCAAACATTTCCTCTGGCTTCACAAGGCAGCAAGAAGAGACGGCTGTGAAGCCTGCAGTTCCGCAGGAAAGAGTGAGAATGCCTATTTTCCTGTTTTTCCTGTTTTCTTCCTGTTTCAAAGTCATCAGTGGCAGGCAGAGGGGGGAAAAAGAGGTGACAAGATCTCTTCTTCCCTGTTTCTGTTGTTGTGGGTTGTAGGAGAAGCAGGAGAGAGAGAGTGGGAAGCAATGAAGACTAGCTCCTTTGGTGTCAATTCATTGGTCTTGTTAGATTGAAGAAGACCAATGAATCTTCTGCTGCTTAGGACTGGAGCTAAAGGAGACTTTCCCCGCCCATCTCTTCTCTGCTCTGAAGTCTCAGTGTGGCCAAAAGCCTTATTCTGTTTCATTGCCAAGGCAGAAGAGAGGCCCAAAGTACCATCAGGATGTTGCTGAGTAATTGACTTATTGCTTATTGGAAGCCAGCTGTGAAAGCTGCTGATGGCCCTGGGGCCACTGCCACTGGTTGTAAATGTATTTCATTTGCCAAGCACCCAAATTTTGATCACATGACCGTGGAGATGCTGCAAAGGTCATAAGTGTGAGGACTGCTCATCGCTTTTTTTCAGTGCCATTATAATAGTTCATTGGACAGTAAACAAATGGTTGTAAGTTGAGGACTGCCTGTATTATTCTCCACATCAGATTAATACCTGACACTGCTTTTAGTCCTGTTTCGCTATATTTCTGGTTCTAGTATACTGTCAGTTTTAAAAATATTTTTTTAAGGTAAACATAATGCAGGCAGCCCTTGACTTAGAACTATTCACTTAGTGACCATTACAATAGCATTGAAAAAAGTGATTTATGTCTGTTTTTCACACTAATGACCATTGCAGCATCCCTGTAGTCACATTATCAAAATTCGGATGCCCGGCAACTGGCATGCATTTATGACGATTGCAATGTCCCGAGTCACGTGCTCCCCTTTTGCGACCTTCTGACAAGCAAAGTCAATGGGGAAACCAGATTCACTTAACAACCATGTTACTAACTTAACAACTGCAGCGAAATTGTGGCAAGACAGGTTGTAAAATGGAGCAAAACTCACTTAACAACGGTCTGACTTAGCAATGGAAATTCTGGGCTGAATTGTGGTCATAAGCTGAGGACTACTTGCACACATAGGTTTTATAACATATAAGATTAATATAAAATAATACGATATAATATATAATACCGTGTTTCCCTGAAAATAAGACCCTGTCTTATTTTTTTTGAACCCTGAAATAAGCACTTGGCCTTATTTCCATGCACTCAAAAGCCCGATTGGGCTTATTATCAGGGGATGTCTTATTTTGGGGGAAACAGGGTAGTATACATATTTTCTATTGATGTTTTATTTTTTAAAAAATCCTGCTTGAAATGTTTTTTTTTCATTCATTCATTTGCAAAGCACCATAATCAAAATTCTTTGTCTCATTTCAACTAGTTTTCCTAAATGAAGAAATAATATGTCTTCATTTATTTTTCATTCACGTTGCTCAACCTATCTTCCCATCTTACAAATTGATTGCATTTACCAGAGTGAGTTAGGGATTGCTTAGGAATCTTGATTCATTTGCAACCCAAACTTCTGTCAACGTAGTTTATGGTGTGATTTGCAATCAAGACGAGAGGAGACTGGAAAACTCCAAGGGGGTGACAGTGTCAAGAGCACAGATCACATTCAATCCCAGCATTCAGGAATCGTATATAATATGAACCGATCCTATATTTCAAAGGGAATAAATGCAACCTACAATGTCAACATCTTTGATTTGTTTTCTAAATGTAAACCTACAGTTTCAAGGTCTTGATTTGCTTTTTCCATATCTTCTTTGGGTAATCCTCTTAACTTTTTTCTTTTTTCTTTCATTAATTGTGTGTGTTGTTTAATGCGATTTTCTACTTCCTTGTATTTTGCAGTTCTGAAAGAAAGAAGCAGAATCAATGCTTTCCCCCCCAAATTTGTCTCGTTTTCATGTATAAATCTACTTAGGAATTATATATCTAATAAGTACTCTTACATGGCAATTAAAAAGCCATATGACAATGTAGAAAGACATTTTTAAAAGGCTTGAAGCTTCTGAATGTGTGAATATTTGGGATATACATTTAAGCTTCTAAAACTACAGGATTGAATAAAACTGGAATTTTTAATCTGCTTGTCCTAGCCTACAAAAAAATTAGGATGCAATCTTGCTTAGAAATAACCTTTAATAAACTCAGTTAGAATTTAGTAAACACAGAATTATAACGTTTTCTTCTCCTTTCCCCCTTCCTATGGTATCTCCCCCCACCCCAATCCTGGTATCCTTTCCCATGGCCCATCAGGGAAAGATATAAATAAAAATGGATCTTGATTCTTAACTAATCTTTGAAAAAAGTACATCTCTCTCACAACAGAATAGAAATCAGCCTACTAATATGGACAATAAACACTATAAAACACCATGCATTTATATAGATGAGCCCATCTGTATTCAGGTTTGGTCCTAAATATTTGACAAACGGCAAGTTATGGTCATAGTCTTGAGGAGGTACATAATATCTACAGCTGGTCAAATTTCTTAGCATTAGAAGCAGAAAATCTGCTGAACATCTTGGTTCCACCCTGGCAGTAAAAATACTATTGCAATATCATTAATTAATGTTCAATTTGGAGGCTCTTCTTATTACCCTTCAAATCAGCAGCCTGAGGGAACTGTCTCATTCAGCTTAATGATAGGGATGGCTTTGAGAGCAGTTTTCAAAACAGAGAAGGGTAGAATAAATATCTCTGGGTGTATGCAATAGGATAGAAGAATTTCCTTATTCAATAGTGATGGAATCAGTTTGACCACTACCTTGGCTCATGAAAAGTAATATCTTTGATTATCCATTCTGTGCATCTGTTTTTATAGAAGGGCAAGGAGTTTCTAATATTAGAATATTAATTCATATTTTAGATAAATATCCAGGAAAACAGCAGCAGTGGCTTTGCTGAATATGGAACAAGAGTAGATCCAATTTTTCCAGCAACTTTCGGCTAGTATGAATTTCTTTCTGTTTTTATTTTTTAATCATGTTACAATGTGGTTTTGAAGATACATGTTTGCTCTGCTTATGGCCTGGTTCTCTATCAAAATAATAGAAATCCTGACCAATATTATTCTACAAGGTAATGGTTTAATTCTACATTTAATACTTAGAAAACAGATCTTCCCTTCCCTTCATTTTTCTTTTTGCTATGTTTATCAGCTCTCTTTAATTTTTTCTGCATTAAAGCAATTAAAAAGAAAATGATATAATTTGAAATGCTAATGTTTCCAAATGAGGCATGTGTCCACCAATACCCTTTTCTGGCCAGGAGGATGACTTGGATGGCTTTTCATGTATCCAGAGTTCTTGTGGCAATAATTCATTTTAATGTAATCTCTAGAGGACATACAGAGATAATTAGGCAACAGGGCCATGGTTACCATCTGGGGCTCTCTTGTCCTTGGCAATCTTAAAGCCACCTGCTTTTTCTGATTTTTTTTTGAGAACAAAACAAATATCACTACACTTAGGCATAAAGCCATCATAGCGGTCTGTACATCCTTGGAGTGTCAGACTGTGGTTTTGATTTTGACTTAAAAACTCATAATGATAATGAGGGCAGGATGATCCACCAAGTACTATTCTGTTTGCTATCCTATTTTTAAAGTAATTAGATTCTAACATTATTTAATTTTCTTTTGAAGATTTTTGTTAGATGTATAATCTACTGGTGTACATAAAATAAAATCTTCTAATATTGCTCCATGATAACTTTGTGAGCTAGGATGTCTGAAGTCACCTACTGAGCTTCCATGATTAAGAACTTGTTTCCATTACAAGTCCAATATTTTAACCTCTGTATGACACATTCCACATGGGCTTTCTCTTTATATTAAGTTTAAAAAATTACATTATCACTTTTATTGCACAATTCAAGACAGCACATCTTATTTGCCACTAGGAAGCATGCAACGTTACCATGCTTTTTTTCTTGCATGTACCTTCAAATTAGAAACAAACATATCATTCCATACAAACATAAGATCTGAAGACTTCTTCAGAAATCACAGTTTGGAATGCTTCTCCATCAGATATGACTATTGGAAAAAAAAACCCCACACAAAATATTTCAAACACTGAAACTTCTGAAAATGCAGAAGTAATATCTATTCTAAATGTATGCAAAAAAGGCATACGCTATTAGAGATAGCAATAGAATATTAACACATTGCTTGTTCTCGCTGATCACTATGTTGTCAACTGTGATCAGCTAAGAAAAAGATTCTTTAAGCTGATTAAGCATCTGTCTCCTGTCTTCAAGCTTTAAAGCAATTAAAAATGTTTTCCCTCTGAAGTCCCTAGTTATGAACACGAAGTTTCCACAAAGCAACTTATAGAGCAGAATCCAGAAAGAAGAAAAATTATATTAGACTGGTGTGGCAGAATCATATTTACACATTAAACAATACTTTTACAGATTGTATATATGAACAAGTACACAAGAAAAGGAAAAGGAAAACAATAGTAACAAAAGACCATAATTTGCAAGAATGTCAGCTTATAACATTTGTAAGCAAAGCTTAACTGTATGCAAGCTCAATAGCCATACACAAGTTCAAGAACAAATGTCTATGGAGAGTCTCAGTCGTCCAGGTTAACCAGAAAGTCCAGTTGCCTCTTGAAAAAAGCACCTTTGGGACAACTTCAAGAACAGATAGTCACTCTTTATTTTGGCTTTCACAAAATTGCCATAGACAGCAGTGCTTCTCAAGTATTATCTCTGCATTTCACTTCAACATTTGGAAGACATGTGTATCATCTCCCCTCTCTCAAACGCATTGAAGATGTCATTGAAGAAACGCACAAATGCACACACATTTTCATAAGGAGCGGGAGCTTCCATTCTTAGGTTATCATCTCATGTGGAAGCAAGTGCATTGGAGCTAGATTTCTCACTGCAGACAATTGAGCTCTATGCTGGGAGACCATCTGTTCACTTGTGTCGTCATCATGAGTAGGAGCAGGGAGAAGATATCATTGCTCCTTACATGTTGAATGATATTTGTTGTGTGTCATTGACTGTGAACCCCACTGATCGCATTTCTTCTATGTTTATGTCTGCAGATTTGCAGCACCATTTATCTGATAAAGTAGTATGAGATAATGAAAACTTATTCCCAATAAATATTAGTGGGGATAGGAACCCATGGCTCTGAAGATGTTACTGAACTACAACCTCCATTAACCTTCATTACAGGTAGTCCTTGACTTACAACAGTTCATACCGGTACTTACAACTGCTACAGCATCCCTATGGTCACATTCAGATGCTTGGCAACTGGCTCATATTCATGATGGTTGCGGCATCCCGGGGTTATGTGATCCCCTTTTGCGACCTTCTGCCAAGCAATGGGCAAGCCAGGTTCACTTTATAACTGTGTTACTAACTTAACAATTGCAGTGGTTCACTAAACAACAGTGGCAAGAAAGCTCGTAAAATGGGACAAAACTCACTTAACAAATGTCTCACTTAGCAATAGAAATTTTGGGCTCAGTTGTGGTTTTAAGTCGAGGACTACCTGTATGGCTGATTGAAGTTGTAGGGAACTGTAGTTCAGCAGCATCTGAAAAGTCAGTTTTTCCATTATTCCTAAGGTATCACAATTCTATTTTCTGACACTAATGTTTCTCTGCAAAGTTCAAATGCTTTTTGAAGCTCTACTTCATAAATTGCTAATATAAAGCAAACTTTAACATCAAAATAATGGTTCTTGGCTTGTGTGCTTTTCTTCCTGTGAAACTTCACTGAGTTGGGAAGCTTTTGCTTCCATTTTCAGTTAATAGCAATAGCACTTTAGAATAGAATAGAATAGAATAGAATAGAATAGAATAGAATAGAATAGAATAGAATAGAATAGAATAGAATTTTTATTGGCCAAGTGTGATTGGACACACAAGGAATTTTTCTTTGGTGCATATGCTCTCAGTGTACATAAAAGAAAATATACATTTGTCAAGAATCATGAGGTACAACACTTATTGTCATAGGGTACAAATAAGCAATCAGGAAACAATCAATATCAATATAAATTGTAAGGATACAAGCAACGCATGTACCAATTTACAGTGCTTTACAGCCCTCTCTAAGCGGTTTACAGGGTCAGCATATTGCCCCCAACAATTTGGGTCCTCATTTTACCCACCTCGGAAGGATGGAAGGCTGAGTCAACCTTGAGCCTAGTGGGATTTGAACTGCCAAATTGCAGCAGCCGGCAGTCAGCAGAAGTAGCCTGCAGTACTGCACTCTAACCGCTGCACCACTGAGGCAGTTAAACACAGCTTTCCGTGTTTTTTAATGAAATAATTAGTTCAAATTCTATCCCATCTTTCTACAAGTAGGAATTGGAAAAACCAAACTGCGAATTAATCGATAGACTCTGAACTATGGTATAAGGCAGTGTTTCTCAACCTTGGCAACTCTGGTTGCCAAAATTGAAAAATGCTGGTATAGGGAGTAAGCTTGTTTAAATAATCAATTGTTAAGGTTAGCCAAAGTTTGGCCAATCTATGATTAATCAAACAGGAAAAACAGTCTTCTGATTTTTCTGCAGCTGGGTTGAAAGGACAGAGTGTAAGAGTGTGCAACCTATCCACAATACATAAAATCATGAGTGTAGACATTCTGGGTGTAGAAGAATGAGTGCTATGTAATTTGGTCTGAGTTCTTAGGAGAAAGGCAGGATGCAAACACACAATAAATACTAGAATACTAATTTGTTTCTAAGTAGAAACATGGAAGGTGGATGTACTCGTTCATTCTCTTTCCCTTTTAAACTTTTAAACAGTGTTGTCAGAAATGTATTTACAGAAGAGGGTTTTATCTTATTTTTTTTCCAGAAATGACATGCTGCGGTTCTGTATTAATGAATGAGTACAATAAAGTAGTTTGTCTTAAACCGGAGGAATCTTGGCTCAAATTTCCGTTCACTGATAAACTTACGCTGCGGAATAAATTGAAAGGTGAGAGGAAGCAAAACAAATGACTGTAATCATTATATATTCCTTGGAGAACGGAGGGAACAGAATTGCAATAGTTTCTGCACCCAGAAGAAAGGTATTTCCTATTTGTTTGGTTGCCCCTCTCCACACATCTATTGAAAGGTAGTGAATATTGTCTTCTATATTACGCTTAACAGAAATGGAACTGAGCTGAAACTTTTCTTTCTATTTGTAAGGAGAGAATTCTTACTATCCATTTGCCTTGGATGCTTGAGTCATTATAGTTTATAGTGATTGGATTCAGCTATGCCAGTGTTATCCATGTGGAATTTTGTCTCTTCCTTTAAATTGCAATAGCACTTAGAGTTATATACCGCTTCACAGTGCTTTACAGCCCTCCCTAAGTGGTTTACAAAGTCAGCATATTGCCCCCAACAATCTGGTTCCTCATTTTACCGAACTTGGAAGAATGGAAAGCTCAGTCAACCTTGAGCCGGTCAGGATTGAACTCCTGGCTGTGGGCAGAGTTAGCCTGCAGTACTGCATTCTAACCACTGCACCACCATGCCTCTAAATACCTACTGTATTTTTCGGAGTATAAGATGCACCTTTTTGCCCCCCAAAAGAGGGTGGAAATGTCGGTGCGTCTTATACACTGAATACAGCCATTTTTGGCCTCCCGAAGCCCCGCCCCTGCATCCCATTTTTGCGAAAAATGGGCCGTTTTTTGCAAAAATGGGGGCATTTTTGCCTTCCCCCACCCCCTAGGAGTGCTCTGCAGGCTTCCCAAATCCTTTGCATGCCTTATTTTTGCAAAAAAACGGCCGAAAAATGGGCCATTTTTTGCAAAAGCGTAGGTGTTTTTGCCTTCTAATTACCCCATCTAGCATGACTGGAGGAGGAATTCTGGGAGTTGAAGTCCACTAGTCTTAAAGCTGTCAAGTTTGAAGTTTGTAAAAAGTGTACATGGTTGTAAAAAGTATACATGGTTGTAAAAAGTATTCTGCTATACTGGTATTTTATTAAATAATATATTATTACACCATTTGGTTCAGAATACTTTTTTCCTTGTTTTCCTCCTCTAAAATCTAGGTGCGTCTTATACTCCGAAAAATACGGTATATAGGTTCTCACTTCTGAGATGAATAAGTGGTTCAAAGATTTTAACTCTTTTTTTTAATTCCCAGCCAGAAACTATTAAGTCCTCAACTGAATCCATAGTTTGTCTTTTGTTTAATAAAACTAGCAATACGTTGCACTGCCCTTTTATGGCAGCCATTCATAATATAATATTGTTAGCAACTTATTGGTATAATGAACATCTTCAGGCTCGAAGTACTTTTTCTTTTAAAATGCTACTGGCATTTCTGGTGCTACAGAACTTGAATCAGGTTGTGGGAGCTGATGCAATGCATATTATGAAATTATACAAGAGCAGGGAAGAGGAGAAGGAGATGGAAGAAGAAGGAGTAGATGATGAAGAGGAGGAGGAAGAAGCAGCTGTACATAGTTGTTAATTCGTTTTGCTAAATCTGAAAGAAGGACCTGGAACATTAGAAAACTGTAGTGCAAGTTTCTGAATGAGAAAGTATTTGCAGTCTATCAATTAGCATTTTATTTATTATAATATGCTGTATATACCTCCACTAAATATTAAATAAATGCTTCCATTTCATAAAACAGCTTGTATCTATGATAATAGGCCTAGCAGATACAGGTAGTCCTCAACTTACAACAGTTTGTTTAGTGACCATTCAAAGTTACAATGGCACTGAAAAAAGTGACTTGGGACCATTTTTCACACTTAATTTAATTTAATTAATTTAATTTAATTTAATTTAATAGATTTGTATGCCGCCCAACTCCCGAGGGACTTATGACTGTTGTAGCATCCCCATGGTCACATGATTTACATTTGGATGTTTGACAACTGACTCACATTTATGGCAGTTGCAGAGTCCCAGAGTCATCTGATCCCCTTTTGTGACCTTCTGACAAGCAAAGGCAATGGGGAAACCAGATTCACTTAACAACCATATGACTAATTTAATAACTGCAGCGATTCAGTTGGCAAATGTGACAAGAAAAGTCGTAAAATGGGGCAAAACTCACTTAACAAATTTCTCACTTAACAACATGAATTTGGGGGTCAATTGGTCATACGTTGAGAACTACCTGTATATAATTAGTCCTCGACTTAACAACCATAGTTCGGACAGGAATTTCTGTTGCTAAGCAAGGCAATTGTTAAGTTAGTCACATCTAATTTTATGACATATTTTGCTATGGCTGTTAAGTAAATCATTGCAGCTGTTAAGCAAATCTGGCTTCCTCCATTGACTTTGCTTGTCAGAAGAAGGGTGGGAAGGTTGCAAATGGCGATCACATGACCCTGGGACACTGCAATCGTCATAAATACATGCCGATTGTCAAGTGCTTGAATTTTGATCAAGTGACCATGGGGCTGCTGTGACAGTTGTTAAGTGCAAAGACCAGTTGTAAATCACTTTTTTTCAGTACTGTTGTACCTTTTCATGGTTATTAAATGAATGGTTGTAAGTCAAGGACTATCTGTAAAGGGTATAGAATAAAACAGAATAGAATAACAGAGTTGGAAGGGACCTTGGAGGTCTTCTAGTCCAACCCCCTGCTTAGGCAGGAAACCCTATATCATTTCAGACAAATGGTTATCCAATCTCTTCTTAAAAACTTCCAGTGTTGGATCATTCACAACTTCTGGAGGCAAGCTCTTCCACTGATTAATTGTTCTAATTGTCAGGAAATTTCTCCTTAGTTCTAAGTTGCTTCTCTCCTTGTTTAGTTTCCACCCATTGCTTCTTGTTCTACCCTCAGGTGCTTTGGAGAATAGTTTGACTCCCTCTTCTTTGTGGCAACCCCTGAGATATTGGAACACTGCTATCATGTCTCCTCTAGTCCTTCTTTTCATTAAACTAGACATACTCAGTTCCTGCAACCGTTCTTCATATGTTTTAGCCTCCAGTCCCCTAATCATCTTTGTTGCTCTTCTCTGCACTCTTTCTAGAGTCTCAACATCTTCTTTACATCGTGGCGCCCAAAACTGAATGCAGTATTTCAAGTGTGGCCTTACCAAGGCATTATAAAGTGGTATTAACACTTCACGTGATCTTGATTCTATCCCTGTTAATGCAGCCTAGAAGTGTGTTGGCTTTTTTGGCAGCTGCTGCACACTGCTGGCTCATATTTAAATGGTTGTCCACTAGGACTTCCAAGGTCCCTCTCACAGTCACTTCTGTTGAGCAAGGTACCACATATACTGTACCTGTGCATTTTGTTTTTCTTGCCTAAATGTAGAACCTTATTTTTTTCACTATTGAATTTCATTTTGTTAGATAGCGCCCAATGTTCAAGTCTGTCAAGATCCTTCTCTATCTTGAGCCTATCTTCTGCAGTGTTGGCTATTCCTGCCAGTTTGGTGTCATCTGCAAATTTGATGAGTTCCCCATCTATCCCCTCGTCCAAGTCATTGATGAAGATGTTGAAGAGTACTGGGCCTAAAACAGAGCCTTAGGGTACTCCACTGCATACTTCCCTACATGTAGACGAAGTTCCATTGAGCATTACACATTGAGTGCGGTTGGTCAGCCAGTTTCAAATCCATCTGGTGGTGTTGCTGTCTAACCCACATTTTTCTACTTTATCTAGTAGTAGGTTATGGTCTACTTTATCAAATGCCTTACTGAAGCCCAAGTAAATTACATCGACAGCATTCCTCTGGTCCACTAATTTTGTCACTTTGTCAAAGAATGCAATAAGATTAGTCTGGCATGATCTGTTTTTGACAAACCCATGTTGGCTTTTGGTTATTACTTTGTTTGCTTCTCGGTGTTTGCTGATTCGTTGCTTGATTATCTTTTCCAGAATCTCCCCTGGTATTGAGGACAGGTTGATAGGTCTGTAGTTTCCTGGATCTATTTTTTTTTCCTTTTTTGAAGATGGGAACTACATCAGCTCTTTTCCAGTCCTCTGGCAGTTCCCCGGTGCTCCAGGATCTTTGAAAGATATAGTTCAGTGGTTCTGAGATCTTGTCTGCCAGTTCCGTCAGAACCTTGGGGTGTAATCCATCCGGTCCTGGTGATTTGAACTCATCTAGGGTAGACAGATGTTCACTTACCATTTTCTTCCCTATTTTAACTTGTGTTCCTAATATGTATTTTGTGGTGCTGTTTTTGATAGGTTGGACTGTTTTTTCCTTTTGTGTAAAGACAGGTGCAAAAAATGAGTTAAGTAGCTCTGCTTTCTTCCTGTTGCTTGTCACCTTCTTGCCACTTTCTCCCAGCAATGGACCAATTGTTTCCTTAACTTTTTTCTTGTTTTTAATATGTTGGAAGAAGCTTTTTTTTGTTATTTTTTACTTTTGTCGCAAGCCTTTGTTCATTGTGAGCCGTAGCTTTCCTCACTTCATCTTTATAGGCTCGGGCTATTTGCTGATATTCTGCCTTAGTTATTTCCCCCTCTTTCCACTTTTTATACTTGTCCTTTTTGTCTTTCAATTTGTCTTTCAACTTACAAGTTACAGGTGCAGAGGTATCATTGTTTTGAAATAGGGGTAAATCCATGTACATAAGGAGCCCACACAGAACTTGACAAACAGTATGATAAGCTCAGGTCAGGCACTACATGGATACTGCTGTGTAATCCAGATCTCCTATCTTTCCTGAACCTCAACCACAATGTCCATGAAGTGTGGTGCTTGCAACAACCTAAAACTATATATAGGAGCTTGGCAAATGCCAACTCAATTACATCATAAACTACATCTTCAATGAAGTATATTAGATTGTGTGGATGGCAAAAATTGAATTGGGATAAGAGGGAAAACACTACTTTAAAATTGGAACAGCCAAAAGCACCTTTAAACGGACTCACCCTAGATGAAGACCTAGATGAAGGCAAAGTTGTGAGGACATGGCATAAAAGTTGATTACTTGATCATGTTTTTGTTACAGTTAGGGGGATGTGAGGCTGACCCCTTTGTTCTTACCTGAAGGTATCAGCAGCTTTCATTGCATTTATATTTTGTGCTGTTTCTATGTGCTCATCCAGGTCAGATGGTTCTCTCCAACTTTCTAGGTTATCAATGCTCTTAATATTATCGGTAGCATAAGGTGCGTTTTGTGATACCTAAAAAAATGTGACATATAATGGCATTAGAACAACTTGGAGAAAAAGATCAACTCATTGTGCTGGCTGGATTTAACGCAGGACAGCAATATGCCTGCAAGGAATGGTTAAAGAATTGGAGAGAGACTGGGAAGCCAAGAGTCAAATTTAGCTACAGCCATGAGAGCTTCCTTTGTCTCAACTCAGGGATGGAAGAAGAGGTACTACCATATGCTACCTTGAGTTTATGGAGGACAGGTAGAATATAATCAAATAAATACCGAAACTATAAAATTTGTTGTTTAAATTTCCCAACTATTAATCCCCTTTTTAACAACTCATTTAATCAAATGTAACAATTTCAAATATTACAGCAGCTATTTTCTAATCACAGCTTGAGCAAGAAAGGTAAGTGCATTATATACGTAACAATTTACTTTTTCTCTTCATATAAAGGGAAGGCAAACTACATTTTTAAAAGACATCAAGAGGTTAAAAGAAATCAGAACACCTCTAAAAAGATGTCCAATTGCAGCAGGATTCCTTCAAATAATTACCCAGTTCTGCTGTCTAGAAAAGGTACCATTATGCAGGCCAATTATATTTGAAAGAGAAGAAAACAAAACATAGCTAATGGGAACCTATTTGTTTTCCATCAACACGTTCTCAGTGAGAGCCTGGGGAATCAAACTGAGAAAGGACTGTCTTGATTTCTATAGGATACAGCATCACCCTTCTCATATCTAGAGCCAGAACTGCTATCACAATTCAATCAAAATAGGTATTTCTGATTTAAAAGACTTCCACTATTTGTCTGTACAAAACAACTTTCAGTTTCTGGGAGTTGAGTTACGGCAATTGGAGGGTTTTTTTTTCTTGTTAGTTTGAACCAACAAGAAAAGAAAACCAGTTGCCACGACTCAGTATCCAGACAGCTCTATCTGGAGGACTGAGAATCTTCATCATCTTTCAATATGTTTCCCAGCATAAGCCATTTTTCTCAAGAAGCACATGTTGATATTGTTGTGAGCATTTGGGTTCTTTTTTATATACATTCATATCTTGAACTTTTAGATTCTCATTTGATCAGACAATACTTGACCATTAGTTATTTACTGATTACATCCATGTTTCTTATCCTTCTCTGTCTGTGATTATATCTTCTGCATATGGCCTATTTAACATTCACATATTTTGACAAAAACAAACCCTAATTCAGCCTATTACAAATGTAAGTCTGAAATCTAATAGCAGAAATTAGCATCGCCAGCAACTGTGGTACTGAGAAACTATTACCAGATGTCCTCAAAATCATATCAGAGACTGTTCCCCCCCTTTTAAACTATTAGCCCAGTCAGAATTTCAGATAAGACAGGATCTATCATAGATAATAATTCTAACCCAGCCAAGGCCAGAAGTCAAGAGCATACTATGTTTAACAATAGAAAGGTAGGCTCAGAAATTCACTGGATGACAGTTAAATGCGAAGAAAACTGCTGAGACTCATTTAATCATGATGGGATATAAAAGAGAGAGAGAGAGAATGGGAGAGACAGAGATAGAAGTGAAGGACATGCTCATCGTTTTGGAAGGAGTATAGAGTATTAATGGTGTTTAAAAATCATACTCTTCAGGGATATGCCAATCAATGCTTCATTTCTCACATAAATTAAAATCATGCAAAAATGGAAACAAGCTCCTTGGAGCATTGAATCAACGTAACTCATTGTCCTTGACATTTTACTGTAGAGCAAAACATTTCAAAAACAATCATTTGTTAAGAATGCCAATTAATAAAATCCCTTCTTTTATTAAAACTAGTATTTATGAGTTGATCCCAAATTTTGTGTAAATTAAAGAGGATTGGATCTCTTGGATGGATCACTGCTGTGGGAAGTGACAGGCTTCATGTTCCTGTCTTTTGAGTTTCTACATAGTTCAGAACACAATTTCTGTAACTTCCTCAATAGATTTCATCTCAAGTTGTGTGAAAACTATCCCAGACAAGTAGTCTATTCTGAATCCTCTTATGAAGAGTGTCCGTTTTAATGAAATGACATTCGTCAATGCTCTCCTTTCTAAAATCTAAAGTTAATTATATCCAATTTCCCATTTTTCTGAATTGCATAGCATCTTTGACAGCTGTATGACATAAATAAGCATGCATGGAGAGCAGTATGATGGCTTGTCTGAGTGACATCCATGCATGCAGCTGACATGCTCCACTGGAATTTGCTCTGAAAGCTGTTGCCTTGGGAAACAACTCATGATCCACACTTTGGCGGCTGAATTGCTAATAACATTCATGAATTATGAGATATCACAATGTAACATCAGTTTGAAGCTTATAAATGCCTATTGTATTTTATTTGTTTATTAAATTGCCACTGTACATGGAATCTTGGCTGTTAACCAGAGATGTGTGGGAACCAACAGTACAATAAGTGCTCGGTTCGGCAGCACATAAAATAAACTGGAACTATACAGAGATTAGTATATCCCTTGCACAAGAATGACATGCAAATTCGTGTAGCATTCCATAATTTTTTCCCAGGATGTATAGGACAAATGTATACCTCCCTGCTACTTGCAGATACTACTTCCTTCCTACATACAGTGTTGCTAGTAGCAATTAAAATCTGTGAGATGTGATGACCTGTGCCTCAAATCAGCCTGAATATTTAATTGTTAGCTAAGAGTGTTTTGTATTATGATAGATTTAGTTAGCCATACATTAACTCTTGTTATTTTATATTTGCTTAATATTTTTATCCCATTTAGTAGGTTTTTAAGATTTTTGTTTTTATGTATAATTTAGGTTTTTTAAATGTTTTTTTAATCTGTGTATTTTACACTTTTCAGTTTTTAAAATTAATTGTTTGCACTCCACTCTTCTTAGGCTGATCTATGATCATAATAAAGATTTTATGGATTGATAGTATAATAAAACTACAAGAATAATACAAGAAAACACCCAAAATATAAAGTTAAAAATTGCAAAGATGAAATAAAAGATCAATAATAGTAATATAAAAAACAATATTTTTAATCTTCCTCAGGCCCTCTGAAGTAATTCAATTTTTAAAAGCTTATGGAAAGCCAATAAGATAATAGGCATTTTTACCAATAAGAGGAACTATAGGCAGCTGTCTGCCTCTCCTCTTACCCAGTAGGTTGCTCAACCTTAAAATAAGCAATTAAACTAAAAAATTATCTAGAAGCCATTACTGGCAAAAATAAGAGAACTCTATAAACTGCAATTATAAACACAAGCAGCAAATAAACAAAACCCCTCTTTCCCAGAATTTCCTTTTATTCTAATCACTCTATTCTTATGAAAATATATTAATACCTAGGAAGTCTAGTCATTTTTACAAGAAGTAAAACTAAGTGTAATTCTCAGTATTAGAAGGAAAGGGATTATCCACAGTGGAAGGCTAATGATGCTAAACCCAGAAGCTAATCTCTATCTCATTGTCTATCTGATGAGCCCTGTTGTTGCTTTTAAAATCAGACAATAACCCACCTACAGGTAGTGTGGTCATCTTTACAGAGAACAGATCTGCACTTCAAAGCATTCTCTGTCTGAAGAACATGTCAATTCACTGGATTAAAAAAACCCTTTTTAAAGTTGATACAAAGCAAGGCGATTTAGAAAACCAGGCCTATTCTACTGCTAAGGGATCATCCAAACTAAGCAATTACCGGTATATATTTCATCTGTTAACATACTTCTCTTTATTGCAAAATTTATTATATATCTATTTATTCGTTTTTTTCTAAATTCACATGCACATATGCAAATTGGCACACATATTTTCTGTAATTTATTGTCTTTTTTAATTTTGGGGAGAGGAATGACCCTGTGTGGAGGAGGGGCAGTCTACTTTTATCCTATATTTGACTTTTTAATAGTAGATATCCAAGAAGCAGATTTCCCTATATTCAGGTGAGCTATTTTATTGTGCCTAGTGGTAAAGATACTACTTTCATATTACATCTTACTCTTTGTAACACAACATTTAGTACAGGAGCTGGGGGTAAGGGATAATCACAAGGCATATAGCTAACCAATTTACTGGTACTTGTTTATATAATGTCACAATAATGAAGTAGAAACTTCAGATATGACATTGACCTCCAGATAATTTCTAAAGTCCTTGCTCTCCCTAATTTGCTGTAAAATAAATCACACCACTGTTTGCAAAACAGCCTTAAAGATAATGTCAATGACATTCCATGTAGAATCCAGCTTTTATCAACTCTTATCAGATCTTGACTCTTCAAAATATTCATGTTTATTTTTAGAGATACGTGTTGAAGGATAAAAATGGTATGACAACATTTCAGCAAGAAAATCTCCTCCTGTAAATAAGTTAAGAGGTTTGGATTTTGTTTACAGCTTTGTATATGCTTTCAGTCCTAGCATTCTGGCACGGTCTACCTGTTTTAATAAAGTGGTAAACATTAAACAGTCTTTTTATGGCTGTTAGAAAACATTCGAAATGAACAGTATAAACACATCTGCTTTTGTGTTTTCACTCTTTAAATGAGACTGGAAAATGAAGGTCTTTTTCATGCTAACTAAAATAAGGCGAAACTTGCCTGCGTGTTAACTATGGTCTGATACTTTTCCATATACCAATAGAAAAGAACGTCTGCAGCTCAGGGATGAATTGTGGCTCCCTTGGTGCTCTCTGAACTTGGTTGTTTGCTGGCAGATGTTTCCTGGCCAGACTCTGGCAAAAAAAAAACCAACCTCAGAAAGCACCAAGGTCTCCAAATTTCTCATATTTTCCCAGTAATAGTTACACAATAAGTAACCTATACAAAATGCATTATTTGGATAAACTTCCCACGTATATGTGAGATATCTGAAAGGGCTTGAAGGAGTATATAACTCAAACAATATAGCAATAGCACTAGCAATAGCACTTAGACTTATATACCGCTTCATAGTGCTTTACAGCCCTCTCTAAGCGGTTTACAGAGTTCAGCATATTGCCCCCAACAATCTGGGTCCTCATTTTACCGACCTCAGAAGGATGGAAGGTTGAGTCAACCTTGAGCCTGGTATGACGTGTACTTTTGTAGAAGAAATAGCATGAGTATCCCAAAGAATCAGGACACTGCATTTATTACAGATTTCCCACCTTGGACAGTTTCAGGCATATTCAATGTGAGTTACATAAATAAACATGAAGATATAAAAGTAACTTTTGTTGATCCAATATTTTGGATCATAAGTTCCAGAATTTGCAGCCCAAGACAGCTGGAAGGCACTAGGTTGGAGGTGATTGACCAAAGGATCAAACGTCAATCTTCTTTATTCTTTCCAAAGCAACGGAATGTTGGAAATAAATTTCATGAGTGGGGTTCAGAACATTGAGAACAGGAAAGGTCTCCTGCAACAGGAATGCATTTGCTATGATGGCAGAAATCAACACAAGCAAACAGTCGTTCAAATGTGATTTGGGTTATGCTGAGAGCTTCGAGCAAAAACATTAAGAAAAAAAATCCGCTCAGTGCATTCTTATGAAAAGTTGTTCAGAATGTTGTGGATTGCTCCATTCTAAACTGTCTTTCTTCTTTTCTGTGGTCATGTGACCCAAGGTAGAATGATATAATTCATCATATGCACATTGATTTTAGGGTGCTTAACTGCAATAAACTTTTCAAAAAGTAAACCACTTGTGCAGGGGTCGTGGGGTATGTATAAAAATGTCTGATGCAGAGTTTCAGAATTATCTACAGCACCATTCCTTTTATCTCCTTTCTAAATAAATATTTCAAAGTTGTTCTGTTATCTGGGGTGCTGATTGTATTCTCCCCAAAGAATGATGATGTTCGGCCATCGTGTTCGAAGAGGACCTTGGCATCTATCAGGTTGTGGGCTGTTTACGATGTGTCCGCAGGTGGCTGGTAAGGCCTATACAGGCATGAAATGTTCTGCCACATGTTGGGCAGACGTGTAGGCACCATTGTCGCAGCATTTGCAGCTCTGGCTTTGCGGAGTGCTCGCTTTTCTTCTGCTATGGCTGTTCTTCTGTCCTCAGATATTTGGCAGTCTTGGTGGATCAGCATGCACCATGTTGACCGATCTTGTGCCAGGGTTTCCCAGGAGGTTGTGTCGATATTGAGGGACTTGAAAGAGGTTTTCAATGAGTCTTTGTATCGCTTCCTTTGTGCCCCGGGCGATCACTTTCCTTTAGACAGCTCACCATAGAGGAGCTGTTTAGGGATGGGATGGTCTGGCATCCTTGCAACATGGCCTGCCCAGCGTGTCTGGGCTTTCATCAGCAGGGTGGGAATTGATGGCAGGCCTGCTCTGGAGAGGACTTCTATGTCTGGCACCTTATCCTGCCACCGGATCCTCAGAATTCTAAGGAGGCAGGTCATGTGGAAGTGGTTCAATTGCCTAGCATGCCTCCTGTATACAGTCCAAGTCTCACTGGCATACATGAGGGTAGTTAGCACTACTGCTCAGTAGACTTTAAGCTTTGTAGCAAGGTTTATTCCACACATTGGTCAATAATCTGCCAAATGGAGAACTTGCCTTGGGGATTCTGCAGTTGACCTCAATGTCAATTGTCACTGCACGGGAGAGGGTGCTACCAAGGTATGTAAATTGGTCCACTGCTTGCAGCTTTTGTCCCTTCACTGTGATGTTGGGCTCTTGGTATTTGGCTTTCGGAGCTGGCTGATGCATCACTTTGGTCTTCTTTATGTTGATAAGGAGACCAAAGTTTTCACATGCTGCTGCAAATTTGTCCACACTGGCTTGCATTTCCTGCTCTGATCCAGCATTCAGGGCACAGTCGTCAGCAAAGAATCAAAGAGCTACAATTATTAGGGATGGGTGGTTGATTGGGAGGCAAAAAGATGCGATGGACTGGTTGGGGATATCTGTACAATCTATCTGCAACTTCTTAAACAAATGAGATACCTTTTTGCAAAAGAAATAGGGAAAGGAACCAACTGGAGCCATTTTGTTAGGTTGTAGCTTTCCTTCAAGTGAGTCTCTGTTCTGCCTCTGGACGGATTCAGACAAGAATCTTAAATGAGTCAATTGAACATTGAGGCTTACCAACTGTATTCACGCACCATGCAAAGCTTGGCTACTTTAACATTAGTGGGTTTTTAATTTTTCTGCTAGTATGTTTAACTAGTTAATGATGCAATATTTTGAGCAAACCCAGATGGATTACTTCAGTAACCACGTTAGATGTTGTAAATATGCTGATGAATGATTATTTATAAATAAATAGATTCACATTCTGGATTTTGCAGGGAAAGGTCATACGTTTTAGAGAATAAGTTGTTAATCTGCATTTCCCCCACTATTAATTGTTGTAATGAAAGTTTTTAACAGTAAAAAAATCGAACTTGGCTAGAGGAGAATTATCTTTTCTGGAAACAAATCTAAAAACTTTTTAGGCACTTCTCTCTCCTCCCTGCGAATGAAACAGTAACATTTTTGTTTAGGAACGCTGCTTCCACACAAGGCTTTTATTGTGCAATTGCCCTGCTACATGCAAGGAATTTAACCAGTGCAAGATGGGGTCCAGATGTTACCATCTTCCATTTGTAACACCAACGTTTCCTTTGTAATATTGCCTACTAGAAAATCACTCAGTTGCAAGAAAAAGGCAGGCTGATTCCACAATGTCTTATGATTGGTAGCATCAAAAACTGCTTGTTTGCAAGCATTTTTACAACAGCTTAGTCAAGCTTTCAATAAATGCTACATAACGGATGATAGACAAGCACAGGTAAAAATTGCACTGTAATTCCAGAATGTATGATCTCAATTCTTCTCACAGTAATTCAGCTAGAGGTGTCCCATTCTTATTAGTGGCAACAAGAAGCTTTAGTCAATGTGGCCGTCACTGTTCCAAGTGCTAAGAACCATTTGTTATCATGATATAACCTTTTCTTCTGCTACATCTATTGATGCCAATCAATACACGAATCTCAAAAGATAAATTGAAGCAATTTGGAGAGGCACTTGATACTTGTAAAATTTTACTTCAATCCAGTTTTTATTTTGATTCCAAAACTTGGTGAGTTCAACTTTGCCACGTTTTAGAGAATAAATACACAATATCATCGGTTTTTCACATGCCTTCTGGACTAAGGTATAACAAGATAAAGCTACAGCAAAATGGATACAGATTATGTGAGAAGAGATAGGATTTGGGGTCTGAGCCAATGAAGCAACGAGGAGCTACTTTACAATGATTAATATATAAAGAGGGTTACTATCAGTTGACTATCTATTGTACAGGAATACTGTAAGATAATTCAGGTATTTAGATCTGTAATGCCCAGTGTGTAAGCCCTTCAGGTATAGTGACAGGGATTTTCTCAATCCCTGTCACCTTAATGGCATTTCTTGGGGCAGGAATTTTTGCACTGAGTATAAACATCTCCAGCAGTAAAACCTTTCCATGCATAAACCAGAAATCATTTCAGTAATGCCAAGGGTGGTGGGGGGGAAGGGATTATTTGTTTGTCGGTTGAACAGTTAGATACTGGAAGCCTAAAATGGTGCTAAGGCTGACAGGTTTATATGATCTACTTGGTTTACTAAACTCTGAGATCCACCAATCAGTCAGTTGCATGAGAGTGCCACAAGCAAACTATCACTGCTACCCCTCCAAAGGTGGGGGAATTTGGATAACATTGTAGTTGCATTCCCAAAATGGATGCTATGGGAAGCTTGATAAGTCACAGACCTTGGGGTTGTTCTGTCTACTCTACTAGACCACTCTCTATCATCTTAGTTTACTTTTCTTTTGGGTTTGTTTCTGCTCAGGAGAGGTGGAATCATGATCTTTTCAGGGTGGACCAAACTGTGTAATGGAAAGTAGATGGATTCAGGTTTCTGATTAATCAGAAACCAAAGTCAGGAAAATAGACTATATATCTGAAGTGTACAATCAGAAGTGAGGAAGGCAGAACCAACCAGAGTCCTGGAAAGGTATAAAAGGTCCACCTGACGGATACTTGGGTTTTCAGAGCCACTGAACTGGATTCCTTCCTCCTCGTTACTTTTTTTTACTTTCTTTGTTTCTGTAATCTTCAAGTTTCTGGTTAGATCAATCAAATAACTAATGATTGCACCAGGGGTGGGTTTCAGATTGCCCGAACCGTTAGCGACCCGCTGGTGATGTAATTTTGGTGTCACGGATCCGGTTCTGTTTGTGCCAGTCCGTGCTCGCCGCCATCTTTTTTTCTGAATTTTCGGCCGATTTTTCTGTGTTTGGATGGCTTCACAGCATTCTGTGCTTTGAAAAAAGCCCTCCTGCCCGCCCCCTGGTTAATACTGACCTTTATTTCTTCGACCGAAGCACAGCTGATGAGCTCCTCAGCTGTGTTTCGGGCTGAATCCACCTTCTGAGCACGTGCGGAAGTGAAATCGCGCAAGTGGATGCATGCATGCGCGCAAGCAGACTGAGCGCGCACGCGCAAAACATCATGACGCGAACCGGTGGTGAAGGTAAGTGAAACCCACCCCTGGATTGCACCGAGTAAAGATGTTTGCGCTTAAAAATATAAAAACAATCACTATGAAAAGAAAATCATTTAAAAGCTTTTTGCTTAGCTCCCTATGATTTTTTTTTTGCTTTTTACAAATAAAAACATGAATTTATTTTTGATTTTATGTTTTTCCCCATTCTGCAGATCTTTAGGGTTGCAGAGAATATGTTGTAAAAGTCTCTGAAACAAGCAGCTGCAAATTAAGATAGTGAGAGTTTCTTCACAGTTAAGACTGTCATTATTCTATAGATTGGTAAAGCCCATGAGATGTGAACATCCCAGCTCCAAAATGCTTTGAATAAGATTCATTTCTGCCCACAAATGGCCATGACCTAGGCATGCTTGACCTAGAACTCATGAAAATTATTTTAAAAATCAAGCAGCTGATAACTTACCAAATCCTACATTTGTGGCTGAAAGTGATACATATAAGCACATTTTTTCAGTTTATTAATCTTCCATTTTAAACAACATAGTACACAATTAGGCTAAGCAAATTTCCCTTCAATGCACAACACCTCCATTTTTTTTTAACTTTTTAAGAAAGTATAGGACACTCATTTGGGGCCCAGAGAAATTTCTGGAAAGAAAAATAATGTTGAAATTCGGAGAGTTGGTTTACTTCTCTTTAACTAAAAGAATTAAAATACAAAGTTGGGGTAAGGAATGTAGTAGCCTTCAACAGGGTTGTCCTTACACATCACATTAACTGTTCATACTATTGTCTTAAGAGTTAGGGTTAGGCTTTAATAGAAAAACTGAATTTGCAAATCCCAAATTTCACTCATGTTCCACCTTTGCTCTCAATTTCTTTTTAAGTCGCCAAATTAGGGAAGAAAGGTTTTTATTATTATATCAGTTTCTAAATTACATATTCATCAGCGATTTATAAGGAAGACCTGGCAAATGCTGAAAAAAATATAAGGTTTTCAAATTCATTCAGGTCCCTAATTGTTCCCTCTTCTTTTTGTAGTTCTTTTAAAACTATACTGTTATTTGAAGATATTGAAATAAATCAGGTGGTTTTGTATATTTTGCCTTATCACATTTTGATGTATATATGACTTGTTTTCTGTCTATTGAACAAAATTCTTCATACGTTTATCTTCATGAAAAAAACAACAATGGGGCAAGAATTTGGAAAGGTTCTTATATTTATTCCCAACTTTAATACATTGTTTATTATTGTACATAATACAAATTATCTTATAACTGTTCATTTCTGTTTGTATCAATCTAAAGATAATTTGTTCATCTGGAAGTCCTGTTCCTTCAAAGAAGGTAACACAACCACAGAGTGATAAAATCCAATATGTAATCCAAATTAAACAGCTATCTTGGTTAATACAGTTTGAAGTTCAGGGCTGCCAGATTGCCTTGGTCTTCTGAGATCTGTGGTTTCTTACATTTAATCCTCAATTTTTTATTAGGCCATGTAAAATTTGTTACTTGTCTCTGCCAGTCATTCAATAACTTGTTTTCAATTTTCTATTTTTTTCTCTGAGGAAAAAGATTTTTAAATTGTCATTGTTAAGGCCATTGAGAGTCAGAAAGGCTAGCTAATTTACTGCAAACCATCCAGAGACCTACCGATAGATAATAACTTAGCTTCTTCTCACAAACGTTAAGGATTACTAAAGGAAGATACTAAAGTATGCTTTGCAGTGACAAAAGGCATGAAACACTCACTGTGCCACCCAAAGTGTCTCTTTGTGTATATATTTGAATTTATCTTCCAACCAAGCCATTCAGATAAACAAATTCAGTGGTTTGACACAGCAATCAATCAAGGGTAAAGTTAAGTCTCCTTCAGAAGTTTGATTCTTCATGTTGTCACGAACAAGGTCATTGTTGCTTTCTTAACAATGCAGAAGTGGTTTCCTATTGTTTCTTCTAAGATTTTTTTCAATTTACCAAACTACAGCCTAGGAATTCTTAGTGATCTCTCATCCTAAGATTAGCTAAGATTATGTAACCCTGCTTTTTTTTTAATCAGACAAAGTCAGCTAGGTCAGTCAGACAATAATTTTACAACCTATACAATAAGATTTAGCAATGATATACCAAGCAGCATTTTCTTCTGCCCTGCTTATACCATGAATTTGCATATTTTACCTACAAATCATGTTTAGAACTACCCTCTAATTAACTGACAGAACAGAAATAGAGGAAACACAGTCATATTTGTTCCTTTATGATTTGCATTATTAATTTGATATTGTTTAAGCCTGCAGCCTCACTGCAATTGAATACTATGGTGTTGTAGTGCCCTCTTGTGTTTCCTACATATTTCATTCAGGGGAGAAACTAAGAAAATAATTTTCAAAATCCTAAAGAACATACAAAATATCCAAACTCATGTCATTATAAAATACTACATTTGGTGTAACTATTAATCCTTTTTAATCATTCCCTTGATTTATTGGTTAGTCCCTCTTTTTTTAAAACTAAAATATGCAGATCAAAGACATAAGGATTTAGTATCACAACCAATTCTTTCATTGAGCTCTAGAATCTTCAAAGTTCAAGACTCTAGAAATCAATGGAAGAATGGTCTATTATCAACTGAATTGCACCCTTCTTCTCCCTATAGGGAGAGCCTGAAAATTGGACTTTCATTGAACTGGGAAGCAGAAGAAACTCTTTTTTCCACATCAAGATCCTTAATTAGATTGGGTTTGTACACTGTGCTAAACCATAACACAATTTATTAGGTTTAGACTTAGCAAGTTCGATGAGTTCAACACAATTGTTTACGGTAAGACTTATGGCACTATGTGAATCTAAGTGCAGCTTAGCTGACAAGTTATGGATAAGGAAGCCACAGTTGAGCATGAAGTGTAAACAAGTTCTGATGGATAGCTAAGAAAGGGATGTCAAATTAAGTGTCTGAAAGCAGTATCACAAACAAACAATTGTGATTAATAGGCCTGATTTTTTAGAATAGTCTAACACTTAAGTAGCTTCATTTAAATAATAAATGCCTAATGACTTGGGTTATACTGTACTGTACTGCAAAAAAAAAGTTATAATAAAATCAGTGAAATAATCATCTAACCACTTGGCCCAATCTCATGGCCTTAAAATATTTTGAACAAATAAAAATGAAAGCCAGACACATGCCATTCTTTTAAGTCTAGAAGCACCATTCATATATCTAGCTTTACCTGTCCCAATGACTGCTCATTGGTTGTTTTGTTAAATTATAATAAACAGAGTTACAGCAAGTGGCATTGCCTAATTACATTAGTAAAGCTAAGCAGAGTTGGACCATATTGTTATTTGTGAAGTCCTTGGTGCTTTCTGAACTTGGTTGTTTGCTTGCAGACATTTCGTTATCCAACTAGGTAACATCATCAGTGTTAATCTTCCACAGGGAGCAAACCTAACAGTCAGTAACACTGATGATGTTACCTAGTTTGGTAATAAAACATCTGCAAGCAAGCAACTAAGCTCAGAGAGCATCAAGCATTCCCCGGGCTACATATATTCTCCTCTACTAGAACTTTATTACTTGGATAGATGACCACCTGAAAATCACAGTACTATAAGCCTGACCACAGAGAAAATTTTGAAAAGAAATGTAGCTATGCATTCCACTTCAAAGACAACTTCATGGCCCATCGACATGATCACCAGGAATAGAGGAAGACTTTACTTCTTTAAATGAACTGAGGGACAGGGTTACAAAACAAAGAGTATCTCTCTTGGGACCACGATGACAGATTTTTCTCTCTGGATTAACTATAACATCCAGCCTACATTTACTTCAATTTGGCAGAAGCAAAATCTCAGGAGACATCCATCAACAATCCTATTTTAAATTAAAGCCCTTCTGTTTCAACGCCTCCAAACAGCTTGGGCGGCCACAGCTTTCGAATAGCTATGTGCAGGATGTTTTGACACCTACTGCACACATGGGTTCTTGCTGCACAGTGAAGAGCTGATGTAAGTATTTACTTA
This sequence comes from Diadophis punctatus similis, assembly GCA_023053685.1. Classification (NCBI taxonomy): domain Eukaryota; kingdom Metazoa; phylum Chordata; class Lepidosauria; order Squamata; family Dipsadidae; genus Diadophis; species Diadophis punctatus. The sequence continues at coordinate 20,165,199 of JALIGW010000005.1, read as the reverse complement.
CATTTGCACATGCTTCCTCCAAAGTTCTGGGGGTGGGTAGTCATAAATTAAAATAAAGTTGAAGAAAAAGTTTGCTGTGTAGATTAATTTATTGGGGACTGATCTACATAGGACACCATCTTGGTGGAGAAGGCTAAGCTAGATAAACAAGTGATTACATTCTAGATCTAAGATGCTATGGTCCTCATGTAGATCTGGTAAGTATCTTAACTGGCAAAGTTGTAGGCTGCCCTGAGTCACATTTTGTCAGTTAGGCGTCCATATAAATATGATAGATAAATGATAGATCGATAGATCGATAGATCGATAGATCGATAGGCAGGCAGGCAGGCAGGCAGGCATGATTAATTCAGATAGAAAAAAAGAGATGGCAGGATCTGAAAATGTATTTTATGCTGCTATCACTGCTGTAGCTCTTGTAGGCTATTCCATATCTGTTCTACTGTTCCATATTTTATTATTAGAGTTATATTAGAACTAGAAAAACAGGACTATTTTTCAGCTGTGATTTTAAATGTGTATTCTGAACATTTGCACTTTCACATTTTAACACATGTAAACACATTTAAAATTCTATTTTTCTGAGAAAAAATCACTACCTTTTCCAAATACAAATAATATAATACCTGTGAATATATATTGGGTTAACATATTGCCCTTATCAGAGGCTGATGTTTACCACTGCCTCCATCAACTGCTGTTCTCTGACTGTGTGTGCCCTTGGATGGAAAATCTGGTTATGGATCTCAAGATCTAACCCAAACTGAACCTTTGGCACCAGAGGCTCTTAAACAAGAGGCTCTAAAACAAGATCTATCAAGTTAAATTGATCCATATATTTTTACAGAAATACAAATTATTCATTCTGGAGACAATGATTCAACAGATTAAGGACAGAAAGATAGCTAGGGCCTTGAAGAGATGATTAGATTATTGGAGATGTCTTAATCCCTGAGAACTTTGCCAAAGTCCTAATTTTTGTGCTTTCAGCTATTTATATATTTTCAAGATATTCTCCACATCTAATCAAGAATCAAGAATGCATCTTTTCCATTTTCTACATGAAGACCAAATCAGATGACCACATCCTACAACTGACAATTGTTTACATAATTAAGGAAGTATGGGGTGGATATATAGAGGAGTGGCTATTATATCTCACCAGAATCTTTGTCCTTGTAGGAGCCCTGCCCCGGAGATTGTTGGGTGTGAGATGCTCCTTCTGAAGTTGGACTTAGGGGTTCAGGTGGGCCTTTTGCTGACGTACCTGCCTCCCAGCTGCGTGACAAAGGCCCTGCCTGAGCTGCTCGAGGCGGTAGCAGGGTTGGCGGTTGAGTTCCCCAGGCTTATGGTGCTGGGGGACTTCAATCTGCCTTCATCTGGTGAATCCTCTGATGCAGCTCAGGAGTTCATGGCTTCCATGACAACCATGGACCTGACCCAAGTAGTTCAGGGTCCGACTCATGAGGGAGGTCACACGCTTGACCTAGTGTTTCTCTTGGGACAGTGGAGAGATGATCTGAAGTTGAGGGGTCTAGTCATCTCACCTTTGTCATGGTCAGATCATTTCCTACTGAGGTTGGATTTCGAGGCACCACTCCTTCACCGCAGGGAGGCGGGACCGATTAAGTGGTTCCGCCCCAGGAACCTAATGGAGCCGGAGGGATTCCAGAGGGAACTTGGGGAGATACCTGAATCCCTGGTACACAATTCATCTGAGTCCCTGGTGATGGCCTGTAATAGGGTGGCATCGGGGGCATTAGATCGGATTGCGCCTTTGCAACCTCTCCATGGCAGTGGATCCAGGAAGGCTCCTTGGTTTACTAAGGAGCTCTGGGAGATGAAACGCCACAAGAGACGTCTAGAGCGATGCTGGAGGGCCAGTAAAGCTGAATCTGATCAAACACTACTAAGAACTTTTATTAGGACTTATCTAGTGGCGATAAGGGCGGCAAAACATTCACATTTTTCTGCTCTCATTGCATCTGCCGATGGTATCCTTCTGCGTCGTCTCGGCCAGGTGGGAGTGAGCGGCACCGTATTACGGTGGTTCTTCTCCTACCTCTCCGATAGGATGCAGTCGGTGTTGGCAGGAGGACAGAGGTCGACAGAGGTCGACGCAAGGCCCCTGGTTTTTGGGGTGCCGCAGGGCTCGGTCCTCTCGCCTCTCTTGTTTAACATCTACATGAAACTGCTGGGTGAGATCATCCGTCAACACGGGGTGAGGTTCCAGCAGTATGTTGATGATACCCAGTTGTACATCTCCACCCCATCTCAGTTCAGGGAAGCAGTGGATGTGATGTGCCGGTGCCTGGACGATGTTAGGGTCTGGATGGGAAAGAACAGGCTCAAGCTCAACCCTGACAAGACCGAGTGGCTATGGATATTGCCCCCTAAGGACTATGTCGATCGTCCTTCCTTGGTTCTCGGGGGAGAGAAATTAACTCCCTCGGAACGGGTTCACAATTTGGGTGTCCTCCTAGATCCACAGCTTAAATTGGATCAACATCTAGCAGCTGTGGCTAGGGGACCTTTGCACAGGTTCGCCTGTTGCACCAATTGCGACCCTACTTGGAGAGGGAGGCATTGCTCATGGTCACTCATGCCCTCATCACCTCCCGGCTGGACTACTGTAATGTGCTCTACATGGGGCTACCCTTGAAGAGTGTCTGGAGACTGCAATTGGTGCAAAATGCAGCTGCACGAGCTGTAGTGGGTATACCAAGATATACCCACGTAACACCCGTTCTTCGCCAGCTACATTGGTTGCCCATTAGTTTCCGGTTGCAATTTAAGGTGTTGGTTATGACCTTTAAAGTCCTACATGGCTCAGGACCAGACTACCTTCGGGACCGCATCCTGCCACATACTTCCCTGCAACCAGTTAGGTCCTCCAGGTCTTATCAACCAAGCAATGTCGGTTGGCGGGACCATGGGGGAGAGCTTTCTCTGTGGGAGCTCCCTCACTTTGGAACCAGCTACCGCTGGAGATCCGGACTATCCCCACCCTACTGGCCTTCCGTAAAGCCGTTAAAACCTGGCTCTTCCAGCAGGCTTATGAATGATGAGAAATGTTTTTTTAATTTTTATATGCATTTTAATTGTTTTTTATTGCTATTTTAAAATTGATTGTTCATCTTTCTGTTGTACGCCGCCCTGAGTCCCCAGGGAGATGGGCGGCCTATAAGATTGAACAAAATAAAATAAATAAAATAAATAAATAAATAATTTAAATAAGAGGCTATAGTTGTTCCAGAGTGGTCTGGCAAATTTCATAGGACTAATGAAGGTCCTTCTAATTTGGGTTACCAGACGTCTTTTCCTAGATATATAATTCACCTATGAGGAAATAACTGCAATGAAATACAGTACAAAGCATTTAGGCCAGGGGTACAAAGAACCCCAATATCAGTATTTCACTATAAGAACAGCAATATATTTTTGCAGAACAAAATCATATGTTGATACATACCATTGTATTTCCTTTTGGGGGTGAATATGTGTATAATATTCCTTTCTTTTCTCTTATCTTCCTGGCCTGTTTTCTCCATTTCTGAAGAACTTCTTTATCTCTTCAAAAACATTTTAAAAGTATTTAACATTTCACCAGTAAGCAAAAAAATAATCGATATTGGAATTAACTTTCCAGAAAAACACCAAACTTTGAAAATCATACTTATTCTTGAGCAAGTGTGCATAATATTTTTGCAGATGAACAATCATAATAAAGAACAATGATTCTATTTCTAGATACTAAATATAACCCATAATATGTGGTGTGTGTATACATGGACATTCATACATGTATGAATTTAAGAGCATCTTGAGGTTATTCACACAGCAGAAATGGCTAAATCTCCCTTATTCAAGTTTTAGTACTGTTCGAAGAAGCCAGGTGCTTTTTGGCAATCCACAAAACTAGTGAAATTAAGTACATATCTGGTTTAAACTTTCGGAACTGAATATGAAATAAGAAAGCAAAGATGTCAGTCTATGTAAGTCTAATATTTTCCTGCGTATTCAAAGTCATGACGAATTTAGTTAAAATTCTGCAGCTGTGGGAAAGATGCTGGACTAAGGTTGTGGGAATATTGCTCAGAGGCTATGGTGAGAAACAGCAGATATAGAAATATTACTATCTACACCCAGCTATTCTTTCTTAAATAAGTATGATCTTAACCTGGAAATTTGGTTCAAAAGTTTGTTTAACACGCTAGATTTTCACTGACCCTGTTATCCTGTAAAAATGCAGGCTTGGAGTAATAGGGGGGAAAAGTAACAGTATGAAGGAACTGATTGAATACGGCAGTAAAAAATAGGAGGTGCATAACAATCTCTCTTCTGTTTACTGCTTTCCTGCACTAAAAATAATCTTCCTTATTGATTTAAAATCATGGATCTGGTCCTGTTATCTGTGGCATAAATCTTGCACTCTGCAAGTAGCAAAAAGCAAATCAAAGCTGGATGGATAAATTAGTAATATATTCATTTTTAAAATGAAAAACCAGCTTGTTTTTCTGTCAAGTAGTAACATCTTCTATATTAGGGCTTTCATATTTAGGCTGTAAAAATTCTGATGATTGTCAGATGTGGCAAAAAGGTAATACAGAAAAAATACTCTCCCACCATCTAGTGGTCTTCTAGATTTCTGCAATCCATATTTAGTAGACTTATTTACACTAATAATATATTGTTGAAAATAATTATAACACTTACTTTCTCCGCTGTTCAATTAAAGCTTGTTTTTCCCTCATTTCTTTTAATGCTGCCAATCTGCACTCCTCTGCCATTTTACTCTGGATTATGAAATCATATGATGAAGCAGCAGGAAACAGATTCTTTTTATCCCTTTGAAATAGACTTGTTAACGTCAGTCAATTATATTTGTCATCAAAAGCTATGCAGAACAACACAGTAATTGAACAAAAATCTCTATAATCATTTCTACTATCTTCAGGCTTTATTTTTTTTAAACAAAGTCTACTTCAGAATTCCTACTCTTCCAGATAGACACTAGTTTAACAAAACAGTGACTTGAGTGTTATATCATTCCCATAATCCTTTTTCTGTTTGGTTCTCATCTAATTTACATTTGTTCCTTGCATTATTATTATATTTTTTGGCAGAAATTTAAGGTCATAGTTTCTTAGCATGATTGTGTTAAGTTGAAATAAATTGTACAGGCATTATAAATATTAAAACAATAAAATTGGTTTGAGCATAATTGGTTTATTTGTTCTTTGGGTAATTTACTCTTAAACATTTGTTTTTTGCCTAGTTTTCTATAAACTACCGTATTTTTCAAAGTATAAGACGCACCTTTTTACCCTCAAAAAGAGGGTGAAAACCTGGGTGCGTCTTATACACCGAATGCAGCCCCACCCAGCCACCCCCATCCTTTGGCCTCTGCCTGCCAGCAATTTACCTTTTTACAGCAAACAGGGCAAAGCACAAGAAGAGCACAAGAAGAGATTATCTGCTCCCGACCTACAGCTGAGGCTTGCAAGCCACGTGGTAAAATGAAACTAACTATGGTGGCTGTGATGAGAAAAACTGCTGGGAGATAAACTGCTGGCAATATTAGGCTGCTAAAATGGAAAGGAGGTAAGCTATAGTCTCTATGGCTCAGAGCTAGAGCTCTTGCCTCACAATCAGGAGGTTGTGGGTTCTATCCTAGGTAGAGGCAGATTCTGTTAATGTTATTTTGTTAAATTTTTCTGTTAATGTTATTTTGTTAAATTTTTGTAGACTGTTCAAATTATTAGACTTATTTTTTAAAGACTGCTTTATTATTGTTCTAGACAACTTAACAAAATGAAGAAGCTTTTTAAAATAAATGCTTGCTCTGAAGAGGCCCAGTGCTATTGTATCTTCTTTTAAATAGCAGAGAATACTTCCAGAAAGCCACATCAATTTTAAAGATCTGTAAAAGTATAATCTGAAATGTCCTGTTTTAGTATTAAGTATTAGTATTAAGTATTAGTATTAAAAGAAGGCAGCTGAGAAACCCTGATTTATTCATGTTTGGAGTAGATCTATTTAAATCATTGGGAGGAGTTAGTGTGATTACATTTAAGAAAACTTTCTGGGATTAATATACTGCCATAATGTACATTTCTCCAATTCTTTGCTATTTCTATGGGTCAAGCACACATGCACAGAAATACACAGCAAACAGTGTATATCATCTGTACTGTTTGCTGTTTGCTGTTTGGCAAATTGCTGGGAGGCAGAGGCCTTTTTTCCTTGTTTTCCTCCCCCAAAACTAAGGTGCGTCTTATATTCCGGTGCGTCTTATACTCCGAAAAATACGGTATATCCAGGCTGAAGAAAGAAAAATTACAGAATTAAGAAACCATGCAGGTTCAATTCAACTAAAGTTAGTCATTATTTTATGGGAATTCTTCATCGGCTTCAGAGGGACTGAATGATGACTAACTTTGGGTCCAAACCAGTGGTTGGTTGCTACCAGTTCGCCCCAGTTTGGGCGAACTGGTAGCGGCGGGGGTGGGAGGCTCCGCCCACCCACCCGGACGTCATCACAGACAATCTGTGCATGCACAGAAGGCACGTTCAAAGTTCCGAACCAGTAGTGAAGGTAAGTGAAACCCACTACTGGCCCAAACCATCTCTTTCTTGGAACATTTAGAACTGAACTGTTGTGTTTTTAGTGGCATTGAGAATTAGATTTTTATGAAGATAGCAGAAAATACAGGAAGGAATTAGGAAGTGGGTGTTGGTGAGTTCTTCTTGATGTCTTCAAACTTAACATGGAAATTCTTTTGTTCATATTAGATCTTAGGTACTGTATATGCTCATTTATTCAAAAATATGTATTCCATTTCTTAATATACTGATCCTGTAACAGAAAACATTACATCCTATCCTCCACCTCCTGAATCTTTGAAGAAAAATCTGTTGCTATGTTCTATCTGCTTCTAGCCAGCAAAATCAGTGATTTCCAAATCACAGTTTTAGGTTAGCTCTTTTGTTTTGTTTTGTTTTGTTTTAAAACAGAAGATTGCATGCTTCAACCAAGGGGATGTCATTTCTTATTTGCTTGGAGAAAAGAGTGAGATAATTGAAATCATAAAAGTTCATAACATTTTTTAAAGGTTGTTTTGGGATTTCTTCAGATTTAAATGCCAAAACAAGGACTTAGAAAATGACTCTATTTTCAGCATTTTCAAAAGCACTTTATATATAAGATATGAGCTTCTATTGAAAAATTAGTTGCAAATGTCTATCCTCATCAAGGTCATGTTTCAAAAATCAGCATTATCAGCTGGTAGCTATCTAAATGAAAGACTTTACAATGAAAATCGCTTTGAGGAATTAATTGCCCAAGTACATCTTATGGGCTTCATTTGTTCCTGGCTTTAGATTTCAATTCTCATGTTCTATGTCACTTTAAAAACTATGTGATTTATTATCATGTAAGTTTTTATAGTTCATGGTCCACTAAAATTTATTATGAGAAAATACATTTGTGAGTCTTTAAGCACCAAACTTCAATGTATTTCATCAGTTTTGCTGCAAAACACTGATAGGGATACTAATCTGGAACCATCTGTTGTAATAAATTCTAGATGACAACTGACCACTTCTTTAATCTTTTTTGGGTTTAACTCTACTTTTAAATTATATTGCTAATTGGTTGTATTTGTTGTGAAAAATGATTGCTTCTGAAAATGATTGTTAACTATTTTGGAGTTTAAAAAATACACAGTAGTACACGGATTCCCCAAATGTGAAATTGTACAGGCAATGTTAAATGGCTCTTTGCTTTACCTAAATGCAAGTAATCCTTGACTTACGATTACAATGGACCCTGGAATTGAAGTCATAAGTCATTGTGTTTGTAGGTCAAGGAAGCACATGGCTGGACTCAATTTTACGACTGTTCTTATGCTGCTCATAAAATGAGTCACCGTGGTTGAAACAAACTGTGTGGTTGTTAAAATGAATCCATTTTCCTGGATATACAAATTTTTTTTTGCTGGAAACTTGCAAGAAGCATTGCAAATTGTGGACCGTGGAACACTGTAACTGGTCCTGTTTCTGCCCAGAATTTCCTACCAATTCCTGTTACTCATTTTGGGAGCCATTTATAAGGATTATCACTAGAATCATTGGCAGAAGCATTGCATCGAAATATTAAAAATCTCTGAAAAAGCAGCAAGAGCTCACCCCCAGATAATTTTAATGATTGATTCAGAGTAGGAATGATGATACCTGGAAGATTGCTACCCTTTTGAAATTACTTTTTTCCCTTACACTCATACAATAATATATAATGGCTATGGAAAATTTAAAATTCCATTCTTGTTATTGTGGTTTTAAAAAGAAAAGCTTCTAATTTCTCCTTGGCTTTTCTAGATTTCTATTATTTATCATGCAGTTTTGGAATTTAACATACTACAGTAATATATAATTTACATTAGAATGCAAACTGTGAGTTCCATAAGGAAACATAAACTGGCTTATATGTTTTATTACCTTGATGAAAGTATAGATGATTTACGAGAGAGGCTTTCCTTTGTCCTGGTTCTCCTTAATATAGGCATAGATTCATTGGTTATTATTTTGTCTTCAGGATACTCTTGTCTTTCATCTTGGATAAGTTCATCCCTTAGCTTCTTAAATCGTATCATCTCCTCCTCATTAGGCCATCCGTCTGACAAATCCAAACTGGATTTCATGATGTCTGCCAAATTTAATTTTTCAACAGGAGGCATTTCTATTGAAATAAAAAAAAGGCTGCTTTACACTCAGAGATGGAAACAATGGAGAAAATAGCAAGGAAGTTATTTTTTGTTCCTTTTGATTTAGAAATAAATGTTTACAACCTCTCCCTTCCTTATAATGCAATAATCATCAAAAAACGAAAACAGAAACATCACTAAACCCTCAGTTCAGTAGTGCATAGAATGAAAATAAAATACCCCTTTTTCTTGACTCAATCACTTTGGTTTACACATCAGCAAGGGTGTGATCACATGATGCAAATGTGCTCAGAATCTCTACACTACCCCAGTGAAAAAAACTGAATTGTCAGATTTTGATGATTTTCCTTCACTTTTCATAAGAAAAAACATTTAAGCATTTTTAAACAAATCAAAATCAAATTAAAAGAAACCAAACCTCAAAGCCCTCATTCGTGACCAATTCTTTTATATCACTGGATAACATATCATCTTTGACTGGAATTCTAAAAAAACCCCAACCCTCTTATTCTACTCCTTAAAAGTAGGACTACTCTATTGGTTTGTATCCTATAAGTTTGGATTACAACCAATAAAGCAGATACGAGTTCTAATGTTCTTCTCTCCTTAGATTTCAGAATCTGTTGGGGATCCAGAAGAAGGTCCTACATATCTACTATATCTTATCTAGCTTTAAGATCAATTTCAAATACTATCCTATTATTAGCAAATACGATATCTTCCGCTATAGTTAGAGTAAGGATTATACATCTAAAGCAGTGGTGGGTTGCTACCGGTTCGGACCAGTTCGCGCGAGCCAGTGGCAGAAATTTGGCCCCGTTCGCCAAACTGGTAGTGATGGCCAGCTTGTCATGCCCCCGAACCAGTTCCCCAGTCGCCTCTGCTTGAAAGCGGCTGGCAACGAACCCTTTGTGTATGCACAAAGGCTTCTGCGCAGAGGGACAGTACCCGGATGTAACGCACGCGCACTTCCGAACCGGTAGGGAAGGTAAGAGAAACCCACCACTGATCTAAAGCATGGGTGTCAAACTCGCCACATCACATTGCCGTCACATGATGTTTCGTGACATTTTTCCCCTTTGCGGAGCTGGGGTGGGCATGGCCTGCGCATGATGCATCCGGCCAGCGGGCTGCCAGGTTGACACCCCTGATCTAAAGAATCTTAAATTCTGTTGAAACATATTATGGCATATTCTTCTTATGCAGGTAGTTCTTAACGTACAACCACAACTAAGCCCAAAATTTCTGTTGGTAAGTGAGACAGTTGTTAAGTGAGTTTTGCCTCATTTTACATTTTTCCTGCCACAGTTGTTAAGTGAATCACTGCAGATGTTAAGTTAGTAACATGGCCATTAAGTAAATCTGGCTTCCCCATTGACTTTGCTTGTCAGAAGGTCGCAAAAGGTGATCACATGACCTCTACATCACCCAGCTGGCTTTGTGTCTAAGATGGAACTAGAACTCACAGATTCCCAGTTTCTACCCTGAGACCATTCATGACATTGCCATATCCTTAATTTTACATGCATGATTATGCCCTGTTGTGTCCAATGGAAATTGCTGGAGTGGCATGTATAAACATAAGAAACGGCTGTGAACAATTAACAGAATGAAAAACAAAAGCCTGAGAAAATATGCATCAAATAAAAGGTCAACATACTCAGTTGAAATAGTGAATGCTTAAAGCCTGAAGATATCACCTAAAACATTTGGCCTGAAGTTAAATTTTTCCTGCTTATAAAATGCCCTTAAGGCTGGAAATACTCATGCATGGTACATGAAATCCTTGAAAGTTTTGATTTCACTCTAATTAGCCTCTAATTAGTCTCCTGGGTTGACAAGTAGCTAATTTTTATTCATTTATGAGTATCTGTTCATATACTAGAATACAAGGTAAAATAAGAATTTGGCCTTACATAGCCCCTAATCTTCATAATGTTTATGACTTTGGTCTGTAATAGCCTCCTTCACTGAACTAGCTGTTCAGTTAGTTCCCAGCATAGTTCCCAGCATAGTTCCAAATCTTCTTGCAGGGTAAAAAATCTATTATATTTACTGGTATGCAATATTACATTGGTGTTTTTCCCCTAACAATCCTCCCATATTTTCCCACTATTAGTGCAGAATGTTTTCTTCCTACAAAAAATTAAGAAGGAAAAGATGGGAAAACTGCACAATGTTCTTTGATTGGTAGTATCGGAAATGTGGCTTCTGAAATAGTCCAGGTAATTTATGGGAAAAGTTGGCAATCAGCATTTCCCATTTTCTCAGTTGCTTTGAAGTTAAGAAAAGTAATGTTGGAAGAGACGTCCAGTATCTGTGCCATTTTCTTGATCTAAATTCAAAGCTAAATAAGATACCACAGCAAACAAATCATGTATGTATCAAATAAAACAATTAGTCAATCGAAGAATTCTACCAAGTATTTGAAAGTACAATTTATTTTTATATAAAAAGCCTGTACTTATGTTTTATGATCATATAGCCATCAAATACAAGTTTTTCAGAAATACAACAGTTTTGAAAACAAATGTCACATATGTATAAAGTTTACTATTACAGTATGTAAACAACATCCAACTATTTCTTTACATTCTGATATTTGACAATGTACGTTAAGATAGCAATAAATGTTACAAACTTCTATCACATACAATAGGCAAAAAAGCTGAAGATGATATATTTTTTAAAAATAGTGAATAACTTTTCCTTATTTTCATGGCATTTTCAAAGCTCCAGTTTCCAAAAATGTTATTTTGGTGGCAAAAAGCATATATGAGTATGTTAGTATTTTTGCTCTACAGTTCTAAAGTCATGGCTTAAATCTTTAGAATTATGTGTTTTAAATACATTTAAACACAAATCCAACAGCAAACAAAAATAATTCAACAAAGAATGTTCAGAATGCTAGTTTGAGCACTCATTTCAGTCATTCTAATTTTTCCTATGTCAAACACATTTGTTTAAGTGTTGTAAGAGGCAATGCTATATATCGTATTTTTCGGAGTATAAGACGCACCTTAGTTTTGGGGGAGGAAAACAAGGAAAAAAGGCCTCTGCCTCCAAGCAATTTGCCAAACACCAAACAGCACAGATGATATACACAGTTTGCTGTGTATTTCTGTGCATGTGTGCCTGACCCATAGAAATAGCAAAGAATTGGAGAAATGTACATTATGCCAGAAAGTTTTCTTAAATGTAGTCACACTAACTCCTCCCAATTATTTAAATAGATCTACTCCAAGGTAAGTCATGATTTAACTCTAATACTAAACAGGACACTGTTACATTTCATACTATACTTGTACAGAGCTGTTAAAATTAATTAAAATTTCTGGAAGTATACATTATTCTCTATTATTTAAAAGAAGATACAATAGCACTGGGCCTCTTCAGAGCAAGCATTTATTTTAAAAAGCTTCTTTATTTTGTTAAGTTGTCTAGAACAGGGGTCTCCAACCTTGGCAACTTTAAGACTTGTGGACTTCAACTCCCAGAATTCCACAGCCAGCAAAGCAAATAATAAAGCAGTCTTTAAAAAATAAATCTAATAATTTGAACATTCTACAGACATTTATAGTTATTCACTTACCCCCTTGCATCCAGTTCAGCAGAAAATAAAAATCTGCGTGTCTCTCCCAGCTATTTGCCTCTTTGCAGCTAGTTTCAGTTTCATTTTAGCATGTGGCAAATCAGCTGGGAAGTCTGGAAGCTGCTAAGGACTTGCTTGTCTTAACAAGCTCTTCACTGTTTGCTGCAAGCAGGTAAATTGCTGGAAGACAGAGGCCAAAGGGTGGGGGTGGACGCACCCAAGTTTTAACCCTCTTTTTGGGGGTAAAAAGGTGCGTCTTATACTCCGAAAAATAAGGTAGTTAGATTGGCAAACAGATTAATCACAGTTATTAGCATTACATTGCCACAGTACTACTGCTAAACCATATGTGATTTGCAACCTGGCATAAACTGTTTTAAAAGTATGCTGTATGAAACCCAACAGTAAGTATTAAAGTAAGCCAAAATGATCTTTATGTTTTCTGCTAAATCTTTTTGTTGTTGTTGTTGTTGTTTCTATAACAGGCAATATGACAGACAAAAGAGGGCATATTTCACATTGAACCTTTTTTTAAAGAAACAATATTTAAACAGGTATTATGTGCTTTTGACTTGGAAAAAGAATCACAAATATCAGTTATGTACATCTTAATAAGCTGAACACTATTTAAACTTAATTAAAAATAAGATATTTTCTTAAGTGCTACCTTTACTGGACACACTACTGATTCTTCGAGCGCTTCTGGGTTTAAACCGAATTAAATCTATAAATCACAAAATTAAAAAATAATTATGTCATTTGTGAAAATTGAATTTTCAGGGATCTAAAAATATTTGAAACCACAGGGGTTAGATTATTAGTAGTTCTGATCCAGTAACAGAGACTCAGTACTGTTTTTACCTCTTGGGAAGGAACCTCAGTATTTTAGCTTCCAGGGATTTTAGTTCTTTTTAATAGGATAGAAGAAGATAGCTATTCCAACAAAATACACAGCATCCAGGGTTGTAGGGAAAAATAATAATATAAAAGAAGGAACTACTGTAATGAAAGAATATTTGAAATAAAGCTAGTTAAAAGCAGAGGACACCATCAAACTAGAAATATTACAATATACAAAATATTTTTGTGCTACACATACTATTTCTCTAGAAATTTAATATAATTTGATTTACAGATATACTGTGATTTCTTCAAGAAATTATTTGTTTCTTTGGGATAAGGCAAGACATTTGGGGACAATATCCAGCAAATGGCTTTTTAACTGCACAAAATGAATCTGAATAGTCTTCAAGGGCTAATCTGTAATGTTATTATTGGATCTGCTATGTGTGCGTCTGTGTGTGAACTGATTTAGGCAGTAAACATACTAATACTCCCTACTCCCCAATTTTCCTGACAACAACCCTGTGACGTAAGTTGGGCTGAGAGACTGTGATTGGCCCAAAGTCACCCAGCCAGCTTTCATGCCTAAAGTAGGACTGGAACTCAGTGTTTCCTAATTTCTAGCCTGATGCCTTAACCTCTAGACCAAACTGGCACATTGCTATTATGATTGTTAGCTATCAAGGCTGCCAATTGATAGGTCCTTTATCCTTCTTCATATTCCAATTTCATTACTAATTTTCTAGTCCCAAATGGGCCAAACTGTCATTAACCATATAATTAGCTTAATTTTAAATTTTGGTTTTTGGGTAACGGTTTACTATAACTTTATCTACTTAGAGGCAATGGAAAATTTTATTGCTTCAAGTTTAGGAGGGAATTGGAGCTTGAAAAAAAATGAGCTTGTGATATAGCCATTTAGTCTAAATCATAGTTTTGAGTGGAATATTTGAACTAAACCCTTATATGATCTAGATTCAGAAATACAGTATATTCAAAGGAGTAATATCAAAATGATGTTGCCTTCCAATGCTAGTGTTCTACTAAACTCACTAAAGAGGCTCATCTGTTTCCACAAAGCGTTGAAAGCTTTCCTACGATCAGGTGGTCTGTCACATTTTTTCTTGTATTCTCTAACAATGGCCTTTGCTTCTTGTTCTAGCGGAGAAGGCAAGTCTGTGAAATACAGAATTTCAAGGTATGTGCACATGTTACAACTATGCTGACACGTGATGATTTGCTACACATTTTTTATGAATATCCTCCTTTGAAGATCAATAAAATACCGAAGAGGCATGTAGAAAGGAAGTTGTGCAAAATACATGCTTTTTTTAAAAAAAGAACAGTATGTTTATTATGCAATTGTTTATTTAGAACACATCTATATTTTTTTAAAGAATAGAATTACTGATGCTCTGAAGTAAGATCACTATAGCATAAAGACCAGTTTATTTCTTTTCCATACAAACTTCAAAAGATATGAAAACATTACATTACTGGTAAAAATCTGTATGAGTTTCATGAATAACAGAAGTATATATTCTTTCTATCTCAACTGTAAATACCATTCAGAAGCATGGGATGAGTGTAGAAAATAATCAGTAGTCATGGTGTCCAATGCAAAAAAATAAAAAAAACAGAGTATAATGGTCCATATATTAAAAATTGTGGATATGGCACAGTATTACAGGATACATATTTTTGTGCCCTTTATGGTTGTGCTGGAATAAGTCCTTTGTATACTGTTCTCTGTGATTAAGCTATACATGGGAAGGATAACGGAATGTGCTTGCTAAATTCATTGCATGACATTCTTGCTGTCTTTTACATGTAGAGGACAACTATGTACAGATGAAAAGTTACTTTGTTAATAAAGAATTACTCTAAGATTTCAAAGCCCTGGATAGTCACCAAGCAGCATAGAAGCTGTAGTTGCAGTCATTCTCCAAATACTGTATAGAGCAGTGATGGCGAACCTTTTTTTCCTCGGGTGCCAAAAGTGCATGCGCTTGTGCTATCGTACATGCACGAGTGCCAACACCCATAATTCACTGCCTGGGAAGGGCAAAAATGGCCTCCCCCGCCCCCCAGAGGCTCTCTGGAGGCCGGAAATGGCCCATTTCCCAACTTCTGGTGGGCCCGGTAGGCCCATTTTTCGCCCTCCCTGGGCTCCAGAGGCTTCCCTGGAGCTTGGGGAGAGCAAAAACGCCCTCCCCCGTCCCCCCGGAGGCCCTCCAGAAGCCAAAAACGCCCTCCCAGAGCCTCCGTGCAAGCCAAAAATCAGCTGGCTGGCACACACATGCACACTGGAGCTGAGCTAGGCAATGGCTCGCGTGCCGGCAGATATGGCTCCGCGTGCCACCTGTGGCACGCGTGCCATAGGTTTGCCATCACTGGTATAGAGGAATATTATCAGGGAGAAGTTGCCTGCTGCCACTGCTTGATTGGCAGTTCCAAGCAAATCCTCCAATTCTAATAGTCATCTACATGCAAATTTGGTACATAAAATACTAGGCAACAGAATGTAGATGCTCTACAAATGTTACATTCAAAAGGATTTACTATACCTATTTATCCAAATACATATAAACACAGTTCTTTAAAGATCTTGTGATAGATTACAGTTATTCTTCTCATCAGTCTTGCTTCAGAAAGTTATGGTTTGGAGGGGTTAAGCAGTATTTTTCTCTGTGGATACATCTACTGTTTTGCTTTCATTTACTTCCAAAAATCAATTTATTACACTATTTTCATGATAGATTCACTTGACTTTTTTTTCTCATGTAATAAAAAAAGGAATCCATTAGTCATTCATTGAGAGTTTAACCAAGAATTCAGATTGTTTAAATGTGAAACCTAAACCCAAAACATGAACCAATAAAATAAATTAAGCCTAAATATTAGACAGGCTATTGCAATATTGACTTGATTACAGCACATTGATTGTGTTGGGTATGGACCCTGAATTAACTTTAAAAAAAACAATTCCTTTGTACTGAGGACTATATAATTCTTTTTCCTTGATGTCAAAATACATTGCTTTCTTTCAGATGATCAACTACAGTTCCATTAATAAGATAACTGTAATAAATAAATCAAAGCTAAGAGCATAAAGTTATTGCTAGCATGTGCTGAATAATTGAGAAAGCCAAAGAAACACAAAAAGAAGTCAGTATATGTTTAATTGATTATAGAAAGGTCTTCGATTGTTTTAATCATGTAAAACGACGGAATGTGTTTGGAAATATGGGAACCACAGAACATTTCACTGTCCTCATACAAAATCTATTTTATTTATTTTATTTATTTTATTTACATTTCTATGCCGCCCCATTCCCGAGGGACTCGGGGCGACTCACATCAGAGAGAAACATAAATAACAAGATAAAAGATAAAATCACAGTTAAAAATACTTTATAAAACTACAATCATCCTACCATTCATGGGCCGACCTCCTCTGTCTTCTCTTGAGGTCAATGGTCCCACGCCTGTCGAAAGAGCCAGGTCTTTACGGCTTTGCGAAAGGCCAGAAGGGTGGGGGTAACCCGAATCTCGGGAGGCAGTTGATTCCAGAGAGTGGGAACCACTACAGAGAAGGCTCTCCCCCGAGGGCCCACCAGCCGACACTGTTTAGCTGACGGGACCTGGAGGAGACCGACTCTGTGGGCTCTAACCGGTCGTTGGGAGGTATGTGGTAGCAGGCGGTCTCGACATATCTATACATAGGTCAGGAAACCACAGCATGGAGAGTACATGGTAAAAGACTGGCTCCAGGTTGGCAAAGAGATGAGAAAAGGCTATATACTCACCCTTATTTTATAACCTATATATGGAATAAATAGTGAAGCTGTATTGGAAGAAGATGAGTGTGGTTTTAAAACTGGAAGAAGAAATATCAGTAACCTGAGCTATGTTGAAGACATTATTCTGATGTCTGAAAATGCAAATGATCTGTAAAATGTAGTAGTAAAATCAAGGAGCATCAAAAAAAAAGGAAAAAAGAAAAGAAAAAGAAATTAAGATTAAATATTAAAAAGACCAAATTAATAACAACAAGTTCAGCAACCAGCCTTAGAATTAAAAATGCAACATTAAAGATATTGTGTAGCAGTAGATACTTTCTGCCTTTAGGATCAACTAGCAACAAAAAAATAAAATAAAATAAAGCAGCAATCAAGAAATACATAGCAGACCAGCGGTTGGTAGAACAGCCATGAAGATCTTGGAAAAGATATTCAGATTCTGGGTTGTGTCTATACCTACAGAGATCAGAATTGTTCAGGCAATAGTTTTCCCTGTAACATTCTATGAAAGTGTTGGACTTTGAAAAAGCACAATAGAAAGCCTAATGAGGCTTTTGAACTTTGGTGTTGCAGAAGACTCTTGAGAATACCATAGATAGCCAAGAAAATGAAAAAAAAAAGAATAATCAAATAAATCCACCCAAAATATAACAGAAGAATTATACTTTCAAACTTGCAGGATTCTGTAATTGTAACTTTACAGAAAAGCAGAATTAACTTTACTGTATTTTTCCTGTCTGAGTTTACCTGACATTAAGAGTTGATACTGATGGCATCTAACCAACTAATCATTCAATCAAACATGAACAATAGTTTAAGTCAATAAGGAATGACTTAAAATGGCTGTGTTTAATCATTTAATCAATTAACACTCCAAGAGCAGTTGCCAAAATTATCATAGAGTCTTAGTAGCTGAATAACTGTATGCCATATGTATGGAGCATTTATTAGGAGCTCAAGCACAATAGGTAAAATATGAACCACAATGCAGAATATGTTAGATTTATTATCTGGGATCACTGAAACCCCTATATACAACAGAAAATCCTTATATACTCTATAGCTCAATGATTCTCAAAGACAACTGGAAAGTTCTATACTTTCCAGAAGTGGGGCATATGGTTCTTATGCTTTTTTTAAGAGTGTACATCTCAATGAACTATAACGAAAAAAACAGAAATAACTAAACAGAAATAACTAAACCAATATAATCGGACCTATCTCCTCTCCCTCCTTCCCTCCCCGTCAAATGTATTATTAAACTGATTCCTGTTTAGTTTCTTCAATAAAAAATAGGTATGTTAACATTTTGTGCCTTAAATAGAAATAATTTCAATTATTTATTTACATGATTTATATGGTCACCCATTTCATAACAGAGATTCTGGACAGTGGATTAAAACAACAATTACAACCTATAACTCATGATGCCGGAAGTTAAAACATTAAAGCCTAAATCACAAAAACCAATTCAACAGCAAATCTCAACTAATTTCCTGGCCCAAATATCAAAAAACACAGGCACATTTTTAAAGCCTTGCAAAAGGTTACCCAGGTTGGCCCATTTGGATCTCCAGAGGGACACAGAGCAAGTGCACCCACAGAGAAAGCACAACTTCTAGGTCCAAAGAGATCACACTGTTTGATCACAAAAGATCACACATGCCTTCACTGCAAGATTTGGTGGGCTCAGCAGAAACAACGGGAAAGACAGTCCCACAGATATTTTCAGGTCACTTGATACCTTATTTAAAACTCATATCCATTTTAGTTACTTAATTAGGTCAATACGGTTATTTCAAAAGCATGTATTAAAATATTACTATACCTGGAGAAATAGACTCTGCATACTCAATATTATGATGACAGTTCTTTCGGAGGAAGCATAAAATGAATGACAGACCCTTCTGTATCACTTCAGGAGGGGGAAATTCCAGAGGACAATGCCTGAGATTTAAGGCTGTAAGTGAAGCTACGTTACCTGCCAAAAGAAAGCCAAAGATGTAATGTTAAACTGTTTTAGAAGAAAAAGTTCTCTCTATTATTATTTAAGTGATTATTTAATTGTAAAGTTACTTAGAAACAATAAGACTGTTGGTTTGCAAGAAAATACACTTAGAGCATTCAAGTTTTAATAAGTTTGTGGAAGAGCATGAAGGAAGACCTCCCTCAACTCAAGGGACAGGCTGTTCTATACCAGCAAAAGCTTCAAAGAAAATGGCAGCTTTTGTCCTGTTTCCTGCTAATTCCAGTAGATGAGGACCTCAGCAAACATTCCCTATTTATTCATTCCATTTCTTTACCACTTGCTTTGCATATCAAGCACACAGATTTTACCTGGGATAGGCAGTCTTGAAGAAACTCGGGTCCCAAGCCATATATGGCAACTAATGCAGCTCATAGAGCAGAGATGCAATGCATGCCATTCTAGGGGCACACATAACTGCCCATGCTGGTGTGTTTCGTATCAGCTAAAGCTTCCAGATATACTTTTCAAGGGCAGCCTTATATACAGCAGGCTACAATAATCCACCTGGAAGTTGGCCAGGGCATGAATGACTATGAGGAGAGCCTTCCAATTCAGGAACAGGCACAACCAGCACACAACATGAAGTTGTACAAAAGGCTTAGAAGGGGAGAACCAACTCCAACTCAGTCCTACTAAGATTGAGTAGTTGTGGATATTAAAATACTCTGGATCTGATTACTTTCCATACCAGTACTAGGTTGGGGCATGTAATCTGGGAGTCCTCTTGGATTCACAGCTCCTGTTCAAAAAGCAGGTGGCAGCTGTGGCTAAGTGAACCTTTGTTCAGCTACCTCAGGTGCATCAATGGTGCCCTTTCCTAGATTGGGAGGAGTGGCTTTCAGATGGCCATTCATGCCCTAGATGCCGCAAGGCTTGACAACTGCAATATGCTCTATATGAGGTTGCCCTTGAAGATCATTCAGAAGCTTCAGCTGGCCAGAATGCAGTGGAGTGAACTGTGATGGGCTTGCTTTAGTATGCTCTTGTTGACAGCCATTGCTCTGTGAGCTGCACTGGTTGCCAATCTGCTTCCAGGTAACTAGCCATGGTGCTAGTTATTACCTATACATTTGATATGCCCAGGGTCAAGATTCACAACTGGGGGTCATCAGCAACTGAAAATACATGACTTCAACTAACAGATGACTTTAAACATCAGAGTCATATAGACATTAAACAGGAGGGGCAAGAGCATGGAGCCCAGAGACACGTGTCAGATGTCTCCGGGTCAAATTCTCCTCCAAACCACTGAAAATACTGAATACAGTAAACCCAGCACTGCAACACTGTACTCTCATTGCTAATTCCCTTAGGCAACAGAGAAGGATACCATGATATTAAAATCTGCCGAGAGATTACGAGGAACTAGGAAAGATGCAGAAACAGCAGAAAGAGCCAGGCTTTGCAGCTTTTATCACAATGCCTAATATGGCTCTTATTTACGCTTGCTTGGATTTACTCTTCATCTTTGATGAACAACTTGGTCAGAAAACCAAGGAGCACCTTAGGACAATGAGAGAATATTTGGAAAAATCCAATACAGGGTCCTCGTCATAGGCTCATTCCAGAGTGCCATTGAATTCTTGGAAAACATCTTGCAGGTTCCATTAGTTGCCTGGAGTGGGTTGATTAAATAGGTCCCACTTTTTTACACTGGGAAGCCAAAAGGTGACCAGAAAATGATCTGACATGGCAAAGGACTGATTATAGGCAGTCTTCAATTTACAGTTCATTTAGTGACCATTCGAACTTACAATGGCACTGAAAAGGGACATGACCGTTTTCCACACTTATGACTGTTGCAGCATCCCCATAGTCATATGATCAAAATTCAGATGCTTGGCTACTGGCTCATATTTATGATGGTTGCAGTGTCCCAGGGTTATATGATCCCCTTTTGCGACATTCTGACGAGCAAAGTCAATGGGGATTCACTTAACCATGTCAATAACTTAACAACTGCAGTGATTCACTTAACTGTGGCAAAAAGATCGTAAAATAGGGCAAAACTCACTTAACAACATAAATTTTGGGCTCAACTGTGGCCATAGGTTGAGGACTGCCTGTATATTATGCTCCGCTTTCAGATCAGGTTGCAACTAATCTATGACCCAAAAGAAAAAGTCTAATGGGTAACCCTGGTATGTGTCAGGCTCCCAATGACTCCACTGTCAATCCTGCAACAGAATCTAGGAGTTCAAGGAAGATGTCCTTGTGCAGCAGGAAGGCTAGTAGAGCAGTAACTGCTCCCTAGAGCTCACCTTAACAGAACAGAAGAGAACAACAGAGTTGGAAGGGACATTGGAGGTCTTCTAGTCCAACAGAAAACCCTACACCATTTCAAGCAAATTGTCTAATCTCGTCTTAAAAACCTCCAGTGATGGAGTACCCACAACACCTGGAGGCAAGAGGGTCCTTTAACCAGAAGAACTCCTATTTGATTATCTGGAGAGCAAGACTCTGAAAATGTCATTGCCTCAAACCAGGGGTGAAATTCAAAATTTTTCCCTACTGGTTCTGTGGGCGTGGCTTGGTGGGCGTGGCAGGGGAAGGATATTGCTAAATCTCCATTCCCACCCCACTCTGGGGCCAGCCAGAGGTGGTATTTGCCGGTTCTCCAAACTACTCAAAATTTCCGCTACCGGAACCTGTCAGAACCTGCTGAATTTCACTCCTGCCTCAAACCCAAATGCTAAGATGCAGGCAGATCAGGTCCCAGTGGGAGTTGAGCCTAATGATTCAATAAGCCACTAGATCCAACACTGATATCCTCTCCTCAGCCAGCACTGTTCCTTCTTTAGCTAACATGGGTGCCAAGAAGCAGTACAAACTTCACAGACTTGAGAATCCTGCACTTTGGCAAAGTAAGCACCTTGCGAGCAAACAGAAACATGCTGACCCTGCAAGCAAGCCCCATGCTTCATTATTGGCAACCGCTGAGCAGGAAATGTTTCGGCTGAGTACGCTTGGTGGGGAGATGATTTAATCTATGCAGGGACTCCTTCTCTTACTGGAAGCAACTTCGGCATCTTCATTTGTGAATTCCTGTTCTTGATTTCTGCTTGTTTTGACCTTGGTGTTCCTGGCCAAGCCTCTGATTCATCCCTTGCACTTTTCAAGATATTCTGAAGTGATGCATTACAAACTGTCTATTCAGATTACGCCTTCTCCCCTAGCCTCAAGTAAGCTATCATGCACACACATATACTTTCTCTTGCTTCCCCAACTCTTCTTCTGTTGCCTTCCTTACCTGTCTGCTGCCATCTCTCCAGATAACACTTCATAACATTTTTACAAGCCCTGCTGCAAAATAATTGTTCATCAACTCTATGGGTGTGTATCCTGCACAATACCTCTGCAGGTTTGGCCCCCAATTGCCTGCATTACGCCAGAACTTTGCCTGTCTACTGCACGAGCATTTTATTTTTACAATGAAGCCAGGACACACACAAAAAAAGCCATTAAGGTTTTATGGATGACACCTGTCATCACCATCATCTCCATCCTGGCTTCAAAGCTGAAAATACAGGTGGCATATCTATGGGAGAGGACCTCCTCTCTCTGGGACCACCCAAGCCTAACCACACACAGCAAGTGGGCTGCTTCACTTACAGTCAATTCTGGATGAGGGTAGTTTTATTACATATTGGTCTGGTGTTCAGTTACAGCAGCTAGAACCTAGACCATCAAGAATTTGATGACCTGATCTTGAATACCAAGAGGCTGGAAGATAGATTGCAGTCCCCAAATTTATCATGCCTGTGACTGGTTCTGTTAGATTAGCACAGAAATGAGGACTGAGACACAGGAACAGTTCAGCACCTTTATTCTCCTAGCTCGATTGCAATATGAACTGCCAGCAGTACTGCAGGGAAGCCGCTTTTAAGGGCTACCCTGTAACCAAGCCGGCCACTGACAGCAGTTTATTTCTCCTGCCGCTAGATTAGTCAATCAGCGGCAGCTATGCAAATCTGGGCTACGTACAGCCATATGTAACAGGTTCACCTACTCACATATCACAACTTTGCTGGAATTACTCTCTCTTACCTTAATTTCATCCCCACACTTTTCAACCCTCCCAGGCTAAAGAACATATGTATTTAATTTCCCTCAGACATACTTTTATCCCCCATGGCAGGTGATATAACCTCTCCTCACTGCTCCTGCCCTTGGACATTCAGCAACAAAGGCAGTAAAACAATTGCAGGTCACCAACGACTCCCATTTACCACCCATTCTTCCCCAAATATCAACCTCTCTCCTTCCACACTCCAGCCCCCATTTACAACAGGGTTGCAAATCACACCAAATCAGTCTCCTCTAAGACAGTCCCAAGCCATAGACCATATAAAATGGAAAAATGGAATGAAAATGGAAAAAGCTCAGTGAGATAGTTGCAACATTATCTCATTTGGGTATAGAGGGCAAAGAGCCAGAGCAGCTGTGGGTGTTGCTCAATAAAAAGGAGTCCTTTGACTTGATCTAGCACACCAGCTCTCTCCAGATGCTTTCCTTAAAAAAATAATCCTGAGGGCTATCAGTGCTCCTTTGGCAAGCTGGTCCCATTTCTCCAAATAGAAAAGAAGTTACTCCAAGATCCAATCTGGGTTGGTCATCGGGACCATACGTTTACTCTTCTGAGCTTTCAGACTCATGCTGGAGCCCATCCTCAGGGAACTTCTCTCAACTGGAATATGTGCTTTGGGCTATTCCATGAGTTGCATTTATGTGGTGCCTTCCTATTGGTTGATTGGTGTGTTGATGGCCAGCAATTGCTGTTGTTTCCTTGTGCTTCCAAGTCCTTGGCTTGGAAACAACAGCCAATCACCGACCATCAACATACCAATCAACCAATAAGAAGACACCACATAAATATGACTCATAGAATAGCCCAACTTACATATTCCAGTAGAGAGAAGTTCCCTGAGGATGAAGGAGAAAGAGTAAACCTCTGGTCCAAGTGACCAACCCATTATCCTGGGACATGTATATTTGCCTTCATTTGTGAGAAGTAACTCCACTCATATCTGTTCAGCATAGATGCAAGGACCAGACCATTTGCTCCATTGTAGGGTTATCTATGAGCCAGCAAAGTAGAAAGTCACAGCTGCTGGTGAAGCTGATCCCCACCGCCTCATGCTGCTAATTCCCAAGACTATGGTGTGCTGGCTTCCATCTATAGCTGCTACAGATCTGTACATGCCACCACTGCTGCTGCTGCTGGGACCAACTCTAAGCAAGGAGGATGTAAGATTTTTTTTTAAAAAAAGTCATTTAAAAAATCAGTGCACACAGTGATCTATAATGTACTCCACATCTTTAAAAGCAAGCAAAACACCAAACTCCATTAATTCCAAACACCTATAAACTCATGGATATTATCTCAGTGTCTTAGGAGCCTCTTCATCCAAAAACTAAGCAGAAATTTCCTGACAGTTAGAACAATTAATCAATGGAACGACTTGCCTGCAGAAATTGTGGGTGCTCTAACACTGCAGGTTTTTAAGAAGAGACTGGACTATGATTTATCTGAAATGATATAGGGTTTACTGCTTGAGTTGGGGATTACGTAGAAGACCTCCAAGGTCCCTTCCAACTCTGTTATTCTGTAATTCATCCACTTTTTCTCCTGGAGCTCCTCAGTATATAAAGGAATTTCTTTTAATAGGCAATGAAGGAGACACAATTCAGGACAAATTCTGTATAGCTCCTTGTAACCACCTTATTCCACCAGATACTGATAC
Source organism: Diadophis punctatus similis (assembly GCA_023053685.1). NCBI lineage: Eukaryota > Metazoa > Chordata > Lepidosauria > Squamata > Dipsadidae > Diadophis > Diadophis punctatus. The sequence goes on along the minus strand of JALIGW010000005.1, from coordinate 20,140,462 downwards.
AACTACCCTACATATCAAACAGGCCCTGAAAAATATATTTCTAGCCCTACTGCTGGGGTATATAACTCCAGAAACTGTTTTTCATAGATGTCTCCACCAGAGGGCAGGAAATTCCCTTATCTTTGCTGTATTTAATGTTTATCCTATTTCTTATACGATTCCATAAAATTTAAAATGTTGTTTTAATCAACATCATACACTGTTGTGAAAGAATGGTGCTCTCATCTGGGCAGCTCCTTATAGCTTTGAATCAAAAGATATTGGTCAGACATTCTTCTTTTCTCTAGACATGGGAAAACATTAGAATGTTCTGGAGAGAAAATATTATCTGGATACCTTGAAAAAAATTCTGAATAAGTCATTATATGTATAATAAATGTCCTGTATGCAGTACAGGTAGTCCTCGACTTATGACCAAAATTGAGCTCAAAATTTCTGTTGCCAAATGAGACATTTGTTGAGTTCGCTCCATTTTATGACCTTTCTTGCCAGAGTTGTTAGGTGAATCACTGCAGTTGTTAAGTTAGTAACACGGTTGTTAAGTGAACTTGGCTTTCCCATTGACTTTGCTTGTCAGAAGGTTGCAAAAGGAAATCACATGACCCTGGGACACTGCAACCGTCATAAATTTGAGTCAGTTGCCAAGCATCCGAATTTTGATCATGTGACCTTGGGGATTCCACATGGTTGTAAGTGTAAAAAACGGTCATAAATCACTTTTTTTCAGTGCCGTTGTAACTTCAAACAGTCACTAAATGAACTGTTATAAGTCAAGGACTACATGTACATGTCTCTAGAAAATGAGAGTGGGATAAAACTTGATTAGAATTATTGTTAGGACTAAATTTAAACCTAAATTACTAGGACCAAAATCTACTGTTATCCACATATTCTTAATTTTCCATTGCACTTATCACATTTGGATAAAAAGTATATTGAAAAACTTCTGAATTATATTATACCAAAATTTAAAATATAATTAAGTTACAACATATTTATTTTTCCCTTTACAGTAGCCTGTTTAATTTCATTAAGAAAAATGTTACAGTACAAATATATTTGGGTAATGTAAGGTAAACAGAACCAATATATAACTGGGGAAAACAATATGAAAACTGCCAAGATCATAATGCAGGTAATAACACATTTTTCACACTGCCTTCAAAATAGTATTTTAAAACGTCCACTCACAGCTTGAGTAATTACTATTTCTGCTGTTTTGCTCTTATTTTTCGAAAGTGTAGTACTTAGTATTCTGCATTAGTCTATATTTTATTCATGATTACATGTATATTTGCACATAAATTATTTCTGTAAAAGCAGTGCTGGAAGACAAATACATTTCTATATTATTCTAAATTGCTGTCAGTTAAACCTTATTATTAATGTTGTAAAACTAATTTTCTTTTCAAGAATATTCCTCAGCAGTAATAGAAAGAGTAGTCATGCTATTCCCAGTTTCAAATCTTCTGTGCCTCTCCCCCTCCCCTCCAACTATTCTTATTTATTCTCATGGGTATTTTAACTTCTGATATAATACAAAAATACCTTCACATAGGCCTTGTTGATTGTTTCCTAAGAAATATTTTCTTAGAAAAATACAAGGCTCCTATAGCATTTATAGAAGTATAAGAAAATGAAATACTGATAAACCTTGCATAGCAGTGATGTTAAAAAGTTCCTTAGCATGTAATACATGACGTGTATACTGTATATATTAGAAACATTTTCACTGTATGTCAGTGTAATATGGACAAAAGTTACTTGTACAACAGACCGAATAAGAAAGGAGAACATTTTAAAGTTTGAAAAATCACCCAACTCAGGAATGCCCTGGTTCTGAGGAATCTTGATATTTTCTATGACTTTTTGTTGTGTGTTTGTAGGGTGTGTATGTCAGTACATGTAAAGAGTAAGATTGGAACTTAACAACTCTGATAGAAAAGGTGTCTTCATTGGGAAAGCACCAATGTTCACCAACATAGGAACAGATGCCTGAAAATGAATGACCTTGCTTGGGCTACAAAGCTAACCAGGTCTGGGCCTGGTTAATATTTAGATATGTGAACATCAGAGAATTCCTCTAAAGCAATATGAAGTGATATATAACTCTAAGTGCTATTGCTATGGTAGGCTAGATTGTGAAGTTGAAAAAGGGCATAACAATTCATCTCTGTAATATTGCTGACAAAAATCTGCCTGTTGTTACTAGAACACAGGCTTGACTCAAGGTCATCAATACTTGTATATTCTGTTCACTCCACCTGTGTGAGTACTTTCTAGACCAGGGGTGTCAAACTCAAGGTGTTTAAATCGGGACCGCGGGGCCAGCCTGGAAATATCAAAGGACCGGCCTGTGGTGCATCTGCTGGCCAAAACGGGCCACGCGGAGGCCTCACTAGGCCCCCGCGCTGCCTGTTTTCTGCCTCCCTGGCCTCCAGCAGCACTCTGCCAGGCAAAAACGGGCCTAGCGGGGCCTCCCATGCCCCATTTTGGCTGGCAGGATGCTCCAGGAGGCATCTCTCCCCCCCAATCTCCCCCTGCCAGCCGACGGAGGAGAACTACAATGCTGATCCGGCCCTCAAAGAAATCCAGTTTGACACCCCTGTTCTAGACAAACTAGTTCTGTAGATTTGAACCTTTTATTTACTAAATGTAGAAAAATAGACAAACAAGGGTTGGGTAAATCCTGATAGAAGGCAGCGGAGAATATATGGCTTTTGTGATGAATAAATATTTGTCAAAAGAAACAAAATAGCTGTATATAAGTACACTTTTCTGTATATGAAAGTGAGAGATGGGAACAGCTTCAGGAGAAACATGAAAGTGGTTAAGTGCAATGAGAAAAGGCTGCTTAAGAAGATGAAACAAAGAGGTTAATAATCTCTTGTGGGAAGAAACTAGCTGTCAGATAACCCATTCAGTGAAATACCTGTTTCCATTTGAAGGTAATATTCAATCAATCAATAAAAATAACTACAGGTATCCTCAACTTATAACCATTTGATTAATGACTGTTCAAAGTTACAATGGAACTGAAAAAAGTTACTTATGACCAGTTTTCATACTTATGGCCACTGCAGCAGCCCCAGTCATGTGATCGACTTTTGGGGAAAACATTGTTAAAAAAAGAAAATTAAATAAAAAGAGATAGGAACAAAAATGAAGTAATTATGTAGATCAGGGGTGTCAAACACAAGGCCCATGGGCCAGATTCGGCCCGCAGGACTGACCTGGAAAATGTAAGGGGTCAGCCTGTGTCACTTCCGCCCGGTCTATCCAATGTGAAGAGGAAACATGCCAACAGTTTGGGGAGCGGCGTCAAGCTGGCCACACCCACCCAGATGGCCACACCCACCCAGATGGCTATGCACAGTGAGTGGCGTCAAGCTGGCCACACCCTCTCAGTCAGCCATGCCCACCCGGCCCCCTGAAGTCAACCACAGCCCGGATGTAGCCCTCAATGAAATTGAGTTTGATACCCCTGATGTAGATTGAATACTAAAGTGGATGATCAGTACAAAGTAAGCACACTGAGACAGTTTGGTGACATACTGAGAATCAATGAGGATAAAAGTGCAAAACAAATATTTAAAATAATAGTGAATAGATTAAGAAAAAAGAAAAGACCAAGAATCTGTGACTGAATGGAACTGATGAGATCTTCAGAAAGAAAAATGTGAGAAGTCTAAAAAATAAAAAGCTATATATGAAGTGGTATAAGGGTATGATAAAAAGAAGAATGATTTGTAAGGATAGGAAAGTATAGTTAGTGTAGTTACAAACTAGATCAAGTTATATTTATTTCCTTTCCTTTTGTCTTAACTCATGTCATTAATGCCATTTGTTCTAACTATTTTTTTGAACTTTGCCTCAGGCTGCTTACCCTGAGAGGGATTATCTTGAAAAGATTATATGTATGCTAAGTTTAGTTAGATATTATTGAGGGGACAGAATACTTACCAAGCTCCACTGGTAGCCTTTTAATAGGATTTCTCTCTAACAGGAGAGTTTTCAGCTGCCTTTTTAATAAATCAGAAAATACTATTTCAATATATAATGACAAATACGATCAGTCATGAAAATAAGAGATAATTAATGTATATATTCTTATATTATTTTAATGAAAAACTAGATAAAAACTAGAATACTGTTTATCATTATCAAACTCTGCTGTACATATTGGGAGAGCATACTTTGAAATTAGCTTCTCTCTAGCATTATGAGCTATTTCAAACATATATTCCTCTGCAGACTGATAATAAATGCAAAAAAGGGCACAACAAACAGATTCACATTGTTTTCTTAACAGATTAATATGTCAACTGGGAAAGAACAGAAACAGTGAAAAAAGCTCACTGTAGACCCTAGGTATCTGCAGCCCATTATTTTGGTGTTTCGCCCCCCCACCCCAGTCTAGCTTAATTCTAGTATCATAGCCAAAAAAAATGACGTGTTTGCAGAGAAGTGTCATGACATATAGAATTAACTTCAATTGCCCACAGATGTCTTCTGAAGATGAGGGACAGAATATCTGTCATGGGATTGCTCTTAGCACAGCTGGGAACTCGATAGAGATTTTATTTCCCAAGATAAAGTCAATATAATATTAAAAGCAGCAGTGGTCCTGTTTGGGTCAAAACTCACACTAGCTGTGCCAGAATAGTAGCCAGAAGCTTCCTAAATGCTGAGTAGTTTCAGAATAAACCAACATATGTTTTAGAAACTGAACAATTTCATAAAGTAATGAGCCATTAGCCTCCACAAAATTAATCGGTTTGACTCTTAAGGTTGTTCAAGGAGATGGTTCATTGTGGGATATCTCTGCCTGGCTGAATATGGAAAGAAGGTGTGCCAAGGTTTTACAAAGGAGTCAATTTTCCTCATTTTATCAATTTCTTTTGATATAAAATAAGATCTCACTTTCTTTCTAGAAGTTGGCATACACCTGAATAGCAGAAAATCTGTTCCCATCCTTAAATTTATTTATTTAAAACTGCATATTACTGTATATACATTATTTTGAAAAGCTTGCTTATATATTTATCATGAAAAAATGCACCCACGTAGCATAATTCTTTTTTAAAAAAAACCTCAAATCAAGGCTCTATATCAATGTCCTATTTAAGAATTAACCTGGTTGTTATTATTAGTTGCCCCACACTTTACTAGTGATACCGATGACATATGGCCTGTTCCAAATGAGAAGCAATCCTAAAGGGAAACAATTTATAACACCTATTTTCATATTTTGTCAAAGCAATGGAGAAGAAACTTTGGAGCTTTTTAATTTCATCTGTATTTTATAAATGGGGTGTGTGTTTTTGTAGCTTTTCCTAATGTCTCTTCAGCCAGGCTATTTTAAGGACAAAGAATTGCTGAAGGGTATAGTTATAACAGTGTTTCCTGGACAACTTTATAATGTGTGGATTTCAACTCCCAGAATTCTTCAACCATCATGGCCATTGTTAAGAATTCTAAAAAATGAAGTCCATACTTTGCAAAAGTATTTCCAATACAGGTAGTTCTCGACTTATAACCACAACTGAGGCCAACATTTCTGTTGCTAAGCGAGACATTTGTTAAGTGAATTTTTCCCCATTTTACGACATTTTCTTGCCACAGTTAAGTGAATCGCTGCAGCTGTTAAGTTAGTAACATGGTTGTTAAATAGATCTGGCTTCCCCTTTGACTTTGCTTGTCAGAAGGTTGCAAAAGATGATCACATGACTCCAGGATACTGCAACTGTCATAAATACGAACCAATTGCCAAGCAACCGAATTTTGATCATGTGACCATGGAGCTATTGTAAGTCGAAGACTACCTGTATTTTGTTCTTTTGATAATAATTAGGGTTAATATTTAATCATACATGGTACTACTACTCAATTTGTTGAGTAGTACATACATGATATCTACTACTGAACAAATTCCTTTTTAAAAAACAATAGACATATAGCAGAAAACTTACTTGTGGCATCCAATCCCAGAAGGAAGCTCTTTCAATTTATTATAGCGTAGATCTAGCCAAGTAAGATTTGACAGGCTCTGAAAAAAATCTTCAGGAATTACAGAAAGGGCATTTCCTTCTAGATGTAAATACTAAAATGAGAGAGAGGGGAGGAGATGGGGAGAGAGAGAGAAAGAGAGAGATGAGTAGTTTATGAGATTGTATTGCTTAGCATATAATTTGAGAGTAATGATTTCCCCCCAAATGATAAAAAGTGCTGAAATTATTCAAGTAATTTTTAAAGGATTATCAAGGATACAGTAATCTTAAAATGCAATTTATATATATTGTGACATCTCAAGTGGGAAAGCATCTATTTTTTTTCAGCTATTTTTAATTAGGTATGTTAACAATGAAAAACTTACTCGAAGGTTAAATAATCTGTATATTTCTGCAGTAAGATGTTGTAGATCTTTTCGACTCAGATCCAAAGAGACTGCTGAATTAGATACCAGTTTTTCAAGAGCTCGGTGGATGCGCCTTGATGAACTAGAAACTGAATCACTCCGCCTTTGGGTATTTTGACGGTTATCTCCACTGCCATTGTTTTCTGTATAATACCACTTTTCTTCCATTTGTTAGTTAACTTTGGTTAAGCCAGAAGTCTAGCAGCTCTGTATTCAAAGATAATAAACTGAAAAATAGCAAAAAGAATGTGTAAATCAACAATATACAGTATAAATATATTATTGTTTCTAAATGAATTTAACATTAGTAGAATAACATTTTCTTAAATAAATAATGTCTCATTTGCTTCACAATGGAGTTAGTTATAATACTGCAATATTGGAGAACTGAACGCTGATAAGAATTGTTTTCCAATATTGTTAATATCTCTAGCATTTCACAACGAAAGACAAAAAAACCCCCTATAATCTCATTTGGATTTATTTATTTATTTATTTATTTATTTATTTATTTATTTATTTATTTATTTATTTATTTATTTATTTATTTATTTATAAACAAATAAATAAATAAATAGTTAATATCTCTAGCATTTCACAACGAAAGACAAAAAAACCTCTATAATCTCATTTGGATTATTTGTGGAGCTTTACAAATTAGTTGTAAAAAAAATTGGACTGGAGGGAGTGTGGTTTCATGTGTTGCCTGCATCCTGCAGATGGGGCTTCACTTGTTTGTGTGGCCCAGTTTCTGCCATGCTACGGACGGGTGCCGGTCCATGGACCGGGGATTTGGAACCCCTGCCCTAGGGCCTACACACTAGTCAGTGCCTCCTAATTGGGGCCTTCTTTTGCAATCACATGTGAAAGAAAGCCCTAGTTGGCATATGAACAGGGGCCCTGGGAGGGGTCTGAATGGAGGCCCTGACTGGCATCCAAGAGAAGGCCCCAGTTGCACCACCTCAAGATTGGATGGCATGAAAGAAGGCTTTTTTAAATACAGTAGTGGCCCACAGGGGGCAGGGCTAGGTGATGGGGGCAGCTGGCAGCAGCTAAGATCATAAATGTTAGGATTGATAACATTACTTTTTCATCAGCATCATAATTGCGAAGGCGGCAGTCACTAAACAAGGACTATCCATAGCCTTCTTGCCATCCATGTAAAAACTATTTCCTTTAGTCTCTACTTTAGAACTCTCACAGCATTGCTATTTTCCAAGCACTTCCATCATAGAACCATAATTCTTTCTTCATTCCACCCACTCAAAGCGTCTTTTTCTATCATGCATGTTCTATAATAAAATTCCTTACCTCAATCACTTAATTTACATTTTTTTTGCTGGTTTCACTCACAGAACAAGCAATGGGATGTTATGAGTATAAAAGATAAAATTGTCAGCAGTCCTTCTAATGACACATATGAAAACCTCAGTCTATAGTCTCCAAGTTTATTTATTTATGAATTTTTATTTTACATAAATAAATCTAAGTGCTGGATATCTATCTTTCACAATCTCCTGCTACTAGGTTATTCATGCACTATGATCAACTCTCCTATCGTGTATTTGAAGAATAGATAGAAAAGATATGACAGATCCAATCTTTCTTTTCCTGGACCTAGAAAATATATACAGGATAGATATCCTACATATCAGATCACTCATTTCTTGTTTCCTGGTCCTATCTTTCCTTCAGAGCTTTATCATCAGGTTTTAAAGCATATAACAAGAACAAAATTTTCTTATTTTTTTACTTTCACAAACAGGCTTTAAAGCAATCAACTAAGTACACTGGCTAATCTCTAGAATTCTTGGAAAACATGAAAAAATATTAAGTTTTGTCTGAATCTGTCAAAATATCCTTACACTGTAAAGAAACATTTATTATGAGATAATGAATAGGTGCTTTTATTTTAGTAACACATTGAAGCATGGATTTATGTATTTCAAACTCTTATGATATTAAGAATTGAAACTAATTTAAATGTCACAACATAATAAATAAGATTATGAATTAAGTTCTTAAAACTTTTCATTAGGGCTGGATGTTAAACAAAATGAAGGCAGAAGAGAAAGAGGAGGGGGAAAGATCCTAGGTTATTACTAATCTGTAAAATCTGTACTGTTTATCATCTGAAATGTTTGGAGATTGCCAATTTAATTGGATTTGGCATGCTACAGAGTTTACTGAATTATATCTAGGAATGCTAGGGTAAAAAGATACATACAACCTTGGTTTTCTCATTTCTGAAAATATTTACTCAGAAACCAGAGGAGGGTATGGGAATTATGGCAAGTTATAAACTCTTTGTAAAGCAGCATCAGCATCAAACATCCCTTACTTTCAACATCAGTGAGCTATCCAAAGTTGTAATGTGTTTTTGTTGATTTGATCTTTTTTCTTCCTAGCATCTTCCCATAAGATCAGGTTCTTTTTTTTTAGATCCACAGTATTGATCCATTGGTTGTGACAGGAATTGTCTAACTGGCTTGTTAATCGAGCCAGATATTTTAAGGTGAGAGTGAGTGACCCAGAATCACCCAGTCACTTTCATGCCTAAAACAAGACTAGAATCACAGATTCAAGGTTTCTAGCCTGGGGCGTTAACCATTAGACCCAACTGGCTGGCTTTTTGTTCATTTCAATACTATCAGAAAAAAGGCATGCCAGACTTGAATTCTAAAGTTGCTTTTTTTACTATTACCGTTGGCCTCTTTACTTCACTTCTACAGGATCAGTTATATGTCATCACATACATTTAGCCAGTTTGATGTAAGGCATCATACTTTGAAACTCGTGAGACCATAAGTTCTAGCTCTGCCTTAGGCACAAACCAGTGGGTGATCTCGAGCCAGTCATTCTTTCTCAGCCCTAAGGCGGAGACAATGGCAAGCCACTTCTGAAATTTTGGCAAGAAAGCCCAAGGTGATTAGTCCAGGCACTTGCCAAGAACAAAAAACTGAATTGAAAGAACATAGACGTAAAAAGAAAATATATATTACATACTTACACACACATACATATATGCATATACATACACACGTGTGTGTTTGCATATACTACTCTGCATGCGTATATGCACCATGCTAGCCACAATTCCTTGGCAATCGATTTGTTTTTTCTTAGCCTAGGAAATTCTGTCCTAAGCCACCTGCTTCCTGTCACCTTTTCTTTATGTCCAAGTCAACAAACAGGCCTCAGGAACCTAGATGGGACCTCAGCCCCTCTCCCTGCCACCCAGCAAGGCACACTGCCCTTTTTGCTCGGTCCACAATTCCGCTTAATTCTTCACCACGCTTGCTAGCCTACTACTCTTTTGCAGCCACTAAATGAAAGTCTGCAATTTTATGTGAGGCAAATCCCTTTTCTTTTTGCCCGGGGAGTTAAATTACTCCCAGGTTGGACATAACTCTATCTCTTGAACTTCCCACGGCGTCGATGACAGACCCCCGGAGATAAAAGTAATAATCCCTCTTTTCGTTGGCTTTTTAATCTTTTAGGTTTATGCTTTTACATTCGCGTCGAGATACAATAAGGCAGCAAGTCGTTTTCCCGGCGCCCCGAAGCTTGTCTGCACTCTCTCACCGCCCTAAGCCTCCATTCCTCCTCCCATCCCCACCTCCTCCTCCTTTCTCACAACTTACTCCGCGGAGCGGTGCGAGGAACGGGCGGCTGCTTTGGGGAGGCCCGTTCATCTGTAACTCCCTTCTGCCACCCCCTCGTCTCCCAGCCCCGGCATATATTGGCGCCCGCCTTTTTGTTCTCTCTTTATGTCGTGACCAAAAGACAACAGACAGGCCTCAGGGAGCAGCTGCCGGGGTCGCCATAGTAACCCTCAAGCGGCTGGGAAGCGCCGGAGGAGGCCGCTCGCCGGCTCCGGAAGGGAGGGAAGGCGAGGAGGGGCTACTTCTGCGGCCGCGGAGGGAGATTGAGGGTCTCTGGTGGCTTTTGCATTTTGCACGGGGGTTCCCCGCTTGCTCGCTTTCGCGGGGAAAATAGCGCAGAAGAGGAGGGGGACAGTTTGTGTATGTGTGTGGGAGAGCAGGCGCAGACAGCTTCCCCTCCTGTTAGATTGTCCCAGTCTCGCCCACCGTCTGTCACTCCCGCCTCTCGCCTCGGACCCCTCCAGTACTGCCTCCTCGTAACCTCACATCCCCCTTCCTCCCGCGCTTGGCTTTATTTTAGGCACAGTTTTAAAATAATGAAATCTGCAAAAAGCCGGTCTTTGGAAGCTTAAAAAGCAACCCACATCATTTACTAGACCCTGCATGCTTTTTAACTGGAATAGGCAATAATCACCCTCGAATCCCTACTGCAGTCTTCTCTACTCATCTGGCATGTTTTGGTATCAGCTTGATTTTAAAATACAGGTAGTCCTCGACTTACAATAGTTCGTTTCATGATCGTTCAGTTATAACGGCCCTGAGAAATGTGACTTCTGACTGTTTTTCATACGACCTTTGCAGCATCCCCAGGAGCATGCGATCAAAATTCAAATGCTTGGTCACTGGTGACGGTTGCAGTGTCCCGGGGTCATGTGATCATCTTTTGTGACCTTCTGACAAGCAAAATCTACAGGGAAGCCAGATTCACTTAACAACTGGGTTACTAACTTATCAACTGCAGTGATTCGCTTAACAACGCTGGCAAGCAAAATCATAAAATGGGGCAGAACTCACTTAACAGATGTCTCACTTAACCACAGAAATTGTGGGCTCAGTTGTGGTCGTAAGTTGAAACTACCTGTACTAAAAGTGGCCACTGCTTTGCCCTGGGCGAGGACTACCCCATTAGCATATTTGGCTCTCTAGGGGCACCCTCTATCTGAATAGTTTCAGTGTTTTCACAGGATTTGAACAGAATCACAATTTGATACCTTTTAAAAGCAGTCTGATAAAGTAATGATAAGAACACTCCCCCTTCAGGTAGTAAAGTAATTGGATAATATTAGATCATAGTTGTATGTTTTTAGAACATAATCAATGGTCAAATTGCCATGTATTTATTACTTCAGTTGTGAAGCACACAGCTTTTTCCTGTTTGGCAATTGCTTTTATATTCCAGATGTGTTAGAATAACAACAGAAACAACTCCCTCCCCCAAATAACTCTAAATGTGTAGTTTTACATTTTAACCTATGGTAACATGGTACTCTATGATCACTCTGAGATTGAAACTGTTTGTTTCTGCCAGATAACATTGAATAAGCATTGTTTTGCTACAGAAAAGCAGAACATCTTTTAAAAGGAAAAAATGTAACATGACTATTTGAAACCAGGTACAGTATCTGCCAACCTGGTTGTTCTCAATAAAATGTGTCTAAAATGTGAAATTGGATGTTTGTGCTAATTATATCATGCAAGAATGGGTATCCACTAAGGGGGGAAAACAAGTGATGAAATGTATGTTGCAGAACTGCAACACAATTTCTCTTTGATAGCTTCTCTGGTCTTGAAGTGTATGTACAAAGGGGCAGAACTGGTATCATAAGATACAAGATGTATTTTTGCATCATTTTAGTTCAGAACAGATGCCTCTGGAAGGCCGAGGCTGTTGGGTTCTTTGAAGTGAATCTGTTTGCTACTGCCTCTTTTGAGCAGTCATTACTTTAGCCCCCAATATAAACCCTATGCATAAACTCTGTGAGGTTTTGGGGGGACAGAACAATATAAGAAATCAGTGATAAATGGGCTATGACTTAACCCTGGCAAGACCAAGTGGCCTTAGCTGCATGGAGCTTCTTTGACATCTTTAGTTCTGGGTGGAGTTGCATTACCCTGTCCAGACCCAGTTTGCAATTTAGGGGTTCTCCTGGACTTGCAATCTGCTTCAAGGTAGTGCTTGTGGCTAGGAGACCATTTGCACAGTTTTGGTTTGTGCACCAGCTGCGGCCTTTCCTGGATCAGGTCTCTCCTTGCTCGGTCACTCAAGCCCTAGTCATCTGTCATCTGTATTACTGCAATACATTTTACATGAGGCTACCCTTGAAATGCATTCAGAAACTTCAACCACTACAAAGTGCAGCAGCACAAGCAGTCTTTGGAGCCCGTAGAAGAGCCATGATACACCACAGCCAGAGGTGCACTGGCTGCCGATTTGCTTCTGGATGTAGTTCAAGGTGCTGGTTACAACTTTTAAAGCCCCTCTATGGCATGGGTTCAGATTACTTAATGAACCGTCTCTTCCTGCTAAAACAAGCCCACCCTTCTCATGCTGGCAGATCCTGTCTATGAAAGAACTCTGGCTGGCAGGGTCTAGTAGTAAAATCTTCTCTGCTGTAACACCCCCCCCCGAACATGCTGCCCTCCTGTGACGTTTGCCCCCACCCTCCTAGTTTTTTACAAGGGCCTGAAGACCTGGCTCTGCCAGTTGGCTTGGGGACCCAATAGGAGACTACCACATAGAAGGTGACTACTGGACTAATCAGCTGATCCTACCTTTCCCTGCGCTTTCTACTCCCTCTCTGCCCATTTTTTAATTCATGTTATTTTACTTTCCTTGTTTATTTTTATTGTTTCATTGCTCTATATTGTAATATTTACATTTATTATTTTTTCCATTTTACTGTTGTAAGCCGCCCAGAGTAACTCCACAGCAAGATGGGCAACAAATAAATTTAACATACAAATACAGACATAAAACTCACAGTGTTTCAAAGAATATGTTCTCTGCAAACCTGTCTTCTCTGAGTAACTTGAAAGTGAAGTATGAGCTGATCCGATTTTCCATGATTTTGAATCTATTCAGTTTCACTAACTTATCATTAACCTAACCGTAGATGTTCTTTTCAAATGTCCAAATGATACCACTGTATTAAATGTATCATTAAATTTAAGATGAACATTCACGGAAAATATGAGCTTTTTAGTGAAGAGGCATAATTTGAAGAGTCATTCAGTATACCAGAGAAAATAGATTTTCAGCATTCTCTGCCAAAAAGAATATTTAAATTGTCTGAACGTTACACTTAGACGTTAATGAAATAGGCTATCATATGCATCTCCATCCTATTAAATGGCAAAATGCAAATAGCAAACTGTAACTAAATGCAGAGGATATGCTAAATATTGTTATTTACTTTGAAAGCATAAATTACCCACCCATCTTTGAATGCAGTCACGCAAAGTCAAAATTAGAAATAATCAGTCTGCTCTACAACAGATTGCCAAGGGTAAAAAGAGGACTTTTTATACAATTGATAGTTTATTACTGTCACTTCCTCCGCAAGTGGCAATATAGTGTTGGAGGGTAGAACCAATCTAATTCAGGTTTGGAGACCCAATAGGTTCAGGTCTTGCTGATATTTGGAGATAAATCATTGGGGAACATCAGGGCAGGGAGGGGGAGAGAGAATGGGAGGGGGAAGGGGAGGGGGAAGAGGAAAAAGAGAACTCAATGTGACAACACCTTTGTTATGTAATTGTGTTCATGAAGACACCAGAGTTCCCCTTGACTCACAGATCTCTATTTTTATCACAATTTCTTTATCATTATAGTTATAAACCTTTTTTCATTCTTTATCAATAGGACTTCAAATATATATTATAGAAAAGGAGAAAATGTCAGCACAGATCTTATTCCCATGTTTTTTTATATAAACCAGTTGGTATAGATGGAACACTGAATCAGGATGAAGCCCAGTGAAATCATGATTATAATAACTGTTTACAGTGGTGGGTTCCTACCAGTGCGGTCCACTCTATAGCACCGGTAGCGGCCCGCTGGTGACACCACAGTACCGGTGCGGTTGGTTGCCGATGCCTGGGAGCCACCATTTAAATTTTTTTTAAATTTTTTTTAACATTTTTTTCTGCACATGCCCAGAAACTGAGCTTCCGGAACTGCGCATGCGCTGCCTTCCTACCCCACAGTGACTCCAAGCAGGGGAGGATGGCTGAGGGAGCGCGTGAGACGCTGAAAGAACGGGCGGCAGGAGCTATCTCCATTCCCCTCCCTTCAGCAGTCCGAGAAGCCACGAACGTGTGGTGATGATCCTAGGCATTTTCGCACGTTTGAGGCTTCTCGAGCTGCTGAGGGGAGAGGGAATGGGCGGCAGGACCTATCTCAGTTCCCCTTCCTTCAGCAGTCTGAGAAGCCACGCCCACCCGGTCACATGGCTGGCAAGCCACACCCACAAAATAAGCCACGCCCACAGTGCTAGTAAAAAAATTAGGAACCCGCCCCTGATTTTACTATTACTATTATTATGGTAGGACTGATTTAGAGACTTTTAACTCTGCTTTGCCTAGCCACCCTGGGCTAGAAAGCAATAAAAGGCCCTATTCTTCATTCTCTGGACTCTTCATCATTGGATGTTTTTAAGAAGAGACTAGACAGCCCCTTGTCTGAAATGGTATGGGGTCTCCTGCTTGAGCAGGCAGTTGGACTAGAAGTCTCCAAGGTCCCTTCCAGCTCTATTCTGATTGATTGACTCAAAGCTGTCATTGAGTAAATGTTATGGAAAATATTGGACTGCCTACTTTCTGTCAATCTTCTCTAACCAACAGTTTTTATTCACTCTCTCAAATCTCAAACTTTTAAAAATCTTATACGGCAGCTCCTCAGGAACAAAAATAGGTATGCTCTTGGCATTTTGCAAGGGAGCAACCAATTAAAGCAACTCATTCTGCCAAGATAAAATTTCATCCCCTCCAGCAAAGTGTAATGTGGGGCTCTGTGGTCACAAAGAAAAGAAAAGTCATCATATCTTAAATCTGCTAGATTCCCTCTGCAAACCAGAATTCATCTGCAAACACTAGAAGATTGCCAGCTGTCTCTCTTCACAATGAAACCAAGGATGTATAACATAACTTTGCTAACTTTAATGGGAACAAAATCCTAGATAACTTTACAACTTCTGCCCAAACCACCGAAGAAATGAATTTCTTGATAAACCTAAATCTATCAACTGTATTAGTTTTCATCAATGAAACTATGCATTCATGAAATGCTATTTTTATATTCAATAGAAATTTGAGGTTTTTAGCAGTATAATCTTTGTATGCCTGAACTGAAGGAACACTAATATGTCTTTATAATAAAAGCTTTTTTTGTAGTCATTTTCAACAAATGGTATTATGAGTCTATATGTATTGTATAAACCAATCTATTCCTGAATTTTGTCTTCCTTTCATACAGTGAATGTTAACTTAGTTTGAGGATTATAAGACACATAGCATTATCTTTAATTACTGTTCTAGTCAGAAGCTCTTTTTAAATCTTGACCCATTGTCGCCTCTTGCATTTCATGGCCTTTGGGTTTCATAATATTCTTATATAAATATATAAACATCTAACTAAGGGCAGAAGTGCAAGCATATGAAAAACTTAAACTAATTAATGCTTGCACTGCAATGAATTTGTTACTACTTTAGGAGGCCAAATAGATTTGGGGTGTATCGCTGCAACGAAGAAATATAGCTATCCCTGTAGAATTTTTTGTATTAATAATTCCATACTTTTGTTTACGTGCTAATGGTTCAAGAGTTGACCTAACTTAATAAATGTTTCCAAAGCTACAGTCTCTTGCACTTTTAAAGTCTGGAGAATTGCTTCTCAGTAAATTTATTTAGGATTAGCCTGGTGACAGAGATATATGGATCGATTTTTATTCAATCTGTCACTAGACAGATTCATTAGCATTTTCAACCACAGCTCTGCAATATTATTTATTCTTAATCTGTAAAATGATCTACAGAACATAGCCCAATATTTTGTAATTGTCATTGATATATGTATTATTGTATACAATATTTGAGTATTTATTTTGAGACTAGCAGAGTCTATAAATAATATGGCTTTCTGGCACAAAAAGCATACTGTTTCTTGGATAGCACCATGTTGCATAAAAGGACATTTGTGAGACTTTTCCTTAGCCACATATTACCACTTGGCTTATCTCGCAAGGCTTAAAATGTTAATTTGTTACCCTATAACTGCAGAATAATTTGTTCATTTGAAATGAGGATCATTTATCTTTTTGTAGAAAAAAGTGCCGTATCACATATGACTTTCTAAAACTTTGGTGAAATTATGAATCAATTGATATAATTTCATATTTTAAGAATATAAAAAACACTAAATAAAGATGTGTAGGAGAGTGAAGAAAGCAGGGCACGTATTAAACTGAAGACCTTTTCTTATAAAATTTTCCTTCAGAATTATTTATTTATTTATTATATTTATATGCCGCCCAACTCCCAAAGGACTCTGGGCGGCTTAACAACAGCAAATAAACATTAAAAACATCATTAGAGAAAACATAACATCTTAAACATTATAGACATCAAAACATTAAGCATTAAAACAATTTAAAACCCCTACATATCATTTCATGGCCGGATCTCGCCGATTACAACTGCGAGATCAACGGCCCCAAGTTTTCCCCAAAAACAGCATGCAATTTAACTAATCAATTAGAAAAAAGGAAGAAATTGACTGATTTAATTAGCAGAGCTAATTATAAATAACACAATCTTTTGGAAAACATAAATATCCAAATAATTGCAAGAATAATTTGAAATTCAGGTAACATTAAATTGTTAGATTTAAAAAAAATACAAATTGACTTTTTCATTCTAAACTTTGAAACATGTCATATACAGACTTCAAAACTCTTTAATACTTAAATTATAGAACTTGACTAAATAAAGTTTGGAGTACTCTAATATTATTAGATGAATTGTGGTTAGGAATTGGGGATCTGTTATAAGTCTCAGTTTCCAGCACTGTCATAACTTTCAAAGATCGCTGAATGAGCAGTCAGTAAATGAGGGCTACTCATAATACAATTCTGGGTTAAGGACAAACTCAGTTTGGACAAAATGTTTTCTGATAGACTTCTTCATTGTCTTAATCTAATGCTCTTTGAATTGCTTGTGACTGCAACTTTCAGAATTCCTAAGCAGAATTCCATGCTGACTAGGGATTCTGGAAGTTGTAGTCCCAATAAATTTGGAGGGGTCCCAGATTAGGGAAGCTGTTCTAGAAAGCTCACTTGGGAGCTAGAGCTACTATATTCTGAGCTGAAGCGAGTGACAGTGGCTTGCCATTTTAATATCTCTATGGCGGGGTGTCATACTCGATTTGAGGGCAGCATCAGGGTTGTGTTTGACTTCAGGGGCCTGGGTGGGTGTGGCCAGCTCGATGTCACTTGTGTTGGGGGCACCTGTGGTGGCCCGAGCGCTCTGCCAGTGAAAAGAGAGCTTGGGAAGGCCGCACATGGCCCTCCCAAACTCCTTTTTTTACTGGCAGAGGCAGTGCGAGCCAGTCCTTTGCTGTTTCCAGGGCGGCCCCACGGGCTAGATCTAAGCACCCTATGGGCCGGATCCGGCCCGCAGAGGCCTTGAGTTTGACACCCCTGCTCTATGGTGTTCCTGTTTGATACCATATTCTGGGATGGAAATTAAAACAGCTGTAAGATTAGGCAGAGATGCTGCTCAAATAGATGGACATTTTTATAAAAATGCCGTCGCCGAGCCGCCCAGAGTCCCCCGGGAGCTGGGCGGCATAGAAATCCATTTAAATAAAATAAAAATAAATAAATAAAGAGCTAATGAAAGGCATAAGTAGTTAGCATACAAAGGGCCTTGTGGCTGTCCATGCTATCAAGACCACCATACTGTGTTTGGAGAGCAATTAATCAGGATAACATGCCTGGTCTGTCATTCACTGTTGTTTCTAATAGCTGTTTGGAAAGTGTAGCATTTTCAGTTGACTGGAAAAGCCCATTTGCAGTAGTGCTTAAAGACTCTTAACCAGAAGCTTGACCAGACTCTAAGCCCAAGTTCTTCCTTAGGCAGGAAGCCAGCTGGGGGACTTTGAGCCAGTCCTTTTCTCTCAGGCCTAGGAAAAAGGCAAGCACAAGCTATTTCTGAAAGATTTGCCAAGAAAACAGCCTGGCAATTACAAGAAGCGAAGACTGAGTTGAAGGCAAAGCTAAAATATAGGTAGTCCTCAACTTATGACCACAATTGAGCCCGAAATTTATATTGCTAAGTGAGAAATTTGTTGTGAGTTTTGCCCCATTTTATGACTTTTCTTGTTAAGTGAATCACTGCAATTGTTAAATTAGTGACATGGTTGTTAAGTGAATCTGGCTTCCCCATGGTCGTTGCTTGTCAGAAGGTCGCAAAAGGTGGATCACATGACCCCAGGATATTGCAACTGTCATAAATCTGAACCAATTGCCAAGCATCCGAATTTTGATCATGACCTTGGGGATGTTGCAACGGTCGTGTGAAAAATGGTCATAAGTCACTTTTTTCAGTGCTGTTGTAACTTCAAATGGTCACTAAGTGAACTGTTGTAAGTCGAGGACTTACTTTCTGTACTTACTTTCTGTACAGTAAAACAGAAGGAGTCAAAAGAAATTCAAACCATGATTTTTTTTCTCCTTTCCAAATTATTAACAGTAGCCCTATCATAGAAAACACACTTTCTTTTTTTAATAGTGGCAAAAACAATAAAAACTTATTTTGACATCAGTCACGTTATGAATCACACACCAGATCAGGTCAAAAGTCCCCTCTCATCCAATGGTCTCTTTTTACAATGACCAGCCACATATAATGGAAGGTTGAGACAAAAATGCCTTTGCAGCATCATCCTTATGTTCTCCAGCCGACCGGATATTCAGAGGCATATCGTTTCCGGACGTGTCTAAGATCCTTGGTTTTAAAGTAGTCCACAAAATAAATAGGACTCCAAATACAGCGAGGGTCAGCCACAGCCACGGTATCCCTTAAAGGAGAACAAAGAATCATTAATAATAGATGAAAGAACTTCCTTTCCTTTCGCAGCTGCATCATACACATTATATCAAATTAGACACATAATTTGTCATGCGAAGTGTCCGCTCTGGAACCAACCCAATCCGAAAAGCGGTCGGAAGCCCCTTTCCGCAGAATAGAGCTTCTCCTCCCCTTCCCCAACAAGCAGCCTCTCGATGATCTCAAAAGGTTAAAGGTAAAGGCCCGCGTTCGCGCACCTCGAGCGCCATCTAGCCACGGACGGAAGCGCTACGAGTCGCGTTCGCTTTAAGGCAGCCGGCTCCGGAGTCTACGAGCTTGAAACGCCCCCCCCCCCTCTCCAAATCCTGGCTTTTCCAGCTCGCTTTAGGGAAACGCCGGGTTTCTCCAGAGGCGCTCGCCTCCGTCTAGACTCTAGAGTCCAAAGCTTTGGGGGGCGGGGTTGGAAGAGAGGAGAAAGGGAGAAAGAAGGATAGAGGAGAAAGAAGCGTGCTTTGGGTTTTTCTTGCTCGCTTATCGTGGCTCCTTGGAGGAGGTCCTCCCACGCCGGCCCCCCTTTCCAGAGACGGGAGTAACCGACGGGAATAGCAATCGGAGAAGGGAGGGGAGAAGAAGGGGGTCCCCAAAAGAGCAAAGCAAGTCTTTGGCAACTGCAGCTCCAGCCGTCACCGCCTTCTCCAGCGCCGTGCACAGAGAGAGAGAGAGAGAGAGAGAGGAGAGCAAGAGCGAGCGGTGGAGACAAAAGCGGGCGAGTAGAGCCCGAAAGAGATACTCAAGACACGTTTACACACCGGCGCGCGAACACGCGTAACCCGCGAGATCCATCTTGAAGGGGTTCCGGCTCTCCCGCTTGCCGTCGCCGAGCCCGGCTCGCCCCGCTCTCTTGTGGACTTTTTAGGGGATGCCAATTCGCCTCCTCCGCCAATGTTTCACTGGAGCAAGTGGAAGAAGAGGATGGGAGCCAGCACCTCTTCCTCGTCTTCCAAAAGACCCGTGTTTGACGAGAAGGAAGATGGTGAGTGTGCCGTCCCGGCCGCGAAACCCGGACAAGCAACGGGGCTGCCGTGCCCGGGGGGCGTTTGGTTTCCTACGCAGCCCCCCGGTCCTTTATATGTCAGGTTGGTGGGATGGCAAGGGGAGAGCAGGTCGGGAGGGCCCTTCCCAAGCTGCCCCCTGTGTACCTCCGGGAAAGGAAGCGCGACCCTCCCCGCCACTTAGCAAACTGCTCCGGGCAAACTCTAGTAGCTGCTCGGGGCGTGGGGGGCGTGGGGCTGTTTGGAAGTGAGGAAATCGGTTGTGGCAGCGAAGAGGCTGAGGAGAGGTGCGAGAAGACCCATGGGAGGGCAGTTGTTTTTTCTTCTTCTGAGGACAGCAAACTCTCGGCTTCGGTTAGGTGCACAACGATTTTCCGAGGAACTTTTTTGGGGAGGGGAGCTCGCTCGTGCCTTGCCGGGGGAGGATGTGGAACTGGGACCCCCCTCCTCCAGAGATGCCCATTTCGCAAACGGGCAAACGCTCGAGAAAGTTACACACGCGATCTTTCCTCGAACTTGCCGGCGTACGGTTGGGCTTTGACCCGAATAGGATTTGGAATTTAGCAGGGGCTTAACAGAGCTGGGAAGATTTTATAATGAGGATTTATTAGGCTATGTAGTTTACTAATGCGCTATATAGACCGTTTTACCAATGGGGATTAGCCTCTCTCCGCCCCCTTGGAAGAAATTAGAAGCCTATTTTACGCTACAGACTCAGCTGAAGAAAATGATCCTTTATCATGTGCTGTTTCTTACAGTACTAATAGTAGCTAATTTATGCATGGTTGTTCAATCCGAGTTGAATATTGAGGAAAGGGCTGCCATCCTAAGTACTTGGCCTTAAATTCCTAAATAAACGTGTGGAAATGCGAGCTGTTTCCCAATCAAATCAGGACTTATGGGCGCCTTCATGCAAAACGCATTGCTAAGTTATATAATTCTACTCTGGTTTTCTATGGGTATAAATTTGTCTTGAATCTTTTCTACCTTTTTGCTTTTCCTTACCACTTCAGTAGTGTAAATCCATTTCTGTGTTAAGTAGCACTGAGAAAAGCAGTCATGAATCACTGATGTCCTCAGAAGGCAGCTCGCTGAGGGTTTTGATAGAAATAGTTATTTAGAACATTAAAAAAAACTTATGCGCAACCAACTGCATCTACCAAAGTCTAGTAAAAATATTTTCTAAAATAGCATTTTGAATTAGATGGATTGTCTGTATTTGATCCAGGCAGAATTAGAATAAACAATTTTGTCCTCTGACCCAATTTGTTGATAATTTCATTCTTTTTCAATAAAACTATGGGGATGTTTCTCTGGGTTATTAAAAGGGCCAGGCTGTATTTCATTGCTAATATATGGCGTAAAGCTTTTAGGTTGAAGAAAGAATCTTGACTTCATCAGTAAAGTTTTGACAGATTAAGTTTGAAATTCTCATCAGATGATTTCAGCAGCCATACCGCTCTAAAAAAAAATCTGTTTCTGCCTCTCAAGAAGCAGTTTAGTATTGAGGTCCCTCTCTCACCTGTCTGATTTCAAAATCTGTCTTTTGTAATCACAGCCTTTTAATTTAACGTGTGTGTGAAAATAGTTTTTAGAGTAATGTTTGGTTATTTCATTTCTGGAACTACTGGTAAGATCCAACAGTTGTTCAAACACTTTAGATACACAAAGTCTCAGTTTTTGTCAGGCTCAATCAACCAGAACACCTCCAAGAATGGGTCATACAGTTTTGTTTATTGCTGATTATCAATTTGCAAGAATCTTGCCAGACTGACTGCCCCTGCCCTTAGGAAATAACAGATATAGATGTAAGGATTTGACCTAAAACGTTTTCTTGCTCCTATGGACTGTAACCTGAAATGTCTTTTAATCCTGCCCCCCCTCCCAGTTGCGGCCTTCTCTCCTTCAGCAGGTGGTTCCAACTACACCTTTTTAAATTTAATTTGTACTCCATTATTCTAGAATCAGCAACTCTGCCTACACTTAGCCTTTATTAATGTGAATTCTATTTCATGCTTAGTTTCACTCAGTCTGTCACTGGCTAGCACTGGTTCTCAGAGAAAAAGCTTTTCCAGCATTATCTGTCATGGATTGGACCTGCAACCTTTTGCATTCAAAGGTTGCAGGCCACTGTGCTGTAGCCTTCTTTCTGACTCTGCAGACTCTAAAATGCATCAAAGGCAGGGGGACAGAAATATTTCAGTTGTTTTTTCCAGCACGATCACATATGATTAATGTGTTATGGTTACTGTTTTGCATTTCATGATTTTGAGAACGTGTGCTAAAGTCAATGTTGCTCTCTTGAAGAAAGAAAAAATGTGTAACATCTTGAAATCCAGGTGTTATTTTGCTCTAGGACTGCTCCCCAAACTGAAAGCTTGCAGGCCTACTTCCTGGTCGTCTGACTATAGGATGAAAGTAATTAATGAAGTGAAAGACACCCACTTTTTTTCTTTTTCTTTTTCTTTTGAAAATGATCTTTCTAACACAGATAAGTATAGCCTCCTCCTTACTCTGGATGGAAGTTTTGCTAGAGCTGGGATCTGAAAAAGGGACTTAATATCTAAGGAAGTCCCCAAAGGGGAGTGAAATGCAATGCAACTTTCATGAGTCATCTCTCAATGTCATGTAGTATTGCTTCAGGAATCATTACATTTTTTTCCCTTTGTCAACTTTTCTATCCACCAGTTTGGTTAGATACTTTAGGACACAAAGGCAGCCAGAACAAAATAAACAGGTTTTACTTACACACACTTAGACACACACACACACACACACACACACACACCTTGGATTTGTGTGAGTAGTGCGGCATCTTAATTGTGGGCTTATGTGAGATAATAGTTCAAAAAGTATTCAGGTTTTTTTTTGTGCAAACCAGGAACATACTCTTTACACTGGTACTGGAATTGCATCATTCACTGGTATTGTATCATTTTACACAAATGGGCTAAACTGCAGTGAGCTTTCCATTGCAGAGGTCAAGGAAATGTTAATAAAATCTGGAAGGTATGGCCATAAATCCCAATTGTCTCTAGTAGAACCTCTCAATTTTGTTTTGAGAGTGAGCTGTCAATTTGAGCAAGGAATTGCAAAAGGATTCAGAATAAACACGTATAATCCTTCAGATAGTCTAAATCAGGGATCCCAACCCCTGGTCTGTGGACCAGTACTGGTCCGCGGCCCGTTGTGAACTGGGCTACATAAACAGCGGTGAGTGGCAAGGCTCCATTTGTGCAAGTGGTGAGCGCACAAGCCAGACCATCCCCTCTCCCTTGCTGCTAGTCTGCAGAGCAGGAAAGATTGGGGGGCACCTCTGAACTACATATTTCAGGTTTGTTCATAATATATGAAAAATGCCTAGTTACAGAGCAGAAATAAGACTTTGGGTGCTTTTTTAAAAAAAACAATATTTTTTAAATAGAACAAGAAAAGGTAATGGCTAGAAGAAAAGGGGAAAAAAGAGAGAGAAAAATGTAAGGAAAAAATAAAAGCAAAGTATAAAAAGAACATCCCCCGAAAAGAAACCAATTTCCTATCTGTATCATGGCATGGAATGACTTTTAGGGTTCTCATCACAATAACATGACTGAGATACCACAATTAAACAAAAATATATATCAAAATGCCTTCATATTTCACCTCCTGCACCCATATGTATCCACAATTAAGCTTCAAGAGTCTGTAAAACTCTACAGTTGATGTGTTTTCACTGCTGCCACCTCAAGTTTTACTATGCCATAATTATGGTGCATAAGTACACCATAGATGCAGAGACAATGTCTATTTTTGTTTCTTCGAGCATCGCAGTTCATTATACATAGGAAAGTGTTTTCTTTTACCAAACATCATGTGTTAGGAAGGAACTATGGATAGAAAGAGAGAAAGAGAGAGAGAGAGAGAGATCTTTTATTTATTTTTCAAGTTGATATATAGCCTAATTAGCAATTTAATGCCAATCACACCCTGATTTTTAAGGAAGGGATCCAATGGAGAATGGGAAAAATCAGGAACTTTCGGTTTCAGAATATATTAAGCCAAAGAAACTCTGTGTGTGTAACCATACTATTTGCTTTTCCCCTTCTTTTATTTAGTCTGGATGATGTCCAAATGATGTCTCCTAACAAACTGTTACATTTCAGTATTTTCTAAGTTGGACATCTGTCATCTTAACAACCTGGCTGGGTCGTTACTCGGTGTATAAATGGAATTAATTGCACTTAGTCTGCCCTCTGTGGACTGTCAACATATTTTTGAACCCCAATCTGTTTCTTTTGAGTGAGCCAAAGCAAGGGGAGGAGAAAATACAGTTCACTGGAGGGTTTGACTTTGTGGCAGAGTATGGAAAATGCTATTTCTCTCGGTGGCAGCGTTTGCACTTTTCTACAGTCCTCGAGTTAACGACTACAGTTGAGCCCAACACTTATGTTGCTAAGTAAAATAATTGTTCAGTGAGTCTTGCCCCACTTTACGACCTTTCTTGCAACAGTTGTTAAGTGAATCATTGCAGTTATTGTTCGAAATACGGTTGTTAAGTGAAGCTGGCTCTCCTGTTGACTTTGCTTGTCAGAAGGTCGAAAAAGCGGATTATATGACCCTGCAATCGTCATAAATATGAACCAATTGCTGAACATCTGAATTTTGATCATGTGACCATGGGGATATTGCAATGGTTGTAAATATGAAAGATGATCATAAGTCACTTTTCTAAGTGCCATTGTAACTTTGAACAGTCACTAAATGAACTGTTGTAAGTCAAGGACCACCTGTACTAGGAGCCAGTCAACGAGGAGGGACTTCTGAGAGCAATGGGTAACTGAGAAGCTGGTCACTGGCTACTATTTGGGCAGATTTATATGTATTATTTAAAATTCTACCTTTCTCATCTCCATTGGTTTCCAGCCATTCTGAAGCAGTGGAAAATATTAGTAATCTCTGTTGAGACTACAGTGCTCATTTGAAACAGACGTACCTTTTTAAGAGGCACGTTTTGGGATATGAATTTAGCATGATGACTGTTAAAGAGAATGCAGATGGGAAGGAAGGCAGTTCAGAAAGCAGAGTATGATTTAAGCAAAAAAACAAAAACCCAGAGTGCATTATAGTTCAGCAGGTGTAATTATATCTGTACTTGGGGCCAAATCCCATTGAATTAAGAAACATTATTTTCACAGTAACACTACAGTGGAGCATGGAACAGACTATATGTATATTCTGTGGAACTGCAGTTAGAGCTCTCCTTCCCGCCCAATTAAAAAGAACAATTCACCAGAGCACTAGAGGGCTCTTGTGAGGAAAAGATCTGAGCTCTGGTTGAAGTTCCCATCTATAAAGTGGGGAAAACAGATGCTCCTAATTAAAAACGAATTAAAGAAAAAAATGTTACCTACACTAAAACATCACAACAGTGACTCCAAATAAGCCTTTCCAGCCTGGTGTCAATCAGTTCTAGCTACCATGGAAAACTACCAGGTATGAGAGAGTTGTAGTCCAAAACATCTGGAGGACTTAAAATAGGGAAGTCTATTTTAAATTTGCATTAATGGTTCTGCAGTTAGTTGTAGCCAGACAGAAGCTAAGATGCTTAGCAAACTTGAAGTTGGAAAGAACTGTAGGGGACTGGCTTTTAACAAGCCATTCAAAATAATTAAGGCTAAAGAACTCACTTGGTGATTTTGAGGTAGTAATTCTCCTCACCCAATTATCTTACAAGGTTGTTTTGTGGGGACACTCATGTGTACAGCCTTAAATTCTTAAAAAAAAGTCTATCCTTGAAATTAAACATCTGCCTACCGTATTTTCCTCATTAAGAGGCTACATCATATGTGGTGGTCGTGCCCTAAGGTCAAAACGTTCTGGAAGAAAATTAGGAACTGGTTGGAGGAGATTCTAAAACAGAAAATTGATCTAAAACCAGAAATGTTCTTACGGGAATTTTCCCGACAAAATTCACTAGAGAGGAACGATACTTAATATTACATATAACAACCACAGCCAGATTATTGTATGCCCAGAATTGAAAAACAGACATTATCCCTACTTCCAATATGGTAATTAGAAAATTTTTGGAATGCTCAGAAATTAGTAAATTAACAATGGAGATATATGAAAAAGAAGACTCTGAATTTTACGAAATATGGAGAAAATGGTATAGCTGGTTACAACAAAATAAAAATCTAAAACTCTGATCACAGAACAAACTTTGAATGGAAAAAAAAAGAAAGTAAAGGTTTATTCTCCTTCATGAGAACAAAATGGAAATCATTTGTATATATTAATGGATGATACAGATACGGGAAATGTACTAGAAATGCGAAGAAGCACATAATAAATTAGATAGATGTAGACTAAGATTAATAAAGGTTAAAAGAAACCAAACAAATAAGATAATCGTAAAATGGGATACAGCAACATTGTAAAATAGCTGTTAAAATGAGCAATTATTCTATGTGTAATTGTAAATTTTTGTTTTACTTTGTGTTTGTGTTGTGTTTTGTTTATGGTGTATGTCATTTTTCTGTTCTTTTTGTATTTTTATTGAAAAACGAATAAAGATTATTTTTTAAAAAAAGAGAGTCTACATGAAGCTCCACAAAGTCTTTGTATGATCTCCTTATCAATGCCCAGAGATATTTTTCAAAGTGTCATGTATTATTGTATTGTTCTTATACCTGTTGTACGCCGCCCTGAGTCCTACGGGATTGGGCTGCCTATAAGAACTTTTAATTAAATTAAATATTATTAATTCATTAATATCATGCTATCTAGGCCTTCTTAAAACATTTCTAGTCAACAGGAACAAAACTAATGATTTGTGACAATGTCCTTGAGAGACAGAAGGAGGAGCCACAGATCAGACAAAGGTCAGATAAGAGCAGCTGAGTCCCCAGAAGGAATAGGGGCATGGCAAACATCTCAGAAAGGACCCTCCCTAGTAAAGGTGAGGGGGGGAGATGTACTTTCAAGACCTTCAAGATTCTGATAATGTAACCTTACAATAAAGGTAGTGTTAGTACTCCAGGTTGGTGGTTCTTGTCTGACTACCTTGAAGGGCTGACGAAGAAAATGGATTAGCATAAGTCTCTGAACCCAGGTGATATGAAAATTTTAATTAAAAAAAAAGCTAATCCCTCAGATTTTTTTTTTTTGAGGCTGCTGCAAGTTTTGAAGAAAAAGCAGCACAGATGTTTCCTTATGCCAGTTGTGTGCTCTTTTATATTTGGAATCCAAGAAGCTTTATGTCTCACAACAGTAGTCTGGGCCGTTAACTGGGGATATCTGTCATGCCTAGAATAGTTCAGCATTATTGAAAGCAACATGTCAAGATGTCCAGCAGATAGTCTGCTATTGATATGATTGGGAGTGCAATAAGTGGCAAATATCTTTGGCTTGAGTGTAAGATGACGATGAAAGTTTGTTCTCCAAGCTTGTGGGTTGGTTTCCGAATGTTTCGTTACCAGGCTAGGTAACATCTTCAGTGGAGTTTAGGGGATGTCGGTGTCAGTGTTCTTCTGTTTATAAGAGCCTCATGTGGTCAGTAGGTCTTGTGATGGTGAGGTCATGTCAGGTGAGGGTCCCATCAGGTCAGGGACTCTCATTTGACCCATCATAAGACCCATCACAAGACCCTGACCTGATGGGAACCTCACCTGATATGACCTCACAATCACAAGACCTACTGACCATACAAAGTCCTTATAAACAGAAGAACCGACATCCCCTAAACGCCGCTGAAGATGTTACCTAGCCTGGTAACGAAATGTTTGGAAACAAACCCACAAGCTCCGAGAACAAACCTTCACCCTCATGATTGAGACTCTTAACTAGTGCTAGTTAGGAAGTTATGTTACATCAGTGCTAGATCTGAGCATGTACAGTATGTCACAGAAGTGAGTACACCCTTCACATTTTGTAAATATTTAAGTATATCTTTTCATGTGACAACACTGAAGAAATGTCACTTGGCTACAGTGTAAAGTAGTGAGTATACAGCTTGTATAACAGTGTAAATGTGTGTCCCCTCAAAACAATGCAACAAACAGCCATTAAGGTCTAAACTGCTGGCAACAAAAGTGAGTACACCCCTAAGTGATAATGTCCAAATGGGGCCCAAGTAGCCGTTTTCCTTCCCTGGTGTCATGTGACTCATTAGTGGTACAAGGTCTCAGGTGTGAAGGGGGAGCAGGTGTGTTAAATTTGGTGTTATCGTTCTCACTCATACTGGTCACGGGAAGTTCAACATGACACCTCATGCAATGAACTCTCTGAGGATCTGAAAAAATGAATTGTTGCTCTACATAAAGATGGCCTAGGCCCGTGATGGCGAACCTATGGCACATGTGCTAGAGGTGGCACACAG
Source organism: Diadophis punctatus similis (assembly GCA_023053685.1). Lineage (NCBI taxonomy): Eukaryota > Metazoa > Chordata > Lepidosauria > Squamata > Dipsadidae > Diadophis > Diadophis punctatus. The sequence continues at coordinate 20,111,902 of JALIGW010000005.1, read as the reverse complement.
AGCCCTCTCTGTGGGCACGCTGTCTTCCAACTCAGCTCCACCACGTTTCTCCGTGGTGTTTCTCGCCTTCGTTTGCAGGGAAACAGAAGTTTCACTGCAAACGATGAAACAAGCTCACGAAAGAAAAAGATCTCACCTCTTGCAGAGTTGCCAGTGTTGGGATGCCCCACCTCCCGCCAGCCAGGTGGTCTTCGGGTCTTTGCTGTGCATGCGCGTGCGCGCCTTGCAGTTTGGGCATGCATGCGTGTGCAGTTTGGGCACTTGGTGTCTAAAAGGTTTGCCATCACTGGCCTAGGCTATAAGAAGATTGCCAAGACTCTGAAACTGAGATGCAGCACGGTGGCCAAGACCATACAGCGGTTTAACAGGACATGTTCCACTCAGAACAGGCCTCGCCATGTTCGACCAAAGACGTTGAGTGCCCATGCTCAGTGTCATATCCAGAGGTTGGCTTTGGGAAATAGATGTATGAGTGCTTCCAGTGTTGCTGCAGAGATTGAAGGGATTGGGGGTCAGCCTGTCAGTGCTCAGACCATATGCTGCATGCTGCATCAAATTGGTCTGCAGGGCTGTCGTCCCAGAAGGAAGCCTCTTCTAAAGATGATGCACAAGAAAGCCCGCAAACAGTTTGCTGCAGACAAGTAGACTAAGGACATGGATTTCTGGAACTATGTCCTGTGGTCTGATGAGACCAAGGTAAACTTATTTGTTTCAGATGGTGTCAAGCGTATGTGGCGGCAACCAGGTGAGGAGTACAAAGACAAGTGTGTCTTGCTTACAGTCAAGCATGGTGGTGGGAATGTCATGGTCTGGGGCTGCATGAGTGCTCCGGCACTGGGGAGCTACAGTTCATTGAGGGAATCATGAATGCCAACATGTACTGTGACATACTGAAGCAGAGCATGATCCCCTCCCTTCAGAGACTGGGCCTCCCTTCCAACATTATAACTACCCCAAATACACCTCCAAAATGACCCCTGCCTTGCTAAAGAAGCTGAGGGTAAAGGTGATGGACTGGCCAAGCATGTCTCCAGACCTAAACCCTATTGAGCATCCTTAAACGGAAGGTGGAGGTGCACAAAGTCTCTAAATTCCACCAGCTCCGTGATGTCGTCATGGAGGAGTGGAAGAGGACTCCAGTGGCAACCTATGAAGCCCTGGTGAACTCTATGCCCAAGAAGGTTAAGGCAGTGCTGGAAAATAATGGTGGCCACACAAAATATTGACACTTTGGGCCCCATTTGGACATTATCACTTAGGGGTGTACTCACTTTTGTTGCCAGCAGTATAGACCTTAATGGCTGTGTGTTGCGTTGTTTTGAGGAGACAGCACATTTACAGTTATACAACACGCACTACTTTACATTGTAGCCAAGTGTCATTTCTTCAGTGTTGTCACATGAAAAGATATACTTAAATATTTACAAAATGTGAGGGGTGTACTCACTTCTGTGACATACTGTATGTATGTATGCATGTATGCATGTATGTATGTAACTTGCATTAACTATTTAGATTTATTATTAGAGTTGGAAGGGACCTTGTAGGTCATCTAGTCCAACCCCCTGCTCAAGCAGGAGTTCCTACACCATTTGAGACAGATGGCAGTCCAGTCTCCTCTTGAAGGTTGCAAGTGTTGGGGCTCTCACAACCTCCGCTGGCAATCTGTTCCACTGGTTGATCACTCTCACCGTCAGAAAGTTTCTCCTCACTTCCAGGTTGAATCTCTCCTTGGTCAGCTTCCATCCGTTATTTCTTGTTTGGCTTTCTGGTGCTATAGAGAACAGCCTGCTCCCCTCCTCTCTGTGGCATCCCCTCAAGTATTGGAACACTGCTATCATGTCACCCCTGGTCCTTCTCTTCGCCAGACTGGCCAAGCTCAGTTCCTGCAACCGCTCTTTGTATGTTTTATTTTCCAGACCCTTTATCATCCTGGTTGCTCTCTTCTGCACTTTCTCTAGGGTTTCAATGTCTTTTTTGTAGTGTGGTGACCAAAACTGGATGCAGTACTCTAGGTGTGGTCTGACTAAGGCTTTATAGAGTGGTACTAGTACCTCTCTGGTCCTTGATTGTATCCCTCTATTTATGCAGCTCAGGACTGCGTTGGCCTTTTTGGCTGCTGCTGCTGCACACTGCTGGCTCATATTTAGTTGGCTGTCTACCAGGACTCCGAGATCCCTCTCGCAATCACTGCTATTGAGTGTGGTTTCACCCAGTTTGTATGTGTATTTTTGATTCTTCTTACCTAGGTGTAGAATTTTACTTTTCTCCGTGTTAAATTTCATTTTATTTGTTTGGGCCCAGTGTTCGAGTCTGTCAAGGTCCCTCTGGATTTTGAGTCTGTCCTCTGGGGTGTTTGCTACTCCCGCAAATAACAGACTTCATGGTGCATACTGGGTCCAGAAATGGGCTAAGCCTGTCAGCCCTCCCACATTACAAAGCCAGAGTCATGGGGATTTGGTAACCAAGAGTTTTGTCATGTGATCCCTAAGAGCCTTTAGCTTCCCCTAGGCAAGGAGGCCACAATATGTATAATACAGGCATATTGTCACTACATAAGGGAAGATTGTGAGCTTCCTTGGCCGAAACCTATCCTCAATTTGCATTCTGATGTGGACCAATGAAATTCTCCCTGTATTACATAGGATGAAAATGTTAAATAGCTTTCCAGTCTTGATAAACTGTAAAGTAGTTGAGTGTGAACATGATTTTATTTCATATTCCAACTCTTGGAGTAGAGCACAGATGGTGCTGAACTTAACAGATTACGAAGAAGAGATGAGGCAACCTTGACTAATCTACTTCTGAGAGCTCTTCTTGATTATTTAATATTTTCTCTTTGATGCTTTGGCCTTTGAATTGCTCCAAAGAATTCACTGTCAAGTAATAACTGAAAGGGTAATTATACACCCTTTATATTTCACTGAAACTAAAAAGCATGTTTACATCTGTAGTGTGAGATTTGTTGTCTCCGAAACTAATACATACTTCATCTTGGCAAGTATTTATTTTTAGCTTGTATTACATCAGGTACTCCACAAATATCCTGATTTTTATTTATGTATATCTGATTCTAGTTCTCAAAAACATTTACTAAGCATTTTGAAAAGAAAACTGTCTTATAGACCAAGGAATGCCATATATGGCTGAAAGAAATCAACAAACAAGGAATGTTTAAAAATCCAGTTCTTAAACTTCCTTGTTTATTTATTTGCTGGAAATTAATACTGTGTATTACTGATAGTATTACACAATATTGCATTCATTTTCATAGTGAAAATTATTTTTGTGGTTGCTAAGATTTTTATTTATTTATTTATTTAAATGGATTTCTATGCCGCCCAACTCCCAGGGGACTCTGGGCGGCTAAGAGTCTACAATGACTTGATGGCATGTAATCAATCAATCATTCATTCAGTTACAAATATCATTTACAAGTAACCTCTCTGTATGAGTAGCCATATACAAGCTGTTTTTACTGCTCCTGTTCCTTCCTCATCATTCTAACTATTGTGCTCTTTCATCTGTAGTGTGTGTGTGTGTGGGGGGGGGGGCGGGGGAATCAATTATATTAATTCCAGACATCAGTACTGACAGTGTTGATAAGATACTTACAAATTTCTAGTTCTGTTCTTCAAAGATCTTTAATATTTATGAAGTTATGATGTTTCATATTATTCTGTAAGTGCCGCTATTAATTGATATTAAAAACAGGCTTATATATATATTTCTTCTGCTTAGAATCTTTATCTTCTTATAGTGTCCAGTTTCTAAAACAATCACTTATGATTTACCATAACCAGGATAATCAAAATTAGTCTATTTCCCATGAGGAGCTATTTATTTTTTATAGCTAATTCCAAAATCTTACAGTAAATGCTAACATTACAAATTCAGGGAAACTGGACCCTTAATCCTTTTATAACTTATTTATTATTTTATTTATTTTATTTGAGGTTCTTCTATGCCGCCCTACTCCCTCAGGACTCAGGGCGGCGTACAACATTTTAGGGAACATCAAACAAATCATTAAAAACAATTTAAAACAATTTAAAAAAAACATAACATTATACATACATACTTTATTAGATCAAATAGCTTGTTGTTACTCATTTCAAATTCTTAAGTTCTTAAGCTTATAATTTTTTCTTTTTTTCAGAGTTGAAATAAAAACTTTTCAAGACTTTTCAAACTTGTAATTCCAAAAATCTCTAAATAGCTTTAACATAGTTGATAGGGAATTTCTGAAAGTGATTAGTAAGTGAGGTTTGTTGATTTAGGGTCCATAAGATGGCTGATCCCATTGTCTCCTGGCATTCAAATCTGCAGAAAATTGTCCTGTGGTCTCCTTGTATGGAGCAACTGTTCAGATCACAAATGGACAATCTCCTGTCTTCTCCTTATCTGGAGAAATTCCAGATTTACTCTCCATTTACTTGACCTTTGACACAGTCAGCAGCTCTGCTTTCTGGAGACATCTTCAATTCGTCATACTTCCCCTGTAAGTCTCTAGATTCTTTCAAGGTGTACAGGTAGTCCTCTAATTATAACGATTTATTTAGTGATGGTTTGAAGTTACAATGGCACTTAGAAAAGTGACTTATACGTATTTTTCTCATGACCTTTGTAGCATCCCCGTGATCATGTGTTCAAAATTCAGACGTTTGGCAACTGCCTCATATTTATGACGGTTGCAGTGTCCCGGGCTCATGTGATCAACTTTTCCAATCTTCTGACAAGCAAAGTCAATGGGGAAGTCAGATTCACTTAGCGACTGTATTATTAACTTAACAACTGAAGTGATTAACAGCTGTGGCAAGAACGATCGTAAAATGGGATAAAATTCACTTAACAAATATCTTGGTTACCAACATAAATTTTGGGCTCATTTGTGGTTGTAAGTCGAGAACTACCTTATTTGTTCTTGGATATCACCTCTAAAGTGAAGGACAACTCTCTCTCCTTTGAACTCTTAATGTATTACAAAGTAGTCAGAAGAAGGAAGGACCTTTGATTTTGACCCCAGAGGGAGAAATAAATACATGCCTCTTTATCTCACTTGGGACCAAGAATTTGGTATTCTGGGGAACCTTAAAGATCAAATACCCCCCCCCCCGGCCAAATTATTGATCAAGGTTAATCATCTCTGTGGATAACAACAGAAGTTGTGTGAAAATGTTTGGAAGTTACATGATGCATTGAAATGATGTTGAGCCTGTAAAATGGGAAGCTAATAAGAAAGACCAAGAATAAATATAATGCATAAAGCAAAACACATATATTTTCAAACGGGCTTGTGGAACGAGTGGCTTTGCCTGAACATAAAATGCAACGTGTTGTCCAAGTGGGATACACTCTGTTCACTATAACTCTTTCCTCCTCATACAACTCTCCAAAGCCTGGAGATTAGTTTTGAGGCAGGGAAGTTTAATGGACAGATAATATGATAGCATCTGCATATCCATTTCAGAATAGTAGCCCTCATTAGCAATTTCAAATGTAATCTTTGCCACCATTTGTGTCTTTATAATATAACTCTTGACTTGGATATGTAAGAAATCCATCCTTGAAGCTCATACAGGTGGAGAATGAGAGGGTGCCTTCCCTAATCTTTAGCAGTCTAGCACATGGGTTTCATCTCAAACACACGATTAACACTACTCTCAGGCTAAGCAAAATACTTCAAACTCCAATCTTGAACTAAGGATGTTCATTAAAGCATAAGCAAAAGACAGAATTTCAAAATTAATTGGTTTCTTTAAGAAATTGGTTTCTTTACTTAAAAAAATAAAAATAAAGACAACTTGCAGAGAGCATGCATTCTTGAATTCTTTCTAGCAACTTTATTAAAAGTGATGTTTCTTCTGTGTAATGAAGCATTATGTCGGGCCTCCTTGTGTGTTTCTATTTTCCTCTCATGTTCCTTCACTCTTTGGGAAGCACAGGGCATGCCTTTTATGTGTCACTTGAGGTCATACGACCCAGAGGGAAGTGGGCTTAGTGTGGAGCTGTCAGCAACATTTCTCAAGGTTGCTCAAGCTCAGCAACTTTAATATGTGTGCACTTCAACGCCTAGAATTCCTCAGCCAGCATGCTGGTTTATCCCATTATACTAACTGTATTAATAATTATTTAATTTATATTGATCTTTTAAGAGTTCAAGGTGGATATCAGCTCTTTAAGGTGCATCTGGTCAGGAAACAAACATGATTAGCACTACTGGAAGTCTATTTTATTGTTAAAAATATAACAATAACTTGAAAACCTGGCGGAGATTCTCTGTCTTGTCTCTTATACAAAAAAGGATTGAGGCAAGGCATTCTTTCTCACTCATTCCTCCCTCCCTGGGCCAAGCTAGTTGTTAAATTCTTTCTTCAGGGCCATCTCCTCTACACAGGCATATGTAGTGCTCTGTCTTCTTATTTTGCCCAAATCAATGTGCTGACAAAGTGTGATTTGCCCAACATTATCCACTGAGCTCTTATAGCTGAGGGTGGAATAGAAGCTGGGTCTCCCATTCCTAGTCCAGATTCTTAACCATTACACCATATCGTTGTCTTTAAAATAGGGCTCAGTTTTCAGAAAGTTATCCAGATAGAGAAACAGATTGACATAGAGATAGCAAAAATTCTAAGATCCCTTATGTGCTTGTGTTCCAATATTAAGCTGTGGTGGAAAAAATAATAAAAGGAAACCAATTCCGAATCCTTAAGAATACCTCTCCAAAAGAGCAAGGAATGTTTCCTCAGAGACCAAAAAAGACTTCACATATTGATTGCATTTTTTCATGCATTGAGTAAGTTTCAGAAAGTTCAAATGCATTAACGAGTAGTTGATTATGTATTCATCAGGTGATTCCTTCACGAACCAGTTTAGCAGTAAAACTGAATCATGGGAGGAAGTCAGTCTTGGTCATACTATCATAGAAATGTTACTTTAGAATATGCCTGTGTTCATTCAAAGACCAGAGTTACATTCTAATGGAAAGGAAAGAAGGGCTGTGTTTTCACAAATATTTTTTAACAAAAATGAGTGTGAAGCACTTGCTATCAAGTACAAGTTTCCACTGAATACATAGCTACTGTTTTTGACTTGATTAAGGCAGCCATATGAAGTGGCAGTAATTCAAATGTTTTCTGCCAAAGTGCCAGTTCTCTTCTTGGCTCAAAAAACCAAAAATAAAAACAGAACCAGCAAAAAAAGAAAAGAAAGCCAATGTGAATTTATGAAAAGATTAAAATATGACCTGGAAATTATGCCCCTTTACACATTCCATGCACTAAGAATTGTCTGAAATACTTGGAAGACATTTGTTCTCTAGTACTTTTGACACATTAGAGTACTTTGGGCTTCAGGAGCTGTATTGGACTCTGAAGGCTCTTAAAATCTGAAAGCAGCATTTGAAATATGGTAGTGCAGTCACAACTGAATTTTATTAGATACTAGAAGAAAATGCTTAGGCTCTCATCATGTTGTTTCCATTCTCATGAAATTTGTGTTAAAAACATTGGGTAAGGTTTTGATCCCCCCCCTTTCCCCCTTTGAAAAATGTAATATGGGGCATTTGGAAGTTTGTCTCTAATCAATATAAACCGTATCTTTAGGAAGGTTGATAAAGTCATGACATAGATTATTTTTATCATGCCTTTCATCTTGAAACCCTCTTTGTGTGAGGTTTTCATTCCATTAGTGATTATGGAAGGAAACTGTCTGACACACACCATGACCCAACTGGATATAGTTATCCCAGTGAATTTTGTACATTATTGATCTGTGCTGAAATCAAATCTAGAAAAAAATGGTCAGAAAAAAAATAAAGAAAAAATAAGTAGGAGCCATAATTTTATATCATTGTTCTTCTAGTCCAGCAATAGGAAACTATAGTAGATATCCTATAGATGTTTTGGGTGACAACTTGCATCCACTTCTGTTCATATAATCAGCAGTCAAAGTTTATAGGAGTTCCAGTCCAAGTCACTTGGAGTACCTTAAATCTACTTGTTTTTATTGGGATTGATTGCAGCTACATTGCAATTGATTGCATGAGCCAAGGCAATATATTAATTATGAATACATAATTCTAGGTTCTCTGAATATCTGTTATTTATCTTTGGATAATTCCTCTCCTTTCTGTAGCTTTGTGTTACATCACATACATGAAGCCCAGTATCTCCACTAAATATTTTAGACCTCCCCTTGGATTAAACAACATGTTGATAAACAACACAGCATCAAAGGAGGTTGTTTTTCCATTTTTAAACCTTCCACCCAGGGAAAGAAGGAATTTTGAATCAAAGCAGTTTTTGGGAATAATTAAACTGCCTGTCGCATGTGCTGTGGCCCAATCCAGATCAGGACTCTAATGCATGACTGGACTCTTCAGTGACCAAGGAACACTATCAGTGATGTTCAATGCAAAACTACTACTTTTTTAAAAAAAATCAAGGTTCATCGTGGATAAGGCCAGACCATGTCAATGAGCAAGGCTGTGACTTTTCTCCCTACTCATTTTTTAAAAGGGAAGCGGGGAGATGAAAAATAAAGATTATTTGCTAATAAGTTATTATATCTTAGAATATAGTCTACCCAAAGATTTAAATGTTAAAATTATTTTTAAACGACACAAAAATCACTTTAAGAGAATTTGCTCCTTAAAAGAGATTGTTGACAGAGGACTTCCTTCATGATGCTTACTCATCTACCGTAGATAGCATTGTTATATTTTTGATAAGTTATACATAGCTAAAATGGAAAATACTTTGCTGCTTTAATGTTACTGTTGTTTCACCTGAGTCACTATCTTGGATATTGCTTGCAAGAAAAACAGTTAATAAAAAAGCATGGAATCAATGTACTTGGTTCAATTTAATGTCAGCTGCAGTCAAGTAAATACAGGTCAGCAAGGTAATTCCATAATTATGATTACAAGTTTTAATTGAACGACTGTGTTCACAAAATATGGTTGACCTGCTTCCTGCATTTATCCATTTTCCAAATTCACACTGTCAGACTTATGACAGCTGACAAGGCAAATGAGTACAAATATATATTTCTCAAAACTCAAAAGCTCAGATATTTATTGTAACAGAACTATGAAGCCATGTAAAGACATTCTAGTGACTATTTTATGTCAAATGCAAGCTTTGAGCATTAGTGTTCCAGTTTCTTGCACATCTCTCTCTTGCCCATTGTAAGAATAGTAAAGGGTCAGCAAGACATTTATTTTGGGCAGAAGATATTGTTTCTTTTTTCCTTAGATTTGGTAATGGCCTAATTTATATCAGGGGACACAATGGCTCAGCAGTTGAAGATGCTGAACTTGTCAGCTGACAGCCCAGGTTCAAGACCTGAGTGTAGTGCAACAGGGTGAGTTCCTTTTACTTGTCCCAGCTCCTGCCCACCTAGCAGTTCGAAAGCATGCAAATGCAAATAGATAAACAGGTACCACTATGGCGGAAAGCTAGCAGCGTTCTGTGCGCCTTGACATGACCATGGAAGTATCCTCGGATAACACTGGCTCCCATGGCTAAGAAACGGAGTTGAGTACTTCCCCCTAGAGTCAGACATAACTGAACAGGGGAAATCTTTATATTAAACTTTTACCTTTTATCATGAGAGATTTTTTACACTTGGTATAAACCAATCAAAGCATGATGAGTCCTAAGAGCTGTGAAGACCTAGTTCTTTAACCAGGTCTTCATTTCCATCCGGTCTGTTTCTCTCGCTATCTTTTAATTATTTTTTAAAATTCTGTTTAGTTGATTTAATTGTAATTTCCTTGTTTTGATTGTTGTGAGTCATCCACTTTGGGGAATCAGGTGCTATGCTGTACAAGGCTGATGACGGAGTGACTGAAGTGACCAAAGTTAACATTAATCCAGTTTGGGATTGGAGCTGGGTAAGGAAGTTGTATGAACACAGTCCTTTTGGTATGTCTCCGATGTTCTCTATTATGGTTTTTAGAATCATCGTATTGGCTGCCTTGATAAGGAAATGAATGAACACACACACACACACACACACACACACACACACACAGAGAGAGAGAGAGAGAGAGAGAGAGAGAGAGAGAGAGAGAGAGAGAGAGAGAGAGAGAGAGAGAGAGAGTGATGATGTTATTTAGGGTTATGAAATGTCTGCAAGAAAATAAGCAAGCTCAGAAAGCACCAATGACCCCTCATTTCATCCATGAACTACAAATCAATTCAATAGAATTCCAAAAAGTAGCTATTTTATATAGATATAATAGCTACTTTTTCAAATGCTATTAAGCTCATGGTCATAATATTAATTATTGTATCTATGCACCTTTCAACTTTTTATGTTTTTATCCTAAATAAGTTTTTAAGTTTGCAATTAAGTGAGCTGTCCAATTTTTGCTTTGCTTTGATTAGGTGCCATTTGCATTAAATTATTTTCATCTCTTTTTGTGCGACCCAGGTTTTCCTCCAACACTACCTTCTAGGACATCATTTTATCTTCTTTCAACCTTTCTGGTCCTGTTTTCACAACCATATGATACGCTTGGGAACGACATAGGCTCGACAGTACATATTGTAGTTAACAGTGTGATGTCTCTACAGGCAGTCTTTTCTTTGTTTGACTTTCTCTGTGGATTTTTGAGCCTAGGAAGAAAAAACTACTTCCACAACTTCTTCACCTATTTTTAAATGCATTTATTGAGCCATTTTCTGAGGCCGCCCACAGGCCAACAACAATGGGCAGCTTATAGAGGATTTAAAAATAAATAACACGTAAAAAGCAGAAACAGAAAGGAAAAAAAGCTATGAAAAGCTGCTGTGCTGAGAAGGAGAGACAAACTCCGCTAGATCACAATTACACAATAAGCAGGGTTGCAGGTTATCGGCATCCCAGTGCCTGTGGGAAGCGTCAGCTTTTCAAGGCTTCCAGAATTCAGCAAGGAACAGGATCAAGCAGACGCCATGGGGGTGGCTTGGATGCAGTTGCAAAGGGCAAGCGTAGCTATAAAGAAATTAAGTCTCCTGGGTCCCATAAGATACTGCTGTTTTATTGATGGGATCAGCCCAGTATTTCCACTGGATTTGCACAAGCAGTTGATTTAATTTTAGGTTGGTTTGTTTTAATGTGGAGCATCAAATTGGGCTTTGTACTCTTGTCTTTCATTTTCTGCAAGAGCTTGCTGAAGTTTCCCTCACTTTTCAGACACTTAACAGTAATATCAACATGCCTTGTAATTAATAATTCTTCCAGCAATTTTAATTCCAACTTTGCTCGCATGTCTCTTGATGTGTTCTGCATATAAATTTAAAAAGATGACATATGCAACCTTGGCAAACCCATTTCCCAATTTTTAACCAGTTATTTGCTCCATATTATCTTCTAAGTGTTTCTTCCTAGTCTAGGTTTGTACCCAAAAAATAAAAATGCTGAATGAAAAGGTAGTTCATGTGCTTCTACTGTATATAAAGCCCACTGAAATAAAGGGAAGTTTCCCAGTTTGCAAAATTAGCACTTGCTACAATAATATTCTTACAGGAATGTGCCCTAAAACTGGGATCTTAAACATACTTACTGAGGAACTAAAGGATTAGTTCTATTGAATTTAGCTGGTGTAATTTCTAGGTAAGAAGAAAATTTATTCAGAAGTAATTCTCACAGAGTTCAGTGAAGAATTGAGGATTCCTACTACGCGTTTTTAGAATTAGTTTTAGGATTCTACCCACTAATTCTTAGAGGCTTCAGAGTCTCCAAAGTAATTTTCTCTGTTGCCCTTTAAATTCCCTACCCTACTCAATTTTAAATGTTTAAAGGTGTTGTTAATTTATAAAATAAAATATATAAAGCTGACAAAATACAGCCTCATCTTACTTCCCAGAAAAAAAAACAGTAGACGTCATGGGAAATTAAAAACACTAGGTGACTTCATTCTAATTTTTTGGTTTGGAAATGTGTCCACCTATCTAGAAAATAAAACAAAGATACTGTATACTGCAATTGTAAGAACACATCCTGGAATGTTGAAAGAGGCTATCGGAGCAACCGCTCAGGAACATTTTGTGGTAAATGTTTGAGCAGCTTCAAACCCCGTGGGAGCCATTTTATGAGAACATCCATGGAATGCTTCCAGCATTCCAGATGTATCATCTAGCCTTCAAAGATTGCCTTCCAACTTGAGATAATACAAGTTGGAAGGAAGACGGATTGAACTTCTTGGACATTTTGAATATACACAGGTAGAATTGAGCTCTGGGCACTGAAGATGTTACCTAGCTGGATAATGAAATGTATGCAATTAAACAACCAAATTCAGAGAACACCAAGAATTCCATAGTTCAACTCTGAGCTAGAGATATATTCTCTTTTTCCTCAGTGTATGAAAGATTATGGTTTGATTTTTCTACTACAAATGGTAAAATTTAAATAGTAGATATTGTGACATTAGCTGAAACTGATGAGATCAACATGCAGTTCTGTTGACATTCTAGTAGACACCTTTGTTGTAGTTTAGGTGAAACAAACACAAGATGAGACTAAGAGGGTTTTGGGGGGGTTGGTTATAGTCATTTAATGTAAATATTTGGCAGCTCTACAGGGTTCTTTTTACAAGTTCTATTTGAAATGTTATTAAAAGACAAGCTGTAAAAGCAAAGTCAAGGATGTGACAGAATGCTGGTAGTTATCTTCTTTTAAAAAAAAAATCTTGCTGCCAACAAGCCTCTATTGTTTTGTTTTAAAAAACAAGCTTCAACCTGCTCTGCATCTGTCAGACAATTCAGAAATTAATTGGGTTTATTCAGTGATAGAAATAAAAGGAGTAGGGAAAATGGACCTAGGAAGTTAAATCAAAATGGCAGTATTGGTATGATTGAAGCCCTGCCATTTTTCATACATGGTGTATGCTTGATGCATGTAAAAAAGGACACCCATTATCCAAAATAGTCCATTAAAATAAGATTTCGTTCTGTGTGCTGTTCCCAAAAACAGTGGATAGGGCTGAAGTTAGAGGTGGATACAGGAGTGGGTTCTAACTTACCTCACTGCCAGTTCGCTTCCTCCAGTGCCGCGTGGGCGCGCACAAATCGTGTGCTGTGCGCACATGGTCACTGCCAAAAACCAAGCTTCTGCGCATGCACAGAAGCCAAAAACAAGATGGCGGCACTCATGGACCAGCACCGACAGAACTGGCTCCGTGACATCATCACCAGTTTACTAACGGTTCTAAAGAACCGGTTAGAACTGGTAGTGGATAGATCCAGAACCCTACATTCAGTTTTAAAAAAACACACTTTGCCTGCATAATACTATTTCCCAGAATTATAATTAATGTGGCCCTGGTAATGGCAAATTCCTTCCAGTGATTAGAATTATAATGAATACTGTCAGTCATGGGCTAATGAACTTAAACACACATAATTAAAGATTACATACAGTGCTTCAGCACACAGTTGTTGATTTTTATGGTAATTGCTCTGATAAATGCATGGTTTGAATATTTTTGGAGGTGCTATGTCACATACTATAAAGAGTAAGGTGTAGTTAATTGCAAATTGGTTTTGAGTAGTTTGAATCAATAGACTTGACACATTGAGACCTATTTCTCCTGACTTCTTTCAAATTCTCTTCTGCTGTTAACAGATAAACATATACTGGGATAATCTTTTAGTTTTATGTTCCTGGTAGTATTTCTAAAAAAGCAGGACTGCATGATTCCTTGTAAAGATGTATAATATATTGACAGCTTGAAATACTGAACTGCAACGCTTAAAGGTGATTTGAATTTTCTGTGGTCTCTGATATGAATTCAGATCCTTTTCCAGACCACATCAAGGTCACAATTAATTGTGCAACCCCCCCCCCCTCTTTGACTTTTTAGAAGCTAATGCTGATGACCTTCTTTTCCTTCTGGATTTTCTTAAAGTTGCTGATTGTTAAATAAATAATTGCTTCCATGTTCCAAAGGCACTTTTTCAAGAGGCAACTGGACTTTTCTTGTTTTTTCTTTGAAGATTTTTCGCTTCTCATCCAAGAAGCTTCTTCAGTTCTGACTGGATAGTGGGGAATGGAAGGATTCTATCCCACTATCCTGTCAGAGCTGAAGAAGCTTCTTGGATGAGAAGCGAAACGTCTTCAAAAGAAAAAAACAAAGTCCAGTTGCCTCCTGAAAAAGCACTTTTGGGACAACCATGACCTGGATGACTGAGAATCTCTACAGAATTGCTTCCATGAAGTTTGGTATATTTCATTAGGACTTACTGTACATTTTGGTGTCATTAGATTTGTAGGTTATACTTATTGATTTATTTGTTTTTTTCTTACCATGAACATTTTATTGTATATTCTCTTGTGAATCATCTTAACCCGTTCTTTATCCTTCAGAGGAAACAGGATCCCATCCATCATTTGCTGTACTTCTAAACTTGGATTGATTTATCTCCTATCTTATATAAACTTGAGTTTTAGCTTCTTTGCCCGCAATCAGTTGATCTGGACAAGTTTAGGAGTTCCATAGCCCCTTGTCCTTCATTTGACAGAGAAAAAGAAAATTGGATGACATCAGTGTGATTAAATTCTCTGTGAAGGGAAAATATTTTAAGCAGTATTATGTAGCAGTCTAAATGTGTTGAACTTTGTAGATTCTACGGAACTTTTTTTAAAGTTAGAAAGTGGACAGATTTTTTTTCTCCTGCAAGTGCGCTTGCTTCATTATTTAGCATGAACACTTTCGAAGCACTGTGTGGCAAATGTGTTACAAAAGTTTCACACTTAGTATCAGCACATATTGCTCACACCCACAAATCACTACCATGACAACTGAACAACACTGAAATCTCTCTCAGAGCTTTCCCTCATAATAAAAGTTCATTAAATGTCTGAATCAGTTCAACCTTTTAACTGTTTTCAGTAGATATTCTGGTTGCTTCAGACTCGATAAATACAGCTCAGCTCTGATTTGGAGCATTACCATGAAATGTGCATTACATACATAATCATTTACTGACTCACTCTTTTCAATTTGCTATGCAGAAGGTAGCATTAAAATAAAAGTGTGTTTATTAAATTTCATTGTGTACTAATGTGCTGAATTACTCTAGAATGTAAGATGACATAAACCCTGAAAAATATGTATCTGAAAGAAGTCTGTGATTTAGGGCCATCCTGAGAAATGGGCAGTGGTGAACAGGTAGAAACCTGCTTGTTTAGATGCATGTAATTATTTATCATTTTGTGACTACCAAATCACAGATGGTGGGCAACTTGCATTTCTATTTTTCTATGTCATCTTTATTTTGAAAATGTAGGAAATCGTGGCTCAGTCTCCATGAAAATTGTTGAAATAAGTAGGAGTTCATACTATTTCAGCAAAATTAGAATTCTTTGTTTCCGCTTTTTTGTTTCTGGCAATGGATGCTTTAAACGTCCTATTGATGTTGATTTTAAGAATAACAAGCAAACTGAGGATCTCAGGATTTTGTTAAGAAATTGTCTTTTATGAAGTAATATGTACATCACAAACATGTTCATACAACAATATGGTATAATCCTATCTTCCTAATAAGAAATTTGGACCCAGTGAAGGAAAAATTTGAACTGTTTATCTCCCTCTAAACTTTCTACCCATGGAGTGCCATATTTATGTAGAAGATCCATGTACATTCTCAATTTTTCTTTCAACCATGAGAAAATGTAGTCTAAAAAAAGGAGACTGAGGTGTTACCACCTTAAATATACTTGTAGTCCTTGACGTATGACCACAATTGAGCCCAGAAGTTATGTTGCTAAGTGAGAAATTTGTTAAGTGAGTTTTGTCCCATTTTACGACTTTTCTTGCCACGTTTGTTAAGTGAATCACTGCAGTTGTTAAAATTAGTAACATGGTTAAGTGAATCTGGCTTCCCCATTGTCAGAAGATCGCAAAAGGTGATCCCATGACCTCAGGACACTGCAACCGTCATAAATATGAACCCATTCTCAAGCATCTGAATGTAAATCGTGTGACCATGAGGATGCTGCAACAGTCATAAGTGTGACAAATGGTTATAAATCACTTTTTTTCAGCGCTGTTGTACCTCGAAATGGTCACTAAACGAACTGTTGTAAGTCGAGGATTACCTGTATGTGAAAATATATTTATATTATGTACCTGGCACTGATTAGAAAATTTATTTTTATTTTCAGTAACAGAGAGGTTACAAATATTTTTAAACAAAGTTAATCGCTATTATTTTATAGTTCAAAGTTTATTGCCTAACTTGGATACAATGAGCCATTATTATTCTGTAACCACTGTAAATCTTTGAACCATCTCAGAAGATGACACTTAATATCTTTAATTCTCATTAGCTAGTTTCAAGTGCATTTTGTCCAGAACATTGTGTGATCCACAGGAGCATGTTAAAAACCTGAGGATATGCCCTTGACTTGTTGGCTTTTATGCATCACTGCGCTGTTAACTGGTGATTAATATAGCCTGAAATCTGAGTCTTTTGTGTATATTGTTACTACAGGCTAATCGTAAAAACAAAGCAAAACAAAAATCATGCTTACAGGAAACAGCAATGAAAAAGTTGATTAATATAAATTAAAAACCTTCCAAGAAACAAAATTATTGAATATCATAAGACAGATCAGCACTGATGGTTTAAACAGTAAGCATGTTATCTAGAAAAAGGTGCCGAGCAATATGGTTATATTTTCCTCCTTCCCCCGGAGAAACCATGACAAGCCAATCATAATTATTTTTACATTTTGTTATGTTGCTTTTGACAGCTTTGTTTGTTCACACTATAGCTACAGGAAATGGCAATTTGTATACATCTTCGCTGGGTATTTCCTTGACTATTTGGAAAACGTAGTGGAATTGAATATTGTTTATATTAAATCTCCATTGCATAATCAAAAACAGGATTTTGTAGTAAGTACATAGGATCGATTGCCATAAAGACCCATTGAGATGGCTGGAACGTGATGCAGGAACCTCCTTTCATATGAAAGCCCCAAACCCGCCTTAGTCAATTTTCAATTCAATTCAATTCAGTTTATTACGGTCATAGACCAGAGAGACCAGAGCGAATAAAAACACTCAGTAAATATACAATTAAAAGATATAAAATAAAATAATAAATAACAGATAAAATCTATGATAAAATCCAGTCTGTCAAAGCCACAGTTGATATATATATCACTATGGTGAGGAAGACACATATTTGCGATGAATCCCCACTACTGCTGTGCAGAATCTGGCCACCTGTGCTGTAGTTATGGCCCGTTCATCCTTAAGCAGCCACTGAAGATAGGTAGTGCCTTAGTCGTGTACAATAGGTTGGGAAACAACACCCAGGATGAAGAGATGTATTTATTTATTTAATTTACGAAGCCGCCCTCTCATACACATGATGCCAGGCAGCTCACACTTAAAAACATAGTTAAAAACAATTTAAAAGCAGCAGAAATAATGTAAAATAGCATAGCAGCTGAAGTCACTCGTTTTAAGATTACCATGATCAAGAAATGGGCTTACCCAGGCTATCAGGGACCCAGGCTTGATGGCAAAACCAGGTTTTGTTTTGTTTTATCAATTTTATTCATTTTCTATTAATTACATTCCTCTGTGCTTAATAAACATCGTGTTGTCTGGGTATTTAATTTGCTTAACAATACAAATGCCATTCTTACTCTCCACCCCTTTTTTTCCAACCATTGGTAAAATAAATTCCAAGTTTGATAATATTCTGTGTCTTCTTTCTGTTTGATTTTCAATGTAAGTCTGTCCATTTCTGCACAGCCTAATTTCTTCTTAATTATCTCTTCATCTTGAGGTGTTTCTTCATCTTTCCAATAGTGTGCGAAGATAATCCTCGCTGCTGTTAAAACATGTAATACTAAATACATACTTCTCTTGTCAATTTTTTGTGATATCATCCCTAATAAAAACTGTTCAGGTTTAAAATCTACAGGTTTTTAATTCCTCATGAATAGCAATAGCACTAGCACTTAGACTTATATACCGCTTCATAGTGCTTTCTAGCCCTCTCTAAGCGGTTTACAGAGTTCAGCATATTGCCCCCAACAATCTGGGTCCTCATTTTGCCGACCTCAGAAGGATGGAAGGCTGAGTCAACCTTGAGCCGGTGAGATTTGAACAGCTGAACTGCAGCTAGCAGTCAGCTGAAGTAGCCTGCAGTGCTGCACTCTAACCACTGCGCCACCTCGGCTCATAATGGCCAGCAAGATTGGGGAAAGTCTAATCTCGGGTGGGATGATGTTCCACTGGGCAGGTGCCATGATATAAATGGTTGATGTGTTCCTAAAGCAGTGCCTTTCTAGACATTTCAAAAAGAGAAGCATGAGCAGTATGCTCAGGTTTCTTCCATGCTCCAGAGAGCAGTTGCTTCTTCAGAGTACTCTCTTTCCATGCAACTTTCCTTCTTCCTAATTTTCACTATCAAAATTATCTTGGAGGACCAGAGGGATACATCCTGATGATTTCTGCCCTGACATCGGTTCCCCACTGATGTGGGGAATTTCGATGAGGAAGTAAATTACTATTGAATGTGTATTCCAATAATGCAAGGTGGAACAGAAGCAGAGAGAAAGATATGTGTCTGCGCGTGTTTCCCTTCTCCACTTGAACCCTTTGAATAGGGTTTTCCTTACATTGTGTACTTAACACAAAGCTAAAAATTTGACTGGAGTTGAAAGGGGCATTGTGCAAACATTTTGATTTTAAACCCTGTCTGGGTTGGTGCCTCATGTTAATTTGCTAGCGCTCTTCGTCATTTCATCTTCTAGGCTACATGTCTTCCATATCAACTAGCATCTCTTTAATATTGTATTCCTTCTGATGTTCCACATTTACCTATAAGTGCCTAAATTATCAGCATTAACTGAAAAAACATTTCCGTTAATGAAAGAGAATCTCAATTATGTTGTGTTAATCTATCGAAAATTAATGTATTCTTTCTGAAGATTGCTGTGAACTGTGTTTCTCAACCTTGACAGCTTTAAGATATGTCGACTTCAACTCCCAGAATTTCCCAGTCTTCTTAAATCTTCCCTGCCTTATCCTATCCTGCCCTTTGGAAAATAAGGAGGGTTGGAACTAATTAGTATTTCAATAGCAATATCTAGGGAATCTCAGGATTGTACACTAGGCCAGGCAATAAAGAAATACGTGGGAAGAAATCAAGGATAAATCTTTTCTGTATTCCCAACCAAGAATCTATATGGATATGTCATCAAGATTGAAGCTCAACTTGAAGGACACTTGATTCATTTTAGGCATAATTATTGAGTCTTGGTGTCTTTGACTTTAAAACAGATACAATGTCTGTTTTTCGAAAACAAACAGAAAATAATTCAGAGAGCCTTTCTAAGTGAATTTGTGTAATCAGGTTTTTCTTTTTATGGGATATTAAGTCATAAAAACATTCAAAATATTGAAGCAATTGTATTATAAACTCCACTCCTACTATTTCTTGATTTTGAGAACTGCTGAACACATTTAGAGGTCTTTTTAAGTTACAGAGATTTCAAATGTCTAAAATAGACATTGAAAAAGAGGATGAAAATAATCAATGGTATGATGTTTTCATTTATTTAGGAATTCTAATCCACAGTGACTGCATGTGGGTCCATATCATTTTGGGTCCATTGAAGTTTCTATGAATTGTATTAATTACATTAAGTGGCAAACTAATTAGTGATATGATTGTCTATCCCTATTTTTAAAGGGATAAACAGAATAAAATAATTCTTTAAGTTTTAGACCATTAAAATAAATGTGTGCCTATTTTCCCCAAATCTAGTCCTTCCAAACTCTATAAAGTTATGGTTCCAAATATGTGTACAATGGTGCTTAAAAGTTTGTGAATTCTTGGATTTTCAGTATTTCTGCATAAATATAACCTAAAATGGTTATAAATATACATTGCTTACTGGTGCAAACCGCTTAGAGAGTGCTTGCACTGTGAGGCAGTATATAAATCTCACAAATAAATAAATAAATAAATAAATAAATAAATAAATAAATAAATAAATAAATAAATAAATAAATAAATAAATAAATAAGTGGTATGTTCTCCACATGTCCTAAAACTATATAAAAATAATTAAATTAAACAAATGAGTCAAAAACATTGTTCATTTATTTGTTGAGGAAAGTAATCCAAAACTACATATTTCAAAAAATATGACAATCTGACCAATACAAGGTTGCCAGTTCCTAATTCAAACCATGATTGTTTTGTAGCAACATTTTGTTTCCTAACATGAACTAATGTTTATTTATTCCTTTCTTAGTTTTATAGGAGAATGGCCATGGGGAGTTGAAACTAAGATTCCATATTTTCTCAGCCATTTTTCAATGTACTGAAGTCAACTAATTCAAATAAGTTGAGATGGTTAGATCTCACTGCAATATCTTTTATTTTCTTGCTTTTTACACATGATAAATTAAAAGAAAAAAAATCATGGATTGAGTTATTTCACATTTTTGCTGTTCCCTCCCCCCACCTCCTGTGTAAATTTTGCAGTGCAGGTTAAGAAATGAATTGTAGGGTTTAAATACATTCTGTCATTCGGTTGGATTTAAGATTGTATTTTCAGATAATGTAGGAGGGAATGTCATTTTAATAGTTTTTTTAAGACATTAAGGAGGATGAGAAAATGCTGCTATAATGCCTTACTTTAAAGTTTTCCAACTAGAGTATTTTTTTATTACTATCAATTTACATACAAGTTTTGTAAATTAAAGTTAAAAGCATTCTTCAATTTTATTATAAAGCCTGCGCATGTACATATGATCAATCAATTTTATGACTGCGTATTTCCATCAGCCACAATGTAATCCAGTTAATAATTAGTTCTTCTAGGCATATAATCTTCCCTTTCATTCAGGGATTTGTTATGCTTTTGGAGACACGATGATATTTTTGGAATCTATTTCTCACTTCCAGCTGCCGGTGGTAGATGTCTTTACTCTGTGATTACATTTCCTACATTCAGGTTCTAAATTTGGGCAAGAAGAAACTGCTTGAAATTGTAAGTCCAGCAACACTGGAGACCGAGGTACTAAACTATGCTAGCATCTCGCATCTTGCTTCATGCTGTATCTCAGGCCCACAAAATCAAGGCCCATTGAATCAGAGAATTCTGAATTCTGACTTTTAGGTTCCAGGCTATAAAAAGTTGGTTAAAAAGTAACCAGTAAACCAGAAAATCATTCCTACTTAAAATGTGAATGCATATCAGAAGGAATGCTTAGAAGTTCTAGGCTCTTGACCACAGGCCAGTCACTTCAAGGATGGGACCGAATAAGAAGGAAATGAACTTGGCTAGGTACAGTGAGTGCTTTGTATCTCTTTTAGATCTTGAAGAATTCATTGGTCCTTTCTTTGCTGTTCTGCTTAGTGTTCCATTTGAGCAATTTGTCAAGATCAAGAAAGACTTATTAGGGAGTCCTGTACCCACCATTCTTATACCTATCTTAAGTAAGGTTTACCAGATTTTATTTTTTGTAAAGCGGGACACCATTGACGGGGGGGGACGGTCTAGGGGAGCAAGACGGGAGGGGTCCGTCTCTCTTATCCTGCAGCTTTGTGCACACCCCCTTCATCGCAGCCAGGGGTGGGTTCCTACCGGCGCAGGCTTACCTGTTCGTCACCGCAGAGCTGAAGAAGCTGGTGGCGTTCGCGGCGCGGGGCTTCTCCCACCCACTTTCCCCGGCCGCCGGGACGCGGCCATTTATGTTCTTTTGCCCTCTGCACATGCGCAAAGTGTTCTGCTTGCACAGAGGGCAAAAGAATGCAAATGGCGGCGTCCCGGCGGCTGGGGAAAGCGGGCGGGGAAGCTCCGCGCCGCGAACGCCACCAGCTTCTTAGCTCTGCGGCGACGAACAGGCAAGACCGTTGCTGCCCCTCTCACTGCCCTCCCTCCCTGCCTGGCAGGAGGAGGCAGGCGAGGCAGGAGGCAGAGGGGTGTGCAGGGCAACTTCAAATTTAAAAAGCGGGACTTTTTTGAAATGCCGCGGGACGCGGGACAAATTATTAAAAAGTGGGACTGTCCCGCCAAAAGCGGGACGTCTAGTCACCTTAATCTTAAGGCCACCTGAATATTGAGTGACGGGGGTATGCCTATGAATGCATAAAGGTGGATTAGTTTTCAGCATATACTTCATAAGACCCCTTAAATATTAGAGAATTTTCCACATAATCTCGGCATCAGTAAGGCCATCATTAAGGCTTTACTATTTTAACTATTCCTACAAAAATGTAAGAGGGAAAATGAAGGAGAAAACCATTACTACCAAGACACCCATAATTATCAAGAGAACAAGATGCTCTTTTTAAATTAATTTCACTTGGAGATTGAATATTCTGGGCAAGAGGAGTAACGAAAACCAGTACACTGTAGAATATCAGTGAGAAAGTCAAGAATTCTGCTGTTGTTTATTATTCATCAGTTGAGGATTATAGATTTGACAGGCAAGGATAGAGACATCTCTGATATATAATGGATCTACAATGCTAGCAGATAACATGGAGAAATCAGACATTCCTCCTGACTTAATAAATAAACCAATGCAAATCTAAACCTAACATAATTAATAATATAGATGGTCCTTGACACACCTATTAGCTTGAACCTGTAGGCATGAGCATTGTGAAGGGATGAATGAAAAACGAACTGTGTTAGGAGACTAATTTCAACAAAGTTATCTCTTCTAACCATAAGGCATTTTAATTTTGCTCAGTTATTTGAATTAGATGATGTATTATTTTCAAGGCACATAATTATTCAAACATAAGTTGTTCATATTTGATGGCAGGCAATTTCTCCCTTAGATAGATAGATTGGCCAAAAACACTGTTTTCCATGTTCTTAATAAAATTAATATTTGGGAGTAGAGATGTGCAATGTTTTATTGCAATATGTCTTTTTAATGATACACTTTTATTATTTGTTTTTTAAATACATTCCATACGTGCCTTTTCCTTTGTTTTTGTTTTTAATTTGCAGCTGTAGAATGCATGATATATAAAAGGTAAGCAGTGGGTTGGTGTTAAGGTTTAAGAGTTTAATTCCCAATCAGTTAATTAATAGGAAAGGTTGTGATACTTTACATATTGTGTGCTCCTGTTGCCATATGCTTGACTTCCCATATTTTGAGGAAGGCATATGTTTTACAAAAGTAATTGAACTATAGCCCCATCTGCCAGTCATTTCTAGGGAATGTATTGAACTGTCACTTTCCTATCAGGTCCCATTCCTTGTCAGCTGATGTCTCGTTCTCTCTGTCTCACTCTATCTTGAAGGAAGTG
Source organism: Diadophis punctatus similis (assembly GCA_023053685.1). Taxonomy (NCBI): domain Eukaryota; kingdom Metazoa; phylum Chordata; class Lepidosauria; order Squamata; family Dipsadidae; genus Diadophis; species Diadophis punctatus. The sequence continues at coordinate 20,088,602 of JALIGW010000005.1, read as the reverse complement.
TGTAGAAATACTCACCCTTCAGTACCTTTACCTGATGCATATATTAGGCTGCAGCCTGTTATGTGACTGAAAGCAACAAGGCTGCAACTATTACTTCTTGAGCAAAGCACACTTCAGTTTCCAAGTAGGGAAGGGCAGGCTTTCAAACTAAGTTCCCTTGAAGACCCAGGCAGGTGCTAGTCCAGAGGTGGGAACGATGGGCCCTTTATGACTTGTGGACTTCAACTCCCAGAATTCCTGAGCCAGCATGGCTAGCTCTGGAATTCTGGGAGTTGAAGTCCACAAGTCGTAAAAGGACCATCGGTCCCCACTCCTATGCTAGTCAATGCATTAATTGTCCCCTCTGATTCAGGGGGAGAGGACAGCTGAGGATTGCTTCTGCTGACGCCAAATTAAAATGAGCAGAATTAGCTCATTTTAGCTACTTAGAACTGAGTGCTGGTTGGCAGAAGAATTGCCAATAATTTTCTGGGAAAATTCTATACTTTTTCATCACTTTTAGAAAGAGGAAAAATTCAAAAGGAGACTTACTTTCCTAGCTTGGGAATGACACTATGAGAATTGCTTCTCTAAAACAATGGGTACAGCCACACAATGTTTATTTTTCAGAAAACTAGTCGTCGGCTTCTATAGAATTCTTTATTCTTTATAGAATTCTTTATTGGCCAAGTGTGATTGGACACACAAGGAATTTGTCTTTGTGTATATGCTCTCAGTGTACGGAGAATAAAATACATTCATCAAGAATAAAACGATACAACACTTAGTGATAGTCAAGGTTACTATAAGCTATCAAATCGTACTAGGAAACAAATAAAAACAATATAATTGAAAGATACAAGCAACATGGTTATAGTAATAAGTGGGAAGAGATAGATACTAGTAAGGAAGAGAAGAATAATAGTAATACAGCCTTAGTAAATTATTTGAACGGTGTTGTGGGAATTAGTTGTTAAGCAGAGTGATGGCATTCAGGGAAAAACTCTGTCCTTTTGTTTAGTTGTTTTGGTATGCAGCTCCCTATAGCATCTTTTTGAGGGTAGAAGAAACAATTTATGTCCAGGATGTGAGGGGCCTGTAGATATTTTCACAGCCCTCTTTGACTCATACAGTGATATTTTTGGGACATAGAGTCATGCAAGATTCTGTGCATCTGAAAGCTAGTTGAATGTAGTATACTACACAATGATGTCTGTAAAAAAAATCATTTTTCGGTAAACACATTTTACTTCTAGAGAAATGTTTAGTGTTTACTTTCAGGTATTGTGACATGTTTGAGCATGATGTAAAGACACACTGTTGGAATACTGAAACATGGTATGCCTGTAATAGAGAGTAAAGTCAATAGAATTGATGTAGTTATTCAAAGCATCAGGATAATTTTGAACTTTTTTTAGACTTTGGAAATAATGCACATGTATTATGTGCTGTAATGGTATGTGAGAAAGACCTTGAGAGGTGGGGCAAAGAAATGCTGTCTGGGGAATGGTCAGGTAAGAGAGGGCATAGCCTGCAACTGCATAATAGGTGGAGAAAAAAGCCCAGAAAGGACTCTCCCTAGTTTCTCAGGCTGTAAAGTAAGGTGACCAGATGTCCCGCTTTTGGCGAGACAGTCCTGCTTTTCAGTAATTTGTCCCGCGTCCTGTGGCGTTTCCAAAAAGTCCCGCTTTTTTAATTTGAATTTGCCCTGCAGGGTGAAATCCTGCCAGTTCGGCCGGGCCAGTTGTTTGGCGTAGAGCCGATGGAACTGGCGGCAGTCGCGGCGCGGGGCTTCTCACGCCCACTTCCTCCGCCCGGCTGGACGCCACCATTCGGGTTATTTTGTCCTCTGCGCATGCGCAAGTTCTGCGCATGCACAAGTTCTGTGCAAGCGCAGAGGACAAAATAACCCAAATGGCGGCGTCCAGCCGGGCGAGGGAAGCGGGCGGGAGAAGCCCCGCGACCACCGCCAGTTCTGCGCATGCGCACAGGACAAAATAACCCGAATGGCGGCATCCAGCTGGGCGAGGTAAGCGGGCGGGAGAAGCCCCGCGCCGCGACCGCCGCCAGTTCCATCGGCTCTACGCCGAACGACTGGCCTGGCTGAACCGGCAGGATTTCACCCCTCTGTGGCGATGAACAGGTAAGCCTACGCCAGTAGGAACCCACCCCTGGCTGCGATGAAGGGGGGGGTGTTTGGGGGGGGTGCACAAAGCTGCAGGATAAGAGAGACGGACCCCTCCCATCTTGCTCCCCTAGAAACCCCCCCGTCAATGGTGTCCCACTTTACAAAAAATAAAATCTGGTCACCTTACTGTAAAGGTTTGTATTTTCAGACTTTCAAGATTCTGATATTGTAGCTTTATAATAAAGTAGAATTAACTTATCTAGTTGTGTTTCCTATCTGGTCTAGCTGGGAGGGCTGACATATACCATGCCTAAATATTGCTTTAAATACGATACTGTTGTGCTGCTTATATCCAGAATTCTCATTAGTTCCTTGAATGTTGCCCCATCCCAAATTTTGCTGTACAAAATATTTTTACAAGTAATAGATTCAGCATAGAACTGGTGCTATACATTATATAAAAGGTTGGTTGGTTTAACTTAAAAAAGAAGAAGAAGCTAAATATAAAGATTGCTTCTCAGCTTCCTTCTACCCTAAACAGTTTTGAGTAGATCTGAACATTTCAAGCAGTATCTTTTTTTCAGAAATCAGTGCATATGTTCTGCTAATTAGAAGTAATGCAACTGAAACTTACAAATTGTAGTACTTGCTACTTATTTTGAACTCCTGGAAGCAAGGGCAATAACCAATGATTCTGGGACATTTGGAGAGTAGGTGGGAAGTTCAAAGGACATGGCGTGTGGGAGGGAATGCAAGACTGCTTAGAAAGGAGATCAAATTATGTCTAGTCAGATGCTGCCTGTTTTACATTCAGATGCTTCATAGGGGAAGTCTAATTTTTGCTGCTATGGTTTTCAATAAACCAGAACCTTGAAAGATTTCAGAAACCATGTTCATTATACAATGGGTGAATATATTTTCCCCTTAAATGCTATTTTTTTTTGGTACATTTTTAACAGGGCAGCCTTTCCTTATCTTACATGAAGGGGGCATAATTTTCTATTTAAAAAATAGCCAAAGCTACGTAGATCTTATTAAGCATTTGATCTCCATGTATACTGTTAAGAATATTTATAGCAACATATGTCTTTATGGACAGACAAAAATGAGTGAAAACAGGATTATTTTTTCTTCTGAAATAATCATAGCATTAAGAGATAGAGGTGGTAATATTATGCAAGTGTACCTGGAAACAAATGCTCACAAACTATTAGGCTACTTCATTTCTGAGCAGAAAAGCTTTGTAGTTGCAGCTTTTTTCTGACTTTTTTCACACAAATGCATTCTGTTGACATAAGTGGTTGACTTGGAATGAGGTGAGAGAGTATCAAAAAATGATTGGACCACATTGAGATCTCAAATTAAATGAGAATGATGTTTGAAAGCATGGTTTTAGCATAAGTCTGTTCACATGCATTTATGAATGAAATGAATAAAAAGCATCATTGGTTTATGTATTAGGTAAGATAAAGAGAATTAGTGAAGGCTACAGGGATAATGAGAGGTTGTCTGGTGAGGAATTCATTCTCTCATATTGTCAGGAATGGATCTGGGGAAAATGGTCTTGGAAATAAGAGAAATATGTGAAAGAAACTATACTAAGAATGAGTGAAGGGGGGAAAAGTTCGAATCTAATATGAACAAGTTTTAGAATATAGATGAACTTTCCAAGAGAATAAATTGAAAATGGAATAAATGGAAATGGAACATGAAAGCTGCTTAGATCAAAGTATGATTTCATTGTTTTCAGATTGCTACAGGAGTAGGGGAAATTATGCTAAGGACAAGATTGATTGATGTAATGATGAGGTGAATAAAGCTGTGCATGAAGGGATGGATAGATGAATGGATGAATAATGGGTGAATGATAAACGAATGGAATGAATGAATGAACAATGAAAAGAGGCATATGAGAGAATGATTGCTACAAAAAATGATAATGAGAAAAATGAAAAATAGACATAGATGGTGTAGCTGAAGAAATGTTAAAATATAGGTGTGGTTGACTTCTGAAATGGTTGTGTGTGAAATGGTTTAATATGTGAGTGTTGCCATTGTTCCATTCAAAGAGAAAGATAGAAAGAGTGAATGCAAAAACTGCAGGTAAATTAGTTTGTTAAATATGGTTGAAAATATATTTGGAATAATTTGTATTGAAGAAGTACCAGCAGGGAAAATTTGGAAAGTGCAGTGTGGTTTATGGTGGGGAAGGAAGGTGCAGTGTGCAACATTGATAAGGAACTAACCCAAGTGTATGTAATATCCCCTTGTATCAGCCCTTCAGGTTAGACCAGATCCGAAACACACACTACACAGGAACTATTCATTACTGAGATAGGCCATAATAACAGAATTTTGCAAGTCTGTTCATGTTTTCACTTCTTCCATTTTATAATCCAGAAATCAGGTAAAACTAATCTTGGTCTCTTTGCAGCACTCTCTCACCTCTTAAGACATGTTTCTTGTGCACCTGATGTTTTTCTAACAGCCTCTCGATTACTTCTCCAAGGCTATCTCTCACCTTGGTTGTTTAATATATTTATGCAGGGGTGGGTTCCGGATTCTTCTACTGCCGGTTCACTCAGGGACGCGACGCGCGGGCAAGTGCATGCTTCGAATGCAGCGCGCACACTTTGCGTGCGGATGCGCAGTACTAAAAAAGCTGCTGCACATGTGCAGAAGCAAAAAGCAAGATGGCACTTACGGCGTCGCCGAGAGAACTGGCTCGGGAGCGTAGCAGCCCTGGGTCGCTGTCGGTTCCAGTGACCCAGGCCGCCAAGTTACTAACGGTTCTATAGAACCGGTCCGAACCGATAGGAACCCACCTCTGTATTTATGGATACTGAGAATACTGTAGTAATTTTAAAATCTCCTGAGAGATTTTAGTTGAGGACATGAATGTTCATAGACTTACATATGTAGATGATAGTGTTATGGGCCGAGAAACGGAATGATCATCAGGAAATGTCAAACTGTACAATGCAGTTAGGAGTAAGGATCTGAATATTAATGTATCACAACACAAAAAAATTGTGTTTGACAGGGAAAATGCATTAAGAGCTGCTAGTGATACATAAATGGCAAAAAGTGCACTTAAGTATCCTTGCAGAATGTTTACCAAAGGTGGAAAAAAGGATGGCAAAATTTTAAGGCATGTAAATGCTCACAGAAATGTAGTGGGTAGCTGTGAGAAATTAATGTCTGTTAAAAAAAAAGCCAAAACAATATGTAAGAGAATGCTTCAACCTGCTTTGTTCCACGGAAGTGAGAGGTGGGTAGGAGAAACATAAAAATAAGATGAATGCAGTACTTAAGAAGTGTGTGTAATAAAACAAGAAAAGGTAAGGTGTGATGAATTCCAAAAGTAAGGGGCCAGTGCAGAAACACCACTGAGATGGTTGGACTATAAAGAGAATGAATAAGGATCTTATTGCAAAGCAAAAATGTCAAGAAAAGGTGACGAGAGGAAGAAGATTGAGAAAGTTGTAGTTGGATGGAGTTCATGAAATGTTTAAAAAATAGAAGTGAAAAATATAAACTAAAAGTAAAACCATATTTTTGTCTTTTTCCTACATTATGACCTGTGCCTTGGATGGTGTCCTTAATCCATAAGGCAATAATGAGATAAGTTTGTAAGTACTATAGATATATATTTATTAGTCATCTTGACACTTGATTTTCACAGAAGAAGCCATGATTCATAACTAACTGGCATAATGTTCAGCTCCAGAATATTCTTAAAATTGTTCTTCTATAATTTGTACTTTTATGATACCAATTGATTGACGTGTCTGTTCTTTATTTCTGGATGTACAGTATTTTTGTAAGCATGTAGTTCTACTACCTGCCATTGTTTAAATTTTTTAATTAAAACATATTATTTAGCAGTAAATTGAAAAGTGAAGTGAAACCAGAAGAATTTGTAATTGAACAGATATGAGGAACAGGAAGAACATAGCTTAGGTTATGATATTGTCATGGTTTTGTGGTATAAGCCTTTGAAAATTATGGACTCAATACATAATTTAGTTAAGAAATATACTGTTATTTTCTGACATTATTTAGAAACCGGTGAAATGTGTTCTCTTTTGTTGTTTTGATCAAGCATTCTTACTTTACAACAGTTAAATCTGTATGAAATGTTTAAAGGCAATCTCATAGGCAACAAGTTAAGATAACCTCATTTGAATTTTGGCCGGCAATTATGTTTCATAATTATGACAAGGCTATTATTGTTAATGCAAAAAAAGATGGAAGGAAAATTTGAATGGTTCAGCGGTTGAGTACACGCAGAATTGTTGCTTGTTGATTCTTCATTTGATATTTAAAGGAATTTTGTAATAGGCTGGGAAAAGATCTTAAGCAGAATATATCATACTTTGTTAGATGGACTAGCATGGCATGATTTAAAAGCAGTGTTAGGATTTCTGTAGTAAGAAATATTTCTGAAAATGCTATTGATCAAATGGAAAAGTGGGTTATAAATAGCATGAATAGAGAGTCTTTGACTAAAATCATAAGAAATGGCAGAGTGGATCATTATCTTGAAGGTCTGAATACTAAAGGTTCATTGTACATTGACACAAAGGTCTGTAGTGAAATAGAAATAAAGAAAATAAGAATATCATGGTATGTTATTAAACTTAAAATTGTTATATTAAAAAACTTTATTAGTAAGCAATGATACTTTGTTATTATTTTATGCTGGCTGCTTAGCTGGCAGTGTATTCATTTATCACAACATCAAGATTGGTTACACTTCAGAATATAAAACCAATCTTGATGTTGCTTCATGGGTAATTTACCAAAATAACTAAAAATACGTTCATTTTCATAGATGAGAAAATTGTATGCATATATAACCTATTGGAGAGAAAAACACTGGAGGGACAGAAAGTCCATCAGCTATCCTATCCAGTGTACAAAATAACATTTATTCACTTTCAATGCTTCCAGGAGACTCTTACAGATGCCTGCAACAATAGATAGTTCAGTCTGGCTGTCTACCTCACGAGATAGACCAGATCAGGAAATAAATTCCACAGAAAAGCTAAAACTATTTTTTTATTGAGATCGGCTATAATAACAGAACCTTGCAAATCTGATTGTGCTACACCACCTCCTGCTTTGGTGAATTAGCAAGGCATCTGTCCAAACTGCTTCCAATTTAATCTATGAAAGTTGCCACAAAATACTTTGTTTCTATAATACAAATATCGGACACTGCAACAGACATGGGAAGATAAGCAGGGTCTACCCTTTTTGCCATGCTTTTCTTTTTCTTTTCTTTTTTAAAAAGAACATTTATATTTTTATTGAATCCCATGACAAATATTGTAGAGTAGTTAATACAGCAAATGCAAGGAGTGACCTTTGTTCAACAATTTTTCTTTCTCCAGAGAAGAAGTTGTACATTAGGGTACAATTATTGCTAATTATCTTGTACTAATCAACATAGAGATTTCTCTTGAGTAGGCTTAAACGATTAAACAATAGCCAAAGGGAATTAAAAGAAAAATCTCAAAACACCAAAACCCATAGCACCTCTAACTTCAAGGAAAGGAAACCAGTATTGCAGAAATAATTCTTGACTGGAGTCTAACAATAGGGATTACAAGAAGATGGCAATTACTACCTCCTTCTTTTGTTGCCATGATTTGTTGGGAGGGAACAGAATTGGCAAGCTTAGCCTTATCATCATCTACAGGACAGAAGAACAGTGGAGATTCCTGTCCAAGACATATCTCCTTTTGCTTAGCAATTGCCTGGTTATTTCCATTTTCCCAGTGATGGTGAACCTTTTCGGCACTGAGTGCCAAAAAGGAAGTGCACGCGCAGAGCACCAAGTGCCAAAAAAGGGAGCACTTCATGCGCACATTCATGCCAGCCAACAAGTCTTCCCGGTTACTGCCATGCATGCACATGCGCCAATCAGCTGGCCATCACACATGCTCATGCCGGAAAATAGAAGACCAGCTCTCCCAGTTTCTGGCACTGCCGCATGCACAAAGTCCAGCTGATTGTCGCACGCGCATACATGCCAGAAACACGTAAGAGGAATGGGCGATGCCGCGCGTGCCAGGCAATATGGCTCCGTGTGCCACTTCGGGCACGCGTGCCATAGGTTCGCCATCACGGATCTAGCCTGTCTCCTTGTCCCAGCAAGCAAGTACAGTGAACCCTCGTTTTTCGCGGGGGTTACGTTCCAAAAAGAACCCGTGATAGGCGAAATCCGTGAAGTAGTAACCTTTATTTTTTTTACAATTATTATACAATGAAATACTCCATAATACATTGAAACCAAAGAACAAAACCTTTTTACAGGCCCAAGCATTTGTTTAACAAATAAAAGTACTGTATAAACGTTTTTTTTACAAATAACTACTGTACTGTAAAATAATAATTTTAATCATCAATACGAACTGAAGGCTTCAAATTGCGGAGATCAGCACTGCCCCACCGCGACCCGAGTCATTGGATTAGAACGGGAGAAAATGAAAAATGATTATAAAAAAAAGTACAGTAGGACAAATAGTGACTCACGTGTATTTCACTGCTCTTGGCAAGCTGTTTTACGTACGTGTATAAACCGCAACGTTATTGACACACAGTTAGAGAAGAAGTGGAGAGACTGTTTAGCCAATCAGAATGCAGAACACAATGCACGATGCAAATCCGTGAAGCAGCGAGACCGTGAAAGGTGAACCGCGATATAGCGAGGGTTCACTGTACTAGAATTAACCGAATAGGAAGTGATACTATTGTTCATGTAAGCTTTTCTAGCTGGTTTTTTTTACCATAGAAACATGTGGTTCCTACTTATTTGATTGTATACCGGTATTCTGGTTGTGTGAACCGTATAGATAATCATTGTCTAGTTATTGTGATGTCATTAATGATCAGTGGCACAACATTACTGCAAATTCTTAATTAACCACTGTTGTGCCTTTAACAGTATTTTTTAATAAGACTACAAAAATTACACCTGCATAACAACATATATATTGTATAACAGCTCATATCTATCATCATATTTTTTGCATATGTAGATACTTGTTTATATAATTTTCAGAATAATAGTACAAGAAAGTAATAATTCAGCTATTGATAAAATTGTTATCAAGTAATAAAATAATGTTTATAAGCTCACACTGGCCCGTGTCAGCTTTATTGTCACCTGTTTACATAATTTGCCAACAATAAAATAATCCATCAGTTAGAATAAGCAACTCTCAAGAATATAATACAAAAATCTGAAGCAAGCTAGCAATGTTCAATGCAATTTGGGGAGGGGACAGTGGACATATTTGACATTTTGAGAGCTTGACATGGGCACTCACCCAAAATTTCTGCAACTGCAATGGGCTTTGTGAAGGGATTGTCATAATAGTCAGGAAATAAACAACATCCAGTTATATGATAGGACTGGTAGACATACTTCCAAATGAATGTTAGTATCCAGGTACCAGAAGCCAAACAAGCAAGATGGTTCCTTATAAGTCTTAATAGTCACCCAGGATACTCTCTATTCCTCTGGGGTCATTCTCCTCCCCCCATTTTTTTAGAGATGGACGGACATCTAAACAATTACTGTTTTTATTTTCTCAAATGCTTATGGGACCCAGCATAATTCTGGCAAACAGTCATCTTGATAATTTGCTTTGTAGAAGGCCTATTTCCATTTTTAAAAGTGAATCTATAAAAAATAAAATTTGGTGAGGCAAAATGCTCCAGCAAAGTGAAGTATTGCCGGCATTCTGGTGTCAAGAACAGCATCCAAGAAAAAAAAGGAAATACCATAGAAGTCAGGCAGTGGTTATTTCACTCATTAATGCTTCTACTCATCAATAGTAACTAGTTTGGGCTCTTCTAAATATTTGAGATGGACATTTGCAGAATACCTTTCCCGAATGACTAGCTACTATTTATATACATACATATGCATGTGTGTGTAGTTATTTATTTCACAGTTTTCTCATATTAAGAGCTGTGGTTGCACAGTAGTTAGAATGCAGTATTGCAGGCTAATTTTGCCAACTGCCAGCAGTTCTACCTGACTGGCTCAAGCTTGGCTCAGCCTTCCATCCTTTTGAGGATAGATAAAGGATAAAATGAGGACTCAGATTATTGGGAGCAACATTAACAGAGTTGGAAGGGACCTTGGAGGTCTTCTAGTCCAACCCCCTGCTCAGGCCGGAAACCCTATACCATTTCAGACAAATGGTTATACAATCTCTTCTTAAAAACTTCCAGTGTTGGAGCACCCACAACTTCTGGAGTCAAGTATGCTGACTCTGTAAATCACTTAGAGAAGGCTGTAAAGCTTTATGAAGCGGTATATAAGTCTAAGTACTATTTGTATTATGATGTAGCGGAAGAGAAGCATTCAACAATCATACAAGGAATAGTGGAGAGCTATTATAAAATATGGGAGAGCTGTCCCATATTACTGCTTAATACATGTATATTTAAGAGTTGATTTAAGGAGGCAAATAATTAGGATCCTGTACCAGCATTCATGTTAGGTAGAGATTAGATTTCCCCCAAAAATGTCTCCTTCAAGGTTCCTTGCCAACTTAGAAGAGCCCCTTGGCTGCAACAAAAAGGAGTCCCTTGTGGGATTCGATCCGCAGTAGAAAAGATGATCTAAAATGCAAGCCAGAAAGAACTTGTGGTCAAGAAGTTTGCCTTTGTTTTCCAACTTGAACTATGATTGGCTAAGTTAGTATTTGGGGCTTTAAGCTCACAAATCCCAAGTAGGTCTGTCATTTGCTTCTCGGCTGCTTGTAGTTAGGATTCCTCCTTCTCATATTGCCTCTTTTACAGTCATTACCTGCAACACGTAGGTACATTTTCCCCAACGAATGAATGGATGACAGTGAAGAAAAACTATCAGAGAAGCCAAGATAATGTGTCAGATTCTATACATAGTTTCTTTGTTTTGACAACTGGCATACAGTTTCTATTAGCACTTTTTTTTTTGTATTAGTGAAAGTCTACAGTATATAGGAACCAATGACAATGTTTTGCTGAAAGCAAAAGAAATTCTGCGATGTTTCCTAGAATTATAACTGAGCATGCGTTATGCAACAAAACAATCCAGCTAGATTGGACTGTTAAGTATAGCATCTATATACCATCTCAGTGTCCTAAGTTGCTGTCCATTTGGTCCTGAGGACAATAATACTGTATTCTTTTCTGTCCAAAATTGGCAACAGCAGTAGTCATTTGCATTCTGCCTCTGAGCTTGGATTTTCTATTTATTATGACTAATACATATGATACCACTGTCCCAAATTCCTGTGTTCTTTGTACATAAATTATTAATTTTATCTCTCCTGAAGCAATTCCATCCTGTAGAAATCTCAATTTCTAAGGTTTCGAAAGGGAAAGTGTTTCCATTTTTTTTCCATACCTTGAATAATTTTGTAAGCGTCCTTTGAACCTGGAATTCTCAAACCTGGATGATCTATCTGTCAGAATTTCCAGGAGTCAGTGAATCATATTCTCAATTTTTTTTTGCATAGAATTAAATGTTTATTTATACCAAACACAGCTTTCTTAATTTGAAGAGTGCTTTAGATGTTGGATTCTTTTGGCTTCAGTGACTGATGTTTTAAGCCTTGATCGATGAGATGTTACACAGTGGAGGAGGTCCAATATCAGAGGTACATGTTCCTAGTTGGGGGGCGGGGAAGGAGAGGAGGTGCCTTCTATCCCAAAGGTGTTTTTTCAAGAGGCAACTGGACTTCCTTGTTTTTTCCTTTGAAGATGTTTCGCTTCTCATCCAAGCTTCTTGGATGAGAAGCAAAACATCTTCAAAGAAAAAAAACAAGGAAGTCCAGTTGCCTCTTGAAAAAGCACCTTTGGGACAACCATGACCTGGATGACTGAGAATCTCCATAGACAGGTGCCTTCTATGCTTTCTTTTAACCCTTTTAATCATGGAAAACATCAAACATTCTAAGATAGTCTGAATCCCATAATTTTACTTCAGAAAATAAAGGATTTTCAATCCAGTCCTTTCAGTGTTGCTTCTCTTAAGCATCTTCTTATCCTTGTATTAACTTTTGTGTCAGTTATGTAGGCATCAGGGTGATAAATATCAGCTGTTGACCTGTCACTTGTTTAGATGCAAATGTGAGATATTTTCCAAGTAGGTTAAGACAGGATTTGTTTTCAAATTGGGGTATTTGATTTTTGCAGCCCATGGGGAACAGAGATGGGGAGATTGTAGCAGAAAGAGATAAAAGAATCTGTTCTTCCCTTATGTGCATCACCAAAGGGAATTTCTGCTTGAAAATGTGAAAATCTTATAATCTCCAAACCCTGGAAAAGATGGAAATTTCATTAGATAGACTACTTGTTTGCTTTTAAGTCTCAGTGATTTCAATTTAATATAACTTCAGTCTTAATAGATCAATATTTTGTACATGTACACTGCATTTCAAAAACAAATTAAGTATGAATAAGAAATGTGTCTTCATATGCCCTGTGAAAATACCCATAAACCCTGTCTAATTAATGCTTAAAGGAATCATTGGGCATGCCTACTAGTGATTGTATTATTTGCAACTGGTGAGATTGCTTAATAAAACTATCATCGAGTTTCAACTACATTAATTTCAGTGAGGCATGTTTCAAAGTTAATATATTTAAAGTTGAAAGCAAAGTGTTTAAATATGGCTCTACTGTGAGGAAGGTTCTATAGCTTGAGTAACTTTCTAAAACAAATATAGGAATGGAGTATTGATTTGAAATTTCAGTTTGTATCTCTAAATTTTAAAAACACTGCATTTCAATTAATTTTTTGTCAGAGTGCAGTTCTTTAAGATACAACTTCCTTGTCGCCATTATACACTTTTGAGCCTTTGGGAGTAAAGATCTAACACAAAACTGAATACATTGGGATGGGAAATCTTTATTTATGTTCACCATTTCTAGGCCATCCCACTCCCAGTGGATCCTGGGTGGCAAAGAGTAAGGCATCCACACACAATACAATTAAAATAAGCAAAATATATTAAAATAACCCATTGAGAAGAAACTAAATCATAGCACCACTCCCCATTCAGTTTGGATAGAGATGATTTTGGAAATATAAATACATAAACTTAACAAGCATGTATTTTAAAAAATCAATATTTTCAGAACAAAGTCTAGACACTATGAATTACTAAATGCCTGCTGTGTACAATATGCACTTGTATGCACATTTTAGACATCCCCTGCTAAATGGCATGTTTATATGAATCCCTAAATGAAATGAACTTAATACACTTTCTACATTGCCTAAAGTTAAAATGATGTCTTCGTGCATTTGAAAGAATGCTTATTCTCCCTGTGTAGTTGCTTACTGTGTAGTTGCTTACTGATTCAAAATAAGAAAACAATTACTGTGCCTGCTGCCCTAGGACATTTTTGTATGAATGAATAACACGGATTTTAAAGCTTCAAGGACAAATCATTTTGAAACTAACCCTTTTAAAAATTTCTTTGGTGGACATAGTCCCCATGGAGGTGGTTTTCTCATTATGGTTCTCTATTCATTTCAAATGTAAGGGAAAAAATAATACTATAGTCTTTAGTGCTTCTTGTTTATCATGGGAGTGGTTGATACCATGATGATGTTTCTATTTCCTCAAAGAATATAGAAAACATACAGGTATAGTATATTATAGGGCTGCTCTCTTTTTTTATGAGCGATGTCAGTAATGTGTCACAAACCAGAACAGATTCTGAAAGCTATTGGGTTTTAGATATTTTTCAGATGCTCATAGTTTCTATGGCAACATATACAGCTGTTGTCATTCTCAGAAAGCCAATGGGAAAAATGCAAAGAAAGATATTGACAAAAAAACCTTCCTGTTATTAACAGAGTGTCTGGCAGATTGAGTTTTTTTAAAAAAAAAATCTGATAGTGTTTGTGTCCATTCTGTCTGAAAATTACGTATAGCTCAAATATTTACAGTATATTTATTGGTTGATTGACTACAGTATGAGCCATTTTTGACTCCTACCCACACAAAGATAGATTTTGTCCGTGACCATCTATTGATTAATTTATTTGTATCCCAGCTTTATTATTTTTACAAATAGCTCAAGGCAGCAAACATATCCAACGCACCTTCCTCCTCCTCCTCCTTTCCCCACAACAATGGCTCTATGAGATGGGTTGGGCTGAGAGAGAGCGACTGGCCCAAAGTCACCCAGCTGGCTTTCATGGCTAAGGTGGGACTCGAACTCTCAGCCTCTTGTTTTCTAACCTGGTGCCTTAACTACAATCTCTAGCCTGGTCTTTGGGGTCTTCCAACTAGGCACTCATAACTAAGCTGATAATACATTTTTTAATTTGTTCCTTGTATAGAACTTATATCTATAATGCCTTTCCATCTGTTTGATTAAAAGGAGATGTGATAATTCACAATATGCTCTTTCATATAACAGATAGATTAAAAACTTCACTGAGATATGCAAGGCATTCTTGTAGGAGGGTACAAGATAAACCTTTTGGTATTTCTCTTGACTTTTCTCATACTTGGAAGGAGCCCAAGATTTGCTCTTCTCTTGGTGCCTTGAAATGCCAGCATTTTAGAAGCATAAGAAATTGCATTGCCCTTTAAAATATCATTAGTCTATCTCTGAATGATGTAAATATTTGTACATCAGTTTTCTCCAAGTTGGTGTCCTCCAGATGTGTATAGTTTTCAGAATTCTGCAGCCATTTGGAGCTGAAAGCCTTTACATCTGGATACCAAGTTGAGAAAGGCTGGCCTATAATAACTGATAACAGTCCTGTGAGTTCATACAGCAGTCTCTTCCCAATCTTTGTGTGAATCCATTGCAGTTTGAAGCAGTGTCCTGCTTCTGCATGTGAATTGCAAGCAATGGCTCTTCTCAAGTATACTTGTTATATCCACAGAAGTGAGTGGAATTGCTCACCTAACATTTAATGCAGTAAAGTCTAGTTTAATGAGATGTTGCTAAGTTGAGTACATTACATTTGATGTGACTTTCTTAAGGAAGAATAGGCCTGCTTACTTACTTGTTGGTGACTGCTTTATAACAATAATCTAGCATTTACAATATATGTTGACCATATTTTATTTTTAATAGTGAAATAAAGAAAACTACAATGATAGAAAACATTTACTTCAGTTTCAATGAATAGATAGATATAAATACAAATACAGATATAGATATAAAATGTGCATCAAGCCGTGTGGGAAATTAAACCTAGAGAAGAAATTGAAATTCACCTTAGGAGGGTTCTCCCCCCCTTTTTATTCTGATCCTAATCACAGGGTTTCAGTTGTAACAAAACTGAGAAGAATGTCCAATTTTCTAAATTAAAAAAAACCAGCAGAAAACTTTTGGCCTGTGTTTTCTGTACAGAAGTCAAGGTGCACATTTTTTTTGTAAGAGTTCTTTAAAGAGAAAATCTTGACTTGTACCAATTTAGATAATTGTGTGTTGTCATCAATCTCTCCTGAAAATTGTAGGGATGAAATAACCATGTCCATGTAGTTTTGCTTCTCATTTAACTTGTCAACAGATGCTCTTGTGTAGGTGTGAGGGCGGGAGTGAGAAACACTGGAAGGCAGTGTTTTCTGTGGTAAAGCAGCAACTTGCTCTGTATCTGAAAGGAGTTAATCTCATTGTGAGACTTGTTTAGTCATTTGTACTTAAATAACACGAGGAAAAGATGTGGACATACCCAAGAATAAAGCTGTTATAGAAAGAAGTTTTTTGTGTTGTTGAAATGGGATAGCCAGTCTTTGTTTATTTTCTTGTTGGATGCATTTGTGATCAAGAAATATCACAAAGTGATTTAGAGTCTCTGGTAAAGTTACTCTCCTCAACAAAGCTACCTCAAATGGGGTAACTTGCAGAATGCTTGGACCCAGGGGTGAAATCCTCCCGGTTCGCCCGGGCCAGTCCCTCAACTGGAGCTGAAGTGGTGCAGTGGTTAAATGCAGCCATTGCAGGCTGACTGCTAGTTCAACAGTTCAGCTGTTCAAATCTCACTAGGCTCAAGGTTGACTCAGCCTTCCATCCTTCCGAGGTCGGTAAAATGAGGACCCAGATTGTTGGGGGCAATATGCTGAACTCTGTAAACCGCTTAGAGAGGGCTGTAAAGCACTATGAAGCGGTATATAAGAAAAGTGCTATTGCTATTGCTATTGCTATAGCCGATGGAACTGGCGGCGGTCGCAGCGCGGAGCTTCTCCCGCCCGCTTTCCCGGCCCGGCTGAACGCCGCCATTTGGGTTATTTTTCCCTCTGTGCATGCGCGCGCATGCACAGAGGGAAAAATAACCCGAATGATTGTGTTCATCCGGGCCGGGAAAGCGGTGATTGTGTTCAGCGGGGCCGGGAAAGCGGGCGGGAGAAGCTCCGCGCCACGACCGCCGCCAGTTCCATCGGCTATACGCCGAAGGACTGGCCCGGGCGAACCGGGAGTATTTCACCCCTGCTTGGACCCATTATTCCTGAGAGAGTAAAACTCACAAATTTTGATTGTAAAACAACTAGCTTGGACATTATTAAGAAATCTATTTTATATATTTCTAATTTTTTTTAAATTAGTGTATGTATTAATGCTAAAAATATTTGGGTCAGATCAAACAACCTTTTTCTGAGTGATCACTGCCAATATTATCACCTGCAGAAACTCCTATACAGAATTACATTTCCCTCCCCTAAGGATAATCTTGAATGTGTTTCTTGTACATTAAAGGTTAACTCATTATCAAAACCTCTGTGTTTTTCTGCAAATGACTATGTAAGTATCTCTTTATAAAGTAATTATTTCTGCCACATTTAGGTACCATGACACAAGTTTGAAATTTTAAGTTCAGCCTGCTTAAAATACTGTTGTAAGGCCAGAAACACCAGTTTAGGGATAGATAGTTATGGAGAAAATCTGCTTATGCGGTCACTAAGAATTGGCACTGTTACCTTTAATGAGCGATGTTGGACTGGAACAGTTATTAAACCATTAATATGATTACACTTTTCTTCAAAATAATTATTTCATTATGATTTTTATTGTTGTATACAATTTGCAAATCTCACAGTCATATTGGAGAGGGAGGGAGGGTGGAAGTAAGTAAGTAAGTAAGTAAGTAAGTAAGTAAGTAAGTAAGTAAGTAAGTAAGTAAGTAAGTAAGTCATCTTTGTTTGGATTAAAATGTATTGTTGATGTATCAAGAGGAGCAAACAGCAGGCATCTTTGCTTCAAAATATGGATGCATTTGAAATTAGCCACTGTTGAGGAGGAAAGGAAGCTACTTGGAACTGCATTCCTTTCAGAACAAAAGAGAAATACAGGTAGTCCTCAACTTATGACCAAAACTGAGCCCAAAATTTCTATTGCTAAAGTGTTAAGTGAATTTTGCCCCATTTTATGACCTTTCTTGCCATAGTTATTAAGTGAATCATGGCAGGTGTTAAATTAGTAACATAGTTAAGTAAATCTGCCTTCCCCATTGACTTTCCTTGTCAGAAGGTCACAAAAGGTGATCACATGACCCAGGGACATTGCAACATCATAAATAATGAACCAGTTGCTAACAACTAAATTTTGATCACGTGACTATGGGGATGACTACAACAGTCGTGTGAAAAATGGTCATAAGTCATTTTTTTCCATTGAACTGAACCATCACTAAATGAATAGTTGTAAGTTGAGGACTAAAATAAAGGAAGAAAAATAAAAGGTTGTTAGCTTTTTAAAAAGGCCTTTGTTTATTTTTCTTTTTTTCCTGATTTGAATTGCCTGTACTATTTTCTTTGTTTTCATTTGTTTTTTTCTCCTTTTTGTAGTTTTTTCCTTCCCAACACAGCTATTTCTTTCCTCCTTGTTCCATCTTCATCTTTTTTTCCCTGTTTTTATTGAAAGCTAGAAAGTGGATATAAATCTATGTGTTAGTATTGTTTCTCCTGTGCGCTGCTAAGGAGAGTCCAAGCATGGGAACAAACTCTGGTCGGTTGTTAGGGACTGAGTTTAAATTTAGCTTGAAGTATGCCCTCTATCTGCTTTACTAGTCAGTTTTCAAAACTCAGTTGTGTAGAAGGGACGTTAGTGATTTTTCTCCAGTTTCCTGATTTTTTAAAACAACTGACCTTTTCCAGCTTGGACTCTCCTTCAGCTGGGATTTCTCTTCCACCTATTGAGGGCGTTTTCAAGGTTGCCTCGTTGCCCTAGGACGCTATTGCTGCCTGTGGTGTGCAGGTTAGCTGGTACGCCGGCGAGAACCGCCACCGCCTTGCTTCTGAGGCAGCCGGAGTCCCTGCCCCACATGGGCTAAACTCTTTACGAGTGGAGTAGAGCATTTGCAGCAGCGAGGGTTCGCCTCTCCTCTGCAGCCGGCTTGGCCATGGTGACATTTTCGGTGGTTTCCAGTGATTCCGGGCAGGTCTCTTCTTCGGCTGCCAGCCTTCTCCGCCATTGCTTGAGGCCGCGAGGCTCGTTTCGCCTCGGTTTCTGATGGTGGCCATTTTGTTAATCTTCGAGCTGCCTGTTGCCAGGCAGACTTCATGGTGGCCATCTTGAGAGTCACTAAAAGGTTTCCTGGGCACTGAGTGTTCCGGTGGCCATTTTGGAAGCTGTTCCGATGTCAAGGCTTCCGATCGCCATTTGAAAACTGACTAGTAAAGCAGATAGAGGGCGTACTTCAAGCTAAATTTAAACTCAGTCCCTAACAACCAACCAGAGTTTGTTCCTAGGCCTGGACTCTCCCTGCAGCACACAGAGAAAACCGTTCAGGTAAGTCAACGCCTCATCTCAATATGTTCTGAGAAAGATAATTGATATTTGCAGATGGGAATTAGTTAATTGATTTTATAAATGTGGTACCTGACTTTACAGGCAATTAATTTTAATTAGTAGTTAATAACTTAATATGAGAGCCAGTTTGGTGTAGTAATAAAGGTATCAGGCTGGAATCTTAAGCCTGATTCTTAAGCCAGCTGGGTGACTTTGGGCCAGTCACTTTCTCTCAGCCCTAAGAAAGAAAAAATGGCAGTTTCTGAAAATCTTGCCAAGAAAACTTCAGCAACTTGCCCAAGCAGTTGCCAAGAATCAACACTGACTCAAAGTCACCAACAAACATACAAACAAATTTAATATAGTGGATGTTTTCTTCTGGGCCTACCCTTTTTTTAGGAATATGGCTTCTGGCAAACACACACAGACCCTACAACTAATGCTGTTGCAAACTCTTGGATGGGGAAAATCCCAGGCTGGTTTCAGATGGAGCTCCAGAAGTTCATATAAATTTTGCCTAGAGTCCAAACCACTTGTTTGTCCTGATAGACAGCAGTTCTAAATGACTAAGGCAGGGGTGTCAAACTCATGGCCCGTGGGCTGGATGCGTCACGCACTGGCCAAGCCCACGCCCGGTTTAGCGAAGGGGGAAAAGTCACGATACGTCATGTGATGATGCCATGACAACGCGAGTTTGACACCCCTGGACTAAGGCATCTGCTTGTTTGACATTGTACAAGAGTTGAGGCAAAAAACAGCAGTTCCCAGACCAGAGATGGCTGTTAATTACAGGTCATTCTTGCTTAACAACTGATCACCTAGGAATCATTCAAATTAGAACAAACTCCAAAAAAGGTACTTATGATCCATATTTGAAGTTCTGACATCTAGTTCCCCACCAGCCCTGTGATCAGATTTTGAGAACTCAGTAACCATCCCACATTTGCATTTGTTTGCAGCATCCTGCAGCCATGCAACCTCAATTTTTTTTCTTTTCAGAAACTGACTTCCGGTTTCTGGCAAAAAATGCCTATTATGAGAGCAAGTTTGCTTAGTGCAGTGGTTCTCAACCTTCCTAATGCCGCAACCCGTGCCCCGCCCCTGTGCCCCCACCGTAACCCCCGCCACCACCATTTGGGTTCTTTTACCCTCTGCGCATATGCAAAGCGTTCTGCGCATGCGCAGAGGGTAAAAGAACCCAAATGGCGGCGTCCGGGCGAAGTCTCCCGACCCCTGTGAAAGGGTCATTCGACCCCCAAAGGGGTCGCGACCTCCAGGTTGAGAACCGCTGGCTTAGTGGTTCCCACAAAAAAAAAGTCATGAAATTATGTTGGTCACGTGATGACCCATGTAACACCATGTTTAGTACCCATGGTACTGAACTTACGATCATAATTCCAGACTCAAATATGATCACAAGTCCAAGACAACCTGAAACATACAACTGCTCAGCTTCAAAGGCCATCAAACTCTGTAGCAAATATTCCTTAATTGGGAAGGACATGCAAAAGAAGCCAGAGGTTATATAAACTCAGTATAACTTGGCAATGGCAGTGGGCAAATGGCTGTTGTACAACAAAGATTCTAATATAGTCATACTGTGAAATCCCTGGTTCTCTCTGAGCTTGATTATTTGTTGCAGACATTTCATACCCAACCAGGTAACATCATAAGTCATCAGACAATAGGAGGGGAGGGGGGAGAGGGGAGGGGAGAGGAGAGGAGAGGAGGACAATATTCTTTATTGGCCAAGTGTTATTGGATACAAGGAATTTGTCTCAGGTGCATAAGCTCTCAGTGTATGTACAAATAAAGTGATAAATCATAAATCATAAGATATAATAATCATTAATCATAAGATACAACCAACAAAGTGCTAGTCATAAGACACCAATAGGAGTAGGTAATAGGAAAGATTAGAAGGATAATGGTAATACAGTCCTACCACATAGTTAGATATCCTTAGGCATAAGACAGTGCTGTGGGAAATTATGTGTTTAGCAGAGTGATGGCATGTCTTTGTGTGTTTTGCCTTGCAATGCCCTATAGTGGCATCCTGAGGGGAGAAGTTTAAACAGTTTATGTCCAGACAGGTATAGAAGTATAAATGACAGACTCATACAGAGGATGTTACTTTTACATTATGTAGTTGGGCAGTAAAACCTCTGCAAGCATACGAACAAGCTCTGAGAGCACCAAAAATTCTACCATTCAGCTTGAGCTACAGATATTCTCTTCTTTTGGGTAGCTTGATTGTGTCTGGATTTTCAATCAACTCAAGCGGAGGAAGAATTGGCATCTGCAAGGGGAGTGGGAATGGCAAAAGGGGAAAATGACATGATATGCCTCATGATGTAATGTTTCTTGCCAGAGTGGTTAAGTGAATCACTACAATCAATAAGTTAGTAACATGATTGTTAAGTGAATCTGGCTTCCCCATTGACCTTGCTTGTCAGAAGCCACAAAAGGGGAACACATGACCCCAGACACTGTGACTGTCATAAATATGAGTCAGTTGCCAAGTATCTGAATGTTGATCACGTGACCATGGGGATACAGCAAAGGTCGTAAGTGTGAAAAACGGTCATAAGTCACTTTTTTCAGTGCTGTAACTTTGAATGGTCACAAAATGAACTGTTGTAAGTCGAGTGTAATATGTCATTTGGTAACGATGTCATGAGACATGTGATATCTTTTTGGCTTGTTATGGACACATGCTGTGGAATTGTACTACTGTATGCTGTGAAGTGTTAAAGAGATCTGTTGAGGCCTAGTGAAATTGCATGACATAATAGTCCCTGTAGCGTCCTCGGGAGCCCTGGATACTGAGAGCGGCTCAGCTGATTGGCTGAGGTCCCGCCGGCTCCGAGCGGGAAAATCCGAGAGCTGCCATTGGCTGCCGCGGCTGACAGCTCCGTATAAATAGCTGTCAGACCGCGGCTGAGGCAATTCTGCTGTTCCTGTTCTAGTGTTGTTATCTGTTCAATAAACCGAGTTTCTTCGAGACAAGCCTCCGCCTGTCATTTACTGTGGCGCCAGATTTAACAAGTGGCGACGAGGGTGCAGACGATTTCCGTGACCCTCCTAGCTGCCAAATCTGCGCTCAGGAGCTTGTCCGCGGCCGCCAATGGCCCGCAACGGATCCAGCCCGTCTTCCTTCACAGCCTTCTGCCCGACTGAGGAAACCTGGGATGCCTACCTTGAAAGGTTTGACTGTTTCCTTCAGTGCAACGACCTAACTGATATTACCGATGCCCGCAAACGGGCTTTCTTCCTCAACTCGTGCGGCCACCAAATGTTTAACACCGCTAGGGCGTTAGTGGCTCCCGCGATCGTTAACACTGTCCCTTGGCTTGATCTGCTAAAAATCCTGAGGGATCATTACTCCCCCGCACCTTCCCGCATAGCCCGCCGTTTTGCTTTCCAGCAACGGCTGCAGAAGGAGGGGGAGAACATCACGCAGTACATGGCATCCCTCAGAAATGCTGCCTTAAAGTGCGACTTCCCCAACCTAGACGATTCCTTGCTGCAGCAATTGGTCTGCGGGGTCAGAGACATCCGCCTGCAGCGTCGCCTTTTGGCCAGGACGGAGCTGACCCTCGCCATGGCTCTCGATGAGGCACGCGCTGCAGAAATGTCAAGCACGTCGGCCGCCGAGATCAACAGGTTCCAGCCCATCGGAACTCAGCCTGCAGGCATAGAACCTGTCCATTTTCAACGCGAGGAACCCATCTCCGAGCCAACAGGGGACACCGCCGTCTGCCGCATCCAAACATCCGCGAGGAACCGCCGCCCTACACAAGCCTCACAGCCGCCTGCGCCCCAGCCTTTCCAGGCGCCGCCTTCCCGCAGGCCTGGCATGCCTGTCTGTCTCAGTTGTGGAGACCGGCACCCCAGAAGCTCCTGCCGTTTCCGAACGGCCACCTGCCGCCGCTGCGGCCGCTACGGTCACCTTGCCCGCGTTTGCCGCTCCAGCCCTGCCGCCGCTGTCCCTTCAGCACCTGGCCGCCGCCCTCAAGAAAACCAGCACGACGCCTGTTTCGCGATGCGCCTGCCTGACGATTGCCCTGCTGAGGAGGTCTACCTGGCTTCTGGTGGGGGCGGGCATAAAAAAATTTTTCTCTCTGTTTCCATAGCTGGGGCACCTTGCACAATGGAAGTGGACACTGGCTCTTCTAGGACAATCATCTCCTGGGCCACCTTGAAACGCCTGGTGCCTTCCTTCTCCCAGACTGCCTTGAAACCTTGCCTTCTCAGACTGAGGGACTATCAGGGCAATGCCATCCCAATCTTGGGTCAGGCAACCCTGTTGGTTGAAAAGGGCTCTTTTGCTGGCCCTCTAACATTGGTGGTGGTTTCTGGTTCCCTCCCTTCCCTACTAGGGGTGGATTGGTTTGATGCACTGGGACTCTCCCTCTCTGGGATTCACACCACTATGTGTGAGGACTCCTCTGACCTTTTCCATGAATTTGCTGATGTCTTTGATAACACCCTTGGTACCTACGTGGGCACCCCCATATCCCTTAACCTGAATCCAAACGTTGCTCCCATCCGCTTAAAGCCCAGGCGTGTCCCCTTTGCATTGAAACCTAAGGTGGATGCGGAGCTGGATAAGCTAATAGCCCAGGGGGTCTTAGAGGCCACAGACCATGCAAAATGGGAGACCCCCATAGTGGTGCCCCTTCGCCCAGATGGGTCTATCAGGATTTGTGGGGACTACAAGTGTACCCTCAACAAGGCCTTGCAAGACCACCCCTACCCTGTCCCTGTCGTGCAACACTTACTCCATTCTCTGGGAAGGGGCAAGCTCTTCGCCAAACTGGATATGGCCCAGGCTTACCAGCAGCTCCCGGTGGATGATGCCACCGCCGAGGCTCAAACAATAGTTACCCACCGGGGAGCTTTCCGCTGTCGCCGTCTCCAGTTTGGCGTAAGTGTAGCCCCTGGCCTATTCCAGAATGTAATGGAGCGGCTACTGGGGGGGCTACCCGGGGTAGTTCCCTATTTCGACGACATCCTGGTCTCAGCCCACGACAGGCCCCAACTCCTAGAGAGGGTTCGAAACGTCCTGCTACGTTTCAGGCAGGCTGGCCTACGCTTGAAGAAAAGCAAGTGCCAGATTGGGGTGCCCAGGGTCGAATTCCTGGGCTACTCCATAGACTCTGAGGGAATCCACCCCACCCCTTCCAAAGTACAGGCAGTTAAGCAAGCCCCCGCCCCTTCAAACAAAACCGAGCTGCAGGCTTTTCTGGGGCTTTTGAATTTCTACAATGTTTTCCTCCCCCACAAGGCCACTGTCGCGGAGCCATTGCATCGCCTCCTCGACGCCCACCAACCCTGGCACTGGGGCCAGGAGGCACAGAAGGCATTCAACCAAGTCAAGCAACTTTTAACATCAGACGCTGTCTTGGTACAATATAGCCCAGATCTGCCCCTGACTCTTACAGCCGATGCCTCAACTTATGGCATCGGGGCAGTTCTAAGCCACATACAGCCCTCAGGTAAAGAGGCCCCTGTCGCCTTCTTCTCACGCACGCTCTCTACCACTGAGCGTAATTACAGTCAAACCGACAAAGAGGCTCTCGCACTCGTGGTTTCCGTAAAGAAGTTCCACGATTACCTCTATGGCAGGCCATTCACGCTGGTCACAGACCACAAACCCCTGCTAGGCATCCTGGCTGGGGATCGCCAGACCCCACAATTTATTTCGCCCAGGCTCTCCCGGTGGGCGGAATTCCTAGCCGGGTACTCTTACAAGCTAACATACAGGCCTGGCCTCTCAATCACAAATGCTGATGCCCTCAGTCGGTGCCCTCTCCCCATTTCTGTCCTGGATCCTGCCCCCACCTCGGAGGTCATGCTCATAGAGGACCTAGGCCTTCCAATTTCGGCCTCAGATATTGCCACTCATTCCTCTGGTGACCCTATCCTCCGCCAGGTCCTTGACTGGGTAAAGAGGGGCTGGCCATTGGGTAAGGCAGACCCCTCGTTCCAACCTTTTCGGGTGCGACAGTTAGAACTGTCCACTAACAAGGGCTGTCTCCTCTGGGGTAACAGAGTAATAATTCCTCCTTCCCTTTATGAACCCATACTCAGACAACTCCATGATAGCCACCCTGGCATTTTTCGCATGAAGGCGCTAGGTAGAAGCTATGTCTGGTGGCCAGGCATGGACCAGGCCATCGAGCGGTGGGTGGCTCAGTGTCCGGTTTGCCAAGCATCACGGCCGGCGCCCCCCATTTCCCCACCCAGAGTTTGGGAGAACCCCAAGGGTCCTTGGTCGAGAATCCATCTTGATTTTGCCGGCCCATATCTGGGAAAGCAGTTCCTGATCCTAGTTGATGCCTATTCAGGGTGGATGGAGGTAGAATTAATGCCAACCACCACGGCTGAAGCCTTAGTACACATTCTACTAAGGTGGTTTGCCACCCATGGCCTTCCAGACCTTCTGGTGTCAGATAATGGCCCTCAATTTACGTCCGCCCACTTCCAAATGTTCCTGGTGGCCAATGGCATCCGCCAGGTCCTGACTGCCCCTTGGCACCCTGCCAGCAATGGCAGGGCGGAAAGGGCCGTTAGGACAGCTAAGGAAACACTCAAAAGGCTCAACACCCCCAACTGGAGAGACAGAGTGTCTCAATTCTTGCTGGCCCAGCACTCCACTCCTTGCCCCATAACTAATCGTAGTCCAGCTGAGGCCTTAATGGGCAGACGCCTAAGAACGGTACCTGACCGCTTGCATCCTGACTACTCCCCAGAAAGCCAGCACCCCCAGACTGGCCGGCCTAGGTTATTCAGGGAAGGCAACTTGGTGTTTGCTAGGAATTTCGGGGGGGATCCCAAATGGCTGCCAGGCAAGATAACTGAAGTAATGGGCCCCTGTTCCTACAGGGTCGTGCTAGCCGATGGCCGAACATGGAGGCGGCACATAGACCAGCTGCGGAGCCTCCTGAGGTGGATTTCCCTCCGGCCGCGGCCACCGCCGCACAACCACCTTCCAGACCAGTTTCCCCGGTGACTCGCGAAGCGCACGTCCTACCTGCCACGTCAGGGGTTGCCGACCTGGAGCCGCCGGGGCCATCTGCCATTCCGCCGCCTGTAGAGGCCGTCCCCGAACTCACCACCAGCTCGGAGGCCGCTCCTGCTTCCGCCTCCCAGGAGATCCGTCGCTCGACTCGCACGCGCAGGTGCCCAGCGTACTTGGACGCCTACGTATGTGCTTGTCAGGTGGGGAGGGGTGTAGCGTCCTCGGGAGCCCTGGATACTGAGAGCGGCTCAGCTGATTGGCTGAGGTCCCGCCGGCTCCGAGCGGGAAAATCCGAGAGCTGCCATTGGCTGCCGCGGCTGACAGCTCCGTATAAATAGCTGTCAGACCGCGGCTGAGGCAATTCTGCTGTTCCTGTTCTAGTGTTGTTATCTGTTCAATAAACCGAGTTTCTTCGAGACAAGCCTCCACCTGTCATTTACTGTGGCGCTGGATTTAACAGTCCCAGTTTAGGATGGCAGTTTTAAAGATCTGAATTGATATAGCCAGAAATAGAATGTACAAAACTCTGAACATCAGATAACCTCTTCTAATAAATAACACTTTATGAAGCATGAACAACCTGTTATATGTATACCTGTAATTAAAATCCTATGAATTTACAAGCCATCCAACCTTAGCTCACTTGCAGTTCTTTGAGTTCCAAATTTAACTTTTCCTAGATATCATTATTTCCTGCCTTTAAGTAATGGCTTTATAATAATATCCTTTTAGTCTTGCATCCAAGCTCAATAATGCATTGATTATAATCATTTCTGACCTACAAAGTCCTTAATAATGTATGCTTAACTGTTGCTGATCTTTTTCTACGATCTGCCTATAATGCAGGCTGCTATTTATGCATGCCATTTTAGTTGAACCACTTTAAAGCTGGCACAGTTGAGATGGTACTGGAATTTTTTTCACATTTCTTTTTTCCAATATGAACCCTGTTGAATATTTTTCTGAAACAAAAAAGCCTTTTCCCCTGATATAACTATACCTGTATTTAACCCAACTAGACCTCAACCACTGGCTCTTTTTAAAGCAGCAGCAGTTAGAATCTTATAATTAAAACATACTCAGTGATCTCTTGACTCTTTCAGCACTCAGTCAGGTAAAAGTTTTTTTCTTTTAAACAGACTAATTAAAATGCATGTTTTTATTTTCTTATGAAACTGTACATTCTTGCGATCCTATTGGATTTCTTAGGAATAAAGCCTTAGTCATGACTAGACAGGGTTTGAATTGAATTCCTAGTAAACTTTTCCAGCTCTCTATTCCTGACAGTTCTCAGCACTCAAACCTGCAGAAGACCACTGTCTTGTGGTCTCCTCATTAGCAGCAGCCATTTGGAGCACATGTGGACAATTTTCTGTCCTTTTCTTCTCCTGAGAGGTTTTGAAGAACTGGTCTACTCACCAGTTCATATTTTTTTTGGTCATAGTCACTAGCTCAGCTTTCACAGAGATGTCTTCACTCTGCCATTCCTTCCTCAGAAGTCCCTGTTCCATCAGTATGTTGTGTCCAAACTTCTTAGACTACTATATCATACTAATTTCATACTGAAATTTCAAATTTCAGTAACAGTTTATACATTATAGCAATTACATGTTTATCATTTGTACATAGTTCAAGTTCACATTCTTTTATTGCTTCATCCAAAGGATGAAGAAAATGTATGTATTTGTAGAGACTGTGTATTTTCTAAGGAGCA
Source organism: Diadophis punctatus similis (assembly GCA_023053685.1). NCBI lineage: Eukaryota > Metazoa > Chordata > Lepidosauria > Squamata > Dipsadidae > Diadophis > Diadophis punctatus. The sequence goes on along the minus strand of JALIGW010000005.1, from coordinate 20,060,984 downwards.
GTATGTTGCTTTACAAGGATTTACTCAGCTATGGACCACAATTTGGGAAAGGTTAATATTTATTGTAAGGGAACTCATTTTCTGATATGGGGTCTTACTTAGCATAAAATGGGGTTATTCAAGCAAACAAAGGGCATATTTGCAGATCTAGAGAAACTCTTTTAAGATTTGTAGGAAAAATGCAAATAAGCAAACAATACCTAAATAGTAAGGCCTAATTCAACCCAATTCTCAAACGGTTCAGTGAGGTCTGAACATGCTGGAGTGGTGCAGTGGTTAAATGCTGCGACTGCAGGCTGACTGCTAGTTCAGCAGTTCAGGTGTTCAAATCTCACTAGGCTCAAGGTTGACTCAGCCTTCCATCCTTCCGAGGTCGGTAAAATGAGGACCCAGATTGTTGGGGGCAATATGCTGAACTCTATAAACCGCTTAGAGAGGGCTGTAAAGCACTGTGAAGCGGTATATAAGTAAAGTGCTAAAGTGCTATTGCTGGACAGCTGTCTGTTGCATAGGTGAACAGATGAAAAATAAAATGGAATTGTAAAACTGAATGAACTCGTATATTTGTTTATTCAAATACAGATATTATAAATTAAGTAGTAACCAACTGGCAGTCAGAAGATATGACGAAAATTCTTTAATTTCACAATACAGACAGATTTACCCATAGTTTCAATTGGGAAAATGTGACAATCCTAGACCAGGCCAAGTCCGAAAATGCCAGGGAATTTCTAGAAGCCTGGCACTCTGACAGATCAGCCATCAATAGACACATAGACATTAACAACATCTATAGACTGCAAAAGAGACAATCAACCAGCCTAAAAGAGAAAAAGACTCCAGCACCTCTCCACCAATAATCGGCACCCAGATCAGCATAGATTAACTCCCAAGGTCAACTTCAGACCAACAATCAAGTAAGCCATACCCCAATCAAGAAACTGCCAAAGAACCATCAGTAAACAACCCAACAAAAGAATCCCTAAGACCACCCATATCCACACAAACCGGCAAGACACCAGAATGTAAACTGACAGCAAACAGGAATCCTTACTAGCACTGATGATGTTATCTAGTTAGGGTAATTAAACAAGCAAGCTCAGAGAGCACCAAGGACCCATCAGTAACAATTCAGTTAAATGGTCTAAATAAATATTAAAGTTGTCTATTCCTCCTTGAAGAAAATGATGGTGGTGTTATTGTTGTTGAGTATGGTATGAACCAGAAGAATTTCACAGGGCAACATTTGTTTTAACTCCCTCTTTCTAATAATGGATATTCACTTTTTTAAATTAAATTTTATTGATTTTCAACATTTTTCTTTAAAAATAACAATTTCCATATTTCCTAAAGCATTTCTACAATCATACACAGTATTTTCATTTTCACATATTCCTTATTACAGTTAGATTCTATATCGCTTATCTTAATTACACATATAGTTTAATTTACATATTTACATTTTACAATCTATAATTTCACTCTTTCTTTTCTTCCCTTCTTAATTTAATCCATTTGTACCATTTTTCCCAGATATTGTAGTAATCCGAATCACTTTGGCCCCTTAAGTACATTGTTAATCTTTCCATTTCTGCACACTCATAGATTTTTTTAACTATTATATTTTCTGGAGGTATTTCAGTATTCTTCCAAAATTGTGCGAAGGTTATCCTAGCTGCAGTTGTGATGTGGAGGACTAAGTACTTAATATCTTTGTGGTAATCTTTTTTAAATATGCCGAGGAAAAATAGTTCTGGAGTGAATTCTAATATCTCATTGAATATTTCTGATAGCCATTTATGAATTGTGTTCCACGAGGCAAATTAGGACAAACTTGAGAATCGTATTAAACATTTTGGAATACTACGAAGCGCATCCAGAAAGGCAAACAGCCCTTGTCTTCCTGGATGTGCAGAAAGCGTTTGACAACGTTGATTGGCAGTACATGAAATTACTAATTAAAAAAATGGAATTCGGCGACAATTTTTTTAAAATGATAGAAACAATATACTCTTCTCAATCTGCCAAGGTAATAATGAATGGAAGTGTAACCAAAACTTTTCAGATAAATAAGGGAGTAAGACAGGGACGTCCATTGTCGCCTCTACTTTTTATACTGCCTTTGGAAATACTACTAAATAAAATTAGGGACAATTCGGACATTAAAGGAACGAAAATCAAAAGAGAAAATTACAAAATACAAGCATTTGCGGATGACTTAGTATTTTTTCTGGAAGATCCGCATGAATCTGGAATAGCCTTATTCAACGAAATAGAAAAATATGGAGTAATAGCCAGACTAAAAATAAACAAACAAAAAACTAAATTATTGACTAAAAATATGACAAGGAAACAAGAGGGACAATTAGGAAAAGAATTAGGCCTACAAGTAGTGAAGAAAATCCAATATTTAGGTATTAATTTAACAAACAAATGCTCATCTATAAAAGATAATAATTATAAAAACCTGGTACATCAAATAGAATTAGAGCTTAAAAAATGGGAAAAACTACAAATTTCTTTTTTAGGCCGAATAGCTATCATTAAAATGAATATTTTGCCCAAACTATTATATTTATTTCAGACAGTTCCAATTAAATTAAACGCTAAATTTTTTGCAAATCTGAATAGGATAACCACCAAATTTATTTGGCAACACAAAAAATCAAGAATTAAAATTATCGACCTACAAGACAGTAAAAGTAGAGGCGGCTTTGGACTCCCGGACTGGAAATTATACTACACCGCAGCATCTTTGGTATGGATAAGAGACTGGATCAATTTAAATAATAACCGTATTCTAACTTTGGAAGGCCACGATTTGCTTATGGGGTGGCATTCATGCCTATGGAATAAAGGGAATATATCAAAATTTTTCCGGAGACATGCAAGTAGAGACGCGCTCATTACAACCTGGCAAGAAATAAAAAGAAAACACTATATTAAAATTCCAAATTGGCTTTCGATAACAGAGGCAATTATATATCCAAATACAACTGATAAGAGTAAAAAGGTAAAATATAAAGACATATTGGATGGAATTGGTAAATTAAAAGACAGAGATGAACTACAAAGACTAAATATAAACATAGACTGGTGGCCCTACTCGCAGATAAAATCTAGATACAAGACAGATATAGAAGAATACGGAATTGAATTGGAATCCAAACCATTAGATAAAATATTGATTGGCCCAGAAAACAAAATTATTACAAAATTATATAACTATTTATTGCAGCAGGAAAGATTTGAAGATATTGTAAAAGGTCCTATGATAGCATGGGCCCAGAACATAGGACATAACATCGACTTGGCAGATTGGGAACAGATATGGAATAGAAATCTTAAAATATCTAGGTCAGTAGCATACAAAGAAAATTTTTACAAAATGAGTTATAGATGGCATTTAGCCCCAATTAGACTTGCAAAAATTTATCCAAATTTGAATCCTATATGCTGGAAATGCAAAAAAACACAGGGTACCTTCTTTCACATGTGGTGGCTGTGCTCAGAAACAAAAATTTTTTGGATATTCACTTTTTAATGCATTGTTATATATTCTTGTTCAAGCTTTGTGCAAAATTAACATTTCATTTCTGAAGCCGAGAGAGGAGATGCGTCTTATCCACATGAAGTACCAGCTAGTTATAAGTCCTTAACAAAGTGACTCCCACATTTGAAAAGAAAATCCTCTTTAGCTTCAGACGGCTCCTATCAACTACAAAAATCAATATTTAACTCAGCACGTGGCTAATACCTGTAAGCAAATCATTTCTAAAAATGTGCAACTCACAAAAGCTTTTTAGGCTCTTTTGCTCAGCATCTGGGCTGTTCTGCGTGGTTCATCATAGGAAGTCCATTGCCCTCCCCAGCGGGTGGACCCCATGTTATAATCAAGTGAGGGAAAGAGGCACTTGCTAAATTCCCTTCCACTTTTCAAATTAGGGGCTTAAAGTATAAACAAGCAGGGTCTGTGCTATGTGTATACCTTTGGTCTGTAACAATGCATTTGGAACTAATATTTAACATGGGATAACCTGACAGCCAGTCAATTTAAATCAGTTTAGAGACACAATTTCTTCATAGAGGTAACAGCCTCTCTTGTCACAGTGCCCCAGGAAGTTTAAAGACCATTAGAATTGACTTTCTAGCCAATATACCACTTATAACGTTAATTAAAATGCACTATCTTGATCCTAAAAAGTTTTATTGTTTTGCTTATTGTTCAGTACAGGTAGACTTTGACTACAGTTCCTTTAGTGACTTTTCAAAATTACAACGGCGCTGAAAAAAAATGATTTATGACCATTTTTCACACTTATGACCACTGCAGCATCCGCACGGTCATGTGATCAAAATTCAGAGGTTTGGCAACTGACTCATATTTATGACGATCGCAGTGTCCCAGGGTCATGTAATCTCTTTTTTTTGCAACTTTCTCACAAGCAAAGTCAATGGGGAAGCCAGATTCACTTTACAACCGTGTTACTAATTTAACAACTGATTCAGTTAACAACCGTGACAAGAAAGGTCGTAAAATGGGGAAAAATTCACTTAACAAATGTTTCACTTAGCAACAGAAATGTTGGGCTCAATTGCGGTCGTAAGTTGACTACTTGTATAACAAAAGAGGGTTGGGGTGAGGAGGGGGGTGGGGACATCATATTAGAGCTGTAAACAAAGGGCTTCTTCAGAGAATATAAACTACTCTCCTTGAATAAAAAAGGTAGATGATTTTGAAATACATACTGTGTTTTTTGGAGTATAAGACGCACCTTTTCCCCCCTAAAAGAGGGTGAAAATCTGGGTGCGTCTTATACACCGAATGTAGCCCCGCCCAGCTTCTGAAACCGAGCTTTGCAAGGCTGAAAAAGCAGCCTTTCAAACCGAGCTTTGCAAGGCTAAAACAACCTCTCAAACCGAGCTTTGCAAGCCTGAAAACAACCTTTCAAACCGAGCTTTGCAAGTCTGAAAAAGCAACCTTTCAAACGGAGCTTTGCCAGGCTAAAACAACCTCTCAAACCAAGCTTTGCAAGGCTGAAAACAACCTCTCAAACCGAACTTTGCGAGGCTGAAAAAGCAGCCTTTCAAACGGAGCTTTGCAAGGCTAATATACCTCTTCCAGGCTGTTTGCTAAGGACGCTAGCCAGATGGATACTGGTAGGCAGATTTTTTTTTATTATTTTCCTCCACAAAAACTAAGGTGCGTCTTATACTCCGGTGCGTCTTATAGTCCAAAAAACACGATACATTAACTTAGATGGGTTTTTTTTAATGTAAGACAAGCATTAGAAATCTGAATTTCCTAGAACTCCAAATGAGGAATTCTCCTCTACCCGGCTAAACTTGGGCTGTTTGCCTATTGCTTTAGCAACAGTGGAAATGCTTCCCCCCCACTTTCTTTTTCTGCTTCAGGCAATATTATACAAATAGGAGAAAAAGCATATCAGGGAGCCAGTTTGGTCTAGTAGTGGTTAAGGCACCAGGTTAGAAAACAGGAAATTGTAAGTTCAAGTTTGTTTGTTTGTTTGTTTGTTTATTTGTTTGTTTATTTATTTTGTCAAGTACATGTTGGTAATATACATAGATAAAACATTGTTTGTATACAAAGATGGGTACTGATAAGCGGGAACGTTAGGACAGGGACGGTAGGCACGCTGGTGCACTTATGCACGCCCCTTACTGACCTCTTAGGAATCGGGTGAGGTCAACAGTGGACAGTCTAAGGGTGAAGTTTTGGGGGTTTGGTGACGAAACCACAGAGTCAGGTAGTGAGTTCCAGGCATTTACCACTCTGTTGCTAAAGTCGTATTTTCTACAGTCAAGTTTGGAGCGGTTCACTTTGAGTTTGTATCTGTTATGTGCTCGTGTATTGTTGTGGTTGAAGCTGAAGTAGTCATTGACAGGAAGGACGTTGTAGCAGATAATTTTATGAGTTATGCTTAGGTCGTGCCGAAGGCGACGTAGTTCTAAGCTTTCTAAGCCCAGGATTTCAAGTCTGGTTGCGTAAGGTATTCTGTTGCGAGTAGAGGAGTGGAGGACTCTTCTTGTAAAGTATCTCTGGACACTTTCTAATGTATTTACCGTGTTTCCCCGAAAATAAGACATGTCCCGAAACTAAGCCCCACAGGGCTTTTTCGGGACATGCCTTGAAATAAGCCCCCCCCGAAAATAAGCCCCCCCCACTACTTCCGGGGGAAAGGGGGGGGGACATGCCGGGAGCCGCTCTTTTTGCGGCGGCACTCTTTTGGCCCCGAAAGAGAGAGAGAGAGATCTCTCAAGAAGTTTCCCTGCAAAGACCTGCTGAAAAGAGAAGCCGCGAACTTCCAGACGCTGGTAAAGTGAGCGCCTCGCAGCCCGGCCCTCCCCTGCATTCCCCCCCAAATTGATTATCTTACCAGCGTCTGGAAGTTCGTGGCTTCTCTTTTCAGCAGGTCTTTGCAGGGAAACTCCTTCAATGTAAAGGAGAAGTTATCGCGAGTGCAACCAATTAACAACTTTTCGCACTCGCGAGAACTTCTCCTTTACATTGAAGGAGTTTCCCTACAAAGACCTGCTGAAAAGAGAAGCGGCGAACTTCCAGACGCTGGTAAGATAATCAATTTGGGGGGGAATGCAGGGGAGGGCCGGGCTGCGAGGCGCTCACTTTACCAGCGTCTGGAAGTTCGCTGCTTCCCTGTCACCGCCTTCCTCACTCACGTCGCGCCCCGCCCCATCCCCCGCCCGGTGGTCAAAGTCCTTCAAAGCATTTTAAAGGGATCCGTTTTGCCTGCCATGAAGGGAACCAATGTTCCCCGAAGAAAAGGAGGCAAGCATTGGTTCCCTTCATGGCAGGCAAAACAGATCCCTTTAAAATGCTTCGATGGACTTTGAAGCATTTTGAAGGGACACCCTCCTACCTCGATCGCGTTCTTCGATCTTCTCTCCACGGCAGCCCATTCTGAAAGAGAATGCCTCACGAGTTGGAGAACTTTGAAAGCCTCTCAAGGCGTTCTCTTTCAGAATGGGCTGCCGTGGAGGGAAACCTCAGAGCTGTCAAACTCCAGTAAGTGGTGCGTTTCGCGGTTCTGCGGAGTTTGGAGCTTTGGGGCGAAGGATGGGGCGGGGCGGCGAGCGAGCGACCGAGGTGGCAGCAGAAGGGGCAGCAGAAGAGCGCGGAGCCCAAGAGCGGGTCAGCAGGAGCCCCGAGTAGAAAGCGCCGGCTGCTGTGCCCAGGCGGAACGGCTCCCCCTTGAGTTCGGAGCCCAGCGAAAAGCACTTGAGACCCACCGGGGCGGCGCTCAGCGCGCAGGCAAGCAGGAGGTAGCTGGAGAGCGCGGCGCAGGCTCCCACTTCATCCTCCGCGTCTCCTCCGCTGCCTGCGCCTCCTCCTCCCTGCCTCGCCTCCTCCGCCTCCCTTCTGTCCTCCTCCTCCCGTGTCCTCCTCGCCGTCATCGGCCCTTGCCGGGGAGGCGGCCGCCACGTGTTGCGGGAACATAATGCTGGGGATGGCAGTGGCGAGAAGGGAGAGTCCCGAATGCGCCGCCACCGGTGCCGCCGTTGCTCTGGCTGCTACCGGCACAGCGGCCGCCGCTGTCACCGCTGCTTCCTCTCTGCAGGCAGCCGGCAAGAACGGCTCACGCACCAGCTTTTTCCTCCCCGCCCTGCTTCCTCCTGCTCTCTCTTATTGAAGCGGCTGCTGCGGCTGCTGCTCTCTTGCTCGCCGCCGCTGCTACTGCTGGGAGCCGATGAATTATTGATGGCAGCAAGTTCGAGGCAAAAGAGGGGCTTAGCTTAGTTGGGAGGATCTCTGTGCTTCTTTGTAATAAGGGGTGTTGACTCCTGCGTTTTAAAGCCACCTCTTGCCAGTCGCCCTTTGGCACGGCTGGCGCACAGAGATCCTCCCGACTAAGCTAAGCCCCTCTTTTGCCTCGAACTTGCTGCCATCAATAATTCATCGGCTCCCAGCAGTAGCAGCGGCGGCGAGCAAGAGAGCAGCAGCCGCAGCAGCCGCTTCAATAAGAGAGAGCAGGAGGAAGCAGGGCGGGGAGGAAAAAGCTGGTGTGTGAGCCGTTCTTGCCGGCTGCCTGCAGAGAGGAAGCAGCGGTGACAGCGGCGGCCGCTGTGCCGGTAGCAGCCAGAGCAACGGCGGCACCGGTGGCGGCGCATTCGGGACTCTCCCTTCTCGCCACTGCCATCCCCAGCATTATGTTCCCGCAACACGTGGCGGCCGCCTCCCCGGCAAGGGCCGATGACAGCGAGGAGGACACGGGAGGAGGAGGACAGAAGGGAGGCGGAGGAGGCGAGGCAGGGAGGAGGAGGCGCAGGCAGTGGAGGAGATGCGGAGGATGAAGTGGGAGCCTGCGCCGCGCTCTCCAGCTACCTCCTGCTTGCCTGCGTGCTGAGCGCCGCCCCGGTGGGTCTCAAGTGCTTTTCGCTGGGCTCCGAACTCAAGGGGGAGCCGTTCCGCCTGGGCACAGCGGCCAGCGCTTTCTACTCGGGGCTCCTGCTGACCGCTGAGATCTCGCTCTTGGGCTCCGCGCTCTTCTGCTGCCCCTTCTGCCGCCACCTCGGTCGCTCGCTCGCCGCCCCGCCCCATCCTTCACCCCAAAGCTCCAAACTCTGCAGAACCGCGAAACGCACCACTTACTGGAGTTTGACAGCTCTGGGGTTTCCCTCGGCTAGGGGAAAAAATCTTGCATAGTGCAGAAACTCTTCTCGCTTCGAGAACTTGCTAATTCTCGCGAGAAGAGTTTCTGCACTATGCAAGATTTTTTTCCCCCTAAACAGATTAGCCGAGAGACCACGGAGCTGCCGAACCTCAGTAAGTGGTGCGTCGCGGCCTGCCTGCACCCCAAAAATAATAAGCCATCCCCCGAAAATAAGGCCAGGGGCATTTTTGGGGGGTCAAAAAAATATAAGCCCCTGTCTTATTTTCGGGGAAACACGGTATGTCTGATATGCGGTGTGGGTTCCAGACAGATGAGCTGTATTCAAGGATTGGTCTGGCGAATGTTTTGCATGCTCTGGTTAGTAGTGTGATATTACCGGAGAAGAAGCTACGTAAGATTAGGTTAACAACTCTTGAAGCCTTTTTGGCGATGTTGTTGCAGTGGGCTTTGGCACTTAGGTCATTTGATATGAGTATTCCAAGGTCTTTGACAGAGTGAGGGTCGTCTGTAAGGTCTTGACTTTTCAGCTTGTATTTAATGTTCTGATTTTTTTTGCCAATGTGTAGAACAGAGCATTTGTTGATTGAGATTTGGAGTTGCCAGATGTTAGACCATTCTGTCACAAAGTCTAGGTCTTTTTCAAGGCCACCTTAGCCATGAAAGCCAAGTGTACCTTTCTTTCATTACAAACATTAGACCACCATCTGACAGCTGTAGCTAGGGGGACCTTTGCACAGGTTCGCCTAGTGTACCAATTGCGACCCTATCTGGATCGAGAGGCTCTTCTCACGGTCACTCATGCCCTCATCACCTCACGGCTTGATTATTGCAACGTGCTCTACATGGGGCTACCCTTGAAAAGTGTTCGGAGACTACAACTGGTCCAGAATGCAGCTGCGCACACTGTTGTGGGCGCCCCTAGGTATAGCCACACGACTCCCATCTTACGCGAGCTGCACTGGTTACCGATCGGTCTCCAGACGCAATTCAAGGTGTTGGTCATCATCTTTAAAGCCCTACATGGCTCAGGACCAGTTTATCTATGTGACCGCCTTCTACAGCATTCCTCCCAACGACCAGTGAGATCGCACAGGGAAGGCCTTCTCCGGACCCCGTCAGCCAGACAATGTCGGCTGGCGGGTATGCGGGCGAGGTCCTTCTCTGTTGCGGCTCCTACCCTATGGAACGAACTACCTACCGAGATCCATAATACCCCCACCTTGCTGGCCTTCCGGAAGGCCCTTAAGACCTGGCTTTTTCGGCAGGTCTGGGGCTAATGAGATCACCCCATGTATGTATGTGTTGTAATGTACTTTTTTTTTGAAAGGTTTGCTTGAATTGTTGTGTTAATTGTCGACAAGGCATTCTGGGATGGATTTAAAAAATTGAAATGGCAATTGCAATCATATGACTGGAGCCTCACCCTTGCAGATTTTTACCTCCCCCATAGCTGTCCCTGTTTTTATCTAACATTTGCTATACATTACGCTGTTTCTTCATCAACAAGGTGGTATTGTCTGCCTATAAAAGTTCGCCCACATTTCGAGCCTTAATGAACACAACTCTAATGCCATCATTAATATTCTTTACCCATTTATCCGTAAATGAAATACTCAGCAGGAGATCACATATCCTTGTCTTACTCAGTACTTAGGGCTGAGCCATTCATTAAGCATTTCTTTTATTCTCAGATATGCCTTCCCGCATTTCATAAATCATTCTTATTGTATGGAGTTTGCTTTACTTTATAATTGTACAGAACATTTCACAATTCCAGTCTGTTCTCTTTATCATGCTTCTACTACATCAACAAACCTAAACTTTTTTCTCACATTCATACATTTCTCAGTGTAAAATATTAATATTGGGGCAAGAGTTCCCTAACTGAAAAAAAATCTATTGAATATACTAACTATAGCTAGTACTGAGACACTTACAAAATAGAAATGAGAAACCACTTTGTAGAATTCAATTGTTAATGCCTGCTGAGTTTTGTTTGAACGCACAGTGGCAAAATAAACTTAGGACACTGAAGACTCATAATTTTTTTAAAATGTTATTTTAAACTTTTTAAAACTTTTGTCCATGGAATTTATGATGATCATAATATTGTGAACATCTAATAATCCATCTCTCTATGTTTCAGTTTAGGAAAAATAAGGGTGCTTTTTTCCTGTTGAATGAACATAATATAAAAATACTATAAAATGTAGATAATTGCTTGTTTTCTTAATCATAGGATCCCATTCTCTTGGAAAATATTGACAAATGCCTTACCCACATTAAAAGAAAGCAATGTAGGGATACCAAGATAATACATAACCCTTGTATGTCCTAGCCATATAATGACTTTTATTCACAAATAGCACTATGCTTTAATGGAGCAATATACTTGTCAAGACTGCTATTTCAAAATTTGTGCTGTGATGAACAGATAGGGAAAACATTCACAGCAAGCTTCAAATTACAAAGAGAAAAGAATTTTATAAAAGAATTAAAAAAAACAATCTTGATGACATGTTTTTAACAAAGGGGTGAGTATTAGGAAGAGAAGAAGCTCACATTTGTTTAAAAAGGAATGGGATATTGTATGTAAGTTCTGATATATGCAACCTGTATTTCAGTGATATATGTACATTTTACAGTAGTTTTAGATTCCACCTTTCCTTCAGGAACAAAAGCTTTCGCCCCTTTTAGTATGGGAGGTACTAATGACTGAGCACTAACATTACCTAGTTGCGTAATGAAACATCTGCAAGAAAACAACCAAGCTCAGAGAGTCCCAAGGACCCATCCCCTTCAGTTTGTCCCATAACCAAACACCGTGGGAGGAGAGATAAAGTAAGGCACCAAGATATGTTGTTGTTGTTAGTTGCAAAGTCATGTCCGACCCATCGCGATCCCATGGACAATGTTTCTCCAGACCTTCCTGTCCGCTACCTCCCCCGGAGTCCATTTAAGCTCACGCAGACTATTTCAGTGACTCCATCCAGCCACCTCATTCTTTGCTGTCCCCTTCTTCTTTTGCCCTCAATCTTTCCCAGCACTGGGCTCTTCTCCAGTGAGTCCTTCCTTCTCATTAGTTGGCCAAAGTATTTGAGTTTCACATTCAGCATCTGGCCTTCTAAAGGGCAGTCAGGGTTGATCTCCTCTAGGACTGACCGGTTTGATTGCCTTGCAGTCCAAGGGACTCGCAGGAGTATTCGCCAGCAGCATAGTTCAAAGGCCTCAATTCTTTGGCACTCAGCCTTCCTTATGGTCCAACTTTCACAGCCATACATTGCAACTGGGAAAACCATAGCGTTGACTATACACACTTTTGTTGGCAGGGTAATATCTCTGCTTTTTAGTATGCTGTCTAGATTTGCCATAGTTTTCCGCCCCAGGAGCAAGTGTCTTTTAATTTCTTGGCTGTAGTATCCATCTGCGGTGATCTTGGAGCCCAGGAAAATAAAATCTGTCACTACCTCCATTTCTTCCCCATCTATTTGCCAGGAATTGAGAGGGCTGGATGCCATGATCTTAGTTTTCTTAATGTTGAGTTTCAAGCCAACTTTTGCACTCTCCTTCTTCACCCGCATCAAGAGGCTCTTTAGTTCCTCTTCGCTTTCTGCCATTAGAGTGGTATCATCTGCATATCTGAGGTTGTTGATATTTCTCCTGGCAATCTTAATTCCAACTTGTGATTCATCTAGCCTCGCCTTTCTCATGATGTGCTCTGCATATAAGTTAAATAGGCAGGGTGACAGTATACAGCCTTGCCAAACTCCTTTCCCAATTTTGAACCAATCAGTGGTTCTGTGTCCAGGTCTCACTGTTACTTCTTACCCGCATATAGGTTTCTCAAGAGACAAATAAGATGGTCTGGTACTCCCATATCTTTAAAAACTTGCCACAATTTGTTGTGATCCACATAATCAAAGGCTTTAGCATAGTCAATGAAGCAGAAGTAGATGTTTTTCTGGAACTCCCTAGCTTTCTCTATGATCCAGGGTATGTTGGCAATTTGATCTCTAGTTCCTCTGCCTCTTCGAAATCCTTTTGTATTCTCCTGTACCCCACAAGCTTATCTTGGAGTTCTGGAAGAACATTACCCCTTGAAATATGAGGCATCCCAATAGAAGGAAATCCTGCCAATGCTTTCTCATCTACGTTCAGCTCTTTGTATCTTAATTATAATTTTTTAAAACATTGCTATAAACTGCGTGTGTGATATTTAACTCTGACTTATAAGGTATGTAAGTGATGCCTGAAAGACTGAATTAAATCTGTTCAAACTCTTCACAGAAACTGTGGTGGAAGTCCTCCATATTGTATGTATGTAAACAGTTTATACTTTTTTCTGGAAAATTAAGTTATACAAATACAAAGATCATGAAGGAGAATTGATTTTTTTTCTCTTTTATTGAACTTTGGGAGTGGTATAGGACCAAATAGAACCACAAATTAAGGTGATGTTTAATCATTCTTATTCAATTTGATGGGAAAGAACTTGTTTCTTTTGGTTAGCATGCATTTTAATTGCGAACAAGCAAGAGGACTGTGTGAGTCTGATTATTTCTTCAGTAGATTTTCTTGCTCCCGTGCTTCAGTTCAATTCCAAAGGAAGTTAACCATAAGGAATAGTATGGAGGGTTTTTTATTTTTCAGATCAAGGAAGTGTTTGGAATCAAGCAGGCTGAGTAGTGAAGGGGTATGCATAAATAATAGTGATATTGTGCTCTTTAACATCTCGCAATAATAAAGTGACAAAAAGCAGAGGTAGAGGTAGAACAGAACAGAATAGAAAGGGACCTCAGAGGCCTTCTAGTCCAACCCCCTGCTCAGGCAGGAAAGCCTATAATATTTCCAGCCCCTTATGCCATCTGAGATAAATAGTTGTCCCATTTGTTCTTAAAAACTCCCAGTGTTGGAGCATTCACAACTTCTGGAGCCAATTTGTAAATTATTATAAAGCAATTTTAAAAAATCCACTATCACTCTCATTGTCAGTATCCTGAAAACAAGCTAGAAATTCAAAAATCTTTGTTGTAGAGAAAGAACATTTTGGGGAAATTGAAAGACTCACCATTAGAAATGGAGTAGCTGGTGCATATTAAGATTAAGCCGTTACCTCTGTCTTTAATAGGCTTTCTGTTCTAGTCTTTGGTTTTGTTTGCTAACTATAATGACAATTAATTAAATATTTCAATAGTGGCATCAGTTCAGTACTGTAGAGATGACCTTATTCTCTAAAAGTTCAGTAGTGATTTCTATCTCATTTCACACATGATTGAACAGAGATCAGGTTTTGGCTGTCAAATGAAAGTCAAATAGGGTACCCACTTGCTCATGACTGAACTGCTTTAGATCACTGATCAGAGTTGATTTGAACAAATTTAAATTACTGTGACCCTCAGCCTTCTAGACAACAGTTCGTGATTTTATCAATAGAACACTGGACTCTAGCGATGACCTAACATGACCCTGCTTAATGCAGTGATGATTATGTTTAAAAAGTGGTTATGTTCCGTATTTTTTCTCAGAGCTTCAGTGCAACTGGCTGTTTTATTACTTTCCTGTTACTACTACTTTTACTACTTTCCTATTCGTTTCCCTGAAAAAAAAACTGTGATTTGAAAGATACTTTAATGACACACATTTTAAAGATATTAAAGGTAAGATTTTTAAAGATAAGAGCCGTGGTGGTGCACTGGCACAGTGGTTAGAATCAGGGGTAGGTTCTAACTTACCTCGCTGCTGGTTCGCTTACTCCCGCGCCTTGTGGCCGTGCGCGCACTTTGTGCGCGCGTGCAGCGCAGTGCCAAAAAATCCGAAAAAATAAACAAATTTTAAAAAGCCGAAAACAAGATGGTGACCGCATGTACAGTGCCGGAAACTCTGCTTCTGCACATGCTCAGAAGAAAAATAAAATTAAAAAAAATTGACCAGCACCGACCGAACCGGTTCTGTGACGTCATCGTGACGTCACCAGGGGGTTGCTACCAGTTTGGGCGAACCGGTCCGAACCGGGAGGAACCCACCTCTGGTTAGAATGCAGTATTGCAGGCTAACTCACTGCTCACTCCAGGAGTTCGATTTTGACCGGCTCAAGGTTGACTCAGCCTTCCATCCTTCTGAGATTGGTAAAATGAGGACCCAGATTGTTGGAGGCAATATGCTGACTCTGTAAACCGCTGAGAGAGGGCTGTAAAGCACTGTGAAGCAGTATATTAGTCTAAGTGCTAGTGCTAGTGTTATATTGCAGATACATCCAATATTACACCAGAATTTTGAAGAACCCAAACTTGTTCTTAAAAAAGATATATATTGGTTCAGAAGGAAAATTCAATCTCGCTTTGTATCTCTCCACTACTGCAAGAAAACATGGGTTTATTGTATAAAACACACATACACACTGGTGTCTAAAAAAACAGTGAACCCCAGTTTTGGCTTTTACAGGAAGACAAAACAAATCTAATTTGTATAATATTCTAGAGAAATCTTTCGTGGAACAAAATAGAGATAAATTCTGGCTTACTTTTACAGGAAATAGGTTCAAAATGCACAGTGTGTTACAATAAAGGCCAATGATAAATACATATTTGTGAACTCAACTCTCTTTTTGCCACAAAAAAGCATATTAACCAGTAATAGAATTGTATTCACCATCCCATATTCTAGAAACAATTTTTTTTGTAAATGAATGATTGTATAAATGCTAACATTAAACAGTTACTTTCCCTAAAACATTTACAGTTCTAAAATATTTAAAATAAACTCTTAATTGGTGAAAGCTTACTGACACTATGTAGCTGTCCAAAGAAAAATCAATATAGTGTGATTAGTTTATTATGCAGATGCTACATTTCTTCCTTTTTTAAGGAATCATCATAACAGTCCAAAGAAGGGACTGGAAAGAATTGGGAAAATCAAACCTTAGATATCACCTTTCCCTAAGGCAGGGGTGAGGAACAAGGACCACTTTATGACTTGTGGACTTCAACTCCCAGAGTTCCTGAGCCAGCATGGAAGTCCATGAGTCATAAAAGGGCCATCGTTCCCCACCTTCCCCGCCCATGTTACCAGTTTGGATAGGGTGGGCATGCTTTAAAACGAATCTGAAGAAGTGCTTTAGACCTTCCAAAAACATAACACCTCCTTGCAATTCATTAAAACAGCCTGGCATAGTGAAATTATTAAAAAAAAATTACTAGCATTTTTTTGTCAACAAATAAGATTTATTATTTCTTCCTGTTCTACACAACTTTCAAATGAGGTGTGTAGGTGTAGGAGACAGCATAACAAAGTTTTACAGCTGAGATGGCCTAAATGCAGTGAAATCCTCACAGCAGTTCAAAGCTAGCTACTAAAAATTTGGAATGCTTCTGAATATACATTGCGTCTCAATTCCATAAAAATAACACCTTTGGACAAGATAATACCCACCCACCCTGTTGAATATTATATTCAGCACAGAGAATTTTTATATCAAAATGCCTACGTTTAATGCATATATAATAGATCAAAAAGAATATTGTGTAATTTGCTTATCCCTCTATCACTATGACTCCACAAAAATGTGTGCGCGCCTTACGATGAAACCTAGGGAATAATTATTTCTCACAGAAGCATTCTTGTAGCCACCTGTATATGTCCTTTAAATGAGGAACAATTTGTGAATAGACCATTAGTCAGAAGTTTGTGCTGAGCATGATATGTGTTGCATGACTTCTTGAACAATATTTGTGCAGGAAGAAGCAGCAGACTGTTGGATTCTGCTATGGATTTGCAAATACTGTGATTGATCACCAGCAGTTTGTTAAAAAAAAGGATAATAGGTATATTGTCAAGGATTGTTTTTTTCTTCCAGTAAAAGGTAAATGGCATATTGTTGGAAGAAGCAAATTTAGCTTGATGTTTCTAATATATAGCATCAGCTTGCGAATTGATGCCCTTGTTAGAAAGTGATCCATTAATAGAATAAACTTTCATTTTATTCTGCTCTTTGGAGTGGCGTTGGATGGGAGATGGAGGGTTGAAAGTGCCATGCTGAGATCATGCTTACGATTTTCTTGTGAGTTTCACAGAGACATCTGAAACAAAATGCTAAGCTAGGTAGATTAAATTTTTTACAACTCAGGTCATACAATGATACAATATCTGGAAACTATGTTTAGTATGATCCAGCAGAAGACCTGCAGAAAGTTAAGGCCTATATATATCTGTTCAGTTATTAATTAATCTAAGTCCTCTTGAGGATATTGGAAGATATTAAAAATGTATATCAAGATACTCTTAATATGTAAGTCCCAAAGGTGCTTTTTTTTCAAGAGGCAACTGGACTTTCTGGTTTTTCTTTGAAGATGGATTCCCCACCATCCAGTCAGAGCTGAAGAAGCTTCTTGGATGAGAAGCGAAACATCTTCAAAGAAAAACCAGAAAGTCCAGTTGCCTCTTGAAAAAAAAGCACCTTTGGGACAACCAGGAAACTGGATGACTGAGAATCTCCATAGACACTGTCAGTATGGAAGAAAAATATGACTCCATCAGCTTTGGCCAGATGTCTTTATGCATAAGACATATTCTGGAGTTTAATTTTTAAAAATGCATATTTGTGATTGTTTTCCTGCTAATTTCTTGTATGTAAAGCTCACAGTAGATGGCCAATAGTAGTAGAAATATAATATTAGCGCACTTAAATGACATTTCATTATTTTATCTATATTTTTAACATATTCTAGAGATGAGTTAGAAATTGGGACTGAACCTTGTTGAGCATTTTTGGTGTATTTTTGTGCCTTAGACTACTACCCTTTTCTGATACCTTGTAGCCATGATGGTATACAAATCTCACCCTTCTCAGTTATGTTGCTTGGAGATGGAAAGTAGAATCCAACCATAAACTTGTTTTTGAAATGTTTACTATGTGTAATAGCTGAGATTAAAGAGATGCAGACGAGTGGTTCAGTAAAATTCCTTTTTTAGATCATTATTTTCTGTTATTTTATCTGTCAGAATCCTTTAGACGGGGTGAACTAATCATTGAAAGGGCAAAATCGTGCTGAAGTACTCGCACAACTTTCTGAGGGAAAGTAGAAATTTTCAGAGAAATTGAGTCTTTGCTGTACATCTTGCCTAGCCTATAACTGGTACTATTTCACACCTCTTTAGCTGAGATCTAGTGATGTTTAATAGGTACATGAGCAAAAGAATCCTGTTGTATCAGATACAATACTGTAAATTGTGTCACAAGTCAGTGAGAGACACTGAGGATTTCGGAGTCGGATAAAGATGTGTAATGATTTAGCATGAAAGTCTACTCTTCTGCTCTGTTGTTTATCTATCCATATAATGCACACTTTCTTTATAAAAAATTTTCATTCAATACTGTTGGGTGAATTGTGATTCCCCCCCCCCCCTTCTTGGTTGCCCTCATAGAGAGTGAATAATTTCTGGAAATATCAAGTTTGTAACTTTGCAGTCTATCTCACAATGGTAACATAGGAATCATGATTAATAATTGCTGTTATCTATAGGATAATGGTTTGGGATAATGTGATATGAATACATCATCTCAGTGGCAGCAGAAGGCTTTGGCTGACTGTTGGAAAATTAGATTCTACATTTGTTATTTAGTTAAAGGTTAGCTGGAAAACTGGCAGCTGAATTTATTTCCCCAGATAGAGAAGACTGGGATAATTCTGCAGATGTGAAGAACTCTTAATAATACAAAGAATTCAGAACCTATCTTCTTGAAAATCCAAGAGTTATTAAGGCTTAGCAAATACTTTCTCCTCTTCCTTATCCTAGTTGGAAGACCTACTGCTCAAACATCAAAGGGAGGGTGGAGGGTGAGGAGAGTCACTTCTTGTAGGCAAAATACCTCCTCACTTGTTTTTCTGATCAATGGATGAACTGGGAGAAAGCAGCCCTCTGTGTTAAGATTTCTTCCTATTGGCCAGCCCCTAAACCAAGGCAACTTGAGTCCCAGCCACCCAGCCCAGCCACATTGGCATGGGAATATTGATCTCTTGATTTCTTGGAGGATATAGGAAATTGAAAGATTTCATTTTCCCATGGCAAAGTAAAAAATAAAATAAAATAAGTAAACAATTGTAAAAAAATTAGTAAAAAAAGTAAAAATTAAATTAAAAAATTAAATTAAATTAAATTAAATTAAATTAAATTAAATCAAATAATCAAATCAAATTATTAAATAAATTAAATTAAATTAAAAATAAAATTAGTGGCAGCAGCACCCAGATATTCCCAGTTGCTTCTCACTGGTAAAAGATAAAGCATGCTTTGTTCAATTTGAAATATTTGCCTGCTTTTCTGCTGTTCCTTGAGGTAGTTTCTTGAGGTTTTATGGTCACCTTTAACAGAATAACAGAGTTGGAAGGGACCTTGGAGGTCTTCTAATCCAAGCCCCTGTTGAGGTAGGAGACTCTATAACAGTGATGGCGAACCTATGGCACGCGTGCCACAGGTGGCACGTGGAGCCATATCTGAGGGCACGTGAGGCATTGCCCTATGTCAGCTCCAGTGTGCATGTGCGCACTGGCCAGCTGATTTTCGGCCTTCTTTTCAGCCATTTTCACTCCCCCCCAGGCTTCAGGAAAGCCTCCTGAAGCTTGGGGATTGCGAAAAACGGGCCAACGGGCCAACTGGAAGTTCATTTCTGAACTTCTTTTGGTCCGTTTCGCCGTTTTTCGCTCTCCCCAGGCTTCAGGAGGCTTTCCTGAAGCCTGGAGATGGCAAAAAACAGCCCAATGGGCCTACCGGAAGTCCTGAGGCTTCAGTGAGGCCTGTGTGCATGCACGGGGGGGGGGGGGCAGCGTGGGAGGGTTGTGCGCATGCGCAGGGGGCAGCATGGGGGTTGTGCACATGTTTGGGGGAGGGAAGGCATTGCATTATGGGTGTGGGCACACACGCACACGCTATCACACGTGCGCACCCTTTTGGCACCTGACCCAAAAAAGGTTCGCCATCACTACCCTATAACATTCTGGACAAATGGCTGTCTGATCTCTTCTTGAAAACCTCAAGTGATGGAGCACCCACAACTTTTAAAGGCAAGGAGTTCCACTGGTTTATTATTCTCCAGTGAGGTTGCAGGATAGTCCAAGAATGGGTGGTGACTTTGTCCTTCTGCCTGGAGACTGAGTCATAATTTTATAGCCACGCCCCGTTGCCTGTCTCTCTGGCTCCAGTTATCGACTCAGTCCTTGCCAGAGAGACACACTTCGCTTAGTGGCTGATCACCTCTAGGCAGAAGAACGAGTCATTTCTATTCCAATTTGTCTTGCAACCTCCAGAGACTGTAATTCGTGTTCCTTAACATCGAGCAGGTTTGAATTTGGTGCCCGGCGCCTGAGGGCGTCAGACGAGCTTGCCTTGTCTTTGCAGTGCCTTGGACCGCATTTTTAACCAATTTCGTGCCAGTCATATAATCTTGAGAGCATAACCTTAGGCACTTCGGAGCAGGCTACCCTGGGTCCTCCCCAGCCGCCACCCGCATAGGAGTCGCTTTTAAATCTAATCTCCTGCTGATCGCTTCGCTCCCCTCAGCGAGCCTTATCTATTTCCGATCGTTCGTCCCCCTCAGCAAGCCAACAGTTCAAGGAGCAGGCTCCCCTGGGTCCGCCCCAGCTGCCGCCCGCATAGGAGCTGCTTTTAACCCCAATATCTTGCCTATTGCTTCGCTTCCTTCAGTGAACCTTATCTATTTCAGATCGCCTCGCTTCCTTCAGCGAGCCGATAGTTCAAGGAGCAGGCTCCCCTGGATCCGCCCCAGCCACTGCCCGCAGATAAACTTTTCCCCACTATTTTTAGAGCCAATCGCACCATTGGTTCCCTCAGTGAGGCTCCAATTGACAGAGCAGGCTTCCCTGGGTCTGCCCCAGATGCTGCCCATTTATCCAAAAATAGCTATGAGAGTGACATTTATTTAAATTGCCTGGCCAACCCGATTTTTATCAGAGCTGCTGCCTTGGGTCTTCTTTAAGTGCTTACAATTGACCCATTCCTCTCAGAAGGATTGCCTGACAGTCAACGGTCACTTCTCCCTTCAACCCAAAATGGCAGCCCGTCAGAATTCACCTCAGCAAAGAGCCTCTGCCGCTGTGCTTGAGATGCCTGAGGGTACTAGCAAGGGCAAGAGGAAACACAGACAGGCTGAGAAGAAAGCTTCAAAATCTAAATCAGAGCAAAAGCTTGAAGAAAGGAGACTAAGGACAATTGAGAAACAGATCTCAAGAGCTGAAAAATTACAAGCCTCAGAGCTGTCAGTTAACAGCCAATCAGAGGCCGCATTTTCCCGCCCTGTCTCCACTGTTAATTTAGCTCCTCAAACAGCAGAGGGAGCTGCTGAACTCACAACCTCACCAGCATTGATTCCTATGGCTGAGTCTCTTGAAGACCCATTTGCCTGCTCTGCTCCTTTGAGGTGGCAACAGCCTACCATCCCTGTCAGGGGACCTCTTGAGGCCACTTATACGCCAACAGCAGCTGGCATTCGCCTCAGGGATGATGATGATGATGACAATGAGGAACCAGACATTTCTGTTAAAGTGAAGGGATTTCATTTCTGAGGCAATTTTCAAAAGTATTGAAGCTGTTTGGCAACGCCAACATTTACTGTGCACAGCGAGGGCATTCATCCTTCCTCCCAGCAGATTCCCTTTCAGGGCTGCTTATCACAGACTGTGCAGCAGTCCTGTTGTCATTCAGGAGGGACTGCAGAATCTTTATTGGGGAGGAGACCCAAGTTGATTTGGCCCTCTCAGACGATGATGAGGCCTTTTTGCCAGACCCTCCTGCTTTCTCAGGCCTGTTTCCACTGGCATTATTCAAGCCACTGCTGCATAAGGCATGGGCCACTGCCCAGATTGGCACTGATCCTGCCCTCCCTCAAAGGGCGCCTCAGGGTCCAGACTTCGGGCTTTTTACTGCCTCTGTAATGGAACAAGACTACATTCTGGTCCCTGATTTGTTTTTAAATGTGGTCCAGAACCAGTGGCTACAGCCCAGGGTTCTTCCGACTCCACGTTATTGTTTTTTACATGTTTTTTACAATATTTACAAACAACAGCAAGAAATAATCCAATACTTTTAACAGCGTTGTCAAAGTGTTTGTTTCATATCTATATCTATATATACATTTTAAGTACATTCCATATCATGTCGGTGAATATCATCTGAAATTTATTTACAGTTTATAAAGAAAGGTTATGAGCGTTTTGGATATATCTCAATTTATCTTCATCCTTATAGCCAAATTTTTAATTTTGCATTTTGTTTAATCCAATTGTATAACTTATTCCATATTTCGTAAAAATCCGTGTCGTCTTTTCCATGAATCTCCATTGTCAGTTTGCACATTTCTGTGCAATCGAGTATTTTTCTAAGCACCATCGAAGCAGTGGGCACGTGTTCTGATTTCCAGTTCTGGGCGTATGATAGTCTAGGTGCTGTAGTTATGTGTAAAATTAGGTATCTTTCTTATTTTGAATATCTTGTATGCAATATCCCCAGTAAAAACAATTCAGGCTTTAAAGCAATTTCTTTCTGTAGTGTTTCTCCCAACCAGGCTCTAATTTTATTCCAAAAATTTCTAGCTTTGGGACAAGTCCACCATTGGTGGTAATATGTTCCTCTCTCCTTTTTGCATTTCCAGCATTTCGGAGAGGTTTTCGACAGCATTTCGACTCCACGTTTTAGCGACAAAAAGCTTTACAATGTGGGCCCCTCCTTATCTGAGCCACTGTCTTTACCTACCATCAATGATCTATTGTGGCCCTCTCATCCTCTCCTCTTTACCCGTCTGGGGATGCGGCAAAAAACCTAAGGGCAGAGTCAAAAAAATCCGAACTCTCCCTCAGGAAAGCACACTTAGCGGCGGCCTGGGCTGTCCAGGCCTCCACGGCAGCCTCCTTTTTTAACTGCAGAAAGGCAGAAGGACAATCTGGCCTATCCTGCAAACTGCACTGAGAAAAGGCGTTCAGATAGGACCAACGCTCCTTCTCACTGTCAGGAAATGTTTCCTTAGTTCTAGGTTTCTTGATTAATTTCCACCCATTGCTCCTTGTCCTGCCTTCAGGTGCTTTGGAGAATAGGTTGACCCTCTCTTCTTTCTGGCAGTCCCTTAGATATTATAAATTAAAGTTCAGGAAGGGGACTGCAGTCTGTCATGTTATATTATTCACTGTTGTGCTTTGATTTTTTGCCACTCTCTCCTGTGAAACAACATCAGCATCTTTTTCTTTCCCCCCTCCCCCTCTGCCTCCTTTCTTCTCCTTGACTGATAATTGTCTTTTTTTATCAGTGCACAAACAGAAAAGGAGAGAGAGAAAATATTCTAGAGCCCCAGTGCTCCGGCCCTGATGGTTGTGTCCAATTATGACCCCACAAAACATTGTCAATGAACTTTGCAATGCCCCCCTCCCATTCCTAATTATTAAAGTAAAAGCTGCTTAATGAATGACTTAAAACATACCCTCTTGTAAAATCAATACCTCTGATGCTTTAAAGAGAGAATCTGGAGACATATCAAGTGTCACTTTCTCCCTGAGAACAGCTTCTCCGCCATGCAATAAGCAAATGCTAGGACGTTTCACAATTCTGAACATGCTGGCCAATCTCAGTGGTTCTTCTTCGTTTATGCTCCAAAGTCCTATGGCCTGAATTTGAGATATGGGTAATCCTCAACTTACAACAGTTCGTTTAGTGACCGCTCAAAGGTACAACGACACTGAAAAAAGTGATTTACAACCGTTTTTCATAGTTGTGACCTTTCCAGGATCCCAATTATCATGTGATCAAAATTCAGATGTTTGGCAACTGGTTCATATTTATGACTGTTGCTGTGTCCCAAGATCAGGTGATCACCTTTTGCAACTTTCTGACAAGCAAAGTCAACGGGGAAGCCAGATTCATTTAACAACCGGGTTACTAAGTTATCAACTACAGCGATTCACTTAATTGTGGCAAGAAAGGTCGTAAAATGGGGCAAAGTTCACTTAACAAATGTTTAACACTTAACAACAGAAATTTTGGTCGTATTGTCAGTTGTGGTCGTAAGTCGAGGACAACCTGTACATTAAAAGACAGACATTTAAAAAAACAAGCAAGCAGGATTTTGAAGAGATTTTCCTGTGTCAAAAAAGAAGGCAAATGGAAGAACCATACTGGGCAGGAAAAGTATATAATTTCTATTGTAGCTCAAGCCAAAATTCCTGGAGGACAGAGCTCAGGGAACAGATGGGAAGGGATACCTTCCTCGAGCGGACATTGGAGAAAAATAACCCTCTGTTCTATTTAAGTGATAGAGACAACTTTTGGGGTGGTCTGGCACATAGAGGAACTATGTTGCCAACCTTTGATTTATTCTACTATAGGAAAAAAATCAGCGCATGGTACAATTCTAAAAATAGGTTTGGTGCACGATTCTTTTATCAATAACTGATGTTTGAATGTTAAACCTCATGAATTTCCTCTTGAGATGTTCTGCAACAATATTCAACCAGCCAAAAAGGTATGCCCTTGAGAGATTAATTGGATTCAATTACTGCCGGGAAAGTTTTATAGGATTGCCTCTTTAACCTTTTGTTTACTGAAAATACTGTTGTACAGTAAACAGCAGAATCTTGGGTCATGAGAAAGATTGTAATGTACAGTGGCATTTGCTTTCTACTTGTTGCCATCCTTTTATAAAATGTTGTTATCTTGTGAACCACATAAGCTTTCAGATGTCAGCTTGTATTAAGGTGTGTCAGTTTCCAAAGTCTTGGAAAATGGCAATGTTAATTCTGGGTTAACTGACCTGTTCTGGTTTAGCTGTAGTCTGGGTCTGCAGGGGAACAATTTTGGGGAGATGGGAGGTCGTTCCTTACACTTTTTCAGAAATAACGGATAATAGTTTACTGTATATATGTTGTACTTTGGCATAACCGCAACAAATTTGTATTAGAGCTTAGTTGCTAGTTGTTTGGCACATGTGCCAGTTGTTCAGAGGAGTTAGGTTTTCTAACAGAGATGGCTAAATTGACTGCTTTGATGAAAGAAAAAAAATGCAATTACTTTTATTTCTACTTAGAAACCGCTTCTGGACTTTGTGCTTGAGGTGGAAAGAAACGAAACTTTGATTTTGGGTTTTACCGATCAGATAGGTTTGTTGTTATAGAAATGACTAGTTTATACTATGATGTAAAAGTAAAAAGTTGACATTTGATGCTATTATCTTATTTTGCTGCACCAAAGGTAATCGGAATCAATGCCTTTTCTTTATTTTCCCTCCTTTTATTTATTTATTAGTGAGACTTATTTACCGCTTCATAGTGCAAGCACTCTCTAAGCGGTTTACACCATTAAGCAATGTATATTTATATTGCCCCCAACAATCTGGGTCCTCATTTTACCTACCTCGGAAGGATGGAAGGCTGAGTCAACCCTGAGCCGGTGAGATTTGAACAGCTGAACTGCTGATCACAGTCAGCTAAAGTAGCCTGTAGTACTGCACTCTAACTGCTATGCCACCTTGGCTCTTCCCACACACCTCGGCTTTTCCTACACTTTTCCTTTCCTCCCCCCCCAATGTTCCTACTTTTTTGTTTTGTATTTTTACATTTATTATAAACTAATTTTAAAAAGAGGAGTTAGTTTTTCTTAAATGCAATTTCAGTGAAGATTTTGGCATCCTGATTATTTAAGGCAGCCTCCTCCAACCTTTCCGGCTCTGCGGACCAGCAGCAGCAGTGGGGTGGTGGTGGAGAGGAGATGGTTTTGCACACACGCCCGTTGCTTGCACCAATGGAGCTTTGCACACTCGCATGCTCCCCTGCCACTTGCTCAGCTAGGTTCCCAGTGGGCCGCGGACTGGGGGTTGAGTACTCCTGATTTAAGTAGTACATGGTTACTTATATGCAAGACTATTTGTATTCAACAGGACATAGAAGCAGCAGGAAAGCATGCATTGAATTTCAGATTTAAGATACTATCTGTTGCTGTAGCAAACAACTGGAAACACAGCTAAAAGAAAAGAGTCAGTAGATTCAAGACCGATCTGTATTAAAAAAAATGAGAAGAGTAAATAGCAGGAGTTTTCTTTCCCAAAGAAATCTGAGATGGTAGATAGCAACTTAGATATTCAGTGGCAGTCTTGACAGCTTGCCTGCTGATAAATGATGTTTTGTGACTGGCCATGCAAACCATGGTGGCTGTTTTGTGAGTGCACAAATCTCTGCCCCATAGCAGCTGTTTCATGAGACAGTTTATGACTTTCTTTAAATTACAATTGTGCCCACTGGCCAAAAAGATTGCCTGTTTCTACCAGAGTGCAATTATGGTGATATTGGATTAATGGAACAAAAATATACTGAATTAATTCTTCTGGGAGAAAAAATGGAATTAAAAATGTATCTGCGTCAAGGATTGAATGAGCCTAGGAGAAATGAATACTTGAAATCATATTATCCTTCTATAACAAGCCGCTTTGAGTCCTTGGGCACACATACCAGACTCTAAAGTCTGTTGAATATGCTAGTGAACAGGGAACACTGCAGTCTCTGGAATAATCATGGAGATTTTGACTCTCTTTTAGTTGAATGAATTTACTAAAACCATGCATTCTAAAACCATGGTAGCAGCTGATGCCAACCCCTTAACAGTATTATATAGATTTTTCTATTGGAGACACATTGTTTAATCATTTTTATGATATTCTGAAAATAAGGTAATAGTTGAGCATTTGTCAAAAAAACCTATACAAATTAACAACAACAGCAAACCAATTCTAATTCATGCTAAATGACACTAAAAGTCAAGTCTTATAAGCAAATTTTCACCTCTGAATATTGATTGAGTACACCCACCGGAGACATATGGGAGACCTGGACACTGATAACACTGTTTTTTTCTAGGCTGGGGTGAGCTAGCAAAGAAGAAGGCAGCCCTTCCTATTCTATTTTTCTTTCCTTTCAGTCAAATTATTTTCTTCCCATTTGCAATCCCATTGAAGGAGTTAAAGGGCTGTCTTAATCCTGTGATAGATGTACTACTGGTTTGAGAAGAATCTCGCAGAGTTATGAATCTTATGACTCCATACCATCCTGGCATGCTCCTTTCCCTGTTCTCTAGTGTTGGTACTGGCATAAAGCAGAATTAATCATAAACTTCTGTGGTGGTTCAAAGAAGTAGGGAATTTTTTTCTGCTAGAATGGCTATTCAACATATCTTATAGACCTTGATTTCTCTACCAATATATGTGATACCTTCTAATCTATCTGAGACCATTAAGAGTCAACACCAATAATCACATAATTACTCAGTCAACCCACCCACCCACCCACTCACCCACCCATCCCTACGAAGGACTGTATGAGTAAACATTAAATGGCTCACAGTCTGGAATTGATAATGCCCTTCTGTAAAATTGTGTGAGGCTGACACAATTGGGGGGGGAACCCTCCAAATTCATTCAACCTCATTTAAAACCGAGATATATTCATCATTTGTAATCAGAAAAATAATAGAATGACAGTATAAAAATAGCCCTCGGAAGACTTTAAGACGATTAGTTTTTATCTGTGTCTATATTGGTATATTCAATATTTTTGTTGAAAGATGCAGACAAAACAAATTAATATCTATGACAGTTCTCATCTTTACTTGGGTCTTTTGTATGTTGTTTTAATTATGTCCTACTTTTCTACACAAAAGGCAATCAACATTTTCTGCCAACAGTTGTCGCATAGTTCTGATAATTTAGATTTCTAAACATCAATAACTTCTCAAAGCTTGCTGAAAGAAGAATGAATATTTTACAATGAATTGTCTACCTCCCTACCTATCTGCCTTACCTATAAAAATAAATGCAATGCAGACTTAAAAAAAGAAAATTATTATAGTATGAGATAAAAATAGTAAAGTCAAGCTTCATAGAAAGAAGATTAAAATACATTATATACTTATAGGCCATAAGTCGTATTGCAGTTCCACCATGAAATGTCAAATGGTAAGGAGAATAGAAATATTTTTAATATGGACTTAGCTTTTAACAAGATTCATACTTTTGTACATCTATAGAAGGGAACTTTAGAGTGTGGGCATCACAACAGAGAAGGCCACCTTTTGGGCTCCATATAAAGGGAATCAAAAGGGCCTAAATAAAGTGCTTGAACAATCTATATAGGAGAAAAAGTTTTATTTAGAGCATTATAGGTTGGGTAGAAAGCATTCATGGCTCCTAGATTACTGATGGCCCTTGAGGGGTCATCTTTGTTTTTGGAAGTCATTCATAGTTGCACTATGATTCTTATGAACAATAGCTGCTGAAACATAACAGCTCAATTGCATACCATTTTTAGGTGAAAACACATAAATTTGTGATGTAAATCATTGAATAGGGACAGTACTTTTTTTAAAACCACACTTTCCCCAGTTAGCCCTGCCCACATATGTGAGATGTGGATCCGTACACATTGTGGTGTTCAGTGCTCAAAAAAAGTAAGGCCTTTGCACACCCAAAGGTTATCTATCTATGTACCAATTAACACTACTTTTACGGGTTCCCTTATAGCATCCAACTTAGGTAAGCTGTCTCTCATTTAAAATATGATACAGAATATCCAAAATCCATAGATATGGATTTTAGATTTTAGATTTCCTATATGCTGACCTAGCCAGTTGTATCTCAAATGCTTTCACATAATTTTTGCATGTTGAGGGAACCACAGTTTTCTTGGCAGTCAAGAAACACGCTGGCTTTAATGAATCTAGATCACTCAGCAGGGTCTCTTGAACACACTGCTTTCCGCTCGGGAAAGAGTGAACAAAAAGTTGAAGTCTTCTCTGCAGGAATGCTAATTAGCTCCATGAACATATGCATGGTAAAGTCATTAAAAGTACATTCTTAACTTTAGCTAAGCATGAACTTCGTCCAAATGCGGCGTAGCAACGGTCAGAGTATGAAGCTATAATCCCACCAACATTAAGAACTTGGTCTCTTTCAGTACAAATTATTTAAACAAACAAAGCATTCATATAAGCTGTTAACTCTTAGAGCTGTACAATTCAACAGCAGCTTAGTGTTTTAACAGAAAGCAATAAAAAGTGATTATTGGTTTTCAGTTAGATAAAAGGAAACTGAAATTGCTCTCAAGGTGCATTTTGCATACTTATTATAAAATGCCTACTCCATAATCAGTTAAGCCCAATAGAAAATTATGTCAATGTCAATTCTGTGCCTATGCATCTTAAAATGATCTCTCAGGAAGTATTGGGAATACAACTGAAAAAGGGATAATAAATATTAATAGATTTATACTACTTGCTGAATTTGAATCCTTATTCAGCAAAATACATTTTTTGTGTTTCACTACAAGCTGTGGCCAAACAAACCACATTAACCCGGCTTGCACTAATTGCTGGGTTCCCATAACCTCCAAACCACAAATTGTTTAACCTTTGTTTAATCTAATTAACAACCATTAACATTCCTGTTTTTATATGTGTTGTGTGCTTTCTTCTGCTACTTTGATCCCTAATTTTTAAATCAAGAAATCTGATCACTTTAAAGATATTCTTCATTCTGCAACTTAATTAGCTTTATTTTAATTTGGGCTTCACACATTTTTTAATATCTGTTTCTTAATGAAGTATGGTTTATAAATGTTTGGTAACATTTAACTGCAATAATTATGATTACCGTATTTTTCAGAGTATAAGACACACCTTTTTACCCCCCAAAAAAGAGGGTGAAAACTTCGGTGCGTCTTATACACCGAATGTATCCCCATCCAGCCACCCCCACCCCACCCTTCTGCCTCCCAGCAATTTACCTGGTTGCAGCAAACAGGGCAGAGCCTGATTTGCACAAGGAAGTGATTATCTGCCTCCTGACCTACAGCTGACTGAGGCTTGCAAGCCACGTGCTAAAATGAAACTAACTACGGTAGCTGCAAGGAGACAAATTGCTGGGAGGTGAACTGCTGGCAATGTTGGACAGCTGAAACTGCAAGGAGGTAAGTAAGTAACTATAAATGTTTGTAGAGTATTCAAATTATTAGACTTATTTTTTAAGGACTGCTTTATTATTGTTCTAGACAACTTAACAAAATGAAGAAGCTTTTTAAAATAAATGCTTGCTCTGAAGAGGCCCAGTGCTTTTGTATCTTCTTTTAAATAGCAGAGAATGTATACTTCCAGAAAGCCACATCAATTTTAAAGATCTGTAAAAGTATAATCTAAAATGTAACAGTTTCCTGTTTAGTATTAAGATAAGGCAGCTGAGTTAAACCTATTTCTATGGGTCAGGCACACATGCACAGAAATTCACAGCAAACAGTGTATATCATCTGTACTGTTTGCTGTTTGCTGTTTGGCAAATTGCTGGGAGGCAGAGGCCTTTTTTCCTTGTTTTCCTCCCCCAAAACTAAGGTGCGTCTTATACGCTGGTGCGTCTTATACTCCGAAAAATATAGTATGTTTTTAAAAAATTTCTCTTACTAGTTTTTTAAAAATAATATTCTTTAAAATTCAATGAAAATAATTGTCGCTAAAATAGTATAATCACACCATACTGCTATAGCAGACTTCTTATTCATTTTCAAAGAAAGTGGCATATATCAGGTTTTATTATTTATATTAAACCCGGATTCCTTTTTAAGTTGTGTTATTTTTAAAGAAAGATTAGTGAAAATTACATCTTAATTTTTTAATTAAATCAATAGTTGTTTTTAAAATCACCAGCTTTTTCCCCAGTCTGCTTCTGAAAATAATATGTAGTATGGTAAGTGTGTCATAGAATCTTAAATTGGATAATTCCTCCCATAAAGAATTTTTTATAACTTTGTTTTGAGAGGTAGGTGCTTTTTAGTCAGTATTGACTCTAGCAACTGATTGTCAAGCGCAAATAACCAGATAACAGGAGTTGAGTTCAAAGCCTAAGAGTTTATTCTTGCCACCTATATACAAGATTCTGAGCGACTAACAATTCAAGCTAAATTGGTGCTAGATAAGGGTCAACAGAATTCACCGGGGGTGGTGGTGGTAGATTTGTGTTTCTCGTGACTACACAATGACTCCAAATTGATTACACACTTAACCCTACCTCTAGCTCAGCCTGTTCATCTCCTATACTGTCTGTTCTAATCTCTGCAGTTTCCTTAATAAGATTTCAGAAGTTTGCCACTGCTGCTTCCTAGGTCTGTGAGAGAACGACTGGCCAAGATTTGTGACTGTGTGCCTAAGGCGGGAATAGAATTCATGGCCTCCTGATTTCTAGCCTGATGCCTTAACCACCACTTGCATTTAAAGAGTTGGTAGCTGATACCAACAAATAGCTTGTAATTTGTTGTCACAATCAAAACAAGTCACCCATTTCTTTACTTCTAATATACTGTGAAACATCAAGCTTTTGCCTTGTTGAGATGTAAGATGTGGTTTGTTTGTAATTTTCGATCTTCGCCATAGCTGACTGGAAGGATCCATGGTGATGACCTTAGAGAAGCCTCTAAGGCAACAACACATGCAGAATAAATATTTATTAAGCCAGGCAGACAGGAAAGAATTAGAAAAAGATTTCCTCCCCAGATTAACTGGAGTATAAGCGTAGTCTCAATTAATACAGCTGGTAGTAGCCGGTATGAGGGTTAATAAGTATAAAATACATAATATGGAAAACTCTAAATAACATTTAACTGAAGGAGGAGTTGGCGGGAGGCGGTTGGTGCAGTAACAGAGTAGGCAGCCCCACTGCTCCACTCCAAATCTGTGGGGGGTTTTTTTGGTTTGTTTTAATATTTTGAAATTTCAATCTGCTTTTATATCTGTATGTTTTATTACATTGTAAGCCACTCGGAGTCACCTTGAACTGCCAGATGGGCGGCATATAAATTTAATAAATAAATAACTAAACCAGGGGTGTCAAACTCAAGGCCCGGGGGCTGGATGCAGCCTGCGGGGTGCTTAGATCTGGCCCACAGGGCCACCCTGGAAACTCAAGGCCCGGTGCCTTGCGCAGCCCTCCTGAGCTTCATTTTTGGCTGTGACGGCCTCCTACAGCCCTCTGCCAGTGAAAATGGAGCTTGGGAAGGCCATGGGCAGCCCTTGCGAGCTCTGTTTTCACTAGCAGAGGGTTGCAGGAGGCCATTGCAGCTGAAAATGGAGTTCAGGAGCCTGTTTTCACTGGCAGACTGCTCGGGCCACCACAGGTGCCCCTGTCACGAGTGACGTCGAGCTGGCTACGCCCACCCCAGACCTCCTAGGTCAAACACAACCCTCATGCGGCCCTCAATGAAATCAAGTTTGACACCCCTGAACAAAACTATATCAATAACAGTTTTCATGTTGAACAGTAGTATCTATTGACATTTCATATTCATTATTGGAAGTAGATCCTCCTCCCAAATCTCTCTCCTTGATCTTAACAGTCTTCAGCAAAATGCTAGTTTGTTATAGGACTCCTTAAAAAATGATATACAGTAGAAAAATCAAGCCATTTTATGGAAGATTGCTAGACTGCAAGGGAATGTCAGAAATTTTAGTCCAGTTCTTACTAATCTCCACCAAATTGGCTAATGGCAAGGAAATTGGAATTTGAGATTAAAAAAAAATCTGGATGATACCAGGCTGCCTGTCCTTAGTTTATGATATGAACACTAATACCAATCTTAATTAGAACATTCCTTGCTGTTTGTCAAAGCCTTGAAGGAATGAATGTCTCTGCCCTTCCTTGGAAAACTACTGGAGATAATTTCCAGTTTAGGGAACCCAGCTCACCCCCAGTCAAATTCTCTAGCCAGATTAAAAGAAGGACACATGCTAGTTAGCAAAACATATAACTTGATGTTAAATGTTGACTGACAAACATGGGGCAAAAGGCAACAGAAGTAGAGAGACAGAGAAACAAAGAGCAAACAACAATATCAATAATCTACATTATTGATGTATACTTTTCAAACTTATCAAAACCATTGGAAACTATTAGCTTGGATAATTTCAAAATGAATGACCTTCCGTTATTCCAGGTTTAATTCTAAATGCAATCCAAGGATACATTAAAGGGTAGTTGACAAGACAACTCTTTACAGTCAACATTGATCGGGTTGATAAATCTGTTAATGTATTAGCAGAGTATTCCTTGTGTTACCAAGGTTGTGCATACAGAAACGTTTAGATTGAGATCAGTTGTGAATAAGAACTCAGCCACACACAGATACACTAACTTGAATTAAAGTTTACTTTAAGAAATAGCATGTTCCTATAAACAGTCCAAAGTCATACACTTAATAGTCATAATGACAATCCAAGTATTATCCAGTACAAGTACATTTTAGCTATAATATATAACTACAACACAGAGAGAAATGCAGAGCATACATACTCTAGGCCTTGCTCTAATAAGTAGCAGAGACTACACTCTGAGTAGCAGAGACCAAAGACAAACAGAGAGGGACTCCCATAGAAATAAGCTGTGAACTCTAGCTCCCTCTTGTGGCAGTCTGCAACACCTCAGCTAAACAGACATATCTGTTAAAAGCTAAACATATATTGTTCTATCCAATCAGTTATGGTCAGAGACCTAACATTCTCCCCTTTGGGTAGATCAATATATAATACCTTACATCTTTAAACCATAGTTTTCACAACACTCTTTGTGTTTAATTGCACCTTGCGCTTTAGTAAAATGATCTGCAATATTCTGTTCAGTCATGCAGTATTCCAACTTAACCATTTTATTTTGAACACATTGTCTAACATTCAGATATCTCAAATCAGTATGTTTCGACCTTGTTTTCACAGCTAAACTATTAGCCATACTAATGGCAGATTGATTGTCTTCATACACAATAAATGGCTCCTGTACAGTAATTCCTATATCCTTTAACAATTGTTTATAATACACCAATTCTGTACACATTAATGATAAACTCGAGAATTCTGCTTCCATAGTGGATAAACTAATATGTTGTTGCCTAATAGATTTCCACCCTATTAAAGCATTACCCAACATTACCACTATACCTGATGTTGATTTGCGAGTCATTGCATCAGTAGCAAAACTTGCATCAGCATATGCAGTTAACACTAATTCATTTCTCGGTTCTAAATACAAAGAATAATGTATTGTGTGCTTTAGGTATCTAAGTATTCGTTTAGCTGCTTGCCAATGCCTTTCATTTGGTTCAGCATTATATCTAGCCAGTTGATTTACGCTGTAAGATATATCTGGTCTAGACCAATTACTCAAATATGAGAGACTACCAATTAGAGACTGATAAATCTCCTTATCAAACACAGGACATTTACTATCACTATTTGTAAATCCCTGATCCATTGGTGTCTTAGCAGTTTTACAATTCTCCAGGTTATATCTTTTTAACAATTGGCTAATCTTCTTAGCTTGCAAAATTTTGAATCCTCTATTTGTCTTCATTATATCAAGACCCAAATAATGTTTAATTTCTCCTAAATTTCTAATCTTGAACTTTCTTTGTAATTCAGAAACAATATCATTTGCTTCTTGTTCAGTCTTTGTTATAATCGCTATATCATCTGTAAATAATAGCAACTGAGAAATCAAACCATCTTTCTCTCTCCTAAATAAACAAGGATCAGCTATACCAGCTTTAAAATCCATGGAAACTAATTCTTTTACAATGCATTTATTCCATTCATAACCTGATTGCTTTAAACCATAAAGACTTTTCTTTAATTTCCAATAATCATTTTTTCCATCATCTTTTAAACCTAATGGCTTTTTCATATAAATGGTATGTTGTAAAGGTGCATGTAGATATGCAGTTTCGACATCTACATGATTAATTATGCATTTATTTTTAGCTGCCCAAACTAATGCTCCTCTCAATGTATTTGCTCTCAGACTAGGTGCAAATACCTCATCATAATCCTTATCTGATTGAGCAAATCCCTGAGCAACTAATCTTGCTTTATGGGTAACAGTGCCATCCATACCAGTCTTTAATTTATACACCCATCTGCAACCTATTGCACGCTCACCTGGTGGTAACTATACATCTTCATATACCTCAAGATCCTTTAAAGATTTTAATTCCTTATTCATAGCTTCCTGCCAAGCTACCTGTTCCTTTGTTGGATACAGCTTAAGTTCATTATAATTAGACGGTTCCACATTAATCTGGCATACAATACTTGCCTGATATCTATCAGGTGGACGTCTCTCTCTAGTTGACCTCCTAGGCAATTTAGTACAAGTTGTTGGAATTTCCTCTTCCTTTTCCTCCCCTATCGAAGTACCTTCTACATCATCCATAGATGGTTCCTCTATTGAGGATTCTGTCACTATCCTATCATCAGTACTATTCTTATCAGAATCATCAGGAAACAATGGATCCTCAACAACAATACTATCTTGTTCCTTGTATTCCTGTTCCAGTTTACTCCATCCAACATGCTCAAGGAATTTAGCACTTGCACTACAATATACTCTAGTAGTACCTGGCTCCCAGAATCTAAATGATCTATGATTAGATTCATACCCTACAAAACATAATTTCCATGCTCTATGTTGTCCCTTTCGCCTTACTTGTGTGGGAATATGCACCCATGCTGGTGCACCAAATGTATGCAAATAACTAAGATTTGGTTTCCTACCATACCAACGGGTAAATGGCAATTCACCAGTTGTTGCATTCACTACATTGTTCAAAACATGGTTAGCACACATTATAGCTTCACCCCAGAGCCTCTCTGGTAAACCAGAATCTGAAATCATGGTTCTAGACATAGCCTGTAATGTCTGACCTCTACGTTCAATATGTGCATTATGTTGTGGCCGAAAAGGAGCAGAACGCTTATGTTCAATACCAGCTCTCTTTAGCATATCTTCAAATCTCTTATTGGTAAACTCAGTACCATTATCTGTTACTAAACTAACCAGTTTCTTTTTCATTTTTCATTCAACAAACCTTAACCAGTTTACAAAATGCTGATATGTTTCTGTTTTTGTTTTCATCAGATAACAGAAACCATATCTAGAAAAATGATCAACTATGCTCAATATATAACAGGCTCCACCTAAACTGGGTTTCTTAGGGCCAATGAGATCAGCAAATACAACCTCTAATGGTTCCTTGGTTTTAAATCCATTTAACCTGTTTGCAGGAATTACCTTGCTCTTTTCCTGATTGCAAGCATTACAATTTAAATATCTTGCACAAGGTTTTAATTTTATACCATTAGATAACTCAACAGTTTTCTTTAAAATTTTGAAATTTAAATGTCCCATACGTCTATGGAGCAAATGAATACATTCGTCATGAGGCTTTCTATTTTCATAAACTGAATTAGCCTTATTTAATGGACTATCATGGATAGTGTATAAGCCATCATGCAATCTTGCAGTAACTCTTTTACCTTGTTTTTCAATTAAACATTTATCTCCCTGAAAAGTTACCACAAACCCTGCTTTTACCAATTCTCTCACAGATAGTAAGTTATTTTTAAGGTTAGGTACATATAACATTGGTAAACTTTCATTAATACATGAACAATATGCATTACCTTCTCCAGATACTCTCAATTTCCAGCCATTTGCTAATGATACATGCTGGTTACTTTTAGTCATATTAACAAATCTCTCTTTACTTTTAGTTATACACTGAGATGCTCCACTGTCTATTATCCAGATATCATGGCTTACAGTTTTATTTGTACTTGATATAGCTACACTAACATCATTATAAGCTCTCTGCATATTACTAGCATTCTGCTTTTTACCCTTTTTACAGAATCTGGCTATATGACCTTTAGCCCCACAAGAATAACATTTCCTAACAATATAGGCAGTTGAAGATTGTGGTTGTTTCTCTCTGTGTGGTTCTTCCTGTGGTTGTTTCTCTCTCAGTTGTTTTCTATCTTGCCTTCTTCTAGACTCTTCTAACAGTCTTCCTATTATGCCAGTCAATGTCAGTTCATCTCTGGTCAAAACTTCCAGTGAAGACACATAATCATCATAAGAGTCATCCAAAGAAGAAAGAATAATATAAACTTGATGCAACTCTGAGAAAATCAGTTCTTTTTCATGTAGCTCTTGTAATGTTCTCTTCATAAACTCCAAATGAGCTAACATGTCACCACCTTTTAACAAACGTGCTCTGAACAGTTTACGTGTAAGGTGTATGTGCGCACCAACACTATCACGAACATAAAGTCTCTTTAAGGTACTCCAACACTTGGCAGCAGAATCTTCACCATGAATATGGACCAGTTGCTGATCACTCAGTGTCAGTCCAATAATACTAAGAGCCTTTTCATTATCCCGGTTAAAGTCAGCTATTTTCTTCTTATCTTCATCATTTGTTGGATCCCAAGCTGTTATATCAGGTGGATTATTAACCACAGTCCATAATCCTTCTTTATGCAAAAGTAAGCTGCACTTCATAGACCAGGAAACATAGTTAGTTCCATCTAACCTGGTTATCAGGGATAAGCTAGTTGACTGCTCTTGTGCCATTGTTAATTTAACAGTAAACCACAAGTTAGCTGTCTGAGTATGAAACTGAATATTCACACTAACTCTCAATATCTCTCTGGGCCCATAACCAGTGTTAATGTATTAGCAGAGTATTCCTTGTGTTACCAAGGTTGTGCATACAGAAACGTTTAGATTGAGATCAGTTGTGAATAAGAACTCAGCCACACACAGATACACTAACTTGAATTAAAGTTTACTTTAAGAAATAGCATGTTCCTATAAACAGTCCAAAGTCATACACTTAATAGTCATAATGACAATCCAAGTATTATCCAGTACAAGTACATTTTAGCTATAATACATAACTACAACACAGAGAAATGCAGAGCATACATACTCTAGGCCTTGCTCTAATAAGTAGCAGAGACTACACTCTGAGTAGCAGAGACCAAAGACAAACAGAGAGGGACTCCCATAGAAATAAGCTGTGAACTCTAGCTCCCTCTTGTGGCAGTCTGCAACACCTCAGCTAAACAGACATATCTGTTAAAAGCTAAACATATATTGTTCTATCCAATCAGTTATGGTCAGAGACCTAACAAAATCATTAAATTGGAAGTCGACAAGTGTGGTGGTGTTGGACTTACTTAAAGCTTTACCACTTTCAGACACTAGAGGATTGTTGTGCTAACCATCTCACAATTAAGAGAGTTGAAATTTTCATTGGTTTTAAACAATAGAAAAATCTGTTCCTCCACCTTTACTCCCTTAGTTGTATCAGATACATTTCACTGAAAGAACAGCAATCCAGGTGAAATCCATTATTGAACTTAGATATGGTTATATAAAAATATTTCTTGCATCCAGTGCAACTGCATATATTCAAATTCAGAAGGAATATTTGCAACCCAGCCTCAAATTTCTTCTCTTGTATTAGTGCTGAGAGATTTAACAGCATAATCCTCCGTTTCTCTACTCAGAAAAAGTCACATAGGGTTCAGAAAGGTTTACTTTTAGAGCAGTGTGTATAGGATTGCAGTCTAACTGATAGTTACTGCAAGAAGTTCTACTCTCAACATAAAAAAAGAGGTCCTGATCATTTTTTTTGCTGGGTTCAGCTTATTAAAAATGTATTAAGCCAAGGGCACATTGTGATGACCTGGATTTGGCACACTGGGACGCCATGAAAAATGTATAAGGTTTTATTTTTGTTCATCATGTGAGAACAGAGCTAAAAATAACATTTGTGGAGGAAAGTGCAGACACAATACGTGTATGCGTGTGCGTGTGCGTGCATGCAGGCACACACAAATATCTGAGCAATTCTACACCGCTCATTCATCATCTTCTTGTTCACCCAGTGGGGTGGATTATGACCTACATTATTTTTGTCAGTGGAAAGCACTTTTTGCATGGCCAGCTTTGTGAGACTATAGACATTGTTCCTAAAAATAAACGTATCATTTGAAAACTAAATTGTCCATTCCTAAACAGAAGCCTGGTAGAGAAATTGCTGCCTACTGTCTAGTTTAAGGCGCCTTTATGAGAGAGCATTAGTTTGGTGGCTTCTTAGCTGGTTTTTGGGAAAGATTATTGGGATGTCTTGGTAGATATCAAATCACATGGTGTCAGGACTTTCATGTAATAGCCCCTGAATCCTATCATTATCATTTGTTACACAATCAGTATTTGGGTCCTTGGTGTATTTGGGTCCTCCTCTTTGAGCTTGGTTGTTTTCTTGCAGACATTTCATTACCCAAACTAGGTAATATCATCCATGCTAGAGTCACCCTTCCCGTTTCAACCCTGAGCTACAAATATTCTCCTTTACTAGTGTCTGAGATCTTCACAGATTCACATAAGCAAAAAAAGAAAAGAAAACAATACCCAGTTTAAGAAGCTCTGAAACTTCTCAGCAGGAGAGACCGAGGAAAAGTAACAAGAAATTTGAATTGGATATGAAAAACTGGTAGGTAGTTGGGTTCCGGTGTTAGTCAGTGGTGGGATTCAGCTGGTTCGGCTGAACCGGTTGTTAACTTTGTGTGCAGTTCGGCGAACCGGCTGAAAACTGCTTCCTCCCCAGGCTTCCTCTTCAGGCACCCGCTCATTTCTCCCCCAACAGCTAGATGAACCTAGGCAAAAAGCCAGCCCTCACCGGCGCCCAGCTTCACTGACAGTGGGCTTGCAAAGGGCAATCGTGAGCTGCCACCTGCGTCAAGCTAGACTGGGGAGGGAGAGCGCAAGCGAGTTAGCGAGCACTGAGGAGACGATGGGAGGAGGGAAGCCAGGCAAAGGGGCGAGTGAGGGGCATCCGCAGCATGCCATAGTACATACACTTTCCCTCAGCAGACTTTTCCTCAGCATACTGTCTAAACTTCCCTAAAGCAGGGACGGAGGGAGAGAGATCCGATCTAATCTCGTAGAGTTATATCAGAGCTGGCAGCAGTGTTTCTCTCTCTCTCTCTCTCTCTCTCTCTCTCTCTCTCTCTCTCTCTCTCTCTCTCTCTCTCTCTCTCTCTCTCTCTCTCTCTCTCTCTCTCTCTCTCTCTCCCTCCCTCCCTCCCTCCCTCCCTCCCTCCCCCCCTCTCTCTCACACACACACAGGTTGGATCTTTCTTTCCTCCCCCCACTGGAGACCCCTGGATTCCCTCCCCAACCCCGCCTGGCCCGTGCAGGCACCACCCATGCGAGTGATGTAGAGTTGCCCATGCCCACTCAGTCACATGACCCACCCAGCCACACCCACCCAGCCGGTCATTAGGAAGAACTCAATGTCCTACCCGTTAACAACTATTTCAGCTTCAACCGCAATAATACACAAGCTCATAATAGATACAAACTTAATGTAAACCGCTCCAGACTTGATTGCAAAAAATTTGACTTCAACAACAGAGTTGTCAACGCCTGGAACACTTTACCTGACTCAGTAGTTTCTTCCCTAAACCCCAAAAACTTCAACCTCTTATTATCTACCATTGACCTCACCCCATTCCTAAGAGGTCAGTAAGGGGCGTGCATAAGCGCACAATCGTGCCTACCGTTCCTGTCCTAATGTACCCATATATTCATACCTCTTTTACTCTTATTCATGCTTGTAATATTACATATATATTCAATCATGTTTTACTGTTTGTACTTTGCTTATAATCATATATGCCTGACAAATAAACAAATACAAATACAAATTACTTGAATCCCACCACTGGTCATTCATAATATTTACAAGTCTTCTTCAAGCATCTGTAAATTCACTACAATGAAGGTAAATAAAGAATTGAAAAAGTTCCCATGGTGGTTAGGTCTTGCAAGGTGTTTTCTAATGATATAATTCCCACAGTGAAAACAGTAATTTCCTCTTCTGTCTACAATTTCCACACACTCTTAATATCTCCTTTGGAAGGTCCAAAGTGTTAAGAGAAGGGCTTGGTGTTTTAAGAGAGGCCTTCAGAGGAAGGAAAAAAACTAACAGCACAAGACTGAAAAATCTTGCACAACACTAGATTTCACTCCATATGAGCTCCAATAAACATTTCAATTATTTTTAATAAACATTATTTAGATAGTGACTCATTATTCCAGTCCTCTAACTATAATACATGGAAATTATAGATCAATATTAACATGGCAATTAGGGCTTTGTAGTTTCATCCAGCAGATGTTCATGGAAACTGAAAGCTAATTCTTGGTACCCTCTGCAAGTGCAACTGCTTGGTTAATTCTAGCCAAGTCTAATTAATTCAGTTGGTGAGGTACAGAGTGAATAATTTCAGATTTAAACCATTGGGCTCTATTTAATGAAAGCTATTCTTGAGCATTTGTAGTCAAATTAAGCTAAGATAGCTTAATTTGGCTTAATTAATAGAAACAAACCATCATAAAACAAGAACCTTTCTTTTATGTGTAAGAAGACATGCTGTCCTTAAATGTTGCAGGGTTAAATTACTTCATTGCCTGGATAGCCTTGATCATGGATTATTGCTTTACCAGCCCTGTAAAGGAATAAGGTGGATTAAATCTATATCTGGTCTGAAAAAGGTCAAGTATCTGAGCATGACAATTAACAATTGTCTTCCCTCTTTCCACAGTATGACTACTGTGTGTACTGTACAACAGGAAAATATAAGAGATTGTTTTGGAACATCCTTTTTCTAAATTAGGTATTCTGACTCATGCCCTTTACAAATTTTGGGACTGCAACTTCCAAAGGAAAACTTCTCACTGGAATCTCCACAAAGTACAAAATCTCCTAAACAATGCCTTCTCAATAGTCAAGACAACTATCTTCAAAAATCGATTCATTTTTACCAACTCATTTAAGAGTTCATAGTTTGGCATTCAAATCCTAAAATATGTTATGGGGAAACCTGCAATAAAGATTTAAGTCTGAAGTTCGGGCTGTCCAAGTTTTTGCTTTGGAGAGTGGTGAGCACAATATATTTTATTCACAAATTTCACATGGGAAAGTTCTTTGTAAATGCCTCCCCCCCCATATCAGCATAGGAAACGCTTAAAAATTGAATTCTGCGAATGCTCTGAGGTTCTAGTCTCCTAATATTTCTGGTCATCAGATACGATAGCACTACAATATTTCAGCATACTCTTGTGAATGTTCATTACCAGAAAAGAGAAAGAACATATGAAAATATAGGAATATTCCAAATTATCTTCAATCATAAAATTATAGAAACGAGCCTCCTCTCACTATTGGCAAATTCATGGATAAGAAATATTTATGAGATCTATCAAGGTATATATAAATTAGGAGTTTTTGCTCCTCTATGTATTTGCATCACCGCTATACATTTGCCACTATCAAACTACATTTGCCATTATAGAACCATTGAGCCAGTTTGGAATTCTCATATTACTATTTTTTTTAATTGTTCTAAAAAAAACTGTGACCAATCAAGAATAGGGATCTTTGAGCCTGAAAATTAGCATTGCAGTTTTAATCAGATGTCAAACTTCATTCTTTCTGAGTGTGACCTATCTACAAGAGATCTACCTATTCACTTGCAATATCTAAGGGTGTGTAAACCATGGTTTTATTGCTGGAGTGTAATAGGATATATAATACACATTGGAACTCCTGATGTCATTTTTAAAATTGTGGCTGGCATGATAAATAATCAAATGGAATTCCACAAATACTGCTGTAAATGTGTTTGATTCTGGGTGTAGAGCTTTTAACTGAAGCACAAGTGAACAGATTGGGTTAGCTTGGATATTATATTAAACCATAGTTTAGTGTTATCTGCAAACAAAAAAGCAAAGCACCAGTTTACATACCAGCTTCTCTTTCTTAAATTGGGGTAAGTAGAACAACAAAATAGAACTACATTCTATTTGATTTTCCCACAAGATGGGATTTATGGTTTCGTTGTAATTTAATTCATCTTTAACATGCTATAACTCAAAATGTATTGAGATTAGAGCTATTATAATTCTAAGCTACCTGGCTATTGGCCAAATTCTGGCATATTCAGCTCCTTTTTCAATAATTGAAGTTTATTTTAAACCATGTCAGAGAAGAGGAGGATATAACTGTAAGCTGTGGTTGATGTTAAACCTCCTAATACAGCCTATTTCTGCCATTAAAATCTAATTATCTGATTTTCTAATGTGGCCACAG
Organism: Diadophis punctatus similis; assembly: GCA_023053685.1. Classification (NCBI taxonomy): domain Eukaryota; kingdom Metazoa; phylum Chordata; class Lepidosauria; order Squamata; family Dipsadidae; genus Diadophis; species Diadophis punctatus. The sequence continues at coordinate 20,018,263 of JALIGW010000005.1, read as the reverse complement.
ACTGAGAAATAATTAATATTTTTAGGACCTGAAGAGAGTTTTTTCTTCATGCTCTTAGCCCCTGGACACATCAGCCTAAGAAGAGGTGTTCACAATGGCAAACAATATTTTAATTCTAGCAATGTCTCTTACAATAATTAATTGCACACTGATACAAGGAGACTAAAATGAAAGGTGGGGGAAAGCATTAGAATTGGGATCACAGAAAGAAGCAGGCTACAGAAGGCAAATGAGCTGTAAACAATTTGAGCCAGAAACATGCAGAGTTTCTAATAGATTGAAATTCAGTTGCCAGGGTAGTATTTTGATTTGGGGTTTTCGCAGTATTTAGAAGACTGTGAAGCCCTGTGAGCTTAATGAAGAGAATTGAAAGCAGTTTTAATACTGCCACTGGTTGTAATGAATATAATAATCAATGTCAGATCCAAATAATCAGAGGTTAAAATAAGATATCTCTAATTTTAAAGGGCCTATCACCTTACTGCATTCTCTGATGGCATTCATTTATTACAGTACCATCCAGAAACCAGGACCAAAGCTTAATGGAAGTTGGTGGACTTCATCTTGGTCATTATTGTGCTTGGAGTAGGCAGGCAAACTAACTGGGCAGAACAGAAGAAAAGAGCTTCAGTATTAGGGATCTAGGGGTAGCTCTGGGCCAGCAGGATCCTGGAAATGTTGATTCCAAAATAGATCCCAATAGAGTAGTTTGCTTTGAAATGTTTAGCTATGCATCCAATTCAGACAGTTGGTCTTAGCTTTCCTTCTTTCCACCAGTTTCAGCATGCTGACTTGGTTTGTATTGAGCCAAAATTTCCTGGTTTGTATCAAACAGAAATAATGTGTGTAGATTGTAGTATGAAAACTGGCATTTTAAGAGGAGGAAAAAGGGCATGGAGGAATACATGAGCCCATATTCAATCCTAGATTTCATAAAATCTGTGAAAGCTGGGATTCATACCCCAAATGGGAATTGAAACCCATTAAATTAAAATTAAATTTAGAGCATGCTGTTCCTGGTATTTATTGATCAAAGAAGTAAAATTTATTATTTCATTCTTTTCACATTATTTTTACTTGCTGATGCATTTCTTCTCTCATGTCACCTTTGCTACAATTGCTGTTTTCACCTCTTTCTTACTTTCTATTTATCCTAGAAATAAATATATAGTAAATGATGTGAAATTGTTGCCTAAGCACCTCCACCTACCCACCTGCCCAAAGGGAGGAGGTCCTCTGCAACATCTATTGCACCAAAGTACAAGCTATTTTATTTCTGAATTTGGTATAAGGCAGTGTTTCTCAACCTTGGCAGTTTGAAGATGTGTGGACTTCAACTCCCAGAATTCCCCAGCTAGCAACTCTGGCTGGGGAATTCTGGGAGTTGAAGTCCACACATCTTCAAACTGCCAGGGTTGAGAAACACTGGTATAAGGTTTATTGTTCTTTTCTAACAGTGTGTAATCTGCTCATACTTATTGATGGCACTTATTTTTAAAGGTTTTTCCCCTTCTGTCTGCTTCCAGTGCCACTTAAAATGTTCTGCTTGAGTTTTCACCATTGCATTGAAGCTATCTCAGAAACTCCACAGGGATGAGCCCTTTTCCTCTGATCCCTTTCAAATGCTAGTTCCTGACCTCTTGGCTCTTGATGGCTGGCTCTGATGCTCTCTCTGCTCTCCTCCTGTCAATTTGATATTTTCTTTGAAATCCTTCTGAGAGATCCCTTTTCGTCTTGGAGTACTAAGTTTGACCGGCCCAATCTTCTGTTCTATCTTTGTGATGACACACACTTTTTGCCATCAAGCAGACCTGACTTGCAGCAAATTTGAAATTCTGTATCATTTGCATAAAACAATAATTTGTATAACTGTAGAAATTTGTGTTGGTTCTCAGGTGAAAAAACTCTTCCATCATCAAGAGTAGGAGAAGAAGACTTTCTTCCTGCTGCCCTCAACCCCTAAATTTTGCTTTGGATAATTCTGGATCTTCTGAAGAAGGTTTGGGGTGAACTGAAGGAGCTGGTAGTAGGATGGCCAGCTTCCATTTCTGTCAGTGGAAGATCAAAATTGGATTCCACCCAAAACTCTTAATGAGTTTTGCTACCAGAGTGAAAGACAAAAAAGAAAAAGTCTATATTGCCCAGGGAATAGGTTGCCTGGAAACAACTATATTGCTGCAGGATCAGCATGCAGGAAGGATGATAAAATACCTCAGCAAGAACTTGCTCTTGGTAATGTAAAATAGACAGAAGAATTAGCTGAATGAAAAGTATTTGCAAAGACCAATAGCAAGTGCAATGCCCCTCTCTATTCTAGTTCAATGGAAATACGTATAAATTATGTTTCCCAATATAGTTTAATCAATACTTAGCAGTCCATTCACATAATCAAAATAGAATTTCCTGTGTTTAGAGAGAGAACTCGGCTTTGCAAAATATAAAGAATGCACCCATACTGAAATATTTCATAAGTGCGGATGAATAAACCTCAAACCTCTAAGCATACAATATTCATGTATAGTGCCTTATTTTGTTGAAACGGGAATGGCTTTAATTCATTGCTGGCACTGCCTATCTTAGGTTAGACATTTGAATACAGAGTGCTTTTTTGCCAAAAAAAAAAAAAAGAGAAAATCCAGTATCTATCATGATTTAATTACAACTAACATGGTACCAAAATTATGTCAGGCAAGATGTTCTTCTCCATTCCTGCAGAAACAGGAGGTGGATACCAGGAGCAAGAAAAAGAGGAGTAGTCAGCAGTTAAGTCAGATGTTCTAAGGTCCTACAGTTCCAAGCTAGTCTCAAGAAGAAGGCTGTAGAGTAAGTACATTTAGTGCAAAATATTGTCAGGTTATAGCTAGGATACAAAAAAAATGTATTTGCTCTTTCCAGCTCTGGAAACACAAAGCCTATTAATTCTCAATCTGTTTCCTTCCACACGTTAAGTACATGGGAACCTGGGCTTAATGGTGCAGAACAAGCAAACAAGAAAATTATAGTATTTATATTTACAAAACTAAAATGAAATTTCAGTTGGTAAAGCCAGTTGAGGCAATATCTCTAATGGTCATAGGGAATAACACTCACAAAATGTAGGCTCCTTCTTCAGATTCTTTGAAATGTTTTTCCTTGAAAGTAGAATCTAATCAGGGTACTTAAATATTTTCTAAGACATGTTATAAACCCCACAATAATAGTTACGTTAATTCCTTAAAAAGAAATAGTTATGTTAATTCTTTAAAAAGAAAAATAATTTATAGATGGTGTAAAACGTTTTTTCAGACCATCCTAAATGAGGATGAGAATACACAAACTTTCAAATGATTGAAACCTTGTTATTAATCAAGTTATAACTCCTTTTTTTTTGTAAAACCACAGATTTTAGAATTTCATTTTCTCCTTTCCATAGACCAATTGAGTGCTGATTTCTTCTTTTGCCATTTGTAATGCAATTAGAACATATAAGCAACATTGTTACAAATCAGAAGAAGAAGTTGATCATAATTTCAATCCCATTTGATTGAGACCTAATAAACTTGCCAGTAGATAATCTAAGCTATTATCAAATAACCCACACCCAACAAGGTTACCGTATTCTTCTGAAAGTCAGTAAAAAGTCATACTGCTAGATCAGGAATGTCAAAATCAAGGCCCGGGGGCTTGATCTGGCCCGCAGGGTGCTTGGATCTGACCCGCAGGACTGTCCTGGAAACAGTGAAGGACTGGCCCGCGGTGCCTCTGCCAGTGAAAATGGAGCTTGGGAGAGCCGCATGAGGTTGCAGGAGGCCGTCGCAGCCGAAAACGGATCTCAGGAGCCCATTTTCGCTGGCAGAGCGCTCGAACCACCACAGGCACCCCCCAACATGAGTGACGTCGAGCTGCCCATGCCTATCCTGGCCATGCTCACTCCAGCCCCCCAAGGTCAAACACAAGCCTGATGTGGCCCTCAATGAAATTGAGTTGACACCCCTGTGCTAGATGGTGAAATTCTTTATTAGTGCCCGAGAAGCATTTTATTTTACTATTTTATTTTATTTAAATTTAAAAGATAGTTTTACTTTATGCTAAAGGATGCTATTAAGGACTGCTTAGATTTCTACTGTTTTATTTCTTTACTATTCTAACATGTCATCAGGGACATATTTCTCAGAGATATTGCATTCAAACATAAATAACCATTTAGACTAAATCATAGGATGCTCGTATGCCTTTAACTGATGTCGCTCTGCTCAGCAGATAAAGAAAAAACCCCTCAAGGACACTCTGGAAGGAAAAGAGGACATCTGGCAGGAGAGCAGAGGCCACAAGCCTTCAGTATGTAGGAGATCCCAAATAACAAACATAGAAAAAAGGCCTTGGCAAAGAGGAAAATAGTTATATTCAATGTAAAGCATTTTAGACCTTATCCCCCAAAAGAAAGTCAAGGACTACCTGTACAAACACAGCAGAAAGTCTTGGGTGAAGTTGGAAAGTGGAAGAGAAGATTGTTAGATAGTGGGTAAGGATCACAGGAGACAGACTTCAGAACAGCTCTTTTATTCAGCTCACTCAAGTAACCAGCAAAGCACAGTCTGACAGCTAGCTCTTTTATTGAGCTGTCAGACACAACAACCAATAGTGTTTGAGCATTCAAACGCTGGCCCTGGGTGAAAACATACAGTTCAGTTAGAGTTCAGCTAGAACATAACAAATCAGAGTTTAGTCAGAGTTCAGCTAGACATAACAAGTTAGAGTTCAGTTAGAGGTCAGTCAGAACACAACAAAGATCATCTTTGAAATGAAATAAAGAACTATGCCCAGCATTTGTAAAGCTCTATAAAATAGAGTAAAAGTACAAGAAAAGAATATTTCCAGTTTGGCAAACATAAATACTGACATTAGTATTTAATAGCTGAAATGCTTCATTTAAGCTCTCTGCTGACTATAGGAAAAGATGTGGATCACTTCTTAATACCCAGCTGTTGTCTGACCAACCTTTCCTGCCAAGATTATCACAAACTGAAGATGTAATGTGAAATTCTTTAATGTAAGCAAATACCAGGTTAAACACATGGATAAGAATAAGAAATTCCAGAAATTACAAATATGAAGTGTAAAATACAGAGCAGGAATTTAGAATAGGTCCATATCTTAAGATGGTGTTAGTGGTTTCCTTCTCGCCTCCTTATTTCTTTTCTTGCATACATTTTAAGGGGTTTCTAGTAACCAATACTCAGGTACAGTGGGTCAAAGTTGTACTGCACTGATTTATTTATTTTATTTCCATATTATTTTTGGGTATTGTGCTGGAGCTATCACTTTATTTCTAATACTTTTTTTATTCTAATATCAACACTAAGAAAAAAAATTCCTGTGTACAAATTACATATGCTGCCTACAAGATAAATACATAGATTAAAATAGTATAACAAAGCAATATTATAAATGAAAAATAGCATACTGGGATTTGCTCCCTAGTTTTTGTGCTGCTAGAAGTCTTCCTTTTCAGTTTTACAGAGCTGAAATTTTAAAAAACAAGTCCTAATTTTTTGTTCCTTTAATTATTATTCCAAAAAACACCTTTGTTAGTGTATAATCTGATTTATATTTTTGAATTGTATTGATATTGGTCTTGGACTGCAAGAAAAATAGATTATCATTCCTCCTCCTTCTCTATATGATGACTCCAGCATTTCCTGGACAAAATAAAATTTCACATATTTAGGATCAGATGTGGAATGCTCATTGAAATGTCTGCCAGAGCTGTGACAGGAGCAAAAAGATGGCTTTCCATGCAAGAAAAAAAATCTGCTGTAAGATATTCCAATAATTCAGTAACAGAGAAACAAAATGAAGGAGAACTATGACATTAATAGATTGTCAAATCAGAGAGTACCATTTAGAGCATAAGGAAGCATGCTATTGTTCTGGAAAGGAGCTATGGAGTAGCATTTCCTGTTAATTTAGAAAACAGAGGAACTGACCCATAGTCAGCCCATTTGGGCCATTTTACTCAATTGGCTGGCTTTTTTGAAAAGCTCAAATAACCAGTGTCCCATTATGGTCTGATTGCTTAGCATCTGGTCTCAGACCAAACCAAAATTTCCTAGCTGGGCTGGAATGTTACATTACAATCTGTGCTCACATGAAATTCTTCAGATAAGGCTTACTTAGTAGCAAGCAGAATATAAGACCCAATTTGATGATATAGATGACTTTGAACTATTTCTAAATTTTTACCATTTTCACATAAGTCAGGACGTGGCATTTTGTAATTGCAAGGCTATTATTTTATGAAATAGGACTCAGAATTATTTTTGGAGACTTTTTAGTCTTGATATATGTAGTATTCCCCGAAAACTGAAATTGATGTGCTGATTGAATATATACTCACAGTTCTTATCCGTGGTGCTATTCACTATTTACTGTGTATGTATGTATGTAACACAGATTATTATGCATCTAGAGAAGAAAATGATTATTAAAACTCTGAAATTGTGAGCCTAACAGCATTATATAAAGTTATAATAAATTATTTGCTTATAATTTATTTATATATCTATTTGATTTTTCTTTAGTTTACCATAATCACAACACTTTTAGCAGTAATAAAATAATAAATCATAAATCATAATACAAATTAAACTGCATAACCATAAAAATCACTAAAAATAGTTATAGTTGCAATCCTAGGTGTCATGAAACACAAAATGTCTTCTAGAACCTCTCTGTTTCCAAGTTTTCTAAAGACTAGTGCTTTGGCGACCAAACTCACCATTACAAAGAAGACACAATGCCACAAAATGCAGCATCTATTGCAATGTTTCTCAACCTTGGCAATGGTAAGATATGTGGACTTCAAGTCCCAGAATTCCCCAGCCAGCATGAAGTCCGTACATCTTAAAGTTACCAAGGTTGAGAAGCATCAACTTGTGACTTCCAACCATGTACGTTGATTATAAACTTAAGAGCCGAGGTGGCGCAGTGGTTAGAGTGCAGCACTGCAGGCTACTTCAGCTGACTGCTAGCTGCAGTTCAGCTGTTCAAATCTCATCGGCTCAAGGTTGACTCAGCCTTCCATCCTTCTGAGGTCGGTAAAATGATTGTTGGGGGCAATATGCTGAACTCTGTAAACCGCTTAGAGAGGGCTGTAAAGCACTATGAAGCGGTATATAAGTCTAAGTGCTATTGCTATTGCTATGTACCTTTTAGAAAATTACATACTGTACTGGATGGGTTGCTTCTAACTGAAGAAGATGACCCTGCAAATATGTCACTCCTAAGCTATTAAGGTATAGTCAGAATTTTAATTGGCGCTTATATCTCAGACTATCTATTTGCACATAAATTTTGTAAAAACTCTTAATTTAAGCCACATTCTTTTCTTTGTCAACGGGTCCCCCATCTGAAATGTAAACAATTCTTTTCCCTTTTACTTCAGGAGATTGAATTTGCTTTGAGCATGTGATATTTATGTTATATATTTATGTACTTGTTCAGGTTTCTGATTTTTATAGTCTCTTTTAGCTTACTTGATCCCATATGGCGTTATTGGTCTGGGATTGTAAATAAAAATCTATTTCAGTTTCAGTTTATATGGCAACTGTGGAAAGCAGCATGCAACGTGATGGATTGTATCAGAGTCCTGTATAATTTAATACTTAGAGAATTGGATTAGACCTAAGGAAAGCTAATTTGAAGTGGATCCCTGAAGTCAGCTTACCCTGTCACACTTTGTCAGATAAAACTTCTGCACAGAATAGTTGACGGAATAAAACAAAGGAAAAGAAACCAGGTTTTCTTTTTAATCAGTGCATAGTTCTAAATATATAATTATTACTATGGTTTGTTTTATATATAATCTTTTAACCAAGTGTACTTGTTAAGGTGTGTGCAGAGCAACCCTTGAGTTATCAAGGACATGCATATAGAAATGTGGTCTTGCAGTACATATCCAGTAAATATGAGTAATAATCCAGTCATACACACAGATACATTAAAGTGCATATAGTGTTTACTTTTAGAAATAGCACAGTCCAAATAAACAGTCCAGGTCATACACTTTTAAATCAGTCAATATCTAGAAGTACAATAATCTTCTTTCCAGCCTGTCTTTGTCTTACACATCAAACAAAGATATTACAGATTACAAACACATCAAAATATCAGAGTAACAGAGCATAACACAGAGCTCACTATATCCGTCAAAGAGTCAATAACGAATGAATCAGCAGAGAGAGAGAACCATGATCTCTAGCTCCCTCTTATGGCAACTTGTAACACTTCAGCCAATCAGAATATAGCAAACATTTTAAAGCTATATTACTTAAATATATACAAACATATATTGGTGGCTTGTTTATATATTGCCAACTCAACCGTTTGGACACAGTCCTAACAGTACTTAAACAATAATAAAATATAAATAGCAATAAAGGGGTCAAAAACCCGCAATACCATTATTAACCAATTCAAGCTAAAAATTCCAGACTAAATAAGAAGGGCAAAACTTTTCCAGAAGCAAAATCACCATACCATCACAACTAAAACCACCAAGAGCTGATCACAACGCTTGAAGATGTCTATTCTTGTGTCAGCACAGGAAAAGGCCGCCTCCATTGTACTCAACAGATGGGTCTCAGAAAGAGGGAGAAGGGGGCATCTTTCCCAAGCTTTCTTGCCAACAAGTTCATATCAGGACAGGCATCTCCTCAGGTAGTAAATTTAAACTATTTAGGATTTAGCTAACATTTAAATTGTGCCTGAACACAACTCACAATCAGTGCAGATTTCATCAACAGGAGAATCGCATTGAAACTTGAAATAACACATTTACTATTTAATTGCTGCCTTTTACACAGTTAAATTTGTGGAACTCCTCAAGTGTGGCCCACAAGGATTCCATTCTGGAAGTCAGATCAGGAAGTAGCTAATATATGTATAATATGCTTGGACCAACAGGCTAAGGAGTGCTCACAGCTGGTGAACTAATATGTGGAGTTGTAAAATGCATGTTTTGCCACTGCTGTCGCCTTGGTTTAAGCAGCACTTCCAAAATATTTTTTTTAAAAAGTGAGGAATAGATAAAACATCTGTCATTTAATTTCTGTATATTTTTCTTCCCATATACTGCTTCTCACATTTTCAGTTGGCACTCCATTAAAAGTTGCTTAAACTTATAACTCATTGTTTTGATTGTTCTTGCAATCTCTTTTAATTTCATGCTCTACTAGGTAACAGAATAGATGCCCTTGGCTATTCTCTCACAGCTTTGAATCTTCCCACTTTCCCCGGTAAACCTCTGAAGACTTCATCTGGCCATGCTGAGAGCTTGCCTATAAATATTAAACTAATTTTACAATCTTGTTCATTCCCTTATAGTTGTGGTAGTTGCATTTAATTCGTCATTGGGGAAATATGGAATGGGGGAATTGCTTTGTAATTTAAGAATATAAAAACATGAGAACAACTTTGTGAGTTAATCCAAGGATTCATCCACCCCACATCCTAGTTCTCATAGGAGTAGAATGGATGCTAACGGGAGGATTAAAAGCAAGATGTAAACATAATGATATTCTCCAGAAATTATTGTTATTCAATTTCATGCTTTAAACCCATACTTGGTGGAAATATAGCTTAAAGAACAAGAAAATACTTCACATTCTGAGGGATTCTAGAATCAGAAACTTTGTATTTTCACATGGGAAGAGGCTTGAAGGAATTATAAACAAGCACCTGAAATTGTGTTTATAAAAAATCTCTTTTGATATTATGAATAGTTCAACTATTTTAGGTAGCCAGTCTGAAAAGAAAATTTTCAGAAAGCAATAGAATGTATAGGATGGGCCAGCTGAACCAGAAGCCAAATTTAAAAGTCCGTTTCATTGATTATCAGGGATAATAGAGGTAGGTTGAGAAGAATAGAAACATCATTGATCAATGCACATTTATAAAACATTTGGAGAACATGATTCCCATCCCTGCCCACACTCTGACTGTCTGTATCCCTACTACATACTGTTACTAGATATGTATCCATATATCTTCAATGGAGTCTTATGTTTTGATGGTCTGTTTGCTACCAACATTCTACCAAAGCACTGTGGTGGCACAATGGTTAGAATGCAGTACTGCAGGTTACTTCTGCTGACTGCCAGTTGCCTGCAATTTGGCAGTTCGAATCTCACCAGGCTCAAGGTTAACTCAGCCTTTCATCCTTCCATGGTCGGTAAAATGAGGATCCAGATTGTTGGGGGCAATAAGCTGACTCTGTAAACCACTTAGGGCTGTAAAGCACTGTGAAGTGGTATACAAGTCTAAGTGCTATTGCTATTCACTATCATTTCATTTACAGCATTCATTGATAATTGTGCTAGTAGGGAACTGCATGTGTGAACCCAAATGATTTTTAATATGCAGGCTAATAGTTGATTATTCAGTTAATTTTCAATATAGTTTACTTGGGAAAGATAAAAACAGAGGATGAGGTAAGAACTTGCATTTTCATATTCTGACCATTGTCAGAAGTGTTCCATATAAAGACAAATACAGACTACTACTTGTAGAGAACATCCAGTGTCTTCTAAAAGCAGAATGTAGGAAGCTGCCATTGCTCCATGTACTCATTGGTGGGCCTTCTGAAAACCAAGGGCTACAGGCAGTGGTGGGTTTCACTTACCTTTGCTACCGGTTTGGGAATGGGAGCGTGTGGGCACGTGGGGGCGCTTTGCAATGCTTCTGCGCATGCCCAGAGCGTTTTTGATGATGTCCGGGTAGGTGGGCGGAGCCTCCCACCACTGCTGGTACCGGTTCACCCGATCTGGAGCGAACCGGTAGCAACCCACCACTGGCTACAGGCAGCCTCCACATCCATTTTTTAAAAGGTCCTCAGTCTAATGCACTGTTTCAGAAAGTTGGTGGCAAAATTTCCTGTCATATTGAGATGGAAAATATTTTTTTTTTTAAAAGCTGTAAACTAGTGTTTTTCAAACTTGGCAACTTTAAGATACAGTATCTGTCGTGTACAAGAGGCTTGTTTAATAAAAAAAAAGTATGCTTTCCTTTAAATAATAATTCTAGCAATTAATAGAAAAAACAGGGTCCAGATCAAATTCAATATGATGTAACCTGTGGAATAATAATTCAGGGGGAATGTCCTCCGAAGTCAAAGATAGCCATTAAACATCCCTATTTTCCTCTTCTGCTTGATGACTCCATTTTCTCTTTGCAAGCTAGTCTGCCAGCACAAAGATAAAGATCATAGCAATATTATAAATTCACAATTAGGAATGTTTAGAAATAATTTCTAGTCTAAAATCTCATGTGTGCAAAGGACAGGTATGCATTTTTTCCTTCATGCACACATAAATGTATGTAACGTGCCACGTGCAGATGGGAGTATATATAATCCATATGCATGTCAAAACAATTTGGTATACTTGAAATATTTCTTTAGAAGATGGCTAAATGTGGATCTTTCCATTAAATCTTTACTTAAGGGTAGAAACCAGGATGAAAAAATAGATTAATAATTTCTGTAAGCCGTTATATGTTTTAAATCTACAGGGGAAACATAACATTTTTTCCCATTCAATTTAGCACAAATCTATAGGTTATGGAGTACATTAGTGGAACTCCATAACCTAGTTATGGAGTATAGTAGAACAGCAATTCAACCTGTGCACAATTTGGTTTCAACAGTTTTGAATAGTTGCTCAAAAGCAAGGACACTTTAAAAAAGGAATAAATTATGCCACTTGGAAAAAGCTTTGAGTAGTTTTCTCAGGGTATTTACCCATCTTAAGAGTCAAAAGAAACTTTTTTGGAAGGGAAAGAAAAATGTCACAAGGGGTTCACATATGAAAGAGTTGATTTATCACAATTAAATCTACCAATCTAGATCAAAATTTCTCAACCCCAAGAACATTAAGCTGTGTGGACTTCAGTTTTTGGCTCACAAAGTCCACTGGAGACCTGCTCCAGCAGTCCCAAGAGGCTTGGGCCTTCTCCCTGCTCCACCATGCCAGGAAAGCCTCAGTTGGCTAGGCCCACCCGGACATGGGCCTCTTCCCTGCCCTTTCCGGGCCTTCACATCTCTTCTCACGATGACCGGATCGGTCGGTGCCAGTCTGTGGGCGCCACCATCTTTTTTTCATTTTTTTTAAAAAAAAAATTAAAATTTTTTTTCCTTCTGAGCATGCGCAGAAGCCGAGTTCTGGCACTATGCATGCTGTCGCCATCTTTTTTCCGGCTTTTCCGTTACTGTGCATGCACGCACGTGGAAGGCGCTCACGCAGCACAGGAGGGAGCGAACCAGCAGCGAGATAAGTTGGGGCTACCCTTGAAGAGTATTCGGAGACTTCAGCTGGTCCAAAATGCAGCGGCGCGTGCTGTGGTGCGTGTGCCTAGGTACACCCACACTACTCCCGTCTTACACGAGCTGCATTGGTTACCCATTGGTCTCCGGGTACAATTCAAGGTGTTGGTGATTACCTTTAAAGCCCTATATGGTGCAGGGCCAGAGTATCTTCGGGACCATCTCCTACAATATACCTCCCTACGACCTGTTAGATCTCACAGGGTTGGCCTGCTACGGGTTCTGTCGGCTAGACAATGTCGGCTGGCCTTCTCTGTGGCGGCCCCTACTTTGTGGAATCATCTACCCCCCCGAGATCAGGACTATCCCCACCCTATTGGCCTTCAGAAAAACTGTGAAAACCTGGCTGTTTCGGCAAGCCTGGGCTAATAGTTGATAGATGTAGGCCCATGAGTGTGTGAATGACTGAGTGCTTTTAATGTTCTTATTGTGTTTTTAGCTATGTTTTTTAAATTGTTTTATATTGTTTATATTGTTTATATTATTGTTAGCCGCTCAGAGTCCCTGCTGAGTTGAACGGCATACAAATATTAACAATAAACAAACCAAACAAACAAACAAACAAACAAACAAACAAACAAACAAACCCACCCCTGGAATGAAGGAAATTGGTCATTATTTCTTTAGAAACATTCCTTTAGTAAATGTTCAAGGGAGGGAGGGAGGGAGGGAAAGCAAGCAAAATTCAAGTGTTTTCAAAACAAATTGCCTTATGTATGTGTATTATTAGTTTGGATGAAACATGCAATTAATTTCAAAGGCCAAGATGGTTGCATCTTGCTGACCTGGACTGAACTTAAAAAAGCTGAGGATTGTTAGACCCAGCTAGTATTCCAATGGGATGCCATCATAAAATTGAAAGGCTATCGGTTAGATATCTCAGAAGAAGTCAATGACAAATTGCTCTGAAAAGCTTCGCAGCTATGTTCATGTAGTTAAGCTTGACTTGAAGGAATTTTTTATCTCTTTTTTAATAATTAAATTGGAGTATGTTACAATATCATTTATCAAAAGTGCCTTTTCTGAAACAATTAGCCCATAATAATTTGCTTTAGGAAAACTCTAACATCAAAATATAGCACATTTACTACAGAAATGTGACTATTCAAATTTTTTCCCTGGATAGTTATATAAACAGATAAATGTTGAAGAACAATTTTGCATCTCGTAACCAGTACAATCCCTCAAATATAATTTACTGTAAAATATTCCATGTCCAGAGGCTTATTAATTTAAAATAGATACATTTAATTTTAGAAACGGAGGAAATCTTGCCTAGTTTCAATTAATGCCTTCTATATTTCTGGTAGATTTGAAAATAAAACTTTGTCACTGCAGGCTGAATAAAACTGAAAACCTTTGCAATTTTCTCCCAGTAATTCTTTGATGAAAAGTATTAGGACAAAAATATAACATTTAAAGAATGGCACAAACCAATCATACTAATAAAAGCTAATTTTTAAAAAGGGCTCTCATTATATTGGTAAGTATTTCCACTTTCTTCCTACATTAGTCAATTTTGTAAATCTGATATTAAGAGTGCATTGAAGCAGCCTGATGTTGTTTCTTTATTGGTTGATTAAATTTGTATGCCTGCAAATAATTCTAACACCTGGTGACTTATATCACAACAAAATACTGTCAGGCCGAAGCCAATTTAGTTGTGGTCTTTGGCCTGCCACACTTTATAGTCTTTTAATGTGCATTCTTGACTGTAGGAAGCTGGGAATTGCATGAGAGCTGTATGTATGTAGCCATAACAAATTCTTTCTAGATAGTCAAGGTCATCTTTTGTTTTCGCACTCCTGCACCTGCATGGAAGGAGATGGGTGGATCCTGCCAAATTGGCAGTTAGAGATTCGTCAATGTGATGGACTTGGGGGAGTGGGGACAAGGGCTTGAACTTTCAACTGGGTGGGGAAACCCCGGGGACTTCAGATTCGGGTTTCTCCCAGATGTGCCAACATGGCTCTGCTAATAAATTGGAACTTTGAGGAATACTTTGTCTCAGACAAATTTTATTTTGGATGCTATTTGGAACCCTGACAAATACAACAAAACCTTCTGGAAGGCCATTATTAAGAGGGTCAGTCTAACTTCAGAAAAAGACTTTTTCAGTTGAAAATACTGCTTTCTACCCCAACTCTTCTCATCTCAGGAAATAGTGTATTACCAACAGCAGCTTTAGGTGATTTACCTGTGATTTGGTTAAAAGTTTAGTATTCATCATGTTCTTGGATTTATCCATCATGTTCACTGATTTAGGATTTTGACCTTTATTTTATTTTAATATATTAGTTTTAGTTGTGCTTTGTAGTTAAAAAAAAAGAACACAATAAGTATGCCTGATCTATAATGGAAAAGTCAGTTTTGTAAAGAAGCTGTGATGAATTTTCTATTGTTAAAGCATGGGTTTTCTTAAGAAGCTTTCATAACAGCGGGGGAGCCCAGCCATAGATGAAAGTTAGACAACCACCTATGGAGACTAAACAGGGAACGGAGCTGTTTCAATTCTGCCAATACCTGTAAGGGGAAAAAAATCAAGGCTGCTTTGCTGAGAAAATGTATACCAGTGATGGTGAACCTTTTTCTGCTTGCAGAACGGTCTGCCACTGCTCCTCCTCCTCCTGCCAGTTTCACGCTCCGGGCAGCGTCCAGCATGGCTGTTCGCGCCAGCAAGGCTGTTCGCGCCAGCAAATGTTGGTGCCTTAGATTTCTTCTAAGGGAGCATTCCCGGCCAGCGCACCTCTTACCACTTACTGCAGCCGCCGGGGAAGTGGCAGTGTGAGAACTGCTGCTGCAGGCGCAAAGGGGTGGGGGCAGCAGGAACAGCAGGCTGGGGTTTCCTTCCCTCCCCACCAGAGGCTTTTTTCCTTTCCAGACCAGCTTCAAGCAAGCTGTGCACAAATTTCAGCAGCTCTTGCGCCGCCACCTGCACCGCTTGCTTGGAGCTGATCTGGAAAGGAAAAAAATGCAACTGAATTAGGCGGGACTTGCCCCACCCAGGTCCCTCCATACGGGTCTCCCTATGTAACCCCCCCGCTGAATTATGCAACACGACATTGATCGCCCATCCAAAACAAGCCCGCCCTCCGAGCTCTTCCAAGCGCCCACTCTTTCTGCAGTAAATGAGCTGGGGGCGCGAAAAGCTCTTCCCCTCTACCTGCATGCTGTTACTGGCTCTTCACCCCCTCTGCACCCAGGTAGCGGCCAGTGGCCCCGGGTAGCAGCGTCTTGTTGGTCTGTGTTCAATCTATTAAAATATCATGTTGATGGGCCTCAGAGCTGTGCCTTCTCAATGGCAGCACTTGTCCTGTGGAACAGCACACACCTAGAGTTTGGATGGCCCTTACCCTGTTAGCTTTTTGTATGGCACTGAAGACCTGGCTATTTTCCAAGCCATTTTAGTAAAGAATAGTGGGAGTGTATGCCAAGAATATATACTCTCAGCAGAAATACCCAAGGAAGAAGGTCGTTCCAGCTGCTAAAGCAAGCAATGATGTGAAGATGATGAGTATCATTTCTTATTAAATGGAGAAGGAAAATGAAGAAGTTTCTTGGCCCCAGATACCAACAACAATGGAAGAATTAAATCATTTCAGTTCCCATTCTATTCCAATTAATACATAATTTTAACTAATACCATTAAAAAGAAGTGTACTTCAAAAATTAGATGGATCAACTGGAATTAATACTATATACAGAACCAATAGAAACTATGCCAAGTAGAATCATGATTCTGCATAAGTTTTCTCTAGGCAAAATGTGAGGTATAATTTTTTTTTTAAAAAGCTATTTTTATTCCTGCTTACTTCAAGAACATTACCAAAACAGCCTTTTGAAAACAGAAAAATGTAGTTCCAAACCAATAATAATGTTTCTAATGAATTTATTTATTTATTTATTTATTACGGTTTTCTTATATGCCGCCCAACTCCCAAGGGACTCAGGGCGGCATACAACAGAGAGAAGATACAAGAATCACCAATAATAAACGTTACATTAAAAACAAATATAAAAATTAAAAATTCATATTAAAAAAAAACCATCCAACAATCAGACATACCCAGGGGAGAGCTCAGATGGATTAGGCTCTACCCCCAGCCTGCAGGAAGAGCCATGTCTTAACGGCTTTTCGGAAGGCCAGCAGGGTGGGGATAGTTCGGGTCTCTGGAGGCAGTTGGTTCCAGAGCGCCGGGCCCGCCGCAGAGAAGGCCCTCCCCCTAGGGCCCGCCAGCCGGCATTGCTTGGCCGACGGGACCCGGAGGAGGCCAACTCTGTGGGCCCTAACCGGCCGGAGGGAAGAATTTCCAGCCATAGTATTGAATATATCCATGCCAGAGTGCAGAGCCAATTGTAGTTCAGATGTTGCTAAACTACAGCTTCTACAAGTCTAAGACAGTGAATAGAAAGTCTAGTAACTCTTGTTTAGTCATTCTTGGAGACCCAAAGAAGCTTAATGGGGGATACAGTTATTTACATTGTTTTTTGTCTTCTTAACCTTTCTGTAAGATAGTTGAGACAGAATAAGAGAAAGAGATAAATATGTCCAATATTAATCAATGAATTTTATATCACACAAGAAGATTCAGTGGTGACTCTAAATGAAGATTTCTGCCTGAAGTCCTAGGGAACTGAAGCCATGTATTGCCCCCACCCCCAAATGAGCTAGATCTGAGGAGAGCAATAGTTGGATGATCTATTACTACATTTACTGAAAATCAGAGGTTGTAAGACAGGATAAAAATGCAAAGTGGACAGCAAGGCTCAGGATTTGTGGGTAGACTGTGAAAAGAATTTAGAAAAATGGTTTTTTTTTTCAACAAGTCCAAACTTATATTTTATAGTAGTATTTCTCAAACTTGGCAATTTTAAAATTTGTGGACTCCAACTCTCAGAATTTCCCAGCCATGTGGCTAGAGAATTCTGGGGGCTGGAATCCACATACTGTATACACATGAAATAAGACTATTCAAATAAGGTTTACCAGTTCTCTTCAAGATAAACTGATAGATTATTTGAAATCAAAGATTATTTTCAATAGAAAAGAGGGTGGGAGTCCTTGTTTAAGGATTTAAGGATTGAAAGTAAGCTGTTCCCTCTTAGAGGCTATACAGCTTCTTCTATAAGCCCTATCATGCTTGAAAAGTGTAAGAGCTGGAGTTTACCTCACTTATTTTTTATTTACTACTATATTATAAGATTATTCAGAGTGATATTTAGTAATCTCTCTGAAGATGTTAACATAATTGCATTTCTAGTAAAATTACCATGGCCAGCCAGCCATTTAAGGTGTAGCTTAAAGTCTATTTAGGGATAATTTTGAGAAGTCCTGAGTCATGTTACTATGATTCATAACCTACGTACATAGTCATTTAATGCAGAATCTACCAAGAGTTCTCTATAGGTCAAAGAGAAAATAATTTTTATATACCGTAGTATAGAATAGTTCTCTAAGTTGTTTTGCCTCCATTGACAAATAAAAAAGGCTTGTTTTCATAATTAAGTCCTTTTTAATAGAATCCAATATAAAATCTGTATGCTTATTTATAGATATGTCTGTTAACCATGTTCTGTGTAACCATATATATATATACATAGTACCGTAGTATATATGTAAACTTTAGTCTCAAATCTCTTAACAATAGCAGTCCCTAAAAATGTCACATTTAACATATAATTGCATTGCAGTTTAGTTTCTCCATTCAACTTAATAATTTTGATAAAAGTGATGCAAAACAATAACTGGTAGAGGAAACTTTAGAATTAATACTTCACTGATTTTCCAGTCATACTGCTTGATTCATACTAATGAACTGAAATAGCAGATGTCTAAATTTAGCATGGGTTTAAGAAAAGGTAAAGCACGCCAGAATCATCTTCTGTGGTTAATGCGGTTAGGTATTAAAGTTTTATAATTGTAAGTGCAATATATTCACAATTTAGCCTCTAGTATGGAATAAGCAATAAAACAGTGCCATTTGATGGACTATTAATTTATCAAAGTTACTAAAATAGAGCACTGCATGAAGAGAAGATTGGGATGGAGGAGAAACCTGAAAACCTCAGAGGTAGAAGAAAAAAATCATGATACAATTTAAGTATATGCATTTTATTAGTATAATTCTGTTTTATAATGTACATGAATGCAAGATCTATTTAATTTTTGAGAAATATATATGTATTTTTCAAATGAAATAGAGCAGTTATTACACAATCATTCTGTAAGAGAGCCATTCATGAAGATAGGATTTTTATCTTTACAGTTGTTCGAAAGCTCAGCTCTTCTTTATGATTTATGCAGCTTTTATGGAAACTATGAATACATGGGCTTCTAATGGAACTATGCCATATATTTGTCCTTAGCTTCTCCTCAGCCAAGATGCTTGTTACTGTCAAATAAAAATTATAGTATAAGTTATCCAATTATCTAATTTAGTTTACAAAACCATTTATATCAGTGGTCTTCATTATATCGGTTTTAGGAGCCCATTGATTCCAGGACAATGCCATCTTGGGTGCTGGATGGGGTTGTACTACTTCAGAGTGACCCATTGGGAAATCTGGAGATCCTTGTAGACTCCCAACTTCTGCTCAAAGTGTTGGTGGCAGTCATATCATGGGGAACCTTTGCACAACTTTATCTTGTGAATCAGCTGTACCTGTTCCTGGATTGGCAGAAGAGGCTTACAGTCATTCATGGCCTAGTCACCTTCAGGTTGGACTACTGCAATACACAACATAGCGCTTCCCTTGAAGCGTTCCCCAAAGTTTCAGTGGTACAGAATGCAGAAGTGCAGGCAGTTACATGCTTCCTAAGCCAACACCTCTGCTCCGTGGGCTTCATTGGTTGCTAGTTTCCTTCTAGGTCCAACTCGAGAGTCTGCTTTTAACCTTTAAAAGCCATGGAACTGGATATCTGAGGAACTGACTCTCCGTGGTTACATCAGCCTGTCGCATTAGATCTCACAGAGAAGGCATAGTGTGGGTACCATTAGTTAGGATTCTACATCTGGTGGATCCCAGGACACATGCCTTCTCTACTGCGGTTCTCCCAGAAATTAGATTGTCCCAATCCCTTTTGATTTTTTTCATAAGGCACTCAAAATGTGCCTTATGTTACCGTGCCTGGGGAACTGGAGATCTGTCTCAATGGCGCCATTTTGCTGAGGGGAGTATTTTTAGCCTCCCTTCACCCATGTTTGTTTTTATGTTATTTATTATTTTGGCCTTTAGGTTTTTAACTGTTTTATTTATTTTGGTGCACACCAATCAAAGTCCCCTTTGGGGGACTAAGTGTGTTTAATAAATAATAAAATAAGATATATCTGGGAACACATGGCTCTTAAAATGCTATTGAATTCCTTTCCAACAACCCTACACCATAACATTAATGGACAGTGGGAGTTTTAATTCATTAACATCCTTATGCCCATGATACAAAATAGATGATTCATGCTAAATATGTAGAAAACTGAAAAGTCTTAGTCTTTAAAAACTAGTTCAATATTCCTAAAGTAAGGAAAATTACAGTTGGGATAAGTAAAAGCCCATATTGATCTATAGGTAGTCCTCAACTTACAACCTTATTGCTACCCCCACATCATATTATTGCAGTTTAGTGCTTGTCAACTGGCTTGCGTTTACGACAGTTGCAGTATCTGATGGCCATTAGATCATGATTTGTGACCTTCCCAAATGACTTCCAGAAAGCAAATTCAATTGGGGAAGCCAGATTCCCTTAACAACTGTGTGATTTGGTTAATGACCACATGATTCACTTAACAACTGAGGTAAAAATGATTGTGAAATTGGATCAATTCATGTGATAACTTGCTTACAAACTTTATTGCTACTGTAAGTGACCAAAATTTTGATCCCAGCTATGGTCGAAAAGTTGAGAACTATCTGTATATGACAGCATGGACAGACTAAAATCCTTGATTTTATTGCAAAAAGGAAAGGACCAATTCAGCAACTTAGATTGCTCTAACTAATGATCTGTAAGATCATTTCAGTAGATGCATTTAATGCAGGGGTGTCAAACTCAATCTCATTGAGGGTCACATCAGGGTTGTGTTTGACCTCAGGGGGGATGGGGGGGCATGGCCAGCTTGACCTCACTCGTGTTGGGTGTGCCTGTGTTGGCCCAAGTGCTCTGCCAGCAAAAAGGGACTCCCAAGCTCCATTTTTGGCTGCAACATCTTCCTGCAACCCTCTGCCAGCAAAAATGGAGCTCGGGAGGGCTGCCCACAGCCCTCCTGAGCTCCATTTTTGCTGGCAGAGGCACCATGGGCCTTTGATGTTTTCCAGGGTGGCCACGCGGGCCAAATCTAAGCACCCTGTGGGTCAGATCCGGCTCTCGGGCTTTGAGTTTGACACCCCTGGTTTAATGCATATTACCCATGGATAAATCAGACATTTTACTGATTAGAGATGTATTGGTGACCCTTTACCAAGATATATGTGAATGCATCATTTTTCATTTTAGTAAGCAGCCACCAATATTGTAATGTTACTGTGCATTTAACATACATGTAATACAAAGTACAAAGGTCCTGTGGTGCCTATGCTGCACCACAGTTTCACTGAGAATTATATAAATTTTAGCATTAATTATACTGCCACCACACTAATTCTCATTGGAACATTTGATTTTCGTTCACCATCTACTAATATTGATAGCTGAATGACTCAAAGATTGGAAACTGCAAAGCCAAGACAGGCAGAAATATGTTAGAATTGTTATTAAATTTTTCTGACTTTTCAGTTGGCAGCTCTTTACTTCTTGACATGAATATTTCACATCCCTTTGCTACACAAACCTTGTGGCCTGCTGAATTCTAAGTAAACCCAACTTTCCCTTAATATCTTTCTGATATGTTCTTTTATTTGTAACGCTTCACATTCTACCTTGTTGCATAGAGACTAAGTTCATGGAAAAAGAAAAAATCTAGCAAAATTGAGTCATCAGGAAAGAAAAATATTAGGAACAGCAAAGATGTCTGCAAGTTTTTGAGTTCTGTAGAATTTTGCATCAAAGTGAATGCTACAGAAAGTGAGAGATGAAGATGAAAACAGTATAAAAATTAGTTTTGCGGCTCATACTCGGTCTCAAAATGGGGTTTGCAGGCAGAATGGATTTGTTAGAGATGTAATCATAGTCAGGGATTACTTAGCCTTCAGCTGCAAAGGATTGAAAAAAAAATGTTATTAAACCCCAATCTGTTTCTAACTACTACAGAAATGCAAAGACACCTGGTTTGATAGAAAACAACAATAACAAAAAGAAATAGAGTCATTTTATATCAGCAAAACCAGGGCGTTTCATCAGCTATGGAATCAGGCTAAATAAGATAGCATCACTGAATAAAATAAATAAATAAATAAATAAATAAATAAATAAATAAATAAATAAATAAATAAATAAATAATAAATAAATAAATAAATAAATAAATAAATAAATAAATAAATAAATAAATAAATAAATAAATAAATAAATAAATAAATAAATAAAAGTGTTTGGTCTCTGGAAATATACAGTCCTTTGAGTTACTGAATTTTTTATTTTTCTATGGGCAAAAGAAAGCAGTTGTATTGCAAAGCACATAAAAGGCAATTGTCTGAAAGCTGTTTTGGTTAGAGGGAGAAACCACTTACTCATCAGCATTTTTATGAAATCCCTTGAAATATAAAAGCATATGCTAATGTACAAATCATGAAAAAAACCACTACAACTTGCAAAAAGGAATGCTTATGGAGCCCGGTAAAACATATTACAAGGTTATTCAGTTGTGAAATGATATGAGCCAAATTTAAATATATGGTGTGTCCCCCCCCCCTGTTTTCTGCTATCCTGTGTTGAAAATGATAAAATAATATTAAAGATGCAAATATACAAATGCAGGGGGATATGTAAAATGAGATGGATTTTATCATGTAGATTAATAACATTCGACAAAGCAATTTTAAAAATAAATCTTAAACATAAATAGATAGCTCAGTTGTTAAATGACAAGGACTACAGGAGGAAACTAAGGACAAGAGGTATTTTAAGGACCTGAGTCCCAGAAGTTAAAATAAGATACGGATTTTTAGATCTGACTGGTATATTAGAGACAAACAAATTACTGGGTTTAGATGCTATCCATCCAGGATTTCTAAAAGCACTGAGATATGAAATTGCCACTCTTCTGAAAATATGTGCGGCATGTCAAGACTGCAAAGTAGTTGTTTGGTTCGTTTTATTTTTCCTCTGTGGCTGTATTTCAGAGCTTTCAGTACATTTTCTGTTCATGTTTACTATGAATAAGCAAATTCTGCTATCTTCTGGGGCAATCCTCATCAGTTTAATCAGTATAGCAAGAAATCGCTCCTTAATTTAATTATTGTACAGTACACAAAAATACACGAACAGGAGCAATCAAGGCCATTTGTTCTCATGGTGATGTCACAAATCCTTTCTAGCTGGACTGCCTTAAGTAAAACGAAAAATCAAAAGTCCTGAGTCAGGATATTCTGAGAAATGGGAAGCAAGCATGATAGGGCCAAAGGCTTGTGTACAGAAAGCCTGCATAGTTGAATGCTTTTGTTGATGCGGTGAATGTAAATATGGATAAACTAACTCACTGCAATTGAGCAACGAGGTTGGAAATGCACGATAGCGGGTGGTGCCAAAGCCAAGCTTAGTTCTCTGCCTCAACTGCCTTTTTAAAAATGACCCTGTCCCTTTAATTAAAAAAAATTAAGGTAGCATGTTGGAAATCAAGGCTCTCTTTTCAGCACCATGTATTTCTAAAATTGTTTTCAGAAAGCAAAACTAAGTGCTCCTTATTTTGAAGTATGTTCACCTCCTTCCAAAAGGACACATATACGCAGGGGTGAAATGCTCCCGGTTCGGGCGGGCCAGTCGGTCGTCGTAGAGCCGATAGAGCCAATAACGATCACAGCGCGAGGCTTCCCCCACCCGCTTCCCCCACCCGCCTGGACGCCGCCATTTGGGTTCTTTTACCCTCTGCGCATGCGCAAAGCGTTCTGCGCATGCACAGGGGGTAAAAGAACCCAAATGGCGGTGTCCAAGCGGGTGGGGGAAGCCTCGCGCTGCAATCGCTATCGGCTCTATCGGCTCTACGATGACCGACCAGCCCGCCCAAACCGGGAGCATTTCACCCCTGATATACAGGTAATTCTCAACTTACAGTGGTTCATTTAGTGACCGTTCAACGTCACAATGGCACTGAAAAAATGACTTATGATCATTTTTCACTTCTGACTGTTGCAGCATCCTCATGGTCACGTGATCAAAATTCAGATGCTTGGCAACTGACTCATATTTATGACAGTTGCAGTGTTCCGGGGTCATGTGATCACCTTTAGAGACCTCCTGACAAGCAAAGTAAATGAGGAGGCCAGATTCACTTAACAATCATGTTATT
Organism: Diadophis punctatus similis; assembly: GCA_023053685.1. Taxonomy (NCBI): domain Eukaryota; kingdom Metazoa; phylum Chordata; class Lepidosauria; order Squamata; family Dipsadidae; genus Diadophis; species Diadophis punctatus. The sequence goes on along the minus strand of JALIGW010000005.1, from coordinate 19,994,469 downwards.
AATTTAACAACTGCAGTGATTCACAAGAAAGGTTGTGAAGTGGGGCAAAACTCACTTAACAAATATCTTAACGAAAATTTGGGGCTCAATTGTGGTCGTAAGTCAAGGACTACCTATATACATAAAAAAGCAGTGGGACTCCTATGAGAAACTTTTCCCCCATGGCAGCCTTTTTGTGAAATTCTAAGCTCTGCTAATGAGCATTTTCCATGATATCCTTAAAATTCCAGGTATGCCTATCACCCGAAAAAACAGCCACTGAGGATATTTCATTTTTTCTCTTTAAGAGATCACAAAGTATTCAAATAATAGAAAGAAGTAATAACCTGAGTAGTTTTTCACAAAGAACTACAAAATATCATAGAATAGTATAAAACATTATTTTTTAAACTTGTTTCTTTCCCCCTTTTAAAAGTTGTGGAAGACCCCTAAGACAGTGTTTGTTGTAAGGGCTATAATTATCAATATTTAGTGTATTAAAAATTAAGATTGTTTGATGGGATTTTAATACTGTATTGTTACCCAATATAGGCTGGCAAATTTGATTTTGTCAAAATTTTGTCTCTTTCTTATTACTGAGCGAGTCCTTGGGCCATATTTTAAGAAATACTGGCTTAAAAATTTCTATAAATCTTCTGCACATGACCTGTGTGCTATTGGAACAAATAATAGGGAAGGTTCAGTGATGAAGACAGGCAGGAATCCATTCTGTGGATAGCGATGCTATTTGCATTTGGAGATGGTCACCATTGGATATGTTACCCCATTATTTCACATTTCTGTTCTGTTTATGTAATTATGCAACCCAGCTGCATTCCATTTCATTTGTATTTTTCAGAATACTTTTTTCAGGCAAATTATTGTCAAGTTGAATGCCTTTTTGTGTTTTAATGGATTGCTGCTGTCAAAATGATGTCATACTGAAGACACTTCAGTGGGTTGAAAATGGTTCATTTTGAATAGGCAACAGCTGTCATTTTGTTAAGACTGTGTGCCATGAAATTCTAGCCATACTTATACATATCCTGGCTGTTGCAAATCATACCCAACAATAAAATAGTTGAGCTATTATTGAAAGACAACATTTTTGTCATTAGGAGGGAGGGAGGGAGAAATGTGTGTGGTTCTCAGCAACTTTGCTTTTGGAAGAGTCAAATCTTTTGTAGAAATGTATTATTATGTTTATAAATAATAGAATGAGAGGGGGATCAATTCAGCATACAGGGAGTCCCTGGTTTAACAAATTCTGTTCCCAAGGTCTGTCCTTAAGTTGAATTTCTATGTAAGCCAAAACAATATTACTGTATAATATTGTATTAGTATTGTTTAACGAACTTGAACTTTTGTATTTAACTCGAATTTTGCTACAGTAGGCTCCGTACTTAACTATAGATTGTCCTTAAACTGGGCTGTTCTTAACCAGGGGACTTGGTATAGTACAGTAATTCCTGAACTCACCAGATTGGGAAATGTTGCTTTAAAGCAGGGGTCCCCAAGATGATCAATGTTGATCCTATTGAGCTTTGATCATGTGGTAGTAGCCACTTTCTTGATTATTATTATTTTTTTGAGTCCTCATGGATGCTGCTGAAGGTCATGCTGGCTGAAAATTCTGAGATCTATGTTTAATATGTTTAGAAGCTGCTAGATGGTGAATGGTTTACATAGAAACAAATGAACTTTCTAGGCTGTTCTTCAAACTGGCATCATTCATTGTTCTAATGTTCTGGTTACAAACTATGTAGTCTCTTCTCAACTATCTATTTCCAATTTTCTATCCCCCCCACCCCCGCACAGCTTCTCTTGAAAGTGCGATGATTTTTCCTGTGTGTCTCCAAGCCAAGTTTCTTGTTAACTTGAGATTTAGTTTAAGATTTATTGTCCTCAATCGGTAGCTCTATTATGTTCCTTTTATGCATATATTTATCTTCATACTGTGCAGCCATCCTTACTGATCCTTATTCACTTTGAACTTATATCTACCTTGTACTTTCCCTTAAAATGATATATAGGCATCATCACACATCCAGTGTCAGAGGTAATAACTTCATTCTCTACTAATAGAGAACTAATTGTGTGAATATAGGGGGAAGGGAAAATCCCCATCCTTCCTCTAACATGGCAGAAGTCACAAGAATGAATGAAGGAATGCACACACATATACATACACATGGAAAAAAGATGTGAGTAAAAAACCCAAACAAGATGAGGAAGAGGGAAATGAAATAGAAGATTCTTGTATAAATGGTCAGCTGGTATTCTGAATACTTACACTTCAAACAATTGTTTGTGGGTAATTTGAGTTGTCCTATTGGCTTTTGTCTTAGCAATTGTGTGAATAGGAGTCAGTAGGTAAGCCATGGCTTGTTCTACAGCAGCAGATCACCATTCTAAAGCATTGTTCAGGGTTGTCTTAATGATTGCTACCATGGCTTAGTACGTTGTCTGAACAAAGACAGATGAATTGCTTATGGTTTCTTAGTTAATCTGTGGGTTGTTTCTCTAAACCCCCCCTTCCCAAATCCATGGGGTGGTAAGAATGGATAAAAATGGAAGCAAATAAACCAGGAATTGGCCAACAAGCTACAACAAGTACCGTATATATACTAATCCATATAGCAATTTTCAGTGGCTTACATCTCATGAAGTCTTCAGATATACAAGAAGACCATCAAATAATAGCCATATCAAGCCTTTTCTGCATTGTTCCCCTCCTCTAATTTGGAACACTTTTCCCTGGATGTGCACCTTTATTTCAGTGTTTTCAACCTTAGCAACTTTAAGATATGTGGACTTCAGCTCCCAGAATTCCCAGACAGCATGGTTATCAAAGTGATTCCATTTCAATAGACAGTCAATCACTGATTATTAATGCTTTGGGGGGCCATTTTATATTTTGTTCCTGATACTGGCTTATATTTATTGATCTTAATCTTATCCAAGTGGGTAGTGCAGTAATGTTTGTAAATGATTAAGGTGTACATCAAATAGTTGCCTCCATTCATTTGCACTCTCTGTCCTGAAGGTTCTGTAGAAAAGGACTGTCTTCATTCTGAACTATTAATAGGGATGGAGCTATTGGATTCTACGAGGTCAAGCCACTTGTAATATATTACAACAAGAAGGCCTGTTTCTAGGCCAGTGTTTCCCAACCTTGGCAACTTGAAGATGTCTGGACTTCAACTCCCAGAATTCCCCAGCCAGCGAATGCTGGCTGGGGAACTCTGGGAGTTGAAGTCCAGACATCTTCAAGTTGCCAAGGTTGGGAAACACTGTTCTAGGCCTTCCCTCCTTAACATCTCAAGTGGGAGATCCCAACAGTACCAAGCTATGAAAGATAAACCATAGATAATGCCTTATAGATAAAAACCAGAAATTTGAAGTGGACCTTAATGCCCAGATTCTGGACATTGACATAAAATACTGATTCTGGATTGTATTTGACTTGTACAGTGTACTGTGACTGAAATAAACAATGGCCCATCATAGTACATTCACCATGTACTATGATGTTTGAGTTGCATATAAAATGTCTCAGATAATGATCAATGTATACAGAAAATCTTGACTAATATTTAATCCAGATGTAAGATATCATTTAAAATCAGGTTTTAATTGAAATGAGATTAATTTATTTTATTCATTTCCATAACATTTACCAGGATTCTGGAAGGAAAAATATTTATATATTGTTGGTATAGATTTTTATTTAGCTAGATAAATTAATAATATAGTATCTGATGTTATGATTACTTTTTAAAGATTGTGGCCATTATCCTAATAGTAATCATTTTTTAAGTTGCTTTGTCTGCATATCCAGGCCACTTTAAATATAATTAAAGTGATATATAAACTCATTTCCCTTCCTCCTTTATTTTCCATTATAGCTCTGGTATTAGCTAGGAGCAAAAGTTCAAATGGAGCCATAAATCAAAAGAACAGATGCCAGTGGCCTGTTTTCAAAATGTTGATTTCCTCCTAGCAGTAATAATAATTACACAGACTGCTGTGCGTTTTTTTTTAAAAAAACTTCTGCTGCCTCTTTGCAAACAAAAAACAGATTTTGAAATATTGATGATAGGGTTTTTTTTCTATGATATGGAAGATAAGGGTTACAAACATTAATTCTTTGCTACCATCCAATGCACGTGGATTTTTGCAGCTTAGTTCAGAAAGCCCTTGTTGAACCTTTTCCTGCTGCCTTGTGATTTTTCGGGATGGTGCATTGTATTTCAGAGATACCAACCTTCCTATTTTCATGATAGGAAGACATCTGCTTTTAATTGTAGGGTGCCCCAGTCTTACATATCCTTTGGACTGTAGGGCCCTTAATGATTTCTGGTTACAATGACCTTTAAATTTGTAGCCATTGTCAGGGTAAAAGCTAATGAATGGGTTTTTGTAACCCTTCCTATTTTTAGCCCATGATTTCTTTCCCTTATTTTATCTATTTGCTTGCCTTCTTCCAAGAAGATGCAGACTGTACTGATTCATTTCCAGACTGACAAAGATTCAGAAGACAATCGTATAAAGATGACTCTCTCTAAACTCCTTTGTGAACAGACCTACCAGTTAGGCGGTTCATAGGAAGGTGGTTAAACAGAACATGAGTCTCTACACTACTTTTAGGATATCTTGGTTTTAGGCCGGAAATAGTTTAATTAGTGGAATTCTTATCACTCCATCATTTTTATATCACTAAATCTTACTAAACAAGATTCTGCATGAGACTCATGTCTGAAAAGGAATACTTTTGATCATGGGCAGATATTAAAGCATCTTAATCAGCAAACATTGAAAGGTTTGTATACCCTTGCATGTTTAAGGGAGAAGACAAAGAGACAGCCTATTGTATGCATGCAAGATCTCTGATCATATAATTCTAAATCTGTGGGTAATAAGAGCATCTACAGTAATGTTTTCTCCTTTCTCCTCCAGTGTACATACGTCTTCAAAGAATGAATTACCGGATTAAATCAGGGAAACCCACATCCTTTTTATGCAATAATAGATTACATGAGAAAGAAAGTCCAAATACAGCTAGTTAAATGAGGAGCATGAAACAATTGTTTAAAAAATAACTTACTAGCGTAGCTGTTTCCTTTGTCATTGCCATTCTTCTATAGCATACATTGACAGAGGAGTAAGAAGAAATGACAGATTTTGTTTTGTTTTGTTTTTATAGTGAACTTTGATCACTTCCAGATTCTTCGAGCAATTGGAAAAGGAAGCTTTGGCAAGGTAAGTAAACATTGCAGTTGGAATTGGATGGAGATCAAGTGCTACCCAGTTAAGAAATAAAATAGTCTTTGCTTTTCTTAGAAAGCATGTGTGTTTTTTATCCTAATTCTCTGATAATTGCACTTCGCGTAAACATGCGGAGGATTACATTCCATAGTATGAAATCTTTGTAGAAATCCTATAGATTAAAATAAAGATTTGGAATCTTTTGGTTTTGACAGTATTGTCTTCTGATCCTTTGGAGCAAAATTTTGAATTATATGTATAATTTCATTTAGAAAAGTTATGTAAGCTGCATTTGAACATTTTGATTTGACAAGCTTTTATATTTTTTAAATCATCTAGTATATTTGAAATCAAAGGTGGGTTCCTCCCGGTTGCGACCGGTTCTATAGAACCGGTAGTAACTTGGCGGCCTGGGTCGCTGGAACTGGCAGCGACCCAGGCCTGCCACGCCCCCGAGCTGGTTCTCTTGGTGGCGCCATAGGTGGTGCATCTTGTTATTTGCTTCTGCACATGCGCAGAAGCTTTTTTAAAGTACTGCGCATGCGCGCACAAAGCGTGGTGCGCAACACGCACTGCCCCACACAGCACATCCCTGAGCGAACCGGCAGCAGGAGAATCCAGAACCCACCCCTGTTTGAAATGTATAGTTTAATAATCTCTTAATCCAAAAGTAATAAAGATCAAGTAAGTAAAATTGTCTTAGAATGAGTTGAATCACAACCTGCTATCCAGTGACTCAAGAATCTGTTGTGGCTGCTATGTGTGAGTCGTTATTTCCATTATGATGTGCAACCTTTAAAATCAGTGCCTGATAAAGGTGCTAATAAAATTCTGTCTGTAGATTCAGGCATGTGTCACAATGCTCACCATTTCTGCATATTAAGTATTCACTATGTTTCTGAAGTGTTTGGAACACCAATTCTTTATTTGGTAGAGTTCTTACGCCAAAAACATAAAGAGAAAGCTACAGACTTGTCATAAAGAACAGTAAGAAGACACTTTATTTCATCCATGTATGACTGATTTAATATTATACTTTCCACTATAAGTGGAGTTGTTGATCACCCTCTCCATGTAACTGATTCTTTCTTTGGTTCTAAAAATGTAAAACATTGTAGATTTTTTAAATTATCTCTCAACTTTAAAAAAATGTAGAAAGTCTTAAATCTACTTTAAAACAAAACATATATGATACTGTTATAAATGCAATTTGGTGTGTCAGGGACAATACAGCACTACTCATTGTGGAAAGATGGTCTCTTACAGAGTTTCCTACAGGAATCTAACTTGTAAATGTAGGAAACAAGAAGTTGGGCTTGGTAAGTCTTTAGCCTGTTTCATCAAATGTTCTTATATTTATTTAATAGTAGCTGATGATCTGGCGCTGCCTGGGTATTTTTTCATCCTAATCCCCCCTGCCTCCCGTGCATGTGCGCACGACCCCCCTGCACTCTGTTTTTGGCCTAGTACGCCTCCCTGCAGCCAAAATGGGCTGCTGGGGGGCTTGGGCTGCATCCCCTGCGCTCCCCCCACCCCCCGCACATGCACAGCAGAGACCCAAATATCAGCTGGCCAGCGGGAGGCGCACGTGCATGCATGGTGGAGCTGAGCTGGGGTCTGTGTGCCACCTGCGTGCCAGGACACACACACACACACACACACACACACACACACACACACACACACACACACACACACACACACACACACCAAGGGGTGTTAGGGGTGTCTTACCCCCGCAGTATTTTTTTCCAGAGAGTAAGTCATCTTGCCAATTGTCTGCACAAATGGGAAAGTGAAACTCTGCAAACTGGACCCTCCACCAAAAGTACTTTTGACTTACACATCAGCAGATACATCAGAGTCAAAGCTAAGGGAAAATGAGCTCCTGCCCCTGGTGGAAAGCTGAATTCATGGAATGTACCATGAAGGCAGGGTCTAACCTCAGAACCACCTTATCCTTATGGAAAACAGACAACCTGGGGTTGACCGACAACGTCCCCAACTGTGAAACCCTTCTAGGCGAAGTGATTGCAACCAAGAACAGGACTGTGAAGGAGAGCTCTCTCAAAGACAGTGGCCAAAGGCTCGAATAGTGCTTTGAGGACTTTGTTCAAATCCGAACTACGGAAGCTGTGGATAGCTGGGGGATTTAGAAGCGCCCCCACTACCTCTGCCACCACCACCCGTTTTACCATTTTCTCAAACTGGGTCTGAGTCTGGAACATAAATCCCTGAGCTGGGCCATGCTGCACCTCCTTCACCCCTGCTGAAATAGGCTGGGTCTCCTTTGTGGCCTCCATACCTGTTTTGCCTCGTTTGGGGTGGTCCTGTCCTTTGCGCGATTATTTGAGGCAAAGGACGATCTTGGGAACACGGGCCGAAGCTGTGAGGTGGGGGCGGATGATCTGGTTAGGCCGTGACATGCTCAATCAAAGGCCTCTGTACTGGCCTAATCAGGCTCCCTTCGCTTCGTAGGCCTACTGTGTGAGGGAGGCCTAGGCCTGAATTGGGGCGAAGGACGATCCTGGGAACTCAGGCCAAAGTTGTTTCCTGCGAGATCTGGCTGCCGCAGTGAGGTGGGGGTAGGCGATCTGCTTAGGCTATGGTGCACTTAATCAAACCCCTCTGTACTGGCCTTTGCTTCGTAGGCCTACTGTGTGAGGGAGCATGGTCAATCAAAGGGCTGTGTACTGGCCTAATCAGGCTCCCTTCATAGGCCTACTGCTATATGGGCCTAATCAGGCTCCCTTCATAGGCCTATTGTTTGAGGGAGGCCTAGGCCTTAAAGGCCCACTGTGTGAGGGAGCACACTCAATCAAAGGCCTCTGTACTCGCCTAATCAGGCTCCCTTTGCTTCATAGGCCTACTATGTGAGAGAGGCCTAGGCCTTAGAGGCCCATTGTGTGAGGGAGCATGGTCAATCAAAGGCCTCTGTACTGACCTAATCAGGCTCCCTTCATAGGCATACTGTGTGAGGGAGCACACTCAATCAAAGGCCTCTGTAGTTGCTGTGTCCTGCCTTCAATCAGGTCTGCACCTGACGCGGAAGCCAGGAGCGCCCTGATTGGTTGAAACGCAGCCGGCACCGACTATGAAAGACCTGTCAAAGTGGCAGGTGACTGCTACTGTGTTAGCCAAGTTATCTGTCACTGTTAGCCAAATAAACCTATTAGCCTTGAATAATGTCTCACCTCAGCTTGTAAGTCCCCATGCTGGGACACTTCAACTGGTGATGAAGGTGGGATGTAGTCCCAGAACTGAGGCGTGAGACAAGAGCTGATCACGGAGTGAGTCACTGAGAGAGCTGTCACTTCAAAGTGCTGAAGTCAAGCGACAAGAAGTCACCCTACCATACTACGATAAAAAACTGGTTCCTGAGGCTGAGGAGAATGGCTGCCCTTCCCGTCTTTGCCAAGTTTGACCCCGCAACTGAATCCTGGGACACTTATTTAGAGAAGTTAGAATGCTTCTTATTAGCTAATGAATATACTGCGATCTCTAGTGATAGAAAGGCTTACTTTGTAAGTTTTTGTGGGAATGAGGTATTCGAAACAGTCAGGAACTTACTGGCCCTTCAGAAAGTATATACTGTGGCTTGGGAGGTTATAAAAGAAAAATTGGGGAATCATTACTCCCCAATGCCCTCTATGATAGCTAGGCGCCATGCCTTTTATCATAGGAACCAAAAAGAGGGGGAAATGATCAACCAATACCTCTCCTCACTAAGAGATGTATCTCTATACCAGTGATGGCGAACCTTTTTTCCCTCGGGTGCCGAAATAGTGCGCGCACGCGCTATCGCACACTCATTATTCAAAGTCCCCCACTTGCCCCAACTCCTTGTGCATGCTTGCGTGACCCTCCCACTCCCCCGTTTCCCGACTTCCAGTGGGCCCAGTAGGCCCATTTTTCCCCCTCCCCAGGCTCCAGAGGCTTTCTTGAAACTTGGGGAGGGCAAAAAACGCTCCCCCCGCCACCCCGGAGGCCCTCCGGAGGCCAAAATCGTCCTCCCAGAGCCTCCGTGCGAGCCAAAAATCAGCTGGTGTGCACGCACATGCGCGCTGGAGCTGAGCTAGGGCAACGGCTCGTGTGCCGGCAGATATGGCTCCGCGTGCCACCTGTGGCACCCGTGCCATAGGTTCGCCATCACTGCTCTATACTGTGAATTTGAAAATTTAGACAATGCTTTAGGTGACAGGCTTGTTTGTGGCATTAGAGATCTCTGGTTATATCGCCACCTGCTGACCAAAACGGAGCTGCCACTACAATTAGCAATAGATGAAGCCAGAACAGCTGAGCTGTCCAACAAATCAGCTACAGAAATACAGCAAATGAATACCTCAGGGTTTGCCGCCAAAAATGAGGCAATCCATTCTGAAACAGCAGACATAGAAGGAGACCCAAGAGAAGAAGAAGAAGTGCACCGCCTTAAACTGCCTACAAGCAACAACGACAAAAAAGAAAAACCAACTTTCCCTAATTTTTGCCTCAGCTGTGGGGGAAATCACCCATGAGCTGCATGAAAGTTCAGAAACACAGATTGCCTCCGGTGTGGATGGAAGGGACACCTGGCAAGAATCTGCAGAGCTCCTCAATCCTCCATGAGACCCGCAGCCAGAACACCCTTCTTGAGAAAAATGCCCTTTAAATATTCAAACAGGTGAGAAGACTGCTATACCATTACTAAAGATAGATACCCCCCAGAATCCATAATTGGGCAAGCAAATAGCGTGCTTAAGAAATTTTTTTTCATTAAAGTTAAATTAGAGGGATCCCTATGTCAAATGGAGGTAGACACACGGTCTTCCATGTCCCTGATGTCATGAAGTACTATCAAGTGATTGGTTCCTAAAATCTCAAAAAAGGTAATTAAGCCATGCAATATTAGGCTCAGGGATTACCAAGGAAGGCATATTCCTATCCTTGGTACCTGTAAATTCCAGATTCAGTTTGAAAAGTTTACAGGGCGGCTTCCCCTCATAGTAGTGGAGGAGCTCCGACCTTGTCTTTCAGGGCTCGACTGGTTTGACCCTCTAGGTCAGTGGTTCTCAACCTGGGGGTCGGGACCCCTTTGGGGATCGAACGACCCTTTCACAGGGGTCGCCTAAGACCATGGAAACAACACAGAGAATGGTAAATCATAGGAAACTTTAATGAACTGGGGGTCACCACAATATGAGGAACTGTATTAAAGGTCGTGACATTAGGAAGGTTGAGAACCACTGCTCTAGGTCTATCTATCTCTGGCATCCACAACATCAACGAACAGACATGTCCCAGCTTATCCAGGAATTCGCAGCAGTCTTCAATGACAGCCTGGGTAAGTACACAGGCAAACCCCTTTCCTTTAATCTTGATCCTCAGGTAGCTCCCATCTGATTGAAACCAGGCAAGTTCCATTTGCCCTTAAGGCCAAGGTGGACGAGGCCTTAGATAAGCTATTAGCTCAGGGTATCCTTGAGGCAGTAGACCATGCAAAGTGGGAAACTCCAGTTGTCACCCCTGTAAAACCAGACAGGTCTGTCAGAATCTGTGCTGACTACAAATGCACAATTAATAGACACTTCAGAACAGTGCGTATCTGGTTCTCGTAGTTGTAACAGAAATTGTCTTTGTACTTACATTTTAGCTGAATGGGATCTCTTTTCAAAGTAGTTTCATAAATGCAGCATACAGTTCTTCCTTTTATAAAGTCTTAACTCAATTAGCACATGCTTCTCTTTCTTTCTCTCAGAACAGTTAATATTTGTCATTTTTATCTTGGATTTGTGGCTGAGGAATATATAAAATTAGAACGAGTATAGAAAAAAATGAATCGCGTATACCCAGTTCATATGAGGATGGGTTATTATTATCTAGACTCCTTTCAGTCAGGTTTCACGGCCAATTATGGGACAGAAGCAGCATTGGTCACACTTTTCACTGATCTCTGACGAGAGTGGGATGGCTGTAATGCATCCATCCTTGCTTTCAGTGATCTCTGACGAGAGTGGGATGGCTGTAATGCTCACCATCCAACTTGTGGGTTCTCCTACTTGACTCGTGACTCCTGCTTAAAGATAAGATGGCAGTCATGGCTAGGAAAGTTGTGGCAGTTGTGGCTAGGAGGGCTTTTGCGCAACTTCACGTTGTGCACCAGTTGTGCCCTTTTTTGGATCAGGAGTTCCTGCATTCAGACACTCAAGCCCTAGCCATCTCCACTTGGACTATTACAATGTACAGGAGCTACCCTTGAAGAGTATTCAGAGGCTTGTTTTATATATAGGTGTAGTGTACTATCATAATGGAAATAGCTTATCTGCATAAACATCTTTTCCATTAATATATAGAGTTAGAAGTGCCTCTCCCAAAAAACTTAATAGCTAGGAAGCCATAAATGTCTTATTGCTGCATTTTATATTATTATATTGTGAACTTGCTATCACATGGGTAACCAAGAAGGAGCAGAGTGACATCATGCACATCATGAGTCAGTAGGCAAATGAAACAAATACTGGATATCATTTAGGTCATGTTGTCATTATAATGACTTCTACTGGATACCTATAGGATATCATTGACTAAGTGACTATCTTGGCCATGATATTTTATATTCGTCAAGAGAAAATTCAGGAAATAGATAGCTTTATGTCTGTGGTATGTTTGTGCATGAGAGAGTTAATTAAATTAGGTTTTTTATAAAAAAGTTGCTTAACTGAATTTCAAAAATTGATGTTATGAATAATAACATTCCACATAGAGTGTGGACACTGTAGATATACTAAATTAGTTAACAAAGGAACAGGTAGTTTGCCTCAAATGAATTCAGTTAAAATGAAAACACAATCGGCAAAATAGCATTCAAGAAACAAGAAATTATCACTATCCAAGCAACCACATTACTGAAGATATGCCATTGTTTGCTTTGTGTTAATATGTTTAAGCTACAGGGTCTCTCAGAATGACTTTGTTGGGGCCATTGCATTTCTGTCCTTCAAGGGTTATATTGGACAGCTGATTTTCAGAAGGTGGCTTATTGGGAACTGGCCTGGAGATGACAGGAAGGACTAGGATCTGAAAGATTTTATGCCGCCTTTCTCCCATTCTTTTTATTTATTTTTCTCTTATACTTCTATTGGAAGAAAATTTGGTTTCTTGGCCTAAATAATTTCTGTCCTACTGCTTTCCATGGGAAGTAATTAAGAGAGACAATAGAAGAGATCTAAAAGAAGATGCAGAAATTATCCTGCCTCTCCATGATTAGAATGTTCCAACAAAGTTAGAACACTTCGTTGACATGTATTGTACTTTGTAAGCTAAAAGAAGAGCTATGTATCCTTCATAATTTTGAGAATATAGGTCAGGGGTCAGCAACCCGCAGCTCTGGAGCCGGATGTGGCTCTTTCATTCCTCTGCTGCGGCTCCGTCGCTCAAAATATGCATCACAACCGCCAATGTGTGATACCCGCCGACACGTGATTTATTGAGCTTTTCGAGCCCCAGTAGGCCAACCATGGATAAATCCAAGAAAAGAAAAGTTTTAGACGAAACTACATATGCTAGTTCTGTGACCGCTCAGGAAATAGGCACGGGGAAGGTTTTGTGGCTCCCGGTGTTTTCTTTTCTGTGGGAAATGGGTCCAAATGGCTCTTTGAGTGTTTAAGGTTGCCAACCCCTGATATAGGTAGTCCTAGACTCACAACAGTTTGTTTGATGACCAAAGTTAAAACAGCATTGAAAAAAGTGATTTATGACCATTTTTCACACTTAGGATCATTGCAGCATCCCCATGATCATGTGATCAAAATTCAGATGCTCATCAACTGATTCATGTTTATGATAGTTACAATGTCCCAGGATCATGTGATCACCTTTTGTGATCTGACAATGGGGAATCAACTTAACAACCATGTTACTAACTTAACTGCAGTGATTCACTTAACTGGCAAGAAAGGTCATAAATTGGTGCAAAACTCACTTAACAAATGTCTTGCTTAGGAACAGAAATTTTGGCTCAATTGTGGTCATAAATCGAGGACTATCTGTACATATGCAGCACTGCTAATCAACCTGGGAGTAAAGGTTCTTTATATGTGTATATTTCATTAGTTGCAATATTAGTGAAAATATATTTGTGAAGCAATTGTCACAGAACAAACAATGCAGAGAGAACATTTGCTATCACTTTGCATCACTCTAGTTCATGGTGTAGTTACCATATTCAGCTATAAGTCATTAGTAATTAGTCATGAAGTGAAGAGTCATCCAAGTGTTGTGTGATTCACCAGTAAATTCCACTGATTTCCTAATTTAAGAAAGAGACATGAGAAGATTTTATATGAGCTCAGTGGAGAATGGCTTCGGACTATCCTTTTTAAGAAAAGAAGGCACATTTCTAATGTGATTTGCTGCTGAGAAGTAGTTCAGTCCTGTCCATCCATCCATCTGTATTTGTATTTTGTATTTGTATTTGTTTATTTGTCAAGCATATATGATTATAAGCAAAGTATAAACAGTAAAACATGATTGAATATATATGTAATAGTACAAGCATGAATAAGAGTAAAAGAGGTATGAATATATGGGTACATTAGGACAGGAACGGTAGGCACGATTGTGCGCTTATGCACGCCCTTACAGACCTCTTAGGAATGGGGTGAGGTCAATGGTAGATAATCTGAGGTTGAAGTTTTGGGGGTTTGGGGAAGAAACTACTGAGTCAGGTAAAGTGTTCCAGGCATTGACCACTCTGTTGTTGAAGTCGAATTTTTGCAATCAAGTTTGGAGCGGTTTACATTAAGTTTGTATCTATTGTGAGCTTGTGTATTATTGCGGTTGAAACTGAAGTAGTCGTTAACAGGTAGGACATAGCTCAATTTTGTGAGCTACACTTAGGTCAGATCGAAGACGGCGTAGTTCTAAATTTTGAAGTCCCAAAATTTCAAGTCTGGTTTCATAAGGCATTCTGTTGTGAACAGAGGAATGTAATACTCTTCTTGTGAAGTATCTCTGGTCATTCTCAATTGTGTTAATGTTTGATATGTAGTGTGGGTTCCAGACAGATGAGCTGTATTCAAGAATTGGTCTAGCAAATGTTTTGTATGCTCTGGTTAAGAGTACAATGTTACCAGAGAAGAAGCTACGCAAGATTAGGTTAACCACTCTTAATGCTTTCTTAGCTATGTTGTTGCAAATCTCCATCTGCAAATCTCCCACATAAGGTGATTCTGAGTAGCTCACAGATTATAAAACAAATAGAAAAATAATTTAAATATATTAAATATACGTGGATTAAAATTTCGAAAACTATAGTGGTACCTTGGAACCCAACTGTTTTGAAACTCATCGAATTTGGTATTCAATGCATTTTGACATGAAAATTTTGTCTCGGTACTCATCATTTGTTTGGTACTCAACGCACAAGCTAGCACTTGTTGCTGTCAGCTGCCTTGTGACTCACTACATTACTCCTTATGGGAAAAAAATCGTTTGGTACTCATTTATGACACCTCCCAGAACCAATTAACGATGAGTACTGAGGTACCACTGTACCTAAACTAGGAGACAGATGGTATGGGAATGAGGTCTTCTTACGCAATCAAACACATTCAGTTCAAGCCAACCGGCAAAGCCAAATTTTAGTACCTTCCAGAAGGCCAAAAAGGAGGGGGCAGTTCTCATTTCCGGTAGTAGAATGTTTCACACAGATGGGAGGGCCACAGTGGAAACGGCTCTTCTCCTTGACCCACCTGTTGGAATTCCTTAGCAGACAGGGTCCATAGCAAGCCTCTTCTGCTGGCATGAGTGGGACAAGTTTGTCCCATTGGGGAGAGATGGCTCTTTATATACCCTTCTTGCCTAGTTTTAATGAGTTTAAATGAAATGACAAAATTTTAATATATTTATGTCAGTGTCATCAATGTCTACACTATAAACATATACTAAATACATTCAATCAAAAGATATCCTTGGATTGAAAAAAAAATTCTGTCATCATTCAGAAAATATATATTTGCTTTTCCTTTTCCTACTGGTTTATGGTAATTTCACACTAAGTGGAAAAAAATGAAGGTCCTATTTTTACGTGCTAAGAAATCACCCAACATTATAGAACTATCATTGACATTTCAGTCCTTGTGAAGTAAGATTATGCAGGAACTTGAAAAGCAGCTCTGGAAAATGTTTCTCAAAGTGCTATAACTAGTTCAACAAAGTTAAGCTATGAAGAAAAAAATTAAATCTGTTTACATTATAACCCTACATGCATTTATTATTACATCCATTAAGAGAAACTTTTTTTAAAACCATGCTGAAAAATAAAATTGAGTTAAATAATCCGTTCATAACTGTATGATATAAACACAACTAGATACAGTATGTGATGGATTTCTTGTTTTGTTCAAACAAAAAATCCATATATATTTTGCTGTTTCCAGGACCATTTTTTGTCTATCATTTATGGAAGATTAGGAAGATATTCTGTGTCTAATTAATATTTTTTGATCATTTTGCAGACTCACTGTAAAGTGAATGGAGCCATAATGGAAAAATTCAGACCTCCTTTATTTGTAGGTCATTTATAGATGCTGCATGTAGATAATATACACACACAGGTGTGTGTGCACACACACACACACACACAGAGAGAGAGAGAGAGAGAGAGAGAGAGAGAGAGAGAGAGAGAGAGAGAGAGAGAGAGAGAGAGAGAGAGAGAGAGAGAGATTTATTTTTCCTCCATAGAACCATGGGATAAATAAATCCAAGAATGGGGCTAGTGGTGTTGGTTGTCCAGCAGTAGATAAATAGATTTCAATAGACTTCGCATCTACTTTTTCACACTGTTCAGAGAAGTTTGGAAAAGATCTGATATGAAGCAAGATGGGAACTAAGCAGGTTTGGATTTCATTACTATTCACCTAACAATCTAATTGTACTTTTTTGGAAGATTAAAGTATAAATTGTAATATATTTGTGCCTTAATTGACATTTACGTTGGATTTAATAAAGGATTTGAGATAGTATGGGAAGTTTATCCCAGTGTGGAACTATCCCATATCTGTCTCTAGACTGAGTTAGGACATGCCTGTTTGAATCATAGTGATGGTGATGATATCCCTAGTTCACCTATATTGGTTGCTACATTGCCACAAACGTAATTAAATATTTGAATTGCAGTCGGTAATTAAATATTTAAATTGGAAAACTATGTTATAAATTACTGACAAAGACCAATGGAATTCTGCATAATCATGACAGCTTGCATAATCATGAATTCTGCATAATCATGACAACTAACCAAATTCAATGTGTGTGTGGCGGGGGGGGGGGGACACTATTCAGCACTTAGAACTTGAACGAAAGGAAGGAAAGGAGTTGATTGAGAACATGTGGGATTGCAGAGTAAACTCCTAAAAGAGTAGAAGCATCTTTTAACCTTGCATTTTAACGGGTGTGAAGCCTTTTTATATCCACTGTGGACATGCATACACAGATAGTATAAGTTCCTGCTACAGGCCACAGAAAAAATAACAGCATGTACATGATAACACCACAATACAAACCTCTTTCTTACATGTCTGCTTTCCAATATCTGATGCAAATTTGGCTATATTTGCATTATTTTGAAATTTTGTAGCTCTTTTGGCAAGTAACTTGGCTGTATGCCGTATAAGGTATTAGAGGTAATAGCCAGCACTTTTACATCTGGAAGTACACAGGAACCAGTGCAACTCATGAAGCGGAGATGCCCCAAGGACACACTTAGGGATGCCCATTGCTGCTTGGGCTACTACATTTTTGATTGGTTAAAGCTTCCAAGTGGTTTTCAAAGGCAACCCTTATTGGCAGCACATTGCAATAGTTGTGAGTTGTGAGGTGTCCAGTGTGTGAGGGACTGTCTGAAAAGCAACCAGAGCCAGGAGGGGAAGCAAGTTGCACATAAGCCCTCTTAGCTATAACTGCTACCTGCTCTTTGAGAAGGATCTAAGAGTCCAAGATGACCTTCAGGGAAATAGGGAAAGTCTCCAGATCTGGGGGATTCTAATGTCCACAGCCACCCAGTCTTGATAGGATTAAGTCAAAGTCAATTTCTCCCCATCCAAACCTGCACGGCCTTCAGGCCCTTGGACAAGATATTGACAGTATTAATTGACTGCTTGGAGTCAAGAGATGTAAACTGAGTGTCATCAGGGTATTGATTTTAAATCCTGAACCAACAGATGACCTCAGCACTCGGATAGCTGTTAGAAAGAAGAGGAAAAATATTGATCCCTGTGGCACCCCACAAAGGAGAGGCTGGTGGAGTGACCTCTCCCCCCAACAATACTGATTAAACCAGCTGTTAAAAAAAAGGAAGATAATGGGCAATATTGAATCCTGGCTTGAAATCTGTCATTGACATTGAATTTCTAATTCACCCCTTTAAAAAAATAAATTGGCAGTAGGGCAAAACAACTTGTAGACCATTCCCATAAGCAGGGGTGTTGAACTGGCAGCTTGCGGGCTGGATGCATCATGCACAGGCCACACCCACCCCGGCTCCGCAAATGGGAAAAACATCGCGAAATGTCATGTGACGGTAACGTGACACAGTGAGTTTGACACCTGTGCCATAAGGGAAATGTTTATTTTGTGCAGGAGAACAAAGTTTTGTCTTCATTTTGTCTTTCCATTCACTTTTTATTTACAGGCATTTATCTGGAGTGCTATCAATAACCTCCCATATTTTGTACGCATACACAATTCAGAATTAGGCTAGAATAGACAAAATAGACAAATGTTTGCTGGCAGTTATGTCACAATTTCTAAAGCCATCTTTCTTTCTTTAGAAATTATACAG
Organism: Diadophis punctatus similis; assembly: GCA_023053685.1. NCBI lineage: Eukaryota > Metazoa > Chordata > Lepidosauria > Squamata > Dipsadidae > Diadophis > Diadophis punctatus. Next base: position 19,976,402 of record JALIGW010000005.1, on the reverse strand, counting down.
TATTCCTGGCATTAAAGAAGTATTAATTTGAAAATGCGCTGATCTGAACGATATAGTCTGTCAGTCTCTTGATTTATTGACTTCTACAAAGATCTGCGCTTTTTCTGGTGCATTTACCTCCACATCTTAACTTAAAAGCATCATTTTTCTTCATGATGCAATAAGCAATATTTCTAAGGAGAGACGGGGGCTTTTCCCAAATCTTTTATAGGAGTTCTGCTTTAGCTATCATTGAAATATATATTTTTATCAGTAATTTTCAGAGTTTGTTAGGAATCAATAGAAATTCCTGACAGTGAAAGTATTCCACAAACATTTTTGAAGGATCTTAGTTTCTGCAACCCTAGGACTGCAGTGAACCTTGTATTTGTAGTAATTATTTGGGGTTTTATTTATTTATTTATTTATTTTATTTATTTATTTCTTGGTTCTTATATGCCGCCCTACTCCCGAGGGACTAAGCAGGAGATTACCCCTCCTTACCTGGTAATGCTGCCAACCAGTGGTGGGATTCAAATTTTTTTACTACAGGTTCTGTGGGTGTGGCTTGGTGGGCGTGGTGTGGCTTGGTGGGTGTGGCAGGGGAAGAATACTATAAAATCTCCATTCCCACCCCACTCCAGGGGAAGGATACTGTAAAATCTCAATTCCCTCTCCACTCCAGAGGAAGATTACGGCAAAATCCCCATTTCCTCCCGATCAGCTGGGACTCGGGAGGCAGAAAATAGATGGGGGCGAGGCCAGTCAGAGGTGGTATTTACCGGTTCTCCAAACTACTCAAAATTTTCGCTACTGGTTCTCCAGAACTGGTCAGAACCTGCTGAATTCCACCTCTGCTGCCAACTGAACCTCCATATACAAAGAGTGAGCAAGAAAATAAAATACTAACACAACCAATCCTCTGACAGTAATGCAAAACACTGTATTTCTAAGCTGTAGTCTTTTATATAGAAGGTACAGGTGGATAATTTTAAAAGATTCATGGAGCATGTATAACAATCTCTGTTGGCCTCCAAACACCATATTAGTCTTTGATTAGTGCCTATTACCAATCTCACCTTCACCCCATCTTATATTTTCCCCAAATCTCCTGGTATGCCTAGATACCACATAATTGGTCTCCTGAAGCCATTTCCCCAGGCACTTCTATATTAAAGAAGAATTTTAAAAGGACGAAAAAACATTATTTTAAATAAAATAAATTTGTGCTACAGCTATTCAATATTCCAGGCAAAGGGATAAGAGTCAAAACATTTGAAACTTGTCTGATACTTGTCAGAGCAATACATTCTACAGCACCGATGTAATTCTTGGAGTCTGACTGTTCCTGGCCACCTGTTTTACGGATTCACTGAAAAGGGTACCTTCCCCTCCTCTCATTTGTGAATTGCTTTCTCAATGATAAATGTTGAATTTGTAAAACTTAAATGTCCTTTCCAACTATCTAATTGACGCTGGGTCTTTAGAGCTGAACTTTGAAATTTAGAAAATGTTAGTATTTCAGAATGTGTATGTGATTACAAATGCCATATGAAGACTTGAAAGGAGCTGTTTGAGCTGTCCCACAGTTGATGTCTTAGCATTCTTTCTTTTGTATGTTCAGAAACCATCATTCATGTACATTATTCATGCACAGAACTTCACATAAGGAAGAGACCATAGTCTTAGTAGGGTTGTTACCGAGTGCATGAGCAGTAGCCCCTTCAAAGGGATTTTGGGGTTACATAGGGAAGACAACATTGGCAACAAAGGGCATGACCATTAGAGGATATAATTTGCCCTCTTCATGTAATCTTCAGAGCATGAATCCTTTCCACTGATGTCATAGTAATTCCTGACATTTCAGCTATCCCAGTAGAAAAACAAATATTAATATTCAAAGGATCCTCCCTCCCTCCCTCCTCTATAGTCATATCTGGATCTTTAATCAATATTTGAGAATTTTAAGTGATCCAGAATAATAAGGTAGTTTATCATCAGTTCCCAACATTTCTTTCTTTTTTCCATTTTACATTGGAAAATGGAAAATGTTACTGAAAACTTTTGAAAACCACCGTATAAGTTAGGTATTGATAAGAGATTGATTCCTGTACTTTTCACATCCTATATGACTCATCAGATGGTCTCTATGGGGCCTGAAAATTAAACTTTAAAAAAATTGAATAGCCAGATTTAATTAAATTATAACATTTTACAGGATTCCAGTGTTTTCACCTGAAATCATACAAGCTTTTGAGCAAGTCACCTAAATCTTGCAAGACTTGGGGGATATTTCTAAAATCTTGCAAAATTTTGCATTTTGACAAGATTTTGGCCACTTAAAAATAATCTTAAACAAGCAAAAATAATCCTTCAGCAAGAACCATCTGTAGTACCCAAACCAGATCCTCAGTGGTTTCTGAACCATAGGTTCAGAAACTTTGGTTGGTATGAAATTAACAATTAACCAATAACTAACTGAAATCAGTTACAAAATAAATTAGTTTGAGGTCCGGAGACTTATCTACCATACGGTATCATTGAACTTATAGACAGAAAGTCACCACCAAAGGAGCATTTTCTCAACTTTCTGCCAAATTTGCTTCAAAAGTTTGCAGATTTTATTCACTAAGGAACGTAAATCATCACGCCACATCTGGTGATACACCAAATTGTGCCAAACCAGTTATCTGACTGTTTAAATCAGGGACAGCTAATAAACTTTAAAATAAGAAAGGGATCATTGGAATCCAGGACAATAATTTGAATCCAGTTCAATTCCACATAGACCAATCCATTCTATACATTCAGAGTTTGTCGGGGAAGGTATATTTTTGTTAAGCTTAAGTCGATTAAAAACCTAAAATCCTGCAAAAACCAAAAGCACTAAAAGGCTTTCAAGGGCAGAAAAGATGAAAAGGGCCTAAAATATCTGTTAGTGAAGTCCTGAAATGCCAAATTATTCATCCATCCTATAGGGCCAATGTTTCACCATCACTCTTTAATTATCCACTGTTTTTAAAAGCAGCAAGCGTCACTGCAATGGGAAAGGGTATATAGGAAGGAGGGTGAAATCTGCCTCTTCTTTTTTGATACCTACAATTTAGGCATTCTTTGCATTTTCAAGCTATTTGAAAGTAGGGGTGGAAAACTATCCTCCTTCTGTCCTCTCTATCTTTCTCAAAACAGCCTTGCAGCTGTAAAGGAGGATGCAGCTGCATATCCAGCTTGTTGCCCTGGCCTGTCCCATCTCACAGATATGCTTCTCCGTTCCTTTCATGTAGGAAGATTAATACTGTGTGTCGTGTTAAGGCAGCATATGTCAAGGGAAGCAAAGGAGCAAGTCAAGGCTTCTTCATCTGTTTCCCTCCCTCAGGAATTATACAGAGAATCCACTGTTCAGTATCCTGAGATAGCAACTGCTTTCAATGGAACAGTACTAACCAAACAGTTTCTCTTTGCACTGTTTGTAGACAACAGTTTCATGGCAATAGAAATTACTCTGAGCCATATGAAGGTATTAAGTGGGATATTTAGCATATAATTTGCACTTTTCTTGTTGATATAATAGAAGACTTCTGGTGCAGAGATTCCTTAAGCCTTTCCTGCCATGGCTCCATTTAAAATGTCTCCTTCCTTAACATCTATTAATTATAATGGAAATAAAATTTAGAGACTGCAGTTTTTACTAAAAAGTTGTGATAGTGGTCCCCCCCCCGAGTTTTATAAGCTCAGATTCAATCTAGTCTCTCATACTTAACACCAAAATGTTATTCAGTCCTGTTTGTAACAAGAGGGCAGGCTTGCGATATACAGTAGCGCAAACTGAAAAATCAAAGCAAAACATAAACTTGGAACTTGGCTTTTATTGACTTGTTGTCTGGCTTGCTAGTAGTGAAGGCTCACATAATATTATAAAACGTAAAGTGTTGTTAAATAATTTACGGTGGAAAAGTAAAGTGAAGCTTCAGGTGCACTGCATGATATACTGTACAATAGTGAGCAGAACCAAGAATGCTTCAGGGCTTTGGAAACTTTGGTAGAGAGTGAATTGGGATAAAGAAGAAGAAAACGATTGCTAATTGCCTTAAATTGATTTGTTGATTAAATGCCTTCCCTCTACTCAGGTTCTCCAGATGTGTTGAGTATAAACTCTGTAATATTTCATCCTCAAACTTTGCAACCCATTCATATTTTTATAGGTTTTATAGAAAACTCACCCATTCTAAGACTATTATTCAGAAATAAACCTCATCAGTACAATTTTTTCAATGGGTAACTACAGGAAAAAGATAAGAATCCTATCCCTCAGATTATTGTGATAATTTTAATTCATAATTAGTTGCATGGTACTACTTGTTCATTAAATTCTGATGCTCAACGAAATGCATTATTTATACATCAAGACTTGAACACAGGTACAGCCAGCACTTTGGAGAGCACCACATTTTCAGCCAGAAAAGGTCTTACAACTTCCTTCCTTCCTTCCTTCCTTCCTTCCTTCCTTCCTTCCTTCCTTCCTTCCTTCCTTCCTTCCTTCCTTCCTTCCTTCCTCCCACCCTCCCTCTCCTCCTTTCTCTTAACTGCCCATTGAAAGCAGGTAATAAAGTGGAGTAGATTTAGCATGTGATGAGACTGAAATGAGTTAAGGGCTGCTATTACAGAGGAAAACTGTATTTAAATACAATTCAATCCTTTTCATATGGAGCTTTTTATATGCTGGAAAAGTTTGGAAGAAGAGAGGAGGCATGCCAGTGAGGTTTTCAACCAGCTTGAGATTTTTTTTTAGAAAATGACTGAAACAAGGTCTATTATATTTGCCAATCAGTTAAAAAAAACCACCCAAGGACAGAGGGGGCAAAAATGAAGGCTTTCTACGAGGAACAGTTTTAAAGTAGGTTTTTATTTTATTTTATGAAAAGCTGCAGGAGGTAGAACATTTTTTATTTTAAAATGTTTTTTGATTGGTTGGCCTTACTCTGGGCATGTTTCGCAAAGGACTGGTTTTCTCTGGAGAAGGGCAAGCAAAAACTTTTTAATGCTGTCTTAGGTCACCCATTCAAATTCAGTCTTAAGGAGAAAGCAACATAGAAAAGTAATAAGCTGCTTTATACTGAGTCAGATCATGGGTAAGTCTAGTTGTATTGTCTAAATGACATTTCCGTTGCTATGCCTAAAATTGTATCTTTTGCATGCATCCTTTCAGGAAGCTACAGTTTAGCAAGGAAGGGAAATGTGAAAACTCAGTAAAGGCAATGGAATTGGGAATGGGGATGGGGATAGAGACGGCCAGGGACCCTTTATGATAGAGCATGTTATGGATGTTCTTCCACAGAGGCTACCTCTGTGACTGCTGAAGATAGGATATTGGAGGATATTGCAAATGCAACGTACCAATTTCCTATTAATTTATTTTAATTAGAGAGCAGGCTTTGTCAGAGTTACGCAATAAATCAGAAGCTTCAAAAGATAACTGCATTTTGCTGATTCAAATAACTTCTTTATAAGTAGAATAAAACATTTACAATACCACACTTTGTTTCATCACATGTTGAGATGTTTTCATACTGGAGTATAATGGTGGACAGAGTAAACCACACCCTTCTTCTTGCTAAGTTTTTTGGACATGCTCAATTAACACTTCAGCCTGATTGGCTGACTCAATCACATGGCTCTCCCAGTCATGAATATTCCAACACTCCTCCCTTCATTACTGGGAGAGACATCAAACCTATTGGATTTAAACATTTCCTATAATGGACACCACCCAATGGTTTGGTCATCATGTCTGCTAAATTATCCTCTGAAGAACAATGATGTAAACTTATCAATTTTTCTTTTACAGCTTCCCTGACATTACAATACTTAATGTCCACATGTTTACTTCTGTTCTTCACTCTGTCACCTGTTGCCATTTTTATACAAGCAGCATTATCTTCATAAACAGTTACAGCTTCATTTACATTTACATTTAAATCTTGTAACAACTGTACATACCAAACTACTTCAGAACATAACTCAGACAATGCAATAAACTCTGCTTCCGCAGTTGAAATAGCAACCGTTGTTTGTTTTCTGGACTTCCAACCAATTAAAGCCCCTCCAAACATTATTACAATTCCAGAATTAGACTTTCTGGTTTTTACATCATTTGCATAATCACTATCAACATAACATTTCAATTTTAATTCTTCAGTGACCTTTATTTGAAGACCCAAATTCACAGTTCCCTTCAAATACCTGAGAATTCTTTTCACACCCATCCAATGCAACTTTGTAGGTGTAGCAGTAAAGCGACTTAGAATGCTCACTGCACAAGCTATGTCTGGTCTGGACCACTGTGACAGATATAACAGACTCCCTATTACAGAGTGATATATCTCCTGATCACAGGCTTCACTTTTGTCCTCACCCAAACTATTGTAAAAATCTGTGCTCATAGGTGTAGGAGCAATATTACAATCTTTCATGTTCTCTAATAATTGTTCAATTTTTCTCCTTTGACTGAGAATATAACCACCTTTTTCAGTTTTTTGTATTTCTACACCGAGATAATTCTTTATTTCTCCCAAATTCTTTAATTCAAATTTCTTTTCTAACTTATTAGCAAATTCTTTAACTTGTGATGCATCCTTTGCAATGAAACAAAGATCATCCACAAATGCTAATAGTAGACAATTCCCACCTTGTAACTTTCCAGTGTATATGCAACCATCAGCTTTGCAACTCTTGAACCCAAGACCTTTCAATGCAGTATCTAAACAGATATTCCAATTTCTGGCTGACTGCTTCAGCCCATAAATGGCCTTGTTCAATTTATACACCATGTTAGGCTTTTTATTTTCATACCCTGGCGCTTGAACCATATAAATTTCTTCCTCTAATTCAGCATTGAGGAATGCAGTGGTTATATCAAAATGCCAAATTCTATGCCTGTATGCTGATGCTAATGCCAGTGCTAGTCTTATGCTCTCAGCTTTTACAGTTGGCGCGAACACCTCATCATAGTGCACATTCTTTAATTGAGAAAAACCTTGTGCCACCAACCTTGCCTTATACTGTACTTCATTATTGGGTAATACCTTTTTCTTATATACCCACTTACATCCTACAGCCTTGGTACCCTGTGGCAAAGTCACAGATGTGAACACTTCATGATCGCCCATGGATTTCATCTCTTTATCCATGGCTTCCTTCCACTTTTCTTGTTCAACTTTTGGTAATGCCAATACTTCCTTATAGTTTCTTGGCTCATACGACACATTATACACTTTAACTTTACTGGCAGAATACCTGTCTGGCGGAACCCCTCTGTTCCTACGCTCTGACCTACGTGGCATTGCCTGTACTTGTGTTTCAAGCTTTTCCGGCTTCATATCTTGTTCAGACTCTCCTCCCTGAACATTGACACCTTCAATAAATGATTCACCATCATTAAATGAGTTATTGTCACTAAGTGGATCACCGTCGCTAAGTGGATCACCGTCACTAAGTGAGACATTTTCAGAATTTGCATCAATTCTGTTCCAATTTTGTTCTGCAAAACTAGCAGACCTTGAAATCACTATCCTTTTACTTCCATCACTAAAGCGATACCCTTTTGAGCCTGGCTCATAGCCCACAAATCTGAGCTTTCTAGCCTTTTGTTGTCCCTTTCTTCTGATTGCCTTTGGAATATGTACCCATGCAGTACTTCCAAATATTTTTAAATGTGCTAGAGAAGGCTTTCTCCCATATAGCATTGCATATGGAGTATTATTGATGGATGAACTCCACAGCCTATTAACTAAATAATTGGCAGTCAGTATGGCTTCACCCCAATATGACCTGCTCATACCAGAATCCTCCAGTAATGAGTCTTTCATTGTTTGCAAAACACCATTCCTCTTTTCAGCAACTCCGTTCTCTCCCGGTGTGTAAGGATTTGTGCGCCTGTGTCTTATTCCCAATTGTCTCAACCATTGTTGAAAATTTGTTGACATAAATTCAGAACCTCTGTCAGTTTGCAACTGACATACCTGTTGTTTGTACCTTCTCTCTACAAAACTTAACCATTGCTTAAATTGCTGTAGCACCTCTGTTTTACTCTTAAGTAAGTAGCAAAACCCAAACCTGCTGTAGTCATCCACAATGACCAGCGCATACTTTGCTCCTCCCAAACTGGCTTGCATAGGCCCAATTAAATCAGCATGCACCAGTTCTAGAGCTCTTGTGGTTTGTCTTGTGCTAAACTTGCTAACTGGGAATGCTTTGGATTTCGATGCTTTGCATACTGCACAATCCAAATATGCCTTACATCCCTTCAAATCTAATCCTTCTGCAAATTCTTTCATTTGTTGAACAACCTTAAAATTAGCATGACCAAGTCGTCTGTGCAGAAGATGAACACACGAATTGTGTTCTGCTACATTTTTAAATATCTGGGAACAATGTGGCACCTTTTGTCCCTGCAATACATAAAGATTATCCTCTTTTATGCCCTGTGCACAAACATTCCCATTTCTTTGGATGATACATTTCCCATTAACAAATGTGGTTTCATAACCTTGCTTGTCTAAACTAGACACACTTAACAAATTATGTTCCATTTCAGGTACACATAACACATCAGTAAACCTGGATTCCAAATATGAAATTTGCACATCACCTCTTCCAAAGATTTTAGCCTTTTGACCATTGGCTAAGGCCACTTCTTCATGGTTTCCTGGGAAAAATCTGGAAAATAAGTCAGAATTATTAACAATTGTTTGACTAGCCCCACTGTCAATCAACCATTTGTCTCTATTGTTATTATAACAAACTTTTGCAACTGCAATCTGTCCTTGCAAATAATGTCTCTTGTCTTGCATACTTCTTCTCTGTGCACAGCTTTTCTGCAGATGATTGGTTTCTCCACAAATGAAACATGCTTTCTTATCTTGCTTGCAGAATTGTGGCTGTGTAACTTGATCTCTCCTGCCTCTGCTCTCCTCTTGTCTGCAGACACCTCGGCTGTTGCTAGAGATAGGCAGCCTGTGGAAAATTTTGCTGGAGACTTGCTGTAAGTTTCCACTGTACTCCTTGTTGAGCCCCCGCCTGTGGAATTTTCCATCAGCATGGCTGAAAAGCCTTTTCTCATATTTATTCAATAAACACGATTTCAAAGCCTCCAAATTCAAATCTGCTTCTGGCTTACTTTCAAAAATAGCTGATACAGTCTCACAGCTCTGATCCAAACTATTTAACACTAATAAAACCTTTTGGGACTCTGGAAACTTTACTCCACGTTGCTCCAATTCTAGAAAATTAGACTGCATTTTCATTAAATGATCTTCCATAGAATCTTCTGTCTGCAAACTCATTCTGAAAAGCTTTCTTGAAAGTTGGACCACATTACACGCAGAAACATTGACATGTACTGCTTTCAATTTCTGCCATATTTCTTTTGCAGACTTTAATTCAGCTACATTTAAGAATTGATCATCCCCCAGACTTAAAAGAAGATAAGCCATAGCTTTGTCATGAGCCTTTTGATCTGCTGCTCCAAGCACTTGTGGGGGGTCTGCTACGATGTCCCATAATTCTTTTGCTTTCAAAAAACATTCCATTTTTGCAGCCCAAATTAAATAATTTTTTTTTCCCAATTTGGGTATTGGACTGTCTTTAAATTCCATAGCAGCAGCCATCCTGCTTTATTTTTCTTCTCTGCCTGTTCCTTTAACAACACAGACAGCTTCTTATCAGCTTTAAATTACAATGCAGTTTTTAACTTTACTTCTTGAGCGATTCCTGGGCCCATAACCTGTCAGAGTTACGCAATAAATCAGAAGCTTCAAAAGATAACTGCATTTTGCTGATTCAAATAACTTCTTTATAAGTAGAATAAAACATTTACAATACCACACTTTGTTTCATCACATGTTGAGATGTTTTCATACTGGAGTATAATGGTGGACAGAGTAAACCACACCCTTCTTCTTGCTAAGTTTTTTGGACATGCTCAATTAACACTTCAGCCTGATTGGCTGACTCAATCACATGGCTCTCCCAGTCATGAATATTCCAACAGGCTTGCCAGATACTAATGGAAGTGTTAACCCACTAGTGAGGTAACCCACCAGGAAATACACATTTCCTGTCCTTGATCAAGAGCCTTGTTATGATTATTCAATGGCTTGAATACACGGGACTAAGCCACATTTCATTTCCAAGCCAAAAATATGTAATTTCTTTTATCACAGGGTTGATATAGCCTGGAAGCTTTCTATTCTATTAACTATTTGTATCCTGGAAACGGAATTACTTGTTCATCCTCAGTAGGTTTCCCACCGGAGCAGTTATGAAATGAAGTGTGCATTAGCGATACAGCATGGAGGAGCCTGGGTGACTGCAAAACTGAAGTGCGTTTTCTTTTCACATGAGCATTTAGGTGCCTATTTTCATCTTATTTCATGATGAGCTTTATTGGAACTTCTTTTTCTACCTTCTCATCCAGAAACATAACAGTTTGAGCTATTAGGTATGTGGATTGACCAGATCAACTTCATTTTTCATTTCAAATTCCCAGATTCATCCACAAGGTTCAGGAAAAGATTCAGGTTTTAGCAATAGCAATAGCACTTAGACTTATATACCGCTTCATAGTGCTTTACAGCCCCTCTAAGCGGTTTACAGAGTTCAGCATATTGCCCCCAACAATCTGGGTCCTAATTTTACCAACCTCAGAAGGATGGAAGGCTGAGTCAACCTTGAGCAGGTGAGATTTGAACAGCTGAACTGCTGAACTAGCAGTCAGCTGAAGTAGGTTGCAGTGCTGCTTTTAACAACTGCGCCACCTCAGCTCCTTTAGTGGCAGGTGAGTTGCTATCAAGTCTTTTTTGGCTGCTAATTGATTAAAAAACCATTGCATATTTCTCACGGCAAGGAAGAGAAGCTGCAAACTCCAAGGTATTAGTCTTCATCTGAGAAAAACATGAAAGGATTAGGATGACCTTACTTTAAGACTTTAAATAATAGGAAAAAAGTAGGAATGTTTCAGTTGTAAACGTCATTTAAAATTTATTTAAAAATTAAGAATCTGTTCAAGTCTCAGTACTGACTGATGTTGGCAAAGTATTAAGCACCCAATCTTGTTTTATGCTACTGTTCTTTCTTAAAATGATAGGTAATGAATCTTATACATGTACACACACACACACACACACACACACACACACACACACACACACACACACACATATATATACACAGAGAGAGAGAGAGAGAGAGAGAGAGAGAGAGAGAGAGAGAGAGAGAGAGAGAGAGAGAGAGAGAGAGAGAGAGAGAGAATTGTCCTAAAAATGCAAGTTTCAGGTATAGTTACAGATAAAGAAGCGATAGCCATCACGATCTCCGGAATGTTTAAAATTTTATTTTAAACTACTATTAAAATCCCCATAGAAGAGATGCTTGCTTTATGTAATGCCTATCAATTTAGACTTTGCACGAGTAACCCACACCCTTTTTTCTCTCCTGTAATTGACTTAATTGTTTCTGCCTTAGTCATGCTGACAGATGACGATGCGATTTCTATTGCCTCTTTCTCCATTGTGTATTGCCTCTTTCTCTCCCTGGGGAGTAAAGCAGGGCTATCAGGCATTGCTTTGAAGGTGTTTCTCCTGGCTTCCTCCCCCTCATTGTTATTCCTCTCCCTTTTAGGCACACACTGCCTCCTCTAAATTCATCTGTTTTGCCCATGATCTTGTGATGGGTCTGCATTGTTCTTCTTCAACCCCACCCCACCCCACCCCACCCCCGTCTCTCTCGTTCTGCTGCTCCTCTACTGTGCTTCCTTGCGCGCAGTTAGGGGTTGTCACACCTTCATTGGGGCAATCTCTATGCCTAAATGGGGTAATTTGCCCCATATGTCCATTCACACATAGTGATCGGTCCCCCTTAAGTCCTTCCCGTTGTCTTAATGCCTGGTATGCCGGTAGTATGTCAATGTGTCTATTGAGAGAGTTGTTGTTAGAGAACCAGGCTTCTTTCAAGAGGAGTCCTCCTTTTGTTTCATTGTGGGCAACGACTTTGGTCTCCTGGAAGTTGAACTCATGACCATGCTCCTCCATATGCATCCAAATCTGGGAGCGCTGTTCCTTGTGACAGACCACTAGTTTGTGTTCATGCATCCTAGTTCCTAGTCGTTTTGCATGCTTCTCCTACATAATGACCGCCCGTGTGCTGCAGTGGGTATCTATCCTGCCAAACAATGTCCAAATGCAGCTGACTTTGTGTGCATTAGAGTGATTGGTCTCGTTGTGCAATATGCAATCTGTGCTTGTGGTCTTTCGGTATACCTCTGTGTCAATGCTCCCATCTGGGTTACGGCTGATTTGCACATCCAGGAATGCCAGTTTGTTATTAGCCTCCTCCTCCATCGTAAATATATATGGAAAATAATGTTGTAGATCAAATGCCAGCATGAGACCTGCTTCTCGTATGATTCCCATTTCTCATTGGAAGGAGGAGTAATTGGAGGAGTGCAAGACATACCTAAGTGGAAACCACAGTCATTTAAAAAAAGCACCTTTAGCTATTAGTCGTGATGTACAGTTGAGATATTGGCTGAAATGCTAAGATAGTATGTAGAAACAACTAAATAAACCCTGTACCAAAGTCTTTTGCATTAAAATAAAATGCAATATATAGAGCTCATTCACACAGCCACTTTTATCATTTTTTCTTCTAACCTGGATCTGAGAAGCACTCTCATTTTTCCAAATTTTGCTGCTCACACAGCATGTCCTTGGTATGCATCCAGAAAAGGACAGTGCTGTTTTTCTTGCCATAGACATGTGACATGTTACACTGTTAAGGGCAGTGTCCGATGTCCTGCCTCAAATTCAGATGCCACCAACTACAGGAAGAACTTCCATCAATCACTACAGAGAAGTGTGCCATATGATTCTAGTGTGATCTGGATGTTCTGTTTATTTCCAAAAACTGCCAGCTGATTGACCAATGCTGGTGTCATTATGAATTTTTTGATTCTCTGGGTATGCCACTGACAAGGAAGCTGCAGAAATGGGGTCGCTGGTAATTATCTAATTGGCCTTTCACACCATATTGTATATTTAAATCCAGCTACTAGAACTCGCTGCACATTCAGTGTTGATGAAATTACTCTAATGTAGGTAAAACTGATAACTTTATTTTGAGCTTGTCAGAAAAGCATATAAATTATAAAGGTAGGGGAGAAACCTTCAACTAGTCTCTTTATAATAAACGAAGCATTAATAGGAATTAGAAATCTCACTGTGTTACACAATGAAGGTGCTAGAAAAGAATATAGCTTTCCCCAGGTTTGGATTTTACTGTACAATTCTCAACAGCAGCACTTCTATTATCGTACAAAACAAGTCAGCCTGATGTAAAAACATATATAATTTAAAATGTCTCAGTTTATGTAACATACCCCAAGGGTAAGTTACACGTCTCTCTGTGAGTTTGATATTTGAACTCGGAAATCTAGTAGCAGATAAAGAAATAAGGAATGACAGGGAACTTAGATTGGGGAACAGAATTTGTCAGGTTCTATATACCTGAGGAAAGACTTGCAAACACATACATATTTGGATTATTCTTCTTGGGGCCATAGCCCAGTAGTAGAGAATCTGCTTTTTGATTGAGAATATGCAATTATTTATAGACCACCCACATCAATAAAGCACTCATGACAGTTTACAATCAACTGAAATATTAAAAAAACAAAGTTGTATCCAAATCAGCTAATTATAAAGGGATTTAGAACTGACTTGGGGAAGATAAAAAGGCTATTAAGGAGGAACTCGGAGAAGAGATTATACAATTCAGGGATTGAAAGAAGTTTAAGAAATAATCAAAATAATCCCTCTTAGATTTTATTTACTGTAGTATAACATGGGACATAGAGAAGCTTGAACAGGCTTTTTAAAATTGATGCCAGCCCTTTTAAGGCTAAATTAAGGCTAAATTAAGAGACAGACATCTCAGGGAGTCTAGAAACACTACTTTATTGTTATTGGTTATAAGAGAAATGAAAACCTTAAACTTTCTTCAATCTTCTCAATGGAGCCTCCCTCCCCAAAATGCTCTGCCTCCTAAGAGCAGGAATGCTCCCAATCTGCTTGTCTTTATGAAGGCTTCAAGAACCCCACAGTTCTGTATTAAGCTGGGACTTGTCATTGGGCATCAGTCTTCCTTTTCTCTTCTTGGATATGAACCTTCAACAGACCTTCCCTCAGTAATAATATAGGGCGGGGCAAATCTTGTTAAGTTGAAGATAAACTTCGAGCCGTCCGATTGCTACCATGTTAGAATGAGAATAAAATCTCATAGAGGCGACGTTTGGATCTTTACTTGGAATTCAGACATTTAGAAATAAAACCGAGATTAAAGTCTAATAGAAAATATTTATTTCAGTACAAAAACAATAAATCCTGAATAATTACATCTTTGCTAAGAAACACGACCGTTCAGGTCAAGAGCCAAGGCAGAAGAAAATTAATGGTGGATTAGGAATGTAGACATGCGTACACATCATATCACATGTTCTGCTTGTATTGGAATGTACCATAATATTAGATAGGGGTGCATCACCCTGCATAGACATACAACTGACAATATTCACTACGTGACAAATCTGGAGGGGAAATATGTTCCTGTATGTATCTTAGTGTAGGCTTTCTATGTTGAACTGTCAAATGCCACCAGTCACTATTGGCCGGCCGGATCACCATCAGTTAGTTCTCTTTGTTAGATTGCTATGTGAATATTGGGAGGCAGTCTTATATTCTTAGCGATTTCTGTGGCTTGAATTTAATTGTCTGCCCTTTATAGAGTTTCAGGATGGAATGGGAGACATAACATTTGATGAAAATTCAGGAAAAAAGAAAGAAAAATCAATATCAGACAGTGCATCATTTTTGTTCCTGGCAGTTCAGCACTTCTCTCATTAAATGTATCTTGCCTTCCATTGTTGTATGAGGGTCTTGGCAAGCCTTGAAACAATTGCTTCCTGATGATAAGACGAATGAAAACATTCCCTTTCCTTAAGGAATATCATTTGATTTGTAGGGACAATTCCCCCTGCTTTTCCCCGATCTTTCCAATTTTAGGACAGAAACAGCTGTGGTGTAGGTATCAATGTACAGTATGTCAATTCAGCCCACCTTGGCAGAAAGGTTTGGAATATGTTTATTTTTCTTCTGCTATGAAGCAGAAATCTTCTGCAGATCTTACATGTGCTTGACATCAATAATTAAAGCTAGCTCATGGTTACCATGAAAGCCATAAAATTACAAGGTCCTGTCTGGACTTTTTTCTCAGTCATAGAAATTAAAGTCAGGACATCCTCAAGCCAAAAGTCTCAGAGACTCCATCTCCATCCCTGAAATGATGCCTGCCTGCAGCTCATAGATACTTCCATAACAGTCACTGCAGCAGTCTCCTCCTACCTGAATTTAGCTTTGAGGTTGCTATAAGACCTAAACCCTAGGACAGCAGATTTCAGGACAGGACACCCTGTCCTGAAAGGACTATTGCTCAGCTTGGCCTCAATAAAACATCCCAGTGCATTCTTCAACCACTATATCCTAGTAAATAATAAATCATTCTTACCCTGCATGAACCTGGT
Source organism: Diadophis punctatus similis (assembly GCA_023053685.1). Taxonomy (NCBI): domain Eukaryota; kingdom Metazoa; phylum Chordata; class Lepidosauria; order Squamata; family Dipsadidae; genus Diadophis; species Diadophis punctatus. The sequence goes on along the minus strand of JALIGW010000005.1, from coordinate 19,960,792 downwards.
ATTTACTAGCAGTAATCTGTATCCAGTGCCTCCAACAATTCAGCCAGTTTCACATTTCTTTGCAATCTCTGCCTCCCACTATAGGGCCTGATCTACCTTCAAAGTACCTTCCATTCATACAAGTTACATATACATACATTACCCAACAATATACCGAGGGTGAGTGAAAAAGTAATGCCATTTTCTTTATTTCAGGTGAAGTTTTTGATAAAAATACTTAAAAAAATTTCCCAGTTATACATGATTATATCATTTACATTCTGAAATTTTTTTTTCTTACTGTTCAGGTTTTTAGACTCTCAAGGAAAATTCAAAATGGCTGCCCCCTTAGAGTTGCATCAAAAACAAAGAGCAGTGATTGAATTCCTTGTTGCTGAGGGGGAAACCCCTGTGAACATTCACAAACTATTACAAAATGTGTTTGAGGACAATACTTTAGATTATAGAGGGTTTGAAAGAGGGTTTGAGAGGCAAACATTATTCCAGTGACGAGGAAGTGAAAACTGCAGTGAAGAAGTGGCTCAAAGAACAGTCAACAAAATTTTACGAGACAGGGATACATTCTCTCATTCGAAGGTGGAACATTGCTATTGAGAGAAACGGTGACTATGTTGAGAAGTAGGGATGTGATCCACAGAGGACCAGCTTCATTTTGATGTATGCTACATGTTCCTGGGTTGGTAATTATACCTGTCCTAAAGAAAATAGCATTACTGTTTGACTCACCCTCGTACATTCAGCATGTCAATTCCACACTCTCTTGCACCTACCCTCTATATACAATCTATAGCAAAAGCAATAGCACTTACATAGTGCTTCATACCATCTGAATCCTTCCATGGAGTCGTTGTTTTTCCATACACATCTCTCACTTGTGCACTAAGGAAGATACTGGCTTTCCTCTTCTGATTCCATGGGTGACCACCTTCACTTCTCTCTGACTCTTACACAAGGAACCAAATCTAAAAGTCCATATACAATCTATTCTTCTATGCAATCTATTCTTCTCTTTGGAACCCTTGATTCTGTTCTATGTCTATATTTCCATTCCATTCCCTTCAGTGGTCTCAGGTGACCCTGAGTCGATTCTTCAGTGGCAGCTGCTGGTGATTCCAGTGTTGTTTCCATTTCCAACTGTGTGTTTTATAACTCTCCACAACAGACCCTCCAGGCCAGCAATTCTCCACTGCTTGATCTCATTAGAGCCTCTCATTTCTTCAGGAACCCTATAACCACCAATGTTCATTCACTCTCTCCAGCTGGGTTGTGAACTTTTCCATATTAAACACACATCATCCATTAAAGAGATATACTTAATTAAGCCTGTATAAACTAGTAGCCATTTTCTAGCCCCGGGGAATTCTCATATTCTCCTAAATGCAGGGGTTGAGGTAGAATTGTTCCCTGTAATGGCTATGCTCTTCTGTTCTCAGATTTTTACTATTTTCATCCCCACTGACCTATACACCCAAAAGCAAAATGACAGATGGCTGTACCCAGTGCTTTGTTTGAAAGTATATCTACCAGCACAAAAGCTAGAAGCTGAGAGGGTAAAGAGCATTTTTGTAAGTTTGTGAATGTTTGCTTCTTTTCTGTGGTCACTGTGACCCACACGGATGTGAAAAATAGATAATTCTATGATAAAATTGGGATCCACCAGAGATGTATGATAGGATTTTAATTCTGGGGTGGGGATGAGAGCAGAAGATGCATTCAAGCATCTGCCAAGACAATCTGAATCATTTTGTTAAATCCGATGAGCTTTAAGATATATAGGCTTGTTGTATTCAACCGGCTAATAATATATCAGTTGTGTAGGAAATGTATTCAAAATGCATAATGAATTCTTAAGGTTGAACATCTAGTTGCTGTGTAGAATACACTTTCATAGGACTAAACGAAAAGGTTATATAGTTAGCAAAAGAACATCACTCCTGTCCCATTGATGCAAGGCAGTTTACTCCTATTCAAGAGTTAAGACAAAGGGCTATAAGAATTAAAAGATGGATAATCCTGTCTTTGTAATAAAGAAGTAAAGCGTATATTATTAATGTCAACTTTACAGCTGTGCTCTTTGACTTTCTTACTAGAGTTTGCAGGTCATTTGCATTTTCTTCTACTAATTACTGTCATCAGTATAAATTATTGATGTTTCTTGCTCTAGTTTTTAAAGCACACTCATCTTCTTCCAATCCAGCCTCTCTTAATATATATCCTGCATACAGGCTGAATAACTAAGGAGTGAATATATAGCCTTATCTTACTTTCTGGGTGACCTGGAGCCAGTCTGTTTTATCCTGTTCTGGGGATAGGATTTGCATGAGGACAAAGAAATGTTATGCAATTACTATTTTCCTAAGGACATTCCACAGTGTAACATGGTTGATACAATTGAAGGCTTTTATTTAATCAACGAGGAATGTATGGAGGGGGCTTTCTTAATTATCCAGCCTGTATCAGCAATAATCTCGTTTGTTTCTCAGCCTTTCCTAAAGCCAGTTTAAACATTTGCCATCACCTTCTTCACATAGGGCTCTAATCTGTAGATGATCCCAAGCATCAATTTGCTGGCATGTAAAAGCACATTGACAGGTAATGCATCTTGCAGAAGAGAAGCATAATATGGGGTGCCAAGGTATACATATAACTGCCAACACTGCTGCATTCTGAAATAACTACTGCATTCAGATATTCTGCAAGGGCAACCCCCATATAGAGAGCTTTTCAATAATCTGCTTGCACTAATAATATACTGAATTTGATTTCTCTTTACTCGACCTGATAATCCATGTCTATAGATGTGATTTTGGTGTTATTATTTTCTGAAAACTGTTATCAATGGAAAAAACAATCGTGTTAGCAAACATTGATCAATTAGTCTTCTGTTTCACTGCTGTTTCCTAAGCCATACAGTCCAACTACGTTTTCCTCTATTTTCAACTTTGGCATTCCAATCTCCAACCACAAATAGTACATCTTGTTCTGTTAACAGAACAGATTAAACTTGATCATAAAATTCTCAAACTCCTCCTCTTCTCATCAGTGGTTAGCATATAAACCTTGATCACCATATTAGACAAAATCTAACTAATTTTATTCAGTCATTGACTGCATTGCGCTCAAATACTGTCTTTGCTATGTCCTTCCTCATTATGAAAGCAATGCCACCCCTCCTTTGTTTTGCATGTTCCGAGTAGTATGCAATATGATCTTCTAATGAAAGGGTCCAATTCCAGTCCATTTCAATTCTTTGATGCCTACGATCTTAATATCGAGTCAGTTCATTTTGTCTTTCACCGGGTTAAACCTTCCTGTGTTCAAATTTTCTACATTCCATGCTCGCACTCTAATTCTGTCTTTTCAGTTTTGGATTTTCTTTTCCTACATGACAACAGAGAATGGTTTGAAAGCAAGACAAATATTTATTCCCTAAATTTTATTTAAACTACTTTTGTCCAGTGGCATAATTGGTGGCATATACTAAAGTACTGGCTATTAGCCAGAATTATTGCATCTTCTTAAAGAGCAAGCCCACTCAACTTACCAACTATCACTTCCTCATCAGTTTTAGAATAGTTGGATTGTCCACATATTAAAACCTTCTTTTGGACAGTAGATGAAAATGCAAGTGTCCAGATGACATTGCTTTCTACTTCCAGCCCCTTCAGAATATTTCTCTGTCTCATTTTTTCCCTTTCCTTATTGAGTAATCAAAGTTGTTCAGTAGAAGAAATGAAGTGTGTGTGTGTGTGTGTGTGTGTGTGTGTGTGTGTGTGTGTGTGTGTGTGTGTGTGTGTGTGTGTGTGTAAAAATTAATTTCCTCCAATCTGGAAGCCCCTTTATTGATTCACTGACCAAGTAATGCAGCCTAAGCAGGTCTGTTACTCAAAATGAAGTGTATTTCTTAAGCTGTTTCTTAATGACTGAATCATTTCACCTTTTTCAGTATCTCTGTCCACTATAAATGTACAAGTCTGCCACAGTCACTCGTGGGCCTAGGTATAATCCTGCCTTCTGATACTCATTCTTAAGTCATTTCACATTTCTCCAGTCCATTGAAGGTTACATTATAACTTTCAATTTCTTTTTTTTAATCACACGATTTTAATCATTTCTTTGGAATAGGTCCGGCTAGATCAGGCTAGGTCTTGTTCAAGGCTGACCAGTAAATTGCATTGCTGAGCAAGGATTTAAACCTCAGCACTTATCAGAAAAGAGTAATCCTGCACCATAAAGCTGAACTTTATTGCATTTTCAATGGCAAGATCCATTCATCCATGTTTGTCTGGTTTATTTGGGCTGAAATAAACTTGGGCTTTGTACCTCATTGGAAAGTGACTTGTTTTTCTAATTTTATCTGTGCTTTCCAAACGTAGATTTCATTATGTGGTCTATACAGTTCATTTACCTCTTATCAGACATTTCCAGCAATCTCTGAATAACAGAATGCCACTTCTATATCATTCTTTGTAAATGATTGCTATTCATCATGGGCCAGCCTAGTTAAATACTTTGTCTACAGTAATATTTCACAAAGATTTCCAAGATCTGGAAATCTTATCTGCAGCTGTATGTAAGAGGTCACAGTTATAGGAAGGAAGGAAAACAGCATTAGATGAACAATACCAGTAAGTGGATAATTTAAAATAAATTGATTGCTGCTCGGAGAAGCTAAAATAATAAATAAAAGTAGCATTGCACTGCCTCACAACAAAGAGTTTTATAAAGGCCACAATCTACACTCAATATGTTAGTTGACTTCCAGGGAAACGATGGCAGACTAAAATGGCTTCACTTTTAGTGTAACCAGTGATTATGGTGGAAAGTGGAGCTAGTGAAGAAATTGTCCCAAATTCCTCTCCAAATCCAAGGGGAGAACTTGGGATCACTCAGATGTTCCTTACAGATGCATCCCATGACGGGAACATAAAACAGTGGTCTTTGGTGGGTTTTAAAGCTCTGGGAGTTGGGAGATACAGTTTTGCTCAAGCTATGGTTTGGAGCCTTTTAAAAGGATGCTGAGTTTGCCTACTTTCTCTTTTAATCACTTTTATTGAAAGTGGTTGTAAATTGCTTTTCAGATTTACTAAGAGCCTCCAGAAGAGCAAGTTTTATTATACTGTCTGATTTTTCCTGCAACATGAAGTGAAGGAAGATTTATCTGAGTTTAAAACTTAAAGACTTTCTGTGAAAAATGTTTTTCCCCAAAATTGTGAGAAAAATATTGCTTTTGTTCTATGTACTTGTCTTTGCTTTCCCCTTTTGAGAATCCCATCTTAATCGGTGTAGATTTATCCAAAACAGTCCTGAAAGCAGTTCTTCAACAAATAAACATTACTACTTTTGGCTAATTATGTATAATTCTTGGCAATTTTTGACTGAATAATTATTTAAATTATAATTTAGCTGAGTAAAAAGAAGAAAAGCAAAAACCAATTAAACTTTTTTTTCCCTCAGGCCAGAAAAACATATTTTTTTCATTCATATTCTAGATTGTATAATTTAGGGTTTGAGGATACCTCTAGATTCATTGAAAATGTTTTGGATTGGGCCCAGCTAAACCAAACCAGGGGACAACCTAGAGCCTCCTGCACATGAAGGAGCTGCGCCACAGAGCCCTTTTTGGAAATAAACAGTGAAAGAGTGATTAGATTGTTGACTGGAAAGTTTTTTTAAAAAATAATATTTATTGAATTTTCCTTTAAAAACATAACAATTAAATACACACAACAACAAAAATAAACACAACAGAAAAAATACAAATACAAATACAAAAACTGTAGAAAACACTACAGTAAGCAAATATCATACGCAATCAACTACAAACATAACGCCGACTAATACAAACCATAACAGTGAAATCATGCTTCTTTGACAGCCTATTAGCTATTAATACTAATCTTTATACACTTGATTATATATTATATCTATATTTATACATTATAGATCTTAACTTCTTATAAACTATGTCTATTGGAATGTCAACTTTTATTTCTACAGCTAATTTACCCAATTCATATTTACTCGCATTATATATGTATGTATAAGTATATATATATATTCCATCTTTAATCCTACTGTTTACAAACATTACTTCAATCAGAAAGTGAGGTAATATCATAGTATATGAGATAAACTACAAGTTTTTAAATTGACTAAAGGGCCATATTGACTTTGAAAAAGTTGGAAGAAATACTTCCTGTAGTTTGTTTAAAATCTTATTAAAGTATATGACGATTTGAGTTTTAAGTGTAAGAAATCACTTCCTGGAAAAATGTTCTGGATAAGAGAAAAACATGACAAGAGAAGACTTTCAAGGCTGGTTGCTGGGGCAGTCAGGAAGAATGAAAGATTAAAGAATTAAACTCTGGAAGAATTTAAAGACATTTGACAATAATGTACCCAGAACTTACTCTTTAGTCTGATTGATACAATAAAATGGACTTAAAGAAGATACAGTATAGAAGAGGATATAAATGAATATCAGGATGTTCTGAGTATGGATTCAAAGTTGACAGGATACAAGAAAGATATTGACAGAGATGTTATACAGGACTTACAAATGAAACCAGTTGAGGTTTTAATATTTAAAAGGATACACAAATAATAAATCAGAAAAGTGACTTGGATGCATGGATTTTAACTTAGAAAAGTGACTTGGACAGTTTTTCTATTTCCAATTTAAAAAAGAAAACATTATACTTATTAAGGAATTCTTGAGAAAAAGAAAAGAAAGAGGCCAGCTTTGGGGATTTTACCTAAAAGGAGTAATAAAGATTTTTAAAAGGTTGTAAAGTTAGTTTATTTGATAAAGATTAAACTGTTTGTGATCCTCTTTTTTCTAATAACTTTTAATGGGTTTTTCTTGACTAGGTCTGAATGATGAGGCTTTAAAGATTTGTTTATAGATAAGGTGAGAAGAGAGTTTTGTTGTATTTTTAAAGAAAGTGATAAATTATGGTATTAAAATTGAGAGATGAGTAAATGATAAGAAATTAATTTGTGGAACATCATTTGATGACATTAAAGATTCATACTTTTAATTTGTTGTTTCTAGTAGCTCTTAATGGAATTTTTCTCAATTAAGTTTGAACGATGAGGTTTTAGAGATTTGTTTATAGATATAAGACATTGAAAAATTTTCTTTCTTTATATTTTTAGAGAAAATGGTAAGGTATTGTGTAAAGGAAAGGAAAAAAAATATGAAATTGATTTATTTGTTTAAAGTTTATATATCACATCAAGGTAATGGACAAAATAAAAAAAAATTAATACGAAAATTTTAATGTTCTGACCAAAAGAGAGATATAATAGGAAAAAAAAACAAGTGTTATTCCTTCACTCTCTGGGTATAAACTGTATAGAGTTTGTCAAGACCAAGTCTTTTAAAAAATGTTTTATTCTACTTTTTTATTTTTATAAATATCTCGAGGTGGTGAACATACTTAATGTTCTTTCCTCCTCCCGTTTTCCTCATGATAGCCCTGTGAGATGAATTGAGCTGAGAGGAATGACTGGCTCAAAGTCACTCAACCAGCTTCATACCTGAGGTGGGACTAAAACCCACAGTCTCCTGGTTTCTAGCCTGATGCTTAAAACACTAGACTGCAGGAACTTATAAAACTATAGGAATCTTTATTTAATTATTTTGAACTGCGCATCTCTCTCAAAGAGGGACTTTGGGCAGTTTACAATAAAATATAAAAATATAAAAACAGTATATATCTTAATTTTAGCAAAGCATTTGACAAAGTATCCCATGACATTCTGATTAGCATGCCAATTACTTATAGATTGATAAAATGACAGATTAGAGCAGGGGTCTCCAACTTTAGCAACTTTAAGCCTGGAGGACTTCAACTTCTAGAATTCCCCAGCTAGCTTTGCTGGCTGGGGAATTCTGGGAGCTGAAGTCCTCCAGGTTTAAAGTTGCTAAGGTTGGAGACCCCTGGATTAGAGGGTACATTAAAATCATACTTTGGGTGCTTTGAGTATGCTTATCATCAATTCCACATTAGATTAGAGTATAAAACATTCAGGAAGGTACAAGAAGTTTGGTACTGGCCATGTACTTTAAAAAAAATGACTTGGATGAGGAGGTTGAAAGAATGTCCTTTAGATTTTCAGTTAATATACAGTTTGGTAGGTTGGCTAATGCTCTGGAAGGCATAATAATAATAATAATAACAACAACAACAACTACTACTACTACTACTACTACTACTACTACTATTATTATTATTATTATTATTATTATTATTATTATTATTATTATTATTATTATTATTATTATTATTATTATTATTATTCAAAACTACATTGATAGGTTAGAAAAATAGACTGCTAATAACAATAAGAAAGGCAAATACAAACTGTAGGAAGAGAAATTAAATGTACAGCCAGAGGCAGGGTCAGATTTGTGAAGTCATAAATTGTGAGAAGCAATGGAAGCTGTGTTTGCCAAGGGATAATAGGAAATAAGGCAGTGGTGGTATTCAAATTTTTTCCCTACTGGTTCTGTGGGCGTGGCTTGGTGAGGGGGGTCATGTGACTGAGTGGGAGTGGTCAACTTGACGTCACTCACGGCAAGGTGGGGCAGCACCATCCTACCAAGCAATGCCCACAGAACCGACAGAAAAGTTCGGCCAAGTCTTCTAGCATTCAACCTGGCTGCTTCTTGCCTCCTTCTCATGTTTGCTCTGTGTGTATGAGCCCGAGAAGGAGGAGAGAAGCAGCCACATTGAATGCTGCGTCAGAGAGAAGCCGAACTTTTCTCCCTTCATTCACAGCAGAGCAGCTCAGAAAGCAGCTAAAAATGACCGCCGGCGGCTGGAGGCTTCTCGGCGTGAAAGGCAGCCTTGCCCTTGCCATGTCCCCCACAAAGGCGCAAAGGTAGGTGAACAAGGCAGAGGGTGAGCAGGCAGTGAGTGGGCAGCGGGTCCGGGGCAAGGCCGGAGCCAGGGAATGGCGCATCCCTGGGCCCTGACCCAAGGCGAAGGGTGAGCGGGCAGCAAGCATTGCTTACCTTTGGTGAGCTGAGCAGGCAAGCCAACTGGTGAGGTGATTAGCTGGGCCGTGTGGTGAAGCAAAGGCAACATATAGGGTGGGGGGGAGGACGAGCGAGCGAGTGGCGACTGGGCAGGGGGCAGGGCCAGGCAGAGGTCGCTACTTGTTCAGCAATACATGCCAAATTTCCCCTACTGGTTCGCCCGAACCGGTGCGAACCGGCTGAATACCACCTCTGAAATAAGGCTATGTAATTTTGCAAGAATGCCTTTAAGACAGGGGTCTCCAACCTTGGCAACTTTAAGACTTGTGGACTTCAACTCCCAGAATGATTCCACAAGTCTTAAAGTTGCCAAGGTTGGAGACCCCTGCTTTAAGAGGTATAACAAACCTGTGATGGGTGGGGAAAGCCTATTTGAATGGATATCTTAACAGTTAAAGAGGTTTATGTGAGGCACACAGAAGAACTAAAACTTCAGATGTTATAATAAAACAGTAATATATGAAAAGTTTCTGAAATTTTGAGATCCCCCTCCCTTTCAGATTGTGAGATTCCAGGTTGTAGGTTGCTTAACCTAGGCCTAAATCTGAGAGATGATGGGGAATCTTGGTTTGGTAATAACAATGTATTTGAAAAAGATCTTGGAAGACTAATTGATGACAAATTAATTGGGTAGATTCATGAGTGTAATGTAGATTAAAAAAATACAGACACAATTTTAGAATGTGTCAACAGAGGTATCATTTACAAATCATGTGGAGTAATAGATCCAGTTAATTTTGTATTGGTACATACGGGGGAGGGGGGGGCTAAAACCCCAGCCTCATGAGTCTCGTTGTAGTGGGTATATTGCCACCAATTATGTGATTTACAGTAACTAGCCACATGAGAATCTTATGGATCTTAGAGAACAACATGAACTTTTTTATGTATTTCTTTTGTTTCCTTAACTATTTTATTTATTTCTTATTTAATAAATTTAATAAATTACCTATATCTTACCTATAATGAAATAGAGTATAGTACTTACACAGTAAGGAAGCCTATAACCAGAAGATCTGTGCTTCTATTTGTCTGCTCTGCAGGTGTTTACTCTTAAAAGAAATTTTGAAATATTCTGTTCTTCTTTCTTCCATCTTTCCTTTTGATTCTTTTAGAATATCCTCCAATGATCCTTCAAATATGTGTTATGTATAGTTGACTGCCACAGCGGAAGAGTTTCATTCAGTGTCATTTATGATAGACACATATGTTCTCTATCTATCTATCTATCTATCCATCCATCCATCCATCCATCCATCCATCCATCCATCCATCCATCCATCCATCCATCCATCCATCTATCTATCTATCATTCAATTTTGAAGCAGCCCAACCCCACAGTTATTCTGGGCAGCTTTATAATTAAAAAGAAACCCAAATAACAATAGTCACCCCATGGCTCCCTTGGAGTCTTGTGTAGTCACAAATCTGAAACCCACATTCTAGAGAGGAGAAACGCCTTCCTTGTGTCAGAAATACATGCCAGGTCAGCTTCCCTATCCACAATCAAGTTGTGGAGGAGAGTAGATTTATTGCAAACCAACCTGGTGTTTAAAAACAGTAGCCGGAGTCAAGGGCTGGCAAAGATCTGGTAACCTGGCATTGAGGATGAATGCCAAGACCTGGACATGGGGACTATGTATAGGATATCGTAATTCAAAACTTCCCCATGTTAGTGGACACTCACATTACAGGTAGTCCTTGACTTGCCAAGCATCTGAATTTTGATCACGTGATCATGAGGATGCTTCAAAGGCCGTAACTATGAAAACTGTCATAAGTCACTTTTTTCAGTGCTGTTGTAACTTTGAACTGTCACTAAATGAACTGTTGTAAGTCGAGGACCACCTGTATAAAAAAAGCCAGCCTTCATTGTCTTTTCCATGCTTAGCAATACATCTATTTTCGGGTATAAGAGAACCAGAATGTTACGGGTGTATCTTGAATGCTATTTCACTTGAGGATAGACAGCAGTCTGGTAATGCTAATGTGCAACTATTGAAAATATATGAGGGAATTTAAAAAAATCTTTATCTGTCAAGGGAAACATTTATACTGATAAGACTTAAAGCAGGTGACACAACTCTAGATTAAAATAAAATCAGACACGAAATGTAACCAAGGGGGAAAAGAAATCTAGGTGCTTCCCAAGAATGGAGGTAGGCAGGCTTTCTAAGATGTGGGGATAGATGTTTGAACATTCACACTGTGATTGCTATTCCAATGAGCCGAGGTGGCTCAGTGGTTAGAGTGCAGCACTGCAGGCTACTTCAGCTGACTGCTAGCTGCAGTTCAGCTGTTCAAATCTCACCGGCTCAAGGTTGACTCAGCCTTCCATCCTTCTGAGGTCGGTAAAATGAGGACCCAGATTGTTGGGGGCAATATGCTGAACTCTGTAAACCGCTTAGAGAGGGCTGTAAAGCACTATGAAGCGGTATATAAGTCTTAGTGCTATTGCTATTGCTATTCCAATTCCATATTTAGTGAACATAGGAAGAAGGGCCAGAATCAACCAATACTTTCCCCCACTTCTTATAAGCATTGACTGAAAACCAACGAGTGGGTGAAATATCTGTAGTGTTCAGATGCCTTTCCTTTTCAGCTTGCAGAAAATAATTGGATGCTTCAGATGCACTGAGCCTGAACGAATTCTGAACTCCTGTTTTCTTACCTTTTCTGATAAAGCCATAATTAGGACTTGGGAAGCTTTTGATTCTGTTTTGAGTGGCCATGGATTGTAGGGGGATTCAGACCTGATGATCTTGAGAGCTATGGGAAAAGACAAGTCCCCAAAGGAACAGCCATCTCAGTCTTTAGATTTCAAATTTATCTAGAGCAGATCAATCTCTTTATCAGGGTTTTTTGCATGCAACGTAGAAAATTGCTTGCTTGGGTCAAGAGAATTGCTTTATGTAAAGAGTGCAAAATTTATAGGAATATATTCTCTTGTGCAAGCAATCTTTTTTGGAATGGGCAGATCGGTGGGAGCACCTCAAACCATGGTTGATGACCTTGGCTTGTTTCCATTTTTCACATTTAAAATAACTCATTCTTGAGTACAGGAGGTGCTCAACCTACGACCACAATTGAGCCCAAAATTTCTATTGACAAGTGAGACATTTGTTAAGTGAGTTTTGCCCCCATTTTATGACCTTTCTTGCCACAGTTGTTAAGTGAATTGATAAGTTAGTAAGACGGTTGTTAAGTGAATCTGGCTTCCCCATTGACTTTGCTTGTCAGAAAGTTGCAGAAGGGGATCATGTGACCTTGGGACACAGCAATGGTCATCAGTTGCCAAGCATCTGAATTTTGATCACATGATGATGGGGACACTACAAAGTCCATGTGAAAAACGGTCATAAGTCATTTTTTTCAGTGCCATTGTAACTTTGAACGGTTACCAAATGAACTGTTGGAAGTCAAGGACTACCTGTACAACTGCAAAGATATGGCTTTTCCAAAGAAAGAAAAAGGTTGAATTTTTTGGGTAACTAGAGTGGCGAGGAGGAGTGAGGCAGCATGGCAACTGCAGAGAAATCTGCCATTACTGCTTCTCAGCCTTTTCACTCCCTCCTCCATATTTAGTTTTTGGATTCTTGAAACACAGTTAAATAGCAGATGTTGAAAGGCAGGTTCTCCCTTTTCTGGCTGATGGGTAGCATTACTCACAATTCATTAAATTAACCGGTGAGCGCTTCACATCCACAATGGCATTAATGCAACATTGTGCTAGGGGAATTGAATCTGTCTCCCTCTACGCATATTTCATTCTCGTAAAACCATTGGGATCTCATGAAGTTTAGTCCCCCTGACACACCAAACATTACTATAATAGTTGCACAGCACATTAAGAAGCCCAACTTTACATGTCAGGCAAAGCATGGCATATTTACAGCTCTGGCTTGATAGCAAAAATTATTTGTGTCTTTATAAATACTTAAGTATTAAAATAGGAAAAATATGGATTGCAACATTGAAATCTGGATTGTATTGGTTAAGATATGCAATATATTTTGCTTGAAAAGTTACAGTGGACATATTTCCAATGAAACATTTAAAAGCAAAGAAAAAGCAAAAGAGCATTGTAAATTATGCCAACCTACAACTCTGTATTAAAAGTTGTGATGGTCTCAGTAAATACTGATTTCAATATCTGCCATCAGTGATAATTGCAAAACATAATATTTTGAAAACAAGACTTTCTATGTTTTGAATGTTTGTAGTCTAGACAAAAGATAAATGGGTCAGCTGCTTTAATTATCAGACTACCAATAATCTTAATGATATTGTTAAATAAACAATAGTCGGATGAATCACACTGCAATCTAGGTCAATGATATTAAAATCTGAATACCCTAAAGCAGTGATTTTGGTTCATGTGCCTTTTTTGGTTCATGTGCCAAAAGAATGTGTGTGCATGCGCTAGCGCGCGCGCACATGCCCACACCCATTCCCTCCCACCCACGCATGTGCACCCCCGCGCTGCCCCCTGTGCATACACACAACCCACCCACGCACATGCGCACAGGCCTCACTGAAGCCTGGGATGGTGAAAAGACGGGCAAACCAGAAGTTCAGAAAAACGGACTTCCGGTTTCCCTGTTGTGCTGTTTTTCGCACTCTGGAGGCTTCAGGGAAGCTTCAGGGAAGCTTTTCCCGAACTTCTGGTTTGCCCATTGGGCTGTTTTTTGCACTCCGGGGCTTCAGGGAAGCTTCCCTGAAGTCTCCGGAGGGCAAAACGGCCTTCCCCAAGGCTGAAAATCAGCTGGCCAGCATGCACTTGCGCGCTGGAGCTGACATAGGGCAACGCCTCGCGTGCCCTCCGATATGGCTCCGCGTGCCACCTAAGGCATCACTGCCCTAAAGCATAGTTAGAGGTTAGTGTTCATCAGACAACACAAAATTATTTTAATTTTATGTTTTCCTTGTATTTTGCTGCTTTTCAAACCAAACCCCAAACTAAACAATGCCACATTAGTTTACATAATGAAGCAAAATGTGAAGCAAAACACATTTAACAAAATTAAAACTCATCATTTAAGACATTAAAGCACATCTATTAGATAAAGGATAAACAAAAAAATTGAAGGAAATACTGAAACCTCTCTAACACTGAAAGGAAAATCATCATAACAAAATATAACAACTGGCAAGAAAATGAACATGATACCTTATGTGATTAATTTCTTGAAAAGAGAAGCACTTCTTTCCATGTTTTATCGTCTCTATTTGCCAATTTAAGGATTGGCAATAAGAAACAAGGGACAAAGGGGAAGAGTTCTGGCAGGTTATGACAGACTCTTCAGATAACTTGGCCAAACAGATAATATTTTATAATTTTCTGCATAATAGCCTATGGCAAACAGCTGATTCAATCATTTTAAATTAGGTTTTTCTTCCCCTAAATCATTTTCTTAACTTTGGCAAAACCTAATTTAAAGTGATTGAATCTGCTGTTTGCCATAAGCTATTATGCAGAAAATTTGGAATCAAGGAGCTGACTGGAATGAAATGAGTGAGACACAATGGATTTATTACTTAAAACCTATAAACAACCATAAGCAACATGTAATAAAAAGTAACTATAATGAAATGTCATTGTTATATTTTTTCCAAGTTAAGCTCACTGACAGTAGAAGAGGTCAACAGAAGACCAAATGGCTGGATACTGTCCCTATCATATAAATATGAATTTTCAAGAACACAGGAACTGACATACAATCCTGGTGAAATGATGTCCATGAACAATGAGAAATGTCTGAATAACTGAATAGCACACATCTTCTTTTGATAAGCAATGCCTCTCAGTGGAAGGATGTTTTAGGTTAGTTCTGACTCCCTCCTTCACCTCCGATAATAATATCAGTTGGGACAGTATAGTTATCTGGGTTCTGCAGGGAAAACCTGATTTGGAATGTACCTGGGTACACATGTTTCATCTATCAGCAACTCCTTAAAGAAGTTGTGTCTTTTCCTTTCTTCCCATGGTAGCAAGTAGACTGCATTGGTTTGAAGTCAGGGGAGTCAAACTCAAGGTCCAGGGGCTGAATCTGGCCTACGGGGACGCCCTGGAAACAGCGAAGGAGTTGCCCGTGCGGCCCTCCCAAGCTCCATTTTCACTGGCAGAGGGTTGCAGAAGAATGTTGCAGCCGAAAATGGAGCTCGCAAGGGCTGCGTCCGGCACTCCCGAGCTCCATTTTCATTGACAGACAGGGGTGGGTTCTAACTTACCTCGCTGCTGGTTCGCTTCCTACCGCGCCGCGTGGCTGCGCCTCGTTGTGCAGGGGCAAAAAAATCTGGAAAAATAAAAAAAGCCAAAAACAAGATAGCGATGCATGTCCAGTGCCGGAAATTCAGCTTCTGCACATGCGCAGAAGAAAAAAAAAACCTGAAAAAAAATTAAAGAAAAATTCAAAAAAAAGATGCCGGCCTCCACGGACCTGCACCGACCGATCCGGTTCTGTGACATCATCGTGATGTCACCAGAGGGTTGCTACCAGTTCGGGTGAACTGGTCCGAACCTGGAGGAACCCACCTCTGCTGACAGAGGGTTGCAGGAGGCCATCACAGTCGAAAACACAGCTTGGGAGCCCATTTTCAACTGGCAGAGTGTTTGGGGCACCACAGGCGCCCCTGACACAAGTGACATCAAGTTGGCCATGCCCACCATGGCCATGCCCACTATGTCCCCCAGAGATCAAACACAACCCTGATGTGGTGAGTGTGCAGAGATACACGAGCTGTGGTGGGTGTACAGAGATACACCCACGTAACACCCATTCTCCGCCAGCTGCATTGGTTGCCCATTAGTCTCCGGTCGCAATTTAAGGTGTTGGTTTTGACCTTTAAAGCCCTACATGGCTCAGGGCCAGGTTACCTTCAGGACCGCATCCTACCACATACCTCCCTACGACCAGTTAGGTCCCACAGAGAGGGCCTCCTCCAGGTCCCGTCAGCCAAACAATGTCGGTTGGCGGGGCCGCGGGGGAGGGCCTTCTCTGTGGGAGCCCCGTCCCTCTGGAACCAACTCCCACCAGAGATCCGGACTATCCCCACTCTACTGGCCTTCTGTAAAGCCGTGAAAACATGGCTCTTCCGGCAGGCGGGGTGAATAAGGAGATCAGATTCCCCCATGAATGGTGTTTTTAATAATGTTTTAATATTGTTTTTATTTTTAAATTGTTGCAATTGTTTTTTTACTGTACATTTCTTATCCATGTTGTACACCGCCCTGAGTCCTACGGGATTGGGGGGCCTATAAGAGCGTAGAAATAAATAAATAAATAAATGTGGCCCTGTTGTTTGACACCCCTGTTTTAAGGGAATGCCTGTATATTCATGGTACACATCTAGGTATTCTCCAAATTACTGTTTCTAGAACACGGCACAGACCTAATTGTGGTACTGTATTCTGCACAGAGTCACTTCTGGTGAGATGGTGGCTATATCCATTTGATGAATAATTAAATAAATTCAATAATACACAAACACATATTCATGTCTTAAGAGATTCACATGCTTTATCTATAATAGAAGGCTATTACATCTTCTAAGCACCTTGACCAACAGCAGCCAGACCATTGAATTCTCTACTAGTTGATGCTTCTGAACTGTCTTAAAAGCAGCCTTACATGTGATATATTAGACTATTCTGTTACCAGGATATAAATAATTAAGGTAAGTTGCATTTCATACAGAAAGGATCACAGACAGTTTCATTGATAAACATGTTAGTTCTTTAAAGCTTCTTTTCTTTATAGATAGCCCCAAATTACACTTTGAATACACAAGTCTGTTTGGGTGGGGATTAAGCTTTGATTTGCTCGCTCTCATCCATCCCATGTTGTGTTCGGCCTTATATTCAGATTCAGATTACTAGAGTTGGAAGGGACCTTGTAGGTCATCTAGTCCAACCCCCCGCTCAAGCAGGAGTCCCTACACCATTTCAGACAAATGGCAGTCTTTTTGAAAGTCTCAAGTGTTGGAGCTCTCACAACCTCCGTAGGCAAGCTGTTCCACTGGTCGATCGCTCTCACTGTCAGAAAGTTTCCCCTTACTTCCAGGTTGAATCTCTCCTTGGTCAGTTTCCATCCATTATTCCTTGTCTGGCCTTCTGGTGCCTTGGAAAACAGCCTGACCCCCTCCTCTCTGTGGCAGCCCCTCAAGTATTGGAACACTGCTATCATGTTTCCTCTGGTATTCTCTTCAGTAGACTGGCCATGCCCAGTTCCTGCAACCGCTCTTCGTAGGTTATAGTTTCCAGTCCCCTAATCATCTTTGTTGCTCTCCTCTGCACTTTCTCTAGAGTCTCAATGTCTTTTTTGTAGTGTGGTGACCAAAACTGGATGCAGTACTCTAGATGTGGTCTAACTAAGGCTTTATAGAGTGGTATTAGTACCTCCTTAGTCCTAGAGCCCTGACAAGAGGCCCTAGATTAGGGAGAAAGAGCCCTGACAAGATTGGGATTTCATGTTCTCTTCTTCTGCAGAACAATAACGTTTTTGCATCTTCCTTTGTAGTAAACCACATTTTATTATTTTGACTTAAAAATCAGATCACAGTTTAAATTGTCTGTTGGTTTACATGCAAGTGCAAAACTATAGCTTCCTGGTCTGAATAAAATAAAATTACTGATGGCCACATCATATTCAAATGAGGAAATTATTATGAAAAAGAGGAGTTGGAAACATAGAATTCTAGGGCTTGTTCATTTGAGGCTCAACTGTGGTTTGATGTTGCATTTGAATCGACTCAACTTTGCTATTGGGTCTTTCCTATTGTTTTCCCTCAAGGGAGATATGCAGCTTCGGTTTTATGACTGACTGAAAAAGCAGATTTACATATATTCCATCCTCTCCTTCTTTTCAGTTTGAAATAATATGAATTTCCCTAGACATTAGATTAGATTTTAGTCATTTTGTTAAAAAAACCAAACAAAGCCATTATAATTACAGGCTTTTCCTCTCATGTTTGAAGGCTGCAATATAGATCTTTGCTTTTTAAAACTGTGGAGAGACTAATAGTGTAACTTAATGTTCTTTGCAATTTTAAAACAATCACAAGTGAATCGGACAATTCCTTATTAATGATACAAGAATAAAAATTATTTTCCACCAATATCTTGCTCCATTAAGTACAGATATCGTTATGCAGATCACCACTCAATTGAATGCCACAGATGTCCAATTCATTTAAATGATTTTCTAGGTGATGAAGACAATACTTGAGAATAACAGTTGTTGTCAAAACTGTTCATGGAGCAAAAGCAGGATTGAATGAGTTGCGTGATCCAAATAACTAGGACTTTGTGCAAGTGTTTGGAATTCTAAATCTACTTACTATTACAATAACAAGAGATTTTTCTTCCTTTAGTATGGATAAATAGAACCAAAGACAATAAGCCTATTTCACAATGAAACAACCATCTTTCTACTGAATTTGATGTCTAATTAAGTACAAAATACACTCTTAAATTTTAACTTTGGAAGAGATTATTCAAAGAAGTTCTTTTCCTGTGGTTCCCTCTTCATATAAAGACTTGAACACTGGAAATCTATGGGTTGCAAGGATACAGGATTACAGTAATATGGTAGATTTGTAAAATTTCCCATTCAAAGATTGGGTTTGAGAGATAATAGAAAATTATTTTCAACCCTAAGGTTTAAACAATCCTCCCCCACCAAAAGTTCAGATTTTGATTCTCACCCTGCTCTTTACAATTCAAAAACAAGACCCAGAACAAGCAAGCAAATAGTCGTCCATCTTTTCTTTGAAGATCTCCAGATGAAGAGAGTCCAAAGTTGTGCCCAGTGCTTAGTTCTATTGTTAAACTGCTCCTGCTGTAATTTAAGCCCATCCCAATAGATCTAGACTTGCATCTAGAGCAGAAGAATCATATTTTCTCTCACCTACAGTATGTGAAAACCCTTTAGATCAGGGGTGTCAAACTCAACGCCCACGGGCCGGATCTGGCCCACAGGGTGCTTAGATCTGGACCGCGGGGCAGCCCTGGAAATAGCAAAGGACTGGCCCGTGGTGCCTCTGCCAGTAAAAATGGAGTTTGGGAGGGCCGCGCACAGCCTTCCCAGGTTCCATTTTTGCTGGCAGAGGGCTACAGGAGGATCCCCCGGCCCCGCCAGGGTCACCACAGGTGCCCCGACATGAGTGACATTGAGCTGGCCATGCCCACCCTGGCCTTGCCCCGCTGAGGTCAAACACAACCCTGATGAGTCCCTCAATGAAATCGAGTTTGATACCCCTGCTTTAGATATTTAAAGAGTGCTATCATGTGCATCTTAAACTGTTCTCTTGGCTATACCCTGCATGCTTTCAAGGGATATTTGTATTATGAGTTACAGATTACTAAAGGGTCCATATGTTCCCCACTCAAACTTCCACTTAAGTTTTCACATAAACTTACTGTGTTTTCCTATCACTTCCTATCCTATCACTGTGTCTTTTCCCTTTTCATTAGCAACAAGTAGGACTGTAAGACTAAGTAGGACAAATTGGAATATAATAATGCCTTTTGACTGAGGACAGATAGAGTTGTTTGGAAGAGTTACGGTTTCCTTTAACTACCTTTGTGGCACTCATCTTGTGACACAACACCGTGTGATATTTTTCGTATTCTTTAGAAAGTATGTTGTTTGGATTTGGATCCAGTATACAAATAAATATGAATTAGTATGGAGTGAGGTGAAATTATCACTCTACATGATTTTAAAACTTGGCTAAATATGCAAGGATGTAGCTTTATTCTATTTTTCTAGCAAAATTAGCATTTAAGTAGGTTGTTAGTGTAGGAAGAAAAGTCTAATTTTATTTTATATTGGCTGTCTTGTTTTAAACATTTTTATACTTAGATTTAGAGTGATATTATTACTGTATAAGATCAGTAGTGTTATATAAATTATTTATAATTTATACATAATGTATTTATGTATTTAGGTAATAGTGGTAGGTTTGGTTTGTCCAGGAAGGCATACATCAAAATACATAAAGCCCATAAAACCGACAGTAAGGAATCATTCAACTATATTTTTATCAAAAGGAGTATTAATCCTCCATGAAACATAATATTTTTAAAAGATTTAATTAAAGATTTTAATTAGCTGGTCCCATCAAATTGGGTTTGACACCTAGTGATTTTATGGACAAATGTTCACTACCTTGACCAGTCTATAATAATAACTTATAGCTTTTTCATGGACATTCCTGTAATCTCTTTGGTCCTATTCATCTAATCCATGGTAGAACCCTTCCAGTTCCTTCAGTCCTGTCAAGCATAATAAACACACACAAACACACAAATATATATTTCTAACCATTCATACATTTGCATTCCATGTCCAAAATTTGTAGTTTCTACTTGCTAATCTTCATCTCAACTGTACACTCAACCTTTCTTTGGTCAAGCACTGATTATTGTTTTTGCGTAGCCTGAGGCACTCTTAATAACTATCTCCAGATGCATAATTTAAGGTATCTATTCACCTTTTATCAGTCTGTCTTAATACCACTGAAAAGACACTTGCTTTAAATATATTACATTTATTATGTGAAACCCTACATTCACCACATTAATACTTAAAATCTTTCCTAGAACAACTGGGTCAGATATTTACAGATTTTAGATTCAATTCTTTAGGTGACAAATGTTCCCTTTGGTATATAGCAAGAGACATACTGAAGCAGAATTCTAGGAGAAATAGGTGGATTAAGAAATTGTGTCCTTGTTGTCCTTCAGCTCCAGATTAATGTTTGGAACTTCTAGTGAAAATAAAAGAAAGGAAGACTAAGTGGAATCAGAAAGAAAATCTGATCGAAGGGTCTGTTACTTGGGTAGAGATAAATTAAATGTATACCTGAAACTGTACTAAGTTTAACTTTTATTTTATTTACACTACAAACCTTTTTATTCATCTGTGCAATTTAAGAGACCTGTGTTTTTCTTTTAAAATGAACCAAACTTTTAGGAAATCTATATTATTTGATTCTTTAAGAGTTGTGGCGGTGCAGTGGTTAGAATGCAGTACTACAGGCTAACTTTGCCCACAACCAAGAGTTCAATCCTGACCAGCTGAAGTTGACTCAGCCTTCCATACTTTCGAAGATGGTAAAATGAGGAGCCAGATTGTTGGGGGCAATATGCTGACTCTGTAAACCGCTTAGAGGGGGCTGTAAAGCACTATGGAGCAATATATAAGTCTAAGTGCTATTGCTATTTAAAGCAATTTATCCCATATTGGTGACTGATCAGTGCCAACTTGTTTGTCTTCTGCTTATATGTTCATATGTTCTTTAAAATCCTTTTCTCACTCCATTCATTTGCAGTTACTGATCCCCAGTTCAGAAAGCTTTGTAATCTATCTTTTCCAATACCATCTATCAGTATTTTAATATTTAAAGCTAAACATTTCTTTAATTGTTTTTTAAATAAAGAATAATGTTTATTTCTCGTGAGATTGGTTTGTCTATCAAGGGGGGGAAAGGACTGATAACTCTAGAGCAGGGGTCAAACTCGCGGCCCGTGGGCCAGATGCGTCATGCACTGGCCACGCCGACCCCAGTTTAGCGAAGAGGGAAAAGTCACGATACATCACGTGATGACACGAGTTTGATACCCCTGCTCTACAGAGACACAATTGTTGTGGCCCGCCAGCGGGGCTGGGGGCAGACTCTGACAGTGAGGAGGTTGGCGAGGAACAAGTCCTGGAGTCTGGGGAAGGCTCTGATGAGTGCTCTGCGTCAGATGCAGAGATGGGGCCAGGGCAGGGGTGGGTTCTAACTTACCTCGCTGCCGGTTTGCTTCCTCCCGCGCCACTTGACCGCGTGCGCGCTTCGTGCGCACATGCATGCGCAGTGCCAAAAAATAAAAAAATTAAATAAAAAGCTGAAAACAAGATGGCGACACATGTGCAGTGCTGGAAACGCGGCTTCTGCGCATGCTCAGAAGAAAAATAAAATAAAATAAATTCTCCCAAAAAAATTCAAAAAAAGATGGCGGCGCCCACAGACTGGCACCGACCGAACCAGTTCCGTGACATCATCATGACATCACCAGCGGGTTGCTACCGGTTCGGGCGAACTGGGAGGAACCCACCTCTGGGCTAGGGCCGTCCGACAGTTATCAACTACCTTTGGAGTCGGAGATAAGTGGGGCAGAAGAACAGCTGAAGCCTGTTCCTGATATGCGCATGCACAGAGCTGTCAGGAGAAGGGAACAATTTAGGAATAGAGATTAAAAAAAGGAACGGGTTGACTTGGGAGTAAAGGCACAAGTGGACGCTGAATGGCCCCTCCCATGGGGAATAAATAGGAGCAAAAGGGGAGTGGTGTTTGCAGAAGACAATTAGTTCCTTTATTATTGTGCTTATCTGAGTTCATGCCTCACAGAGACTCCTTGCCAAGTATTTCATTGTACAGTGTTGCACCTGGAAGCTATCGTCCTGGCAACTATCCAAGGACTGATAAGGTCTGTTGTTGCAATTCACCTTTGAAATGCTTATTGCGGGGACTTTTCTGGATGTGAATGCTAGGAATTCACATTAGCCAAATAAAAAGGGTTTTTTTTTCAGGACAAAGAGTCTGTTTCGTGATTTTGTGAAGCCTAGGTCAGAACAACAATCTGACAAAATATAGTCAAAAAGTAATACTATATCAATCATTTCATTATTTCATGTGAGCTTTTTGGTATAATCATAGCTTTGCTGGGTGCCAAAAAACTTACACAGTATATCATCAAGTGAGTTTCTCTGGATAATTAATTATGTACAGGTGCAAAATCATCAATAAAAAAGTTCTGTCTTCTGTCGTTACCTGTCTCACAGGGGTTCCCAATGATTTGTTGAATAAATAGTCATCCTATAATGCTCTTCAGACATTTTCTTTGGGTAAGATGTTAGATTATTTAGGGATTTGGACAAGGGGAGAATGCAATAATCAATGGACTATTTTTCTGATTTCTGAATGATCACTTTTCTAACAATAATTTGATTTTGTGTGGTATTATTTCGTTGGCCCTGCTACCTTTAATTGACAACCATTGTGGGTTTTTAAAGGCTCACTTCCCTGCAGGAAACTGAAGGAGACTGCTGTCTTCATATTTCTGTTTCTGTCTTTTGACCCTTATGTTCTTTTTCTCTTTCTAGTTCAGTCTTCTCTTTTTGTTTGTCATTCAAAACTGCTTGATCTTTGCTTTGTTGTTATTGAAATTCTCCTTTTTTTTAGTAAGAGAATGTCAAGGACTTCAAAACTATTTCAGTGCTAGATTAAGAAATGCTGAATACATAGTCTGCTGGATTCAGACTTCAAAATGGCTCATGCCTGAGAGAGTAGAATCTGAAGTATTTAGGCAAATCTAGAAGTTAAATAGCACAAATTAAGGCAGACATCATGTTCTCGTATTTTTCTAAATCATGGTATGTTTAACTGTAGTATCTTGAACAGCTCAAAAACAGAATGATAGTTGCATCAATATGCATTGAATCAACAGGAAAATACATCAATATAATTTGTTCTGCCTCCCAGCCAAGCTCTAATCCAGGGGTGGCCAAACTATGGTTCTTTGAGGTCCTATGGACTTCAACTCCCAGAATTCCTGAGCTAGCCATGCATGCAGTTGGGAGTTGAAGTCCACAGGTCCTCAAAGAACCATAGTTTGACCACCCCTGCTCTAATCTGTCTCATTAATGAATGGTTGTATGGTTATAGCGGGTTTTGGCAACGAGTGGTGGTATGGTTATAACGGCTGTTGGCAATGTGTGGCTCCCGAGCCCCCTGCTGTGGCTTCCTGTCAGATGGCTGGCCCCGCCCCTCGCCCCCCCTCCCAGTCACTCCTTGCATGGCCTGAGAAGGTAAGGGCAAAGGCGGGGATGGTGACTTGCTCCATATTCCAGAGAGGGAGGGAAGTGCCCCTGTATTTGCCTCTCATCTCATGAGCTCATCTTCCAGTACTTCTTGGTGCTGTGCACGCACCTTGGTCGCTCGCGCGACTTGATTTCCGCCCCGAGACATGCCCGGCACAGCTGCGGCCAATGCGCTGCGTCGTAATGGGCTCCAGGAGGAGGAGGGGATGCTGTCTTCCCCATTGTGAAGCGTGCTAAATTTAAGTGTGCTGTGCAAGGCGCTGCAAGAGCAGTGAACAGGCAGTGAAGCGGCGAGAGCAGCAGCGTCAGCAAGTGCCCTGCTGCGGCTGATGCCACTGCTCTCGCAGCACCTTGTGCAGCACACTTAAATTTAGTGTGCTTAAATTTAGCGCGCTTCACAATGGGGGAGACGGTGTCCCCTCCTCCTCCTGTTGCCCATTACGAGGCAGAGAATCGACCGCAGCTGGGCCAGGCCACTGTCTCGGGGCGGAGATCAAGTCGCACGTCTCCCGGAGTGACTGAGGTGCACCAAGTACAGGGGCACTTCCCTCCCGCTCTGGAATATGGAGCGAATCTCCATCCCTGCTGTCGCCCTTATCTTCTCAGGCCACACGAGGAGTGCCTGGGAGGGAAAGGTGAGGGACGGGGCCAACCAGCTGACAGTAGGGGGACGAAAGAGCTTCTTTTATCTGGGAACCTGAAATGACTCTAGATTTAAATCATATGGTAAAAAGCACCCAAAGAAGAAGAAAGAACATCAGGGGGGGAAAAACCCCAACCCTCGCCTGTTTTTAGAAATGGTTCAAGAAGGAACACACACACACACACACACACACGAGAGAGAGAGAGGGGGGGACAGAGAGAAGAGGGGGAAAGAGATGAGAGAGAGAAAAGGGGAGAAAAAGAAAGAGAAATGAGAAAACGATGGAAGGAGAGAATGAGAGAGGAAAAAGAGAGAAACAAATGAGAGAGAGAAGGGAGAGAGGGAGAGAGAAATGAGCTGGAGGGAGAGAATGAGAGAGGGAAAAGAGTGAAACAGAAGGAGGAGAGAAAAAGAGGAAAAAGAAAAAGAGAAAAACAAATGAAAAGGAAAGAAAGAGAGAGAGAAATGAGAGAGAAAGGGGGAGAAAAAGAAATGAGAAAATAATGGAGGCAGAGAATGAGAGAGGAAAAAGAGAGAAACAAATGAGAAAGAAGGGAGGGAGAAATAAAAGGAAAAGAGAAAAATGAGAGAAAAGGGAGAGAAAGAAGGAAAGGGAGAGGGAGAGGAAAAAGAGAAAAACAGAAATGAAAGGGAGAGAGAAAAATGAGAGAGAAAGGGGGAGAAAAAGAGAAAGAAATGAGAAAATGATGGAGAGACAGTATGAGAGAGGAAAAAAGAAACATGAGGCAGAGAAGGGGGGAGAGGGAGAGGGAGAGAGAAATGAGAGAGAGCTGGAGGAAGAGAATGAGAGAGAGGGAAAAGAGGGAAACAAATGAGAGAAGGGGAGAGAAAGAAAGGAAAGGAGAAAAAGAAAGAAAGAAAGAGAAAGAAGAAAGAGAGAGGGAGAGGAAAAAGAGAAAAACAGAAGAGAGGGAGAGAGAGAGAGACCCATTTCCCACAGATAACAACCAGAGCCACAAAACCTGGGTAGGTGTGGCTGGGGCAGGTCATGTGACTGGGTGGGAGTGCCGTGAGTTGGCCATGCCCACCCAGGTTTTGTGGCTCCCAGTGTTTTCTTTTCTGTGGGAAACAGGTCCAAATGGCTCTTTGAGTGTTTAAGGTTGCAGACCCCTGGGTTATAGCAATACTGCAGAACAATTTAAGGATAATGATTGGTAGACGGTTCCACCAGTTGTTTGGAAATCCCAACCAGTAATGGCTCTCCTTAAAGTATGGCAGGGCAGGTGGCATGGAAGCAGTAGCTATTCAAACTATCAGAGTGAAGATGCTTTGCACCAGGGACCTGACACTTGGACAATCTCTGAACACAGGTCTATCAATCCCCACAGGAGTGATGAGTGCAGCAGTCTCAGTAGGCGGATAGGAGTTCAGCAGATGCTAGCCCCAACTGTGTTATCTACAAGATTGTGAACAAGACCACGCATATCATTCATCCATCAAGACTTGTACTGAGAGAAGACAGAGAACACAAAATTGGAACAGCTAAGGATGAATTGTGGACAAATGAGACAGATGCTGCATATGACTCCATATCTTCTAAAATTAATTAGTGGGGTTTATTGTAATAAGGTTAGGGTTACATCTCACAACTATGACTTGTTCATTTTTGTTTAACCAGAGCTTTTAAACATCTGGTTTAATATGATGTATTGAATATGACTAATAAGCTAACACCAAATTATGACTGAAAAGTGGTTTACTGGCCTAAGCCAAACTATGGTTTATTCACTGATAGTAGCACATTGTACTAAGCCGAAAACAAACCAACCAACAAAAACACTATGGCTTATCAAGATGTGTCATTCCAGTCATATTTACCGTATTTTTTGGAGTATAAGACACACCTTAGTTTTTGGGGAGGAAAATAAGAAAAAAAAATCTGCCTACCAGCATCCATCTGGCTAGCATCCTTAGCAAATAGCCTGGAAGAGGTATATTAGCCTTGCAAAGGTCCGTTTTAAAGGCTGCTTTTTCAGCCTTGCAAAGCTCGGTTTGAGAGGTTGTTTTAGCCTTGCAAAGGTCCGTTTCAGAGGCTGGGCGGGCTACATTCTGTGTATAAGACGCACCCAGATTTTCACCCTCTTTTAGGGGGGAAAAGGTGCGTCTTATACTCCGAAAAATGCGGTAATAGGAACGGGCTAGATAGCAGCATAAATAAGAGAAGCTTTTGTTTTTTGGCATCATTGCCTTGCAATGAGAGAAACTACATTGGTAGAATGGAAATTCCTTCAATATTTTTATATGCAACAGATAGAGCTAGAGATTGTATATGGCATTTCAAGTTGAAATCCCCTCCGCCTCCCCCCCCCCAAAAAAAAGAGGCAGAGAAGAGATCCTGGCTTAACATAGCTCAAGCAATTATTTTCCAGCATTTGATACTGCTCATGCATATTGCCCAGAATACAAAGTAGTTGCTTTTCAATTCTGTGCTCTGCTTGTATAGCTGGCATGAGATACTGTAGCTCTGGATATGTTATTAGAGGACTTTTAATCTCAGCAAGGTTCATAGCTCATTATAATCTAAAAACTCAAGTATCATTAAATAGCCTGAAATGGAATGTTCTTAAAGGAGTAAATTGCATCTCAAGAATCATCCAATAATCATGTTTTCAAGAGAGAAAGTCTTTTTGTCTGGAAATTCTAGGACTTTTAGTACAGCATGCCTGGAGAGCAGCAAGTAAGAAAAGATAGGGAGAGGATATCAAAACCATTCTTCTTGGAACTCTTAATGGCATTGATATATCTGAATATTGTTAATGACTCTCTGGTTGAATAACATTGAACTTCACAGTTTGTGAGCTTCCTTATGTGTCCATCTATGCAAAATGGTGAGGAATAAGAGATTAGGGACACAGAATCCTAATTCAGATGATTCTCAGTTCAATCTTCCATTCTATTTAAATCAGTGAAAAATCTATGGATGTTGAAGACAGTGAAGGTGTAGAAATGGACAACATAAATGCAAGATGAATTTATAAGTTTCTACTCTTTAACAGTTTTATTAATAACTTTTACCTGCTCTTCAACTAGTTCT
The DNA here is from genome assembly GCA_023053685.1 of Diadophis punctatus similis. Taxonomy (NCBI): domain Eukaryota; kingdom Metazoa; phylum Chordata; class Lepidosauria; order Squamata; family Dipsadidae; genus Diadophis; species Diadophis punctatus. The sequence continues at coordinate 19,933,175 of JALIGW010000005.1, read as the reverse complement.
GTGTAGTCTCAGTCAGCAGTCTTGTCCTTTGACCTTGAAGTCTAGGTCAATTGAAGACATCAATATGCAAAGCATGTACCCCATCAGTAATTTAAAAACAGTTAGAAGAGAATGGTTTGTTCTCTATCCGAGAGGATTGCAAGGGATGGATGGACCCGGAATGTCCTTTTCTTGTAGGTTCCTTCTAAGCAGACTTGATAAAGTAGGCTTAACATAAAACCAGGCAGATATTTTCTGTGTAAAGCCTGAAGGTTTGTTATGTTTTTAAAACAATCATCCCTTAAGTGCACAAAAGGGAAGGGAAGCCGAGGTGGCGCAGCGGTTAGAGGCAGGTACTGCAGGCCACTTTAGCTGACACTGATCTGCAGGTCAGCAGTTCAAATCTCACCAGCTCAAGGTTGACTCAGCCTTCCATCCTTCTGAGGTAGGTAAAATGAGGACCCAGATTGTTGGGGGCAATATAAATAGACATTGCTTACTGGTGTAAACCGCTTAGAGAGTGCTTGCACTGTGAGGCGGTATATAAATCTCACAAAAATAAATAAATAAAATAAATAAATTTACAAAATAGGCATTAGGTCTGCAGAGAAAGAGAAGTTGGGTTGTTACTGTTGCTGCATTGGGAAGGAGCACCCAAAGCAGCAGAGCCTGCCACTGTTTTGCAAATGGAAACACTTAAGAGAAACTGATTCAAAACATGGAAAGTGTCTTTCTTTCTTTTTCCTTGATGAATAAGAGTGGTTGGCTCAAAAATGAAATATGGATTTCAGGAATTATACAGAAGTAAGGAAGCTCCTCCCCCCCATTAAAGTATGGCTTTACATCTAATTTTAGTTATTGCTTATATTCAATAGAATTATTTTGTATGGCTGCAAGTTACTGTCATGGTTTCAACTGCTGTGTCAGTTAAAATGTAATTATTAAAAGTAAGTTGTCCATTTATACATTTAGTTCCACTCTACTGAAACCACTAGTTTAATTTGGGGAAGGCGGAGTCACAGAAGTGCATGTATTAATTTAGGTGGTCTCAGGATCACGGAATTTGAGAATCTCTGTATTGGGAAATAGTACAGGTAGTGCTCAACTTAATGACCATTTGAAGTTACAACGGCACTGAAAAAAGTGACTTATGACCATTTCTCATACTTATGACTGTTGCAGCATCCCCGTGGTCATGTGATTTATATTCAGATACTTAACAACTAACTCACCTTTATGACAGTTGCAGTATCCCAGGGTCATGTGATCACTTTATTGTGACCTTCTGACAAGCCAGGTCCATAAGGAAACCTGATTCTCTTAGCAACCATGTTACTAATTTAACAATTGCAGTGATTCGCTTAAAAATGTGGCAAGAAAAGTCGTAAAATGGAGCAAAACCCACTTAACAAATTTCTCATTGAGCAACATAAATTTTGGCCTCAATTGTGGTTGTAAGTTGAGGATTACTCGTACTCAGAAGTGGGTTCCTACCAGTTCTAACCTATAGAACCGGCAGTAAAGCAGTGGTGACGTCACGGAGCCAGTTCTGTTGGTGCTGGTCCGTGGCTGCTGCCATCTTTTTTTTTATTTTTTTCTATTTTTTTCTGATTTTTGCTTCTGCGCATGTGCAGAAGCTGAGTTTTTGGCACTGCGCATGCACATATGCGTGGCGTGGCCATGCGGCACACAATGCACGCACAGCCACGTGGCGTGGGAGGAAGCGAATCGGTGGCGAGGTAAGTTAGAACCCACCCCTGCTCATACTGCATATAATAATTTTGCTTTGCAATAAGAAATTAGTTTTAATTTCTTATTGTAAAAGAAACAAGCAGTATATGTTATGGGATCAATGATTACTGATTTAGAAGTAGGGAACATTTTAGTTAACTAAACTGCTAATCTTGTTCTTACTATAGACTTATTTTCATATTTTGAACCTATAATTGGAAAAGACTAACTGTTCGTTAGTTGTTCATGGCATTAGCAATTATTACCCTGTTTCTCAACAACCCGTTGAGGATCTGCTGATTTAAATTCTACATGCCGAATCTCTTGTTGGCAAAAAAAGTTTAAAAAATAATGAGATAATTTCAGTGACAATAGCTTCATTATCATGCCAGCTGCTGTGATTCCCCCCTCCCTTTCAAATGTACCCCATTTTGTTTCTCTTTTTTTAATTTTAATTTGAGGGATGTATAATTTGAGTGTTATTTTAAATGTTGGGGATGTCTGGAGAAAAGAAGACTAATCGTAACTGCTTTGATTCTTGAAAATTTGTGCCTCCAGGCAAATTTTCACAAGTATCTACAAATAGTCTGTTTAGAAATAGTTCTGCAGAACTGTTTCTATTTCTAAAATGTAGCAACCCACGGGATTTATTTTTACATTATACACATGTGAGTTCTTCACATGCCAGCATGAGGAATTCTTGAGTCTCCAGAATTGTTACTTAACTACCACTCCTGGTAATGTGAGAACCAGCAAGGCCAATGTTGAGGAATGTTGGGAGTTGCAGTTTTGCAATACAGTGAACCCTCGTTTTTCGTGGGGGTTACGTTCCAAAAAGAACCCGTGATAGGCGAAATCCGTGAAGTAGTAACCTTTATTTTTTTTACAATTATTATACAATGAAATACTCCATAATACATTGAAACCAAAGAACAAAACCTTTTTACAGGCCCAAGCATTTGTTTAACAAATAAAAGTACTGTATAAACGTTTTTTTTACAAATAACTACTGTACTGTAAAATAATAATTTTAATCATCAATACGAACTGAAGGCTTCAAATTGCGGAGATCAGCACCGCCCCACCGCGACCCGAGTCATTGGATTAGAACGGGAGAAAATGAAAAATGATTATGAAAAAAAATACAAAGTACAGTAGGACAAATAGTGACTCACGTGTATTTCACTGCTCTTCTGACTGAGCCGCTGCATCAGAAGAAGTGGAGAGACTGTTTAGCCAATCAGAATGCAGAACACAATGCACGATGCAAATCCGTGAAGCAGCGAGACCGTGAAAGGTGAACCGCGATATAGCGAGGGTTCACTGTATATGAATTGGTACCTGTTTCCCATCTTTGTTGTAGGGTAAAAATACACAACTAAAGCCCATGGAGACAGATCTAAACCTCTGAACAATACAATCTCACACATGCACTCTATATACAAATAAGTTATACAGAGAACAGAATAACTATATTTATAGTCTTTCCCCCTTTGAGAATACTATACGTTGCCTGTTTTTCTTAGAAGGATGCAATAAAATAATTTAATTTTCAAACTTTGAGATAATCTATAATCCCATCATTCATTTTAGAGAAAACATTTATAATTAAGATTTTCTCTTTTTTTGCAGCTTATCTGACTAGCAGACCCATAAAAATTAATCTTGAAATCTTTACTCAGTGTTAAAATGTGTGCTTGAGTTGCTGTATCCTACACACTATGTAGATGGGGACTGCAGATGGGGACTGCAGCCAAGAAATTAAAAGATGCTTGCTCCTGGGGAGGAAAGCTATGACAAATCTAGACAGCATACTAAAAAGCAGAGATATCACCCTGCCAACAAAAGTGCGTATAGTCAAGGCTATGGTTTTCCCAGTTGCAATGTTTGGCTGTGAAAGTTGGACCATAAGAAAGGCTGAGCGCCAAATAATTGAGGCCTTTGAACTATGGTGCTAGAGAGTCCCTTGGACTGCAAGGCAATCAAACCGGTCAGTCCTAGAGATCAACCCTGACTGCTCTTTAGAAGGCCAGATCCTGAAGATGAAACTCAGATACTTTGGGCACCAAAGAGAAGGAAGGACTCATTGGAGAAGAGCCTAATGCTGTGAAAGATTGAGGGCAAAAGAAGAAAGGGACGACAGAGAATGAGGTGGCTGGATGGAATCACTGAAGCAGTCAGCATGAGCTTAAATGGACTCCAGAGGATGGTAGAGAACAGGAAGGCCCGGAGAAACATTGTCCATGGTGTTGCGATGGGTCGGACACGACTTTGCAACTAACAACAACAACAACACATTATGATCGTGGTTGAATTCCCTTCTGAACACTCATTTTCTGAATAAGAGTTCACGGAATACAACTTTAGGACTGCACTCATTTAAAACTCTCTGAGCAAGAAGCCCTATGGAACCAGCTTGATATACAATTATCTTTTTTTTAAAATCAGCATGATTTTTAAGTGCCTTAAACACTTATTCCCTCCTTAATAAAAGTACCGTAACTGAAATAAGGAGGTGGTTATTTGTTTTGGTTATGAAAACAAAACCTCAGACTGATATAAAATTTTCCAGAAGTCCCATAAATGTGATTATAGATAAGAGAGATATTCTGTCTTGCCAGAATACACTTGTTACAGATCTTTATGACATAATTTAATCAAAGGAAAAAGATCAGATGCAGCACGAAGCATGCTATATTATTTTTTTTTCCATACAAGTAACTTGTATGTAGTAATTTTTTGGACTGCTACTGTATGTAAAGCTTGTAGATTCAGAGGTTATTGTTTGAGAGTAACTATGAGCAAACTGTTTGGTCATGCGCTGTGAACTTTTAAATAGCATGTAAATACTTACTATAACTGTTGCAAGTAAGATGTTAGACCTGAATGATATGAGAACTCTTCTTAATGGGCATTTTCTAAATTATCCAGGGAAGATCCTAAAAGGCAGCATACAATGTAAATGGAATGAAATATTGATAACTCCCATGCTTATTCTGCAAACTGACTGCCTTCAAATTGCTTCCCTTGTAATTCTGAATCATATATTTCCCTTTCACATTCCTCTTATCTCAGAGAGACCTCCATAAATTTAGATAAAAATAGTTCTTGTGCTGAAGATCTTCCTGGAAATTTCTTTTGGGGAGGACTTACAAGTTAGTGGAGGGCTCATGCATACATCCCAGTGGTCCTCATTAAATTATACCACAAAACAAGATATGACAGTTGTTGCCAACAGCTATCCAGTTCCCAACATTATCAGATAAATATACCAATACAGTCATAAAGGCATCCACATAGTACCTCTTTATATCCTAAACTTTCAAGAATCAGTAGTACAATAATTTTATTGATAGATCAACTGCATACATAAAATGGAGAAGTAAACTGTGTTGAAGGATGGCACCCTACATTAAAGTGCCATCACCAAGAAAAAAATAACTTTCGTTGTAGCTCATCAACAGGAATACCCAAATAAATGTCTCTGTTTGAGGAATTGTAATGTAGACAAGTGTATGGACAAGAAGCTCTTTAGTATATTCCAGTCCCAAATTATTAAGGATTGAAGGACAGATCAGATTATGAGTTGAGCCCAGAAACATAGTACATTTGGTGGAAGAGCAGTTCCCCAATCACAATGTTTGATACCATCTTTCCTGAAATTGTTGGCTCTTTCTTGCTGTAACCTCACTTTGTTGATTCATAGTTTCACAGTTGCTAGCACTGAATTATTTCATTGCTGTCACTAAATTATATTCTCCTAAATATAATTTGGACATTACCTTTGGCATGGAAAATGATTGTTTCATGTTCTGCCCTTACAACATTGGCAAGTCTAAATGTGACAGTCAGTATTTGAGCATTGGGACATTGCTAAAATGGGAGTCATCGGTGGTGGTGGTGGTGGTGATGATGATGATGATGATGACAGTTATGTAATTGCTAAACTTTCATTATCTGCATGCTGCCTAGAATGCTGTTAGGATTGAGGAGGCAAATCAATTACATAACAAATGAACAAGTAAATACATGAATTTAAAGTGAAAGAATCTAATACCAGCCTTGGCTTTCTCCATGTTTGTGGTTTTTGGATTCTAGGATTTTCAGCAATTCTTCTGCTGGATAGGAAATTTTGGGAGGCGAAGGACTCTTTATATCTAAAATATGAAGACTCTGGGAAAGGCTGTTCTCTGACAAACTGTTGTTTTAATAGCAATAGCAATAGCACTTAGACTTATATACCGCTTTACAGTGCTTAAGCCTACCTTCACATCACAGAGTGAAAATTATAATAGAATCAAGCTACCTTCTATGTATTCTTATAAGAGTCCCTGTGAAATGCATGATGGCATTTGATGTCAAGTCTCATCATGTTCTTAGCCAGCATAGCCTTCAGACATACTGGTTACTTATTATAAGAGAGGAAATTCAACACATTTGATTGACTGCATTGTCTTTAGATATTTTGCTAAAATGACATCACCAGATGCTGACCCTTTTAAAGAAAAGTGTTTTTTATTGAAAGGTAGACTTGCCTTTTCCTTCATAATTTTCTGAATGAACTCGTGCAGAAAATAACGTGAAAATAATACAAAATAAAATAAAATCATAAATAAATGATTTTTGGGGGAGCTCATCACAATATCTCACCGTTGTTTACTGATTACAATAGATAAAAAAAGTACAAAGACACACATTAATTCAACTTTTTTTGTTGTGTTACATCTAGGTGTGCATTGTACAAAAGAAAGACACAGAGAAGATGTATGCCATGAAGTACATGAATAAACAACAGTGCATTGAAAGAGACGAAGTTCGGAATGTGTTCAGAGAACTAGAGATCCTGCAAGAAATTGAGCATGTCTTCCTAGTGAATCTTTGGTGAATTTCTTTTTCTCTCTTAAAAAATGTATCAATTCCACTGATTTTCCAAATGTCTGCATCTGGTTGAAAGCATGTTAGCCTTTTCAGAAAAGAGTCTTGGGTACAGCAATGCAAAGTACAATTTTCAAAATTCCATTATACATGAAAGAAGATGGCAAAGTCCACAATCTATAGCAAACAAAACTTAGCATTATAGAAATCCGGTGTTCAGAATATCTATAGAAATGGAGACCCTAGTTATACAACAGTTGGCTTACTGTAAGCGTTTCTGTGATAAAGCATAGTTTCTTAATATGTGGCTAGAAATATAGAATTAGATAATTATTACATTAGTTTGGCTGGCTGGTTGCCCGGTTGCCCGTGTTGGTTCAGGAATTAGAGCTGAAATTTAAGAAGGCACAAGTTTGGAGAAAGCTGTTGAGGAAAAAGAAACCAATTGGAACAGTGTAATGTCAAAAGGACAAATGGATTAAATGAAGAATGTAATGAAATGTAATAAAGATTAAACATTGAACAGTGGAAAAGACAAACATATACTACTTTGATTAATTGTGGAGATCACATAAATTGGGATTTTTTTGATTTGATACGATTGAACAATGGGATTCTGAGATAATCTGTCTCTTATTCGTTTAGGGAAGGATTTCATAGGAAAGTTGGCTACCATAATTTTAGGAGAATTCCTCTTGGTTTAGCATATTTACTTTTTCATTTAAAGTTATTACTATTCTTCAAAAAAGGAATTATATTGAATTATTTTGCTACAGTATTTTTATTTATTTGTCAAGCATGTATAATATAACAGATATTAGTATAAACATGTTTATAAATACATGAAATGGATACAAATAAATGGGGATATTAGGACAGGGACGATATTCACTTATGCACACCCCTTACAGACCACTTAGGAATTGGCTGAGGACAACAGTAGACAGTCTAAGGTTAAAGTTGTGGGGTTTGAGGAAGAAAACACAGAGTCAGGTAGTGCATTCCAGGCATTGACCACTCTGTTGCTGAAGTCGTATTTTCTGCAATCGAGTTTGGAGTGGTTTACCTTAAGTTTGTATCTATTGTGTGCTCATGTATTGTTGTGGTTGAAGCTGAAGTAGTCATTGACAGGTAGGACATTGTAGCAGATAATTTTATGTACTACGCTTAGGTCAGACTGAAGGTGGCATAGTTCTAAGTTGTCTAAGCCCAAAATTTCAAGCCTGGTGGCATAAGGTATTCTGTTACGAGCAGAGGAGTGGAAGACTCTTCTCGTGAAATATCTCTGGTCTCGCTCAATTGTATTAATGTCCGATATGCAGTGCGGGTTCCAGACAGGTGAGCTGTATTCAAGAATTGGTCTACAAAATGTTTTGTATGCTCTAGTTAGCAGTACAATATTACCAGAGAAGAAGCTACGCAAGATTAAGTTAACAACTCTTAATGCTTTTTTGGCAATGTTGTTACAGTGGGCTCTAGCACTTAGATCATTAGAGATGAGTACTCCAAGGTCCTTGACAGAGTGAGGGTCATCTACGAAGTCGTATCCGCCCAGCTTGTATTTTGTGTTCTGATTCTTTTTGCCAATGTGTAGGACAGAGCATTTGTTGATTGAGATTTGGAGTTGCCAATTGTGTGACCATTCTGACACACAGTCAAGGTCTTTTTGAAGGGTAGCAACATTGTTGGTGGTGTTGAATAGTTTTACATCATCAGCGAAGAGAACGCAGTTGCTTATAATATGATCACAAAGGTCATATAAAGAGTGTTGGTCCTAAAATGCTGCCTTGGGGGACACCACTGTTAACAGGTGCAGGATTTGATAGGGCACTCCCTATTTTGACCACTTATTGCCTGTTTGACAGAAGCGCAGCTATCCAATTATGCACTGGTCCAGAAATGCCATAAGATTTTAGTTTTAGAAGTAATTTGTCGTCACCAGTGAATCAAAGGCTTTACAGAAGTCTATGTAAATTGTGTCTATTATGTAGTCCATATGTTTTTGCAGTGTAGGAGTTGCAGATTACAGGACAAATTTTTTCTGAAGGCAAATTGTTTGTTAGAGAATAGGTTGTTTGTTTCTAAGTGGAGGGTAATGGATTGGTTTATGATCGATTCCATGACTTTGCAGGTGACGCAACATAAAGAGATTGGTAATTTTCAACTAGACTGGGGTCTCCCTTTTTGAAGATAGGGATGACTGTGGCTAGTGACCATAGTTTGGGCAAGAAGCTGGTTCTGAAAGATTTTTCAAAAATTATGCTTAGAGGTTCTGCTATGGCAGTGGAAAGCTTTTTTAAGAAGTAGGCACATCGTCCATCAGGTCCAATAGAGATGGTTTTAGGCTGCATAGTGCCTTTTCAACGTTATCTTCTGTAAAACTGATACGTATTAGGTTGTTTTAATTAGTTGTGGTATGACTAGGAAATATGAGGCATGAGCCATTGCTGTTTACAAAGACTGAGATGAAGAATGTGTTAAAGAGGTTGGCTTTAATGGCTTCATCATTACAGTCTTTACAGTTAGGTCCTTTTAGCAGTGGGATGGATCTCGAGTTTTTAAGTTTGTTGTTTTCAAAATTATAGAAGGCACAGTTGGATTTTGTGCACAGAAGGTTTTCTTCTTGTTTGAGATGATTATTGGTGCATTCATTCTTTATCTGGTAGCATTTATCTGGTAGAGTTTTTGTAGCAGCTTTTAAAGTTAGCTACGTAGCCAGTTTTGTTTTTTTGCCAAATAGATTTTTTTTTATTGTAGCTTCCTTATTGTTATCGGTAATTTGTTTTTTCTGGTTTTGGGGGTTATTAGTAGTACGTATAGTTTAATGACTCTTTTGACTTCAAGCAGAAAAATGTTATAATGGTCTTCAGCAGTATTACAGCCAGTGAATAGAATTTGCCAATCAAGAGATGAGAGGTCACTGCCTATGAGATCACAGCTGGTTTTTTTAAAGTTATAGTTGGGGATTCCATCATTATGTTGATTTTTGTAAGGACGTATATTGAGACAAAGTCAATCATGCTGTGGTCGCTGTTGGAAAAGGGTTCTTTTATTTGTAGTTCATAAATTGAGTTTAAACTGTTGCAGAAGATGAGATCAAAGCAGTTGTTGAGTCTAGTGTTGTTAATTACTAGTTGATCCAGTCCCAGATTAGTAACAGTATTGTACAGGGCTGCATGTATGGGTTCAGTTGTACATTCGTTTAGGGTCCAATTAATAAGAGGTAGATTGATGTCACCAAGAAAGATAAGAGGGTGTGGACAGGAGGCTGCCCACGTTAGTAATGAAGTTAGCTTGTTCATGTGTATGAGGTCGTAATCTGGGACTCTGTAAGATAGTAAGAAGTGAAATGTGGTATTTGATGACAGCTCACAGACGATGGTCTCAGGAAGAGTGAGCTCCTGTGTAACTTGAATGTTTTTTATAGAAGATAGCAACACCACCTCCTCTACGGATTTCACGATTGGACTGGTAAACATGATAGTCTATTACTGTGGTAATGTTGTCTGGGAGAAATGCATTCAGCCACCTCTCGCAGACAAATATAATGTCGAATATAGCTGTATCTAATAAGAAGAGAATTCAGGCATTTTGTTTACGAGGCTTCTTGTGTTGAGTAGCTTGCATTTAAGGTCAGTAGTGGTGTATCTTGAGGAAGTTAGGTGCGTGCATGCCTAGTTTTGGATGATAGGGGGTGGTAGTTGGGAGGTGGGTTGAAGGACTTACTTTTGATACAGTCAGCGCGGTAGTCAATGTATAAGTCAGTCTCTCCTTGGTCTTGTTGTCTTTTAAGTTCTGTGTGGAGTTCTTGGGAGCGGGCACGTTGCAATATGGATAGGTCAGGCCGTGAGCGAAGTTTGTTATGGTTGGTATGGTTTGTTATGGTTAGTATCTAGCAGTTCTCTTTCTACTGTCATTCTTAATAGTTTTCAAACCAACAACTAGCTCATGTGAGGAACAAGGCTACAGAAAATTTTTTTCCTGAAGTGACATCAGCAAGGTTGTAATTTGGAGAACAGACCTCTCAGTCCATTACAGGGGTGGGTTCCTACCGGTGCGGTCCAGTGCGCAGCTCCAGTAGGGACCCGCCGATTACGCAATTTGCGCGCTGCTCCAATGTTGTCTTCACCGGACAGTCGCGTGCGTTGCCATCTTTTTAAAAGAATTTTTTGGCTTTTTTGCTTCTGCGCATGCGCTGAAGCAATATCTCGCCAAAATCTTGCGAGGGGATGCGCGTGCGCAAGATTTCAGTGAGATTTTGCTTCCGCGCATGCACAGAAGCAAAATCTCGCCAAAATCGTGCACACGCGCACGTCCCCTCGCAAGATTTCAGCAAGATTTTGCTTCCGCGCATGCGCAGAAGCAAAATCTTGCCAAAATTGCACGAGGGGACGCGCGCACGTAGTGAGCGCACGCGTACACGAAATGTGGAGATGCACGCATAGCGCAGCGGTATCAGTAAGTAAGCAACCTGCCCCTGGTCCATTAGTATAAAAAGTCACATCTCTACTAAAAACGCCTGCATTCTGGTGTATAAGAAACTCAGTTGAAACTTTTGTGAAATCTGCCCTGTTGCAAGACTGAAAACATAGCACTCTTTTCTCCCCCCCTCCCCCCCCTAACAAATATGTGGGGTGATTGTAAGGGGCGTGCATAAGCACACCAGCGTGCCTACCGTCCCTGTCCTAATGTACCCTTTTATTTTTATTTTTATTCATATTCATTTCATGTATTCAAATCATGTTTATACTTATATGTACTATCTAATACGTATTTGACAAAATAAATAAATAAAAATAAAAAATAAAATCTTGAATCTCAAAAAAAAAAAGTCAGCTAGTGAGCTTTCACAGTTGGGGGTAATTTGTTGATGACCCTTGTTGCCCTAACTACTGTGTCACAGTAAGGAGGCAGGGTTAGGGTTAGGGTTAGCTTTGATTGCATAGGAGAAAGTTTAGCATAATAATAAATATAGAAGGGATACTCCTGTGGTTTTAAGAATGTAAGAGGAAAAAGTATGTTGGATCAAAGTTAAAGGTCTAATTTAACATTCTCTTTCTAAATGTCCAACCAGGAACCACAAATATAACATGGATCCAGTAGTTTCTTCTGTTTCATTTTCTACAGCAATCTGTTGTTGAAATGTGCACAGATCCAGTCTTGGAAACAAGACATACCTATGCTAAGTACTAAGCATTGATAGCTTTATCTCTTATGCAGTTGTGTGACTTTCTTTCAAAGCTGTTCAGATTGGGGACTATCACTTCTTTATGTGATAATGAATTCTGGAAGTTAACTGTGATATGTGAAGACTTTCTCTCCCCCCCCCCAAGGCTTTGGTATTATGTGAAGGAATAATTTCTATGTAGCCACTCACGGATATCCATCTATACTAATAATGTGTGTCTTTTTTGGTCCCCTCTTTACTCTTAAGCTGAAAAAGCACTGAATAGCAATGTGTCTCACAGGGGAATTGCTCATGCCTTTTTATCCTTTTGGTTGTCTTGTCTTGTTTTTATCTACAACACTTTGAAATGTAAATACCCATTCTTCCTGTAGCTTTCTGAATGGATAATTCAGATCTTGGCTTTTTTTTTTCAAGACTGAGTCATCTTACGTAATGGCATTTAACAAAATAATAATAAATAAAAATGCACCAAATCTTACAAACGTTTTTGGTAAGTTTTCAGTATTTTCATCCCTGAGATCTTACACTCTCATCTAAATTCTTATGAATGCTTCTCCTAGAAACTTTGTTGGGGAATGTAGAAATGTAAAGGAATAACCATGTTATATGCTTTTTACAAAAAGGTAAATCCAGGTAAAGTATACACTCCATTTATTGGGGGTGATAAAGAGGGGGGGATATTTCTAACTCGTGTTTCTAAGCCAATTCTATCATCTAGATATTCTTAGAAGAAAGTAATTCTCTGACCTATTTGATCACCCCTTTCACATTTTTTTCCACTCAGCTTTGGCAGATAGAGCAAAAATGTTCAGCTAATGACATCCCAGAATTTCTGTATTAAAAAGATTCCAGGCAGCTCAGCCTAACAAAATCTTACCAATGAGTCATTCACTCTGATGGCACTGGTTATCCTTTGATAATGAAATGAGACAGGCTGCCTGGTATTCCAGTACATTATTGATTATGCCTGGAAAAAATTACTGTGTAATGATCATATTATAGAAGCCATGTGATCCAGCCAGATATAGAAACAGGATTACATGAGCAAGTTAAAATTAACTATGACAGCTGCTCCCTACTAGATACAGAATAGGGGACAGCTAACAGTAATAAGCATTAAAACACAATGACACCCCAAATATATAAATATCAGTGGTCCAAAAGAACTGGGACAAATGAAAGAAGTTGAAGGATATACTGTATATTTAGATATGTAGAAGTATTATTATTATTCAAGCACATTCCAGCCAATTCTTTGGGAAATTCTAAGAACTGAAGTCCCAATGTATCCAGAGGTGACCGGGTTAGGTAATATAATACTAAGGAGGTCTCATTTCCAGGTCATTATGTGGCATGGAGAACTATCATAAGGCATAGTAATATTGTCTGTGCAAATATAATGGTATTCCCTGTTCCCTCATTTTTCTATAGGTACTCCTTCCAAGATGAAGAAGACATGTTCATGGTGGTGGATTTACTCTTGGGTGGTGACTTACGTTATCATCTTCAACAGAATGTGCAGTTTACAGAAGAAACAGTTAAACTCTATATCTGTGAAATGGCATCAGCTTTGGACTATTTGCGCAGTCAGCGTATTATACACAGGTGATCTTACAATCTGTTGTTGGCAGCTGTGAGGATCAAAGTCTAATTCTATGAACTCATCTCATTCTAGCCCATTGGGAACAACTCTATGGAATCTCAACTCTGGAATTGATTTTATAGTTGGAATAAATTTTCTTCAGTAAATACTTAATCTCTAGTTCTACCATGAAATGGAAAGACTGTTGATTGTAGAAAATAATCAAAACCTAATTTTCTAATCCTCTAATCTTGATCTATATTCTATTTACATAGAACTTTGAACAAGCGGGTAACTTCATGATCATGTCATCTCAATCTTTGATGCACTTCTGTGTAATTGATTTCGTTCCATAGGATTATAATTGAGACTAGTGAATGCTGTATCAAAATCTTTCTCAGGTTTTTTTTTTATTTGTCAAAAGTCTTGAAAAACTCTTCTCCATGAGTCAAGATTGTTTCAGTACAGAAAAAGCCTATCCATCTTATACCGATATGGTGCTTTTTTAGATGGGTTTCTCAATTTCCAGCCAATTTTTCTGGATAACAATTTTTCTGGAAATTCTAGGAACTGAAGTCCCAACACATCTAGAGGACACCAGGTTGGGGAACATTAAATTAATGACATTTCATTTCCAGATCATTAGTGGCCTCCTCTTCTTTCTCCTCCTAATAGGAGGCACAGAGATTATGGACTGAGATTAGAACCATGGCACTCTGGAAGAGTAATTTCCTTTTTACCTACATGATTTCACTCTTCTCCTAAATGCTTACATCAACCAGTGAGTTACTGGCTCAGAATCATCCAGTGAATTTCGTACTGAATGAAGTTTGGAACTAGATGTTCTTGAACTTTAGTCCCATATTTTAATTACAATAGAGTAGATCCTCATGTGGAGAAATTCATTCTCACGGAGATGCCAATGGAAAAATTACACTCCCCTATTCTGGCAGTGCAGTCTCCAATTTGACTCTTATATAGAGACCCATGGCAGCTGCTTATTTAATACAGTTTGAAGATGGAAGGATCTTCATCATAAGACAACTCCAACTGACAGGAATTGTTTTCAAACCCTGACATGCCTTTGTTTACTGGGAAAATTTCTATATACTACATTCAAATGAAATTTTTTTGCAAAGATCATGGATATTTCACAACTCTGCTTTTGTGTAGCTGATAATAGATAATGTTTTTTCAATCTTGGAAACAAATATACACACATTTATTTTGCTTTTCAGAGATGTGAAACCGGATAACATTCTCCTTGATGAACAAGGTAAGGAAAAATCTCATGGCTTTTATTTCTGCTCTCTTGGTGTCTGAATGGAAATGGGTGATGTGGGATGTTTTTTTGCACTTTGTATCATGTGCATTTATTTCAGTATTGTAATATTAGGCTCCAATTTCTGCAGCAGTGACAGACACACAAGCTTACAGGATTTGAAATGAGTTGATTGGCTCATGGCTTTCTCAGCAAGCCCTGGGGCACAGCCATTTGTGACCCCTGAATTTATATTAGGATATTATTCCTTAGTATTTATGGTGTTTTCTTCCCTGATAATAGTAATATATATTACATTTTTGTTTTGATTACCGTGTTGTGTTCTTGTTTTATTGCTTTAATAATTTGTATATAATGAAGATTTGCTTTGATGGTGGAAGCAGCTTATACGTTGAACAAAACAAAGAAATAATTGGTGGAAAAGAGACATTATTAGTAGCTACTATAATTTCAATTCTGGCCAGAACAACTTTATGCAAAAACAACTACAAGCCTTAAATCATCTCTCTCTCTGGCAATGTAGCAACCAATATAGGTGAACTAGGGATATCATCACCATCACTATGATTCAAACAGGCATGTCCTAACTCAGTCTAGAGACAGATATGGGATAGTTCCACACTGGGATAAACTTCCCATACTATCTCAAATCCTTTATTAAATCCAACGTAAATGTCAATTAAGGCACAAATATATTACAATTTATACTTTAATCTTCCAAAAAAGTACAATTAGATTGTTAGGTGAATAGTAATGAAATCCAAACCTGCTTAGTTCCCATCTTGCTTCATATCAGATCTTTTCCAAACTTCTCTGAACAGTGTGAAAAAGTAGATGCGAAGTCTATTGAAATCTATTTATCTACTGCTGGACAACCAACACCACTAGCCCCATTCTTGGATTTATTTATCCCATGGTTCTATGGAAGAAAAATAAATCTCTCTCTCTCTCTCTCTCTCTCTCTCTCTCTCTCTCTCTCTCTCTCTCTCTCTCTCTCTCTCTCTCTCTCTCTCTCTCTCTCTCTCTCTCTCTCTCTCTCTCTCTCTCTCTCTCCCCCTCCCCCTCCCTCCCTCCCTCCCCTCCCCCTCCCCCTCCCTCTCCTTCTCCCTCTCCCCCTCTCATTTATTTTCTTTCGCACCATTCACATACAACCATGTATATACTCTACTGCATACAACCATTCACACATTATCATTCACTCTACCCTCTTCACCCCCCCCCTCTCTCTCTCTCTCTCACACACACACACACACACTTACTGTTATGATTTATGAAGTCTAGCAACCAGAATACGGATCATTAAACCAATGAGGCTTCTCTCTACCTTCCTAAGTCTTTTCTCAAAAATGATTGTTCCCTATTCCCAGTAACAGTTGAAATCAACCATCTATTCCCTACCAGGAATAGCTGATCAGCTGCACTGCAAGGAAAAGCAGGCAGAGCTCCTGGTCATTCTGTGGGCCACCAAAATTGTAGCAGAATATTACTTGCAGGCTGCAGGTCCCATCTTTTTAGGATATTCATTATCTTTTACTACTATAGATACATTTTAATCTGTTTGCATGCTTAGGATGGCAGAATCAAGACAAAGGTTGGGTTTGAAGAAAGATACCCTGATATGGCCCTCAATGAAATTGAATTTGACACCCCTGCTCTAGAATGAAAAGAGCACAGCTCTGGTACTGGCATTCTCCAAACCAGACTAGAGAAAATTTTCGATTCTGACATTCGAGGGAGACTTGGTGTTGGATTAGCATAGACGATGACTCATTGAATTCATTTTCTGGCTGGTGGTATGGCACTTCCAGTGATGCAAAGATGAAACACACAGGAGCCAGGCTTTCTTCATTTTACTTCGAGCAATAGAAATCTGTTTCCTCCCTCGGTGGAATTGCCTGGGTATCATCAGTCTTCACAACATAATCACTGAAAACTAGTTATGGAAAATTGAAAGGTGCAGCCTCACAGACCGTGTACTTCCTTTCCTCCCTCTGGATTCGACTATTCAGATAGAGGCTTGGAATTGCATATTTATTTACTTCCATAGCAAAATAACTGCTCTTTGCTGCAGGCCAGGCCAGGTGTCTAGATGCCATGTCTCCAACGTGCCTGCAGTGCTCTGCTGGCATTCTGCCAAGGATAGAACCTCAACTTCTGGCAGTTTTAGACGCCTATTGAGGTGTATGCCCTTCTACTTCAAGGTAAAAAGCAGAAAGCAAGCAGCGAAGTAAAGGTGTAAAAGGAAGGAACTGTTGTCTCCACGTATCTGCTGTTTTCCCTTTGATTGGCAATGGGAACACATCCCCAAAGGAAGAGATGAGCAAGCAAGAAGTACTGAGAAACTAGACCTACCAAGGCTGTCTTGCAAAGCAGCCCCTCAATCTTTAACCAGCCATACCGACGGTGTATATAGAAATAAACCCAGGCAAAGGACATCATGAGTTAATCTGTCTGTTTGTTTCATCGAGCCTTGGCTCATGAATCCCAAATGCTAGAAATCCACACGCTGGAGGAATAAAAGGAAGAGTCAGAGATTGATTTCAGACTAGCATTTTTATCTTGGCATGAAAGCATTAGTAGTGGCTGATCTGCTTCAGGCAGCTTAGGAGACATGATGTAGCATAAGCGAGATGTGGTTCTTAATACACACAAGCTGATATCAATCACCTCTAGAATAGTGCAGTTTGAAAGAGCTTCCCCTAGTAAGGTAATATATTTAAATCAGAGTTGGTGTGTGTGTTTTAAAACCTTTAAAAATACATAAATACATTGCTCTCCTTTCCTGGAGTGCAGATTACAGCCAAACCAAAGCAGACCTCTCCCTCCCTCAGACACAGCACTCTTCATTCATGTGTTATGCAATGTGCCTGGGCAATTGGAGAAGGTTCAACTGCCTCACAGCTAAGCTGCAGAAATCCAGGCAACCATTAGAAGGCAGCTCTGAGGTACAGAAACCTTTTATTCTGGCTGGCATCTAGTGGTCATTCCTATGATGTCAGTCTAGATCTTGTAGCTCTAATTCACTCTCCTGTGCTATTGGTTGGTCCTGCAGTTCTACGTTGATATTTGAAGGATTGGTATCCATGTTATGTATATCCGTGTTGATCTTCATTTTCTCTGTAATGAAACACTTCCTTTATAACTCAACAGAGAGGCCCATTTCATGTCAGAGGAAGCTTTTGAATGGAAAATGATTGATTGATTGATTGATTGATTGATTGATTGATTGATTGATTGATTGATTGATTGATTGAGAACTCACTCTTGGTGACTCCGGGCAGCTTACAAGGATAAAACCCAAGTATAAAAACCAATAACCTTCCATCCCGCTAGTGATAAACTATCCACTTGATGGACTCCACATCATTCTGGCATCCTCAGGTCTGTTGGTAGACCATGTCTTCAGGCCTTACAAAAGTGGGAGGCAGTCTCTGCAGAGATGATGTTCCACAGGGAGGGAGCAACTACAGAGAGGGGCCTTTTTCTTGGTCCTCCATGAGATGGACCTCCCTGAGTCATGGTGATGCAGTGGTTAGAATATCGTATTGCAGGCTTGCTCACTGCCAGGAGTTCGATTCTGACCAGCTCAAGGTTGACTCAGCCTTCCATCCTTCCAAGTTCAGTAAAATGAGGACCCTGGTAAAATGGGGGCAATATGCTGACTCTGTAAATTGCTTAGAGAGGGCTGTAAAGTACTATGAAGCGGTGTATAAGTCTAAGTGCTATTGCTAGTGTTAAAAGTGACCCATAGCATTCCCTGCCTCTCCTTTCTGGTGAGTTGGGTAGATATAACTGGGAAGAGATAGTCCTTCAAATAACCTGGTCCCAAGCCATGTAGGGCTTTGAAAGTGACAGCCAGCACTTTGAATTGGACTCCTGCAAGAGTCCAATTGCAGCTCCTGCAAGAGAGGTGACACAAGCACAAATTTAGGCTTGCACAAAACTATGAGGGCTACCGCATTTTGAACCAATTAAAGCTTCCAGATACTTTTCAAGGGCAGCTCCACGTAGAGTGCATTGCGATATCCACAAGGTGGAATTTTAATGGTTTTGCAATTAATTGCCAGAAGATTCCTTTATGCATCTCCTGATGCATTCTGCTTTGTTCCAACCCTGACAATAGCATATTCCCCAATGAATCCTTTAAAAAGCTTATCAAATAGCTTTTCACACAACAGGAAAGCGAAATGTTAGTTGGCTGGAGCAGCTTTTATGTATTCATGTGTAATCCAAGTTATATTTAAAGTGTCATAGCCCAGCCATTAGTCCATCGATCAGAAAGAGTTTCAAATGAGTTCAGATTTTTCCTATCATGCAACTTTTTTTTCTATTCTGAGTAACAGGTAAGACACTGCTACTTTGCCCTTTCATAGTCACAAAGAAAAATATGATAATGTGCGAAAGAGCTCGCTGACCTACAAGAGCATTTTTTAAAAGTCCTTAGGGAGTAGGGCGGCATAAAAGAACCTAATAATAATAAATAAATAAATAAATAAATAAAAAGTGTAAGTAATTAAAATCTAAACTGAGATGTTAGCTCATTATAATAAAATTTTATTATTATTATACAATTGCATTTTACAATGGCACCTTCTTTAGGATCACGATTATTCTGCAAATGATGTCCATAAGTAATATAGAACTCTTAACTGAAGTTGCAAGTGGTTTCTCCATAAAGAGAAAGATAAATAGGTTGTTTTATTGATATATTAGTTTTCCTGATAGTATAGTGAAACCTTAGATCATTTAACCAAAATGTAAAAAGTTGATTGGGTGCTTTCTAAAAAAAAAACATCTATGGTTTAGAATATGATATTTTATTCAGTGGATTGAAATCCTGATTGCACTTGTCACCTATGAGATTGCCTATAGACATTAGACTATGTATGAACAAATATATTGAAATACGGGACTCATTTATACAAAATACAGAGGTTAAACTATATAGTTAAATATATAGTTGATGTAGTTAAACCAATTGTATAAATGTATTAGAAATATATGTATTTGAATAATTGTGTTAGATAACTGTGTATAGAATTGTAACTGTTTACAACCAAATTGATATATTATAACTTCATTTTTGTTTGTTGTATTTGTTTGCTTAAAAAAAACCATTTTCATGTGTTTTCCTTTTTCTTTGACTGAATGTTTTTTTATCTTTGTGAGTTTTTTGTTTTTCTGTCATAATTTTTAAAAGCAATACAGTAAAAAAAGCTATGATATTTCAAAATTTGTATCAAATAAGACATATTTGTATTGTTTGATATTTAAAAGATAATAATACACAACTTCCTTTATATCTACCTTTAATACTATTAACTGTTCTCTAACAGTTCGGATGCCCCATGGTTCACGTTGATTAGGATAGCTTTAATTTTTATGTCAATTCATAAGAATCCTTACTATCATATTATTATCTTAGGTCATATTTGTCAGAATAAATGAGCACTCCAAGGTGTTTCTACCTAAATGTCATGTTTTGTGTTCTGTTTAAGGCCATGCCCACCTAACCGATTTTAATATCGCAACAATCGTCAGAGATGGTGAAAGAGCAACTGCTCTAGCTGGAACTAAGCCTTACATGGGTAAGTGAACACATTTCTGTTCCTTAACGATATGATTTGCCTGCATATTCATAGTGGGCTGATGGATCATATTCTTCAGGTATACAGTAGTATTAGGATTTTCCTTGGAAAACCATGACTGTCACAATACAAGTGATTTAAAACTCACTATGAGACAGAAAGAAATAAAAACATCTTGTTCTTGTAACAAATTAATTAAAATGATATTAATTATTTTAGGGGCACAACCAGGGAAGGCTTTTGTTGTGAAATCTCATCTTTCATTTGTAATCCTCTACTGTTTCTGTTGTTTTTCTTCTACACAGACTCCTTTTCATTAAGGAGTCAAAAAACAATGGACAGACTTTTATTTCCCTTCATAATACTAAGAGCCCACTATGTGGAAGCATCTTTAATAGTAACCTCTCTCCCTCTCCCTCTCCCTCTCCCTCTCCCTCTCCCTCCCTCCCTCCCTCCCTCTCTCTCTCTCTCTCTCTCTCTCTCTCTCTCTCTCTCTCTCTCTCTCTCTCACACACACACACACACACACACACACACACACACACCTCCTAATACAGTGGTACCTTGGTACTCAACTGGTTTGAAACTCATTGAATTTGGTGCTCAACACATTTTGATGTGAAAATTTTGTCCCGGAACTTATCATTGGTTTGGTACTCAACACAGAAGCTAGATCTTGTCAGTGTCAGCTGCCTTGTGACTTACTACATTATTTCTTATAGGAAAAAATTATTTAGTTTTGGTACTCATTGTGCCCTATCCTTGAAAATGTCACCTTTTCCTAATTTAGATCCAAAATTGTATTTGTCCACTCAGTCCAAATGAAATATACATTTTCCTGCTAAACTGGTACATATTTTGAGATTCTGTCACATCACATTTACTTTGTTGTGTTTGTGTGTATGTATGTGTTCTGTACCATATTTGAACATGTATAATATAATATATTAGAGTCAGTTTGGTATAATGGTTAGGATGCCAGGATAGAAACTAGGAAACTGTGAATTCTAGTCCAGCCTTAGGCACAAAGCCAACTGGGTGACATGGGCTTGTCACTCTTTCTCAGCCCTAGTAAACCATTTCTGATAAACCTTGACAAAAAAATTGCAGGAACTTGTCCAGGCAGTCTCTAAGAATCGGACACAATTGAATGGGAGAAAAAAAATGAAATAGAATGTATTTAGTATATGGCATATCATACATGGACTAGCAATATATATTAACATTTCACCTAGATTAGTAAAACACAATAAAATATAAATGTTAAAAAGATGTAAGTTCAAATACCAATGTCTAGGCCATCTAAACACTGAAGCGCAGCATTGTTTATATTAAAAAAATAATATTTAGCTTATAGTAATCCTCCCACCCTTTGTTTATTTTGCCCTAGGCATAAAGTAATCATCTAATTTAAATCTATTTATCTTTCCTTCTCTTACAGAGATTAATTAGGCTTAAGAATTAGGCTTTAATTTTATATTTCGTTAATTGAACTTTTTTGCTTCTTGGTCCTTCATTGATATTGGCTGTTTATAGCAGAGGTCAGCTATAGATTATATCTCCAAGATTAAGCAGATGGTCCATCCACATTCTAGAGCTGTAAACAGTCTCACTTAATTCTAGAAAAATGCAAGCTATGCCATGGGGATCATATTAGCAACCATTTATTAATTTTCGCTTTATATAACTATACAAGTACTATTACCAATCTGGAGTCTTGAGGTCTGAACCTCACTTACCCTGCTTTCAGCTGGCTTATCTTCCCAAATATTTGGTCCTACATATGTAGTCAACATGTGATTCTCTCTTGGCCAGCATGCCCAGTTACAACTTAGAAGTTCTTGTGTCTCATTTACCTGTGATTTAAACCCCACTAAATTTGTTAGAATATCTGGTTTTACAACTATGGGAATATGCAAAAACCACAACAGCAGTTTTACTGAAACTAACGATGATGGAGATATTAAATGATGTCCTTGTTTTTCTTTTCAGCTCCGGAGATCTTTCATTCCTTTCAGAATGGAGGAACAGGGTACTCCTTTGAAGTCGATTGGTGGTCTCTGGGAGTGATCGCATATGAGCTTCTGCGTGGATGGGTGCCTGACATATTTTTTATTTTTAAAAATACTTGGAAATTGCTTTTCCCCATTAAAGTGTGGGGAGTAGGTTCATGTATTCCAAGGCAATGAACATACAAATCAGTGGAAGTTAAAAAGTCTTATTGAAGAAAACAGTTATAAAATGTAACAGACGCAAACAAGACAGCTAAATAGGAAATTGCAACTTTCTACAGACGAGTGTAAATTCAGAACAGAATTTAATGTTCCTCAGCTGTTGGAAGCTTCAAATGATTCCAGTTAATGTATAGTAGCCATTCCTGAATTGATCTATACTGAAGCTGATCCCGAGGAGGGGATTTCAGAGTTCATTTTTTCTACCAGTTATTCATATTTCTAATTAAACACACTTCTTGTTTGTCAGATACCAACAATTTATGTGAGGCAGGACCAGTTCGTAACATCAAGTTCTCTCTGCCATAAATGGCCCACCTTGGATTTGCTCTCTTAAACTAGTCTGCATCTATGTGTCTCTGTTTCTCTGTCTCGGTCTCTCTATTGTCCATCCATCCATCATCTGTCTGTCTGTCTGTCTGTCTGTCTGTCTGTCATCTATCTATCTGCTGCCCAACTCCTTCATGGTACAATGTTAAACAATTTGAGACAAAATGATATGAAACAAAACAAAACATATGAGAAAAGGGATGGAGTCTCATAACAAACCAGTCATCCCACAAAGGGCCACACCCTCTATTCCAGAGCCCAGGGCAGGGGTCGGCAACCTTGAACACTCAAAGAGCCACAGTGGTCCTAACTGGAAGCCTCCCACCCTCCCGGTTCAATTCTGGAGCCGACCAGAAGTCCAGTTCCCCCACCATAGAGTCTCCTCCTAGCGTAGCATCCTTTTTCCTCTACCTGTCCTAACCGAAAGCCTTATCAATTGTGGAGCCGACTGGTGACAGGGGGTCGCAGCAGAGGGATGAAAGAGCCACATGTGGCTCCAGAGCCGCGGGTTGCTGACCCCTGGCCTAGGAGAAGAGCCAGGTTTAAGGACACCTTTAAATAAAGCCAAGGTGAGGGTTGTACGCACTTCAAATGGATGCAAGACAACTTTGTGGGTACCATTGTTAAAGCAGTGGAATCTGGGAGCATGTGGATTCTGTCCAACCATCCGGGACAGAGAGTAGCTATGGGAGACAGATGGTCTTTTGGATAATCATCTTGTATCACATCCAGAAGGCTGCTGGCAACCAGTGCAGCTTAACAAAAATGCCATCACATATGTGTGCAGCCCATAAATGCCTGTTCCACAGCATCCAGAACCAGCTGCAGCTTCCAAAGGGTCTCAAGGCAGCCCCATATACCTTGTAATAGTTGAAATGCAAGCTGACCAAAGCATCATGATGATAGTAATAGAGTAGTAATAGCATTACAGCCGTCTAAACAACTGCATTAATTAAATGCTTGATGTTATGATAAATAAATGTGGAGTTCTCGTGTATTTCCATTTATTCATCTTTTTTTCCCCCTCAGAGGCCTTACGACATCCATTCCAATAGTCCCGTGGAATCGTTAGTTCAGCTGTTCAGCACTGTGAGTGTTCAGTATACAACAGCTTGGTCAAAAGACATGGTGGCATTATTAAGAAAGGTAAAATCATTGTTTCTTTGGTAAAGATTGCAATGATTCATTATCACTGCACAGATAAGGGCTCTGATCCAAAAATATGTGCTCCCTCTGACTTGCCAACATGCTGCATATGTCTGTATAGCAACAGTTGCCTTCAGCACATTACTTCATTGTTCCTAGAACAGTGTCAGGGAAACATGCATGCATCCTAAGCACCGAGGTAGGGAAGGGGAGTGTGTTTTGCACCAGAAATACTCTCTCCTGTCCTTCAAATGCTTTCCAGCTCCATATTTGCGTCACTGCCATGGTGGCTCAGTCGTTAGAGTGCAGTATTGCAGGTTAACTCTACCAACTGCCAGCAGTTCGATCCTGACCGACTCAAGGTTGACTCAGCCTTCCATCATTCCGAGTTCTGTAAAATGAGGACCCAGATTGCTGGGGGTAATGTGCTGACATTCGTAAACGGCTTGGAGAGGGCTCTAAAGCACTGTCAATCAGTATATAAGACTACGTGCTATTGCTATTTTCATTGGGTAGATGGAAGTGCATTGTCAGAGAGGAAAGCCTATTTTCTTTACATGTAATGCAGCATGTAATTTTATCGTTAAAGCTATGCAATGGCTATACCTTTGATTGCCAGTAAATACTGTACCTTACAGGCAGTTATAGGGCTTTCTGGCTTGATTAATAAGGACTTATTTTTCACATTATCTTTTTCAGATTGCGATACCCCCTATAGGCATTCAAAAGACAAAAAATGTGTGAAACGGGTGGGATGTGTCTCGCAATCCAATTTCTCCTTCCTCTAGCATTCCCGTGTTGAAGAGGAATGTCTGTAGGAGGCTGAAATTGTGTTTGGATGGTAACAGCCCTCCATGGAAGTTCAAACTGTGAATAACCGAGGGTCGTCTGTGTATCAGACTGGATGTGCCAGACTGCTTTATAAAAGCAAGTGTCTCCTGTGTATGAAACATTAGCTAATTGTGCTAATGATTGGTATCACTTGAGACTGAAGTGTCAATTTCTGGAATCCTGATAGTGTGATACATTTATAATTTCCACTGACAGCCAATGTAGGTGATTTTTGCCAGGACCGGCTCCAACATAGGACTTTTGAGAAGCAAGGGGAAGTGATCAGCATGCTTGAGGGAAGGCTAGCAAAAGTACAAATAATCTTTAAAAGATAAAAGTGAGAAACAAGAGTATATAGCACTTTATAGCACTTTTCTTATATACCGCTTCATAGTGCTTTACAGCCCTCTCTAAGCGGTTTACAGAGTTCAGCATATTGCCCCCAACAATCTGGGTCCTCATTTTACCGACCTTGGAAGGATGGAAGGCTGAGTCAACCTTGAGCCTAGTGAGATTTGAACAGCTGAACTGCTGAACTAGCAGTCAGCCTGCAATGGCTGCATTTAACCACTGCACCACTTCAGCTCAGAGCATCCAAATTCAGACCACTGGAAACTGCGTATATAGAGGCCATGGGATACTGAATGCTACATTTGTGCAGTGGAATGATTTTCAGAATATATTGGCCTGAGCAACGCTCCTCTCTCCTATTCCAGCTGTTTTTGGGGCTTTTCCCAGATTTTTCCTGCCTGCACAGTCCCCTCACTTCATCCGCAGTCCAATGGAAAGATGCTTGTGCATGCCTTGGAAGGCCCCAAAACATTTATGATGAGCTTTCTGGAGGGCATAACAGTCTGACCATTTTCAATGAGGGGAGATTCCCTCGTGCCAACATGCTGTGCAAAGCACCCTGCAAATTCATTTCAAAATATTTCCTTCAAATTCTTTGCCATATCTGTAGGGAAAAAATGTAAAGTGCCATCGATGCCTGTAATGTTTAAATGTTTTTAAAAGACGAGTATCTTGTAAAAAGGAAAGGGAATGCATATGTACAACAGTGACAAGAATCAAGTGCTCCAATATAAATATGTCTCAAATGAACAGCGTGTGTAATTTTAAAGTAGGATTGTGTTATGGACAATTTACTCAACAAAAATGCTCCCTCTGCTGGATTAATGTAGGAAGATAGCCTCCAAACAAACCTTGTCTATGGAAAGTAATAAGCAGTGGAAGGCACATAACCCAAATAAAGAATGAATTGTTGAGGCGAGGAGAAGTTTTGTTCATATTTGAATTAGATGAGCATCAGTACGGAAGGAGTGTGATGTTATTCCCAGTCACAGAAAAAACAGAACCTCTGAACTGATGCAACTAGGAGGCTTTGTTCTCGTCCTTTTTCCCAAATGTAGATTTAAGAAAGGTCATTTAATTGTGTGCAGCCATTTCACTTTGTCAGTCAGCCGCGGTGGCACAGTGGTTAGAGTGCAGTACTGCAGGCTACTTCTGCTGATTGCTGGCTGCCTGCAATTTGGCAGTTCAAATCTCAACAGACTCAAGGTTGACTCAGCCTTCCATTCTTCCGAAGTCAGCAAAATGAGGATCCAAATTGTTGGGGGCAATATGCTGACTCTGTAAAACCTTTAGAGAGGGCTGCAAAGCACTGTAAAGTGGTATATAAGTCTAAGTGCTATTGCTATTGATGGAAGGCATGTCAACTACCACAGTGAAGAATTGGTGCTTCCCTTATGTTCTTTGTCAAACAGTGACTCAAGTACTGTAGGACCCATGACTGTAGCTCAGTCAGAGGGGCTGCATTTTATTACTCAAGTAGTAGTAGTAGTAGTAGTAGTAGTAGTAGTAGTAGTAGTAGTAGTAGTACGGTCTCTGCATCGAAATATCCCTGGGCATCTAAAACGAGATAAATAAGTTTGTTAACGGTAGACTGCAGAAAACTGAATGGGTCTTTCATTAAAAAATGGGGGATAAAACTAAATCACATTTAGCTATTTTGTGGAGTGGAAAACAAATTAAATTAGAGATTATATTATATAACAGTTGAGAAAAAGAAGCGGATTTCTCTTTATACACTTCACTGCCTATATGGCGAGGTGAAGGTAGTCTTCAACCTGCAACCCCCAATTGCAACCAGAATTTCTGTTGATAAGCGAGGCAGTTGTTAAGTGAGTTGCACCTGATTTTATCACTTTAAACGATTTTATAGTTGTAAGCAAATCACTGCAGCTGTTAAGCGAATCTAGCTTTCCCCATTGATTTTGCTTATCTGAGCTGGGAAGAGGATACTGCAACCATTGTAAATACCTGCTGGTTGCCAGGCGCCCAAATTTTGATCACATGGCCGTGGGGATGGTGCGACAGTCTTAAGTGTGAAGATGTTCATAAGTCATTTTTTTAGTGCTATTGTAACTTTGAATGTTCACTAAACGAATGGTTGTAAGTGGAGAACTACTTGTAAAAGAGCTCAGATTTTTCCGGTTTCGCCCTAAATAAATTTGCCTCACCCCTCTGATTTCCATTTTCAGCTTCTGACAGTCAATCCTGAGCATCGTTTTTCTAGTCTAGCCAACATTCAGACTTCCTCCTACTTATCTAACGTAGACTGGGATGAAATTTGTGAGAAGAAAGTAGAGCCTGGCTTCGTTCCTAATGTAAGTTAAAGTGTTGAGTGTGTTCATTTCTGTTGTGGGTCTCTGTTACTCATGAAGGGAATATTCAGAGGTGGGTTTCAGCAGGTTCTGACTAGTTCTGGAGAACCGGTAGCGGAAATTTTGAGTAGTTCGGAGAACCGGTAGCGGAAATTTTGAGTAGTTCAAATACCACCTCTGACTGGCCCCGCCCCCATCTATTCTCTGCCTCCCGAGTCCCAGCTGATCGGAAGGAAATGGGGATTTCGCAGCAACCTTCCCCTGGAGTGGGGAGGGAATGGAGATTTTACAGTATCCTTCCCCTGGAGTGGGGAGGGAATGGAGATTTTACAGTATCCTTCCCCTGCCATGCCCACCAAGCCACGCCCACCCAGTCATATGACCACCAAGCTATGCCCACCGTCACATGACCACCAAGCCACGCCTACCAATCAAGCCACGTCCACAGAAACAGTAGTTAAAATTTTTTGAAACCCAGCACTGGGAATATTAATATAAAAGCAAGGGTTGTATTACCCACACACCCCCATCCCCATGGCTAACAAACTTGGGCTCAGAATATTGCTTGCATTATCTGTTTGCTATTCACACGGCAGCCTCTCTGTCTGATTTTTCACAGAAAGGCCGTCTGCATTGCGACCCCACTTTTGAGCTGGAAGAAATGATTCTGGAGTCAAGGCCTCTGCACAAGAAAAAGAAGAGGCTTGCGAAGAACAAATCCAGGGACAACAGCAAGGACGGCTCACAGTCAGTAAGTGTTCCCTCGCAGTTGCCAAAGTAAATTGAAATCTTTTGCGTGTCCTCTGATTGCAGGAGCTGGCATTTTGCTTTCAAATGTCTCTGCAATAACCCTACTGTGCTCTTGGCCAAATTGTAAGGCCGTGCATAATTTTAATCTTTGCTGAAGTCTCAAGCAAAGTCCTTCCTTGAGTTGTTCCACAACAAGCAACAGGGATCCTTCACTTTTGAGCGTGGGGGAAAAAGTCACTACAGTACAGGTAGTCCTCGATTTATGACCATAATGGAGCCCTCAATATATGTTGCTGAGCGAGACATATGTTAAGTGAGTTTTGCCCCTTTTTAACCACTTTTCTTACCACGGCTGTTAAGTGAATCATTGCAGTTGTGAAGTGAATCTGGTTTCCCCATTGACTTTGCTTGTCAGGAGGTTGCAAAAGGAGATCACGTGACCCCGGGACACTGCAACCGTCATAAATATGAACCTGTTGCCAAGCATCCGTATCTTGGTCACATGACCGTGAGGATGCTGCAATGGTCATAAGTGTGAAAAACGGTCATAAGTCACTTTTTTCCGTGACATTGTAACTTTGAAGGTCTCTAAATGAACTGTTGTAAGTTGAGGACTACCTGTACCAGTACAGATGCCTCTTCTTACTTTGGCCTTCTGTAGTACTGCTTAACCAGCAGGGAAACAGACACGGGGAAGCTTCAAACCAGTGTAGTGTGCTTCATTAAAGCAAAGTTGTTTCATGAACAGATTGCCTCTTCACCACCAATCTAAATCTCCTCGCACTCTCCTACATTATGTTCCTCCAATTAGGTGAGACTAAAGCTGCTACAACCTCAACTCCTGTTATTATAATGGGATGTGGGAATAATCCTGGAAGTCAGGAGGAAGAGCCACAGACCTGACAACCATCAGGCAGAAGAGATCTCAGTCCTCAGAAGTGGTAGTGGGCTGGAATGGAGAATGGGAAGTATTTAAGAAGAGAATTTATATTTTACCGACAAAGAAATAAAGGGAGACTAGTATAGATCTATTTCAAGTTATTTAGCTCTCGTCAGCTAGCCATACCCTTTCTGGGATTCGAGTGTTTTTCCGGTGAAACCGGTCTATCATGGCAACCTGGTCTACCCAAATATGGAATGGAGCATACTACTTCCGGAAAAACACTTAATCTCTCCCCTGGTATAGCCGACAAAGCAAGGAGAGCCTGTGGCTTAGAGGTTAATACATCTACCTAATATGCAAGTAGCCCGGGTTTGAATCCCAGAAAGGGTATGGCTAGCTGACGAGAGCTAAATAGCTTGAAATAGATCTCTAGTCTCCCTTTATTTCTTTGTTGGTAAAATATAAATTGAACACAAAAATAGTTTGTTGCAAAAGCGACTGCCTGCGAAGGCTCCTGGTTTGGGGCTGAAAGGCGGAAGCGGAAGCAGTATGCTCCATCCCATATTTGGGTAGACCAGGTTGCCCTGATAGACCGGTTTCACCGGAAAAACACTGTTTCAGAAGAGAGCCTCCCTAGTTTTTCAGAGACTAATGGAAAGGAGGGGAGAAATGCTTTCAGACTTGCAAGATTCTGTTAACGTAACCTTACGATAAAGACAGAGCTAGTCTTCATTGTTGTCCTTATCTGGGCTACTTTGAAGGGCTGTTATTTTATTCTATCATATTGGTCTATCAAGCAAACACAATTTTATTATGGCAAAGGACCAACCGCTTGCCAACTGCTGCTCATAAGTGACACCATTGTTGCTTTTCTTGTTGTTTTCCTTGAATACCAAACAGTATGCATGCCATTTAATGTAAGAACTCAGGGCCATGTATCAAAACAATCATTCTGACTGAAAATATTTAAATAATGGGTGCAAATTTTGTCTGCATTTCTTAAGAATGAAAACAAGGATCAAAAGAAGAAATGAGGAATGAGGGTAACTGAGCAGACCAACAATTTATAGAAACTGACTGATCTGTTCATCACTATCTGTCCATGATGGTTGATTAGAGGAAATTATGCTGAAAAAAATGAAAGAGATGCTATTTTTTTTAAAGTCAGAGGTAGACAAAGTCTAGCAGACGTTGGTAAGAAGAAAGAGTGTATATAAGCAGTGGCATATGGATAGCATCCTGTTGTAATGATCAGGTTTGCCAGGCAACATATTCTAATTGGAATTAGGTCAAAACTAGTCAAAATTCTCACTTTTAATGCTTTTCAGAAACACCTGTTCTTTGTATTAAGAGGTGTAAAAGAGCCTTCCATAGATGTTGCCAAGAATGTATTCAGTCTTTTAATCCCAGTAAATTCATTACGGGCTGAAAGCTAGCAAAAAAAATGATGTTAGATTGTCAGTCATCTAGCTTCAGTTAAATCTGGCTGGCTTTTAAGAATGTAGGGCTTTTTCTCTTTCCACAGCAATAATTCGCTTTTTGAAAGTAAATAATCCCTCCTGCTGTATTTCTAAACGAATTAGCAAATTTATGTCCAGCTGTTCGATTAAAAAAAACAAAGTCTCAAATCAGCTAAACTGGAAATCTATTTTGTGAAGCAAAAAATAAAGCAGATAATAGCTATACCAGTTCTGATGTCCCTATTCAGTGCTAGGGCTATGCGGCACATTGGATTTAATTTCAAAAAGTGCTTCATAATGCGCAGGAGCACATTTGTAGCCTGTTTGCAACTTCATAAAGTAGCTGTAATGTATCCTGGGATCATTTTTTCTTTTGCCTGGTGTCAGGCCCACCATTGTGTCCCGCCATTCTGTTGGGGGAGGGGCTTGCTGGCATTTTCACATGCTTTTGCTTTTGCTGTAACTGCTTGGGAATTGGGGAGCGGGAATCATCTTCGGAGACGAGTGGACTCCCTCCCAGCCAGTTCCAGCCTGGTTTCAAGGCCGTCATGCCCTGAGAGTGAATTGTTATCTGCCTAGCACCTCAGTGTTCTCATAACCGAGGTGGTGCACTGGTTAAAGTGTAGCACTGCAGTTCAGCAGTTCAGCTGTTCAAATCTCACCGGCTCAAGGTTGACTCAGCCTTCCATCCTTCCGAGGTCAGTAAAATGAGGACCCAGATTGTTGGGGGCAATATGCTGAACTCTGTAAACCGCTTAGAGAGGGCTGTAAAGCACTATGAAGCGGTATATAAGTCTATAAGTCTAAATGCTATAACAACCTTGCAACATCACATTGGCTGCTAGAGGACTGGTCAGGGGGTTGGGCTTGGGGAAACGAAATAATTTCAGATTCCGCCTTGCTTTCCTGTAATCACTTTCTCTCAGTAAAAGTCCTTTTCATTCAACTTAATGAATTCAGGAGTCTTACTTTCTTGAGGGACCAGCTGGGGCAAGTCCTTACACCTGGATTCTATCAGTTTTTGCCATCTTCAGTTGCGATAGACCACTGAGGCAACTGAAGATGAGGAGTTCCTTCAAGGCAGTGTAGAACGATACTACAGTTCTATTTCTTCAGGTTCTGAAACATCTTTTGTAGAGTAGATCTGAAATGTTGCACACAATCCTATTCGGCCTACTCTCATTGTTGTTTTTAGCTTCTCTCTTATTGAAGGGGATTGGTTGGTTGGTTACACTACAGTATTTATGTTCAATCACAGTTAGACAACATTCATATCAGCCTCCCCCACAATCAGTCCCATGAAACAACCGTTAAATATCCCATAAAACAAACCATAGACCCAGAACAGCCCCCCCTTAAAAAGGAAGAAAATTGTACAATCTACAGCACTTAAGCTCCAGCAGCCCATCAGAATAATGCTATTTTAGCCACCTTGTTGAAACAACACAACATGTGGATTGCCCAAAACTCAGAGGGGGAGGAGCTGTTCGTAAAAAGGCCTGACCCTGACCCTACTTTCCAACTCCTCCATCTCTTGGAGTGGAGTACATGAAGCATCCTCTCGATGTTGGAGTTTACAACAAAAGTTTACACCTTTTGAAGGATATGGTGCCTAAGATGTCCCCTCTCTGTAGGTCATCTGCATCTCCATCTTTTTTATGTGTGACATGTAAACTTTGCACATTATTATATTTGAACTGGCCTTATTCTAGATCCATGAAGCCCAGAGTAGAAATCATAGAAACCACCTGCTAAAGGAGAGAAGGTGTCAAATGCAGGACATCAAAAGTCAGGGTGGTTCAAATAGGTTTATTGCAGGCTAACACTCTCTACAAGAATCTGAACTACTAACGGTAAAAGGAAATTGGCAGTAGGCAAGAATCAATGTACCGTATTTTTGGAGTATAAGACGCACCTTCCCCCCAAAAAGAGGCTGAAAATTTGGGTGCGTTTTATACTCTGAATGTAGCTTTTTTGAAGCTTTTTTTTCAGCCCTAATGAGGCGCTAACGATCTTCCTGGCTCTTACTGGCTTGCAGGCTTTTTAATTCCTACTCTCTCCAAATAAGGTTTTTTCCAGCCCTAAGTCTTTGCAGGCTTTTTTTCATTGCTACTTGCTCCAAATAATGTTTTTTTCCAGCCCTAACGAGGTGCTAAGGATCTTCCCTGCTCTTACAGGCTTGCAGGCTTTTCAATTCCTACTCTCTCCGAATAAGGTTTTTTCCAGCCCTAAGTCTTTGCAGGCTTTTTTTCATTGCTACTTTTTTTTTATTTTATTTTTTATTAGTGAGATTTATATATCGCCTCAAAGTGCAGGCACTCTCTAAGTGGTTTACACCATTAAGCAATGTATATTTATATTGTCCCCCAACAATCTGGGTCCTCATTTTACCTACCTCGGAAGGATGGAAGGCTGAGTCAACCTTGAGCCAGTGAGATTTGAACAGCTGAACTGCTGATCACAATCAGCTAAAGTAGCCTGCAGTACTGCACTCTAACTGCTGTGCCACCTTGGCTCATTTTTTACTTGCTCTGAAGAATGTTTTTTAAGCCCTAACCAGGGGATAAAATAATGTGCTGAAGCTGACCAGACTAAGGACACTAGCCAGATGAATACCAGGTAGGCAGATTTTCCCCCCTATTTTCCTCCCCCAAAACTAAGGTGCGTCTTATACTCCGGTGCGTCTTATACTCCGAAAAATACAGTATTTCAAGGTGTGTTGGACTTAGATTTCTTATGGACACTCTTAGCTCCTCCCTTAGGCTCAGCCTGATCATCTCCTATTGGAGGCCCCAATTTGGGGGGGGGGTCAAAAGGCATTCCAGCTTAGAGTCCATTTGGGGGAGGAAGCATTTGAGGTCAACCCTTTAGGTCTGTATCTGCTGGTTTTTTTTAAGGGAAACAGTTTGGTGAGATTTTTTTAAACTGGAGATCAGCAATAAAGATATCTATTTGACAAAATCTCAGAGTTGTTCTGGTTGCTTACACCTGACAAAAAGGGTAGATGGATAGATGGCTACTGGTTTACTTCTATCTAATGAGCTATGACTGAACATGGATTTTAATTCGTCTCCTAATTTATTGCTTGACATGTTAATGATTATATCATATCAGACTGTTTTATTAAGCAAAATAAGGTTCCAGAACAATTGACTAATAGGAAAAAAGAAAAGCATACAGTGTCACAATTCTGAGTGACACAAAAATGGATGTTATTGATTTTAGTTCTGTTTTTAATTCGCGGCAATTTAGACAAGAAAGTATAATGGAATATTTCTCTTTTTATAGGAAAATGATTACTTGCAGGAATGCCTTGAAGCCATTCAGCAAGATTTTGTCATTTTTAACAGAGAAAAGTGAGTCTGAAATTTGTTTTTAAAAGGGAGGTGAGGGTGGAAAGATAATTTAGCTGGATAATTATGATTACAATTTTTGGAGAAACATTATCCTATTTTCAGTTCTTTTATGTCTCACCAAAAACCTACTGTATATCTAAAGTTGGAGAGAGCCTTCTGATCATTGAGTGATAGAGATTGTAGGTTATAATCTGAGACATCTCACACATTTAAGCAGTGTTTCTCAACCTTGGCAGCTTGAAGATATGTGGACTTCAAGCTGCCAAGGTTAAAAAGCACTGCATATAAGATATACATTAATTAGAAGATAACATATAAGTCTTAGCTGGCAACAAAAGAATAATCAAGATGGCACCAGATAAACTCAGGTGTTTTTGTACAGTAGCAGGAATGCTATTATTTAGATGCTCCTGCTCTTAACATTCACTTGCCCTATTTCATTTGATGAGACTGCTCCAGGGGCGAGTTCCTCTTACCGTTTCCTACCGGTACGCTGCGTGCGCATCGCGACGTTTTGCATGCACGCACACATCTCCTAGCGCAATTTTGCTTCTGCGCATGCGCAGAGGGACAATTTTTCTTCTGCGCATGATCAGAGAGCCAAAAAATCACCGAAAATTAGAAAAAAAAAGATGGCGGCGCACACGGACTGGCAAAGACAGCACCAGAGCAGTCTTGCCAAAATTGCCCAATTGGCGGGCCACTACCGGAGCGGAGCTCCGGACCGCACCGGTATGAACCCACCTCTGGACTGCTCAGAATAGCTTTAGGACTACCCAGGCAAATAAATATGGAGAATGCAATCTTCTAGAGAACCTTTGAAAGGAAGGATATGCAGGGGACAGAAATGCATATCCAGGGAGTGTGTGGAGAAGGAAGTGACACAGTTCTACAAGCCTATCTGAACCCTAATCTCCATCAAATATTTCATCTCAGAACAATGCTTTTATGATTACTTACTTTGCCATATACATAATTAACTTTACCTTCTGTGTAGGTTGAAGAAGAGCCAGGATCAGATGAATGAATCCCTTTCTCCTCCTGAAACCACCGATGAAACAGAGACTGAAACAGAATCTGAACATTCCAACATCAACATGTGTAGCTCAGTATGTTCCTCTACAGGAAGCAGCTAGGACGATGGGGCAAAGAGGCCAGAAGCTGGTGTGCCTCTTAAATAAAACATTCTCAGGTTGCAGATGACAGTACAGCAGGTACTTTTGTGGATGGGGGGAAAAAAAGGAGAAGAGTCACACAAACCAACACTGTAGAGCCACAGAAAAAGCGAATAGTTCTTACAGAACTCATGGATTTGAAAAAAAAGATCTCCTGTTACCAGAGACTTTGGTACTATGCAACACCTCAACACAACTGTTCCATTTCTTTCTTTGTCTGTTTCTTTTGATAGGTGACAGGTTGCAATCTGAAGCATATTTCAGGGACGAGAATGTAACATATATCCCGAGAACATGCAGAATGAAAGCGGGCAAGGTGGGAGGGCTAGAAAAGATTGCCAAGGCAATTGAAAATGCTCCATCACTATTGTCCTTACAGCCAGAGCATGCAAAATTGTCCCTTGATATTTTCAGAGCATTTGAGGATTCTTACAGAGCACAGCAGTTACAGAGTTACCCGCTGGGCCCGGGCTCAACTGATGCCCTTGGCTTCATGTGGTTTTTAATAAGTTTAATCTCTGATTTAACAAGTGCTTTGGAATCCACCCATCTAGGGCCAACTGCCCTGAATTTTACAGCTGGTTTTTTAAAACGATGCAGTGCAAGGTAATGTTATTTTTGTCAAACCACTGCATCTTTTCACAAAGCCGTCCTTTTTTTTAAAAGAATTTTTTATTTTTTCACCATCTTTACATAAACATCCATACCTATACCATAAAATCAAAACATCCATAATTATACATTTCTGTCCAAAATGACATAAACAAATATCCTAAATTTGCACCTTTTGTACTTTTATCTCCCGTCTGTTTTCCTTCTATATTTCATACTACTCCTCAGCCTCTATCTCCCTCTCTTCCCTCTACCTTCTTTCTCCCTCTGTCCCTCTTTCCTACTTCCCTCCTCCCTCTCTCCCCTTCCTTGCTACTTCCTCTTCCTCCCTCTTAGCCTTCCATGAGTACCTCTAATCCATTTTATAGTTAACAGACAAGCAATTCAAAACCCTAACTTCATACCAACATCGGTGCTACTCTTAAACTTATATCTTTTCCCTTATCCATATTTATATATATATTTATATTCTTCTAGGTATATCTACTGTTATTCTAATGCTGCCTCCTTACCTCCTATTTTTGTCGCCCGGGTCTACCACCTTTAATTTTCAGTTTTCTTCCAAATCAATCGCTATAGCTTGTCTTCCAGACATATTCATTATCTCTTGTACCTCTTAATTTTAGGGTGTACTCCTTCCTTACCTCAATTTATATCTTTACTCATCATTTTTTTTATTCTGTCATTTCTAAATGCCCAAAATTTCTGATCTTTTCCCTTGTCATATCTCCCTTTCAACTTTATTACTCAATTTTTTATTTTAACTCATTCTCCATATTTACCGTATTTTTCGGAGTATAAGACGCACCGCAGTATAAGACGCACCTTAGTTTGGGGGGAGGAAAACAAGGAAAAAAGGCCTCTGCCTCCCAGCAATTTGCCAAACAGCAAACAGCAAACAGCACAGATGATATACACTGTTTGCTGTGTATTTCTGTGCATGTGTGCTTGACCCATAGAAATAGCAAAGAATTGGAGAAATGTACATTATGGCAGTATATTAATCCCAGAAAGTTTTCTTAAATGTAATCACACTAACTCCTCCCAATTATTTAAATAGATCTACTCCAAACATGACTAAGTCAGGGTTTAATTCAGCTGCCTTCTTTTAATACTAATACTTAATATTAAAATAGGACATTTCAGATTATACTTTTACAGATCTTTAAAATTGATGTGGCTTTCTGGAAGGCTTTCTGCTATTTAAAAGAAGATACAATAGCACTGGGCCTCTTCAGAGCAAGCATTTATTTTAAAAAGCTTCTTCATTTTGTTAAGTTGTCTAGAACAATAATAAAGCAGTCTTTAAAAAATAAGTCTTATAATTTGAACACTCTACAAACATTTAACAAAATAACATATTAACAGAATCTGCCTCTACCTAGGATAGAACTCACAACCTCCTGACTGTGAGGCAAGAGCTCTTTCCTCTAGGCTACAGTAGCTGTAGCTTACTGTCTTGCAATTTCAGCAATGTAACATTGCCAGCAGTTTATCTCCCAGCATTTTGTCTCACTACAGCCACCGTAGTTAGTTTCATTTTACCACGTGGCTTGCAAGCCTCTGTCAGCTGTAGATCGGGAGGCAAGTAATCTTTTAGTGTGCTAATAAGGCTTCTGTTTCTGTTCTGTTTGCTGCAAAGAGGTAAATTGTTGGCAGGCAGAGGCCAAAGGGTGGGGGTGGCTGGGTGAGGCTGCATTTGGTGTATAAGACGCACCCAAATTTTCACCCTCTTTTTGAGGGTAAAAGGGTGCGTCTTATACTCCGAAAAATACGGTAAACAAATTCTAATCTTATCACTACACTTCCATCCATTGGTTAATAACATTACCAACTTCCCAATATGCAATAATAAAGAAAAAAAGAACCCCTAATTATCTAAAATCTCTACAACAAAAAATCCAATTTATAAATTATATAATCTTATATAAGGACCTTTAAAAATGATAGTTATACAGCTCTTATAACATTCCAACAATTTCAGTAATTATCTAAATCCTTTTCAACATTAAATCAATTTTATAAGTTATACAAATATTTTATAAAAGCAAATCTTATAAAGAAAAATAGTAATTATTCAAATTTTATAACCTTCCAACAATTGACCTACTATAGTCTAATTTATTTCCCTTCTTTATTCTTTTTCCCTTTCATCCATTCTCTTTTGGTCTCTCAAAAATTCCACTTCTTGTAGATTTTTCCTTTCCAACCCCTTAACTTTTTCTTTTTCTTTCTTTTATTTTTATGCCAATAACTTCTTTTTTTCCAAATTCCTTTTCTTCCTTTTAAGTATATTATTTGTGTAAGTCTGCTCTCAATTCCTCCTAGTCTCTTCTCCCTATTACCCCCTTATTTTTTAATTGCTTCTTCTGATACCAATACTCCCCTCTTACTCTTTTCTTATCACTGTAAATCCCAGTATAATCATCAATCTGTTTTTTATTTTCAGTCCCTTTTTCATCTGTGTAATCTCCTTGTTCTTCATTTTCTTCATTTTCCTTTTTCACCATTGTAAATTCTAAGTGTTCTTTATGATCCAACTTCATTTCTATTTTCTTTTCACTTCTGATTTCCAAAAGGTACATTTTATATCTTCATAGATGTATTTTAACATCCCAGTCAGTTCTTCATAGATACACGCCTCCATCTTGTCAAGTTCACAATTCATAAAGTTCATAGTTTTTTTTACTTGCAGCTTAAATCCATATAATCTCTTTGTATTTCAGTCCAATCCAGTTCAAAATCCTCTTATCTTCTATCACCAAAACATTGCACCATCAAACACACTAGCACAACACACACTGCTTTCAAGTCCTTTCAAGCTCCTAGTTATCTTCTTATGAGCAGGGTCTGTCTCCAGCTGTCAGCTAATTCGAGCTTTCCACAGTCTGTTGCAATATTTTATTTTAACCAGCAGATGGTGTTATGTTCCCAATATAACAAAACAGCTCTTTTACAAAAGTCTCCAAAGTATTTTAAGTCCACTTAGCACTTATAAGATATTTTCTTCAAATTCTTTATTCTTTTTCAGTCTCATTAACTTCCACCAAGTCCAATTATAAAGACATCCTCAAGTTTGGGCTTTTAAACTTGTTCCTTTAATTCTCTCTATGGTATTTCCAATTGCTAGATAGCTGCTCACTCCATTTTAGAGTCTCCTTTTGAATTTTAAATTTCTTCTTTTGTCATTAAATTGGCCAAACACTCACCCAGCTTCAGTACTTCTTCACCTCTCTCCAGCACAAACACTTAGATCTTGTCACCCAGGCAATCCACGATCTCTCCATTTCAATCGTTCTGATCGTGGCCGTCCCAGCTAATGGCGACAGAGTCGTCTTCCATAGCTGCTGGCCGAGAGGCTGGTGCCGGCTCTCTGGGGGAGTTTGAAAGCCCCCCCCAGACCACCAACTGGTGCCTCTCTTCTTCAACGCCCCTCCAGGGCGTATCTGACCTGGTTCCAATCTGGTTCCAGGTCTCCAAACAGCTGGGATTTGGGGTTCCCTGCGGAACGCGGGAGAACCTGTAGTGCTGCGATGTTGGCCATGCCCCCTCTCCCACAAAGCTGTCCTTGACTTTCAAGGAATGTTGTATGCTTACAAGCACCCTGAACTGAGGTTAGCATTTTCTTCACTCCTGTAAAGGAGCAGGATATTAGCGTGATTTGATTGAGATGCCCTAATGATGGAGGAAGTAACATTTAATGCACTTCTTTATGCTGTTCAAAGTGTGATTTAAATATATCAATCATTGGCATCAGTCTTAACTTCTTACAAAAACTGGAAAATTTTGATGCTGGTTCCAGCTGTGGATATACTGCCTTTTTCACTGTTTCAAAAGTCACTTCTCCCTCTTTCTTATACCAAGGCTGCTATCTTACACATATTTACTGGGAATAACATCCACTGAATGTAGTGAATTTACCCCAGATAAAAATAGTAGGATTGCCTTGAGGCTTTTTCTTACTATATTGTGGCTTTATTCTTAAAACTCTAGGAATCCTTGACATTAGGGTATATGTTGTACATAAATCTTGTAACTCTTTTCACTCCAGTTTTGTTCAAGCCTCGAAGAGATTGTCCTGTTTGTATCTCAGTTGTGTTTTCTTGAAAGAAAGTGAACTTTGCATGCTTTTAATGTTGATACATTTCCCACCCACCTGCCTTGTCTTGTTGAAACCAATTTGCTAGTATTGGACTAGAGTTTTTTGGAAACAGGAATCCTTACAGCCTTACTTCTGAAGCTACAATTTTCTCTGCAACAAGGTTTTTTTTTTAATTTATCTGCCATTAAGATGGAATTCTGACCAACTCATTATCCAGTCAATTCAACAAATGACACAACAGAGGTATAATTCCTTTTATATGGACTGCAGTGAACACATGCTTAATTTTCCACAGTTTTATGTGGAAGTTAGTAAGAAACAAAGATTGTCCACAACCGATATTTCGTAAGAATCATTAGAAATGGGGAAAAAAATCAAGTTTGCTTGTGTAGATATACAAAGAAACCAAAGCTTTATTCTCAGTGCCACTATTTGTAGATTATAGCCAGGTAAATGGCACATCCAATTTACAGTTGAATGGTAAATGTTATTGTGTTAGTACCATGATTAAAACTTCACTTGATTTCAAAGGGAGAAACTCTCAAAGAGGTTTATACGCAGGGGTGAAATCCAGCAGGTTCTGACAGGTTCTGGAGAACCGGTAGCGGAAATTTTGAGTAGTTCAGAGAACCGGTAGCAGAAATTTTGAGTAGTTCGGAGAACCGGCAAATACCATCTCTGGCTAGCCCCAGAATGGGGAGGGAATGGGGATTTTGCAGTATCCTTCCCCTGGAGTGGGGTGGGAATGGAGATTTTGCAGTATCCTCCCCCTGCCACGCCCACCAAGCCACGCCCACCAAGGCACACCAAGCCCACAGAACCGGTAGTAATTTTTTTTGGATTTCACCACTGGTTTATAGTCCAGATATTTAGATTATGCTATTCCACCAGCTGTTTTATCATAGTGTCACAACCTCTGATGTTACAAGCAGAGCTGCAAGCATGCCAACAGGAATGTTCAAAGTCAAAGCCTTTTAAGTGTTGGGAAAAAGAACACCACCATTTCCCTGCACTCACGAGTAAGGTCTAGTAGTGAGTACAGAACCACATTCAGCCCAATGTAGTTATTGTCCCCATGGGATACGGAATCCTAACACTAAGGATTATAATTTCATACAGGATTATAACCATGTTAAGACAAGCCTGGATCCAGTCTTTTTTCAGACCATCCACATATTGTTTTTCCTAATGCCTCAAGAAAGCTAAAGTGCCAATATGGTTCGCCAACTGATCCCTGTTCAGTTGCATCATAGCACAATAGATTCTACAGAGTTAAAGCTCCAAATTGAATTCAAGACCTAAGTGTGGGTGACATGTGCATGTTCTAGTAATCAATCATAGACTTAAAATGTTGCATTTTTAAAATGAGTACTTGCCTCTAACTAGTTTGTTTAGAAAGTGTTTAGTCTAATTAGCCTTGTGTTGAATGTTCTATGTGAATCTAAGAAGAAATGGCTTTCTTGTTAAAATGTTTGCATTGATATAAGCCAGTAAGTGTGGTTATTGGCTAATGAATTCATAGGAAGTCCATTGTTTTTTTTAAAGATACAAAATAAAAGATTTACAATCATGATTTAATAAAATGCAGAGCCAGCAAAATTTGTTGTGTTGATTTGTTATGGGGAGTTGTGCTTCTGTTTAAGGAGACCAATAAGGCTGAACAATGGTTAGATTTGGCTGAATTATACTCAAAGCTTTCCCTTTCCTATTTTTCTCTTTCTGTCTCTCCCTTTTTGTCTTCAGAAACCATGCAGACATACACTTAGTTAGTTAGTTAGTTAGTTAGTTAGTTAGTTAGTTAGTTAGTTAGTTAGTTAGTTAGTTAGTTAGTTAGTTACTTCTTACTTACTTACAAGGCTGATCATTTCACAGCAGGCACAGACAGAGTCCAGAGTCTAACAAAATGCTTGAGTAAAGGGACCCAGAGCATGCCTCCCTACTTGATCCAGTGGGAAAGAATGGGGGACAGACAGTCATGCAGATAGCCTAGTTCTGTGCCATGAAAAAACCTACTAGGACAGGGGTAGGCAAAGTTGGCTCTTCTATGACTCATGGACTTCAACTCCCAGACTTTCTGAGCCAATCATGCTAGCTCAGGAATTCTGGGAGTTGAAGTCCACGAGTCATAGAAGAGCCAACTTTGCCTACCCCTGTACTAGGAGACAGGGCACTTCCTTTGCCATTTCTGTTTCAGGTAATCAATAAAAGATGCCCAGCTGCAAGTCACCTCCTATACTCTTTATCTTCTATCATTTTCTTTAGAGGACTGCAGATGTGAAGAGGCCTTGCTTAACTACATTCACTTTTTCCCTCAGGACTGTTGTCTGCAACCTCAGTCAGGGATTCTATTCTTTCTTTTCCCACAGGAAAGAAATGAACATGCTTCTGAACTACCTTCAGGAATGATAGGCTTGTAGGTGGATGCAGATAATCACAAGTGTCCTGGCACCTGCTTAAAAGAATATTTGAAGGTACTTACAACCATGTGGGAAGCGAATCCTCTACAGAATCTGTGTTACTTAACTCGGTGCTATCACTGCTGCCGTGTCAGGGAAAGCAGGTAGATGGTGATAGTGAATGTAGTAATATCCTTCTAAACCAGGGCTGCCCAGCCCATGGGTCGGATGCATCACGCACTGGCCATGCCCACGCCCAGTTTAGCGAAGGAGAAAAATGTCCTGATAGGTCACATGATAACGTGAGTTTGACACCCCTGCTCTAAACTATAGACTGGGTTTTCTAACCTAAAACTCAATACATGTATTGGAAGTCAACCTTCAACATTTGTGGCCAACATGGCCATTGATCATACTGGAAGAGTGTGTTAGGAATTGTAGGCCTTCATACCTTGATATTTATTGGAATTAAGAAATCTTATTCAGAAGGGTGTATTCAGCTTGTTCAGACTGAATTCAGCTTCCTTCAGTTTAGTTCAATATTTCTCAATCTTGACAACTTGAAGGTGTGGGAACTTCAACTTCCAGAATTCCCTAGTCAGCATACTGGTTTGGGTATGTTGGGAGTTGCAGTCCACACACTTTTTCAAGTGGTCAAAATTGAAAAACAGTGGCTTAGGTGATAACTGGACTAGTGCCTGGAGCATTTCAGTTATGTGCAAAATATTGCCTCCCCTTCATATCTATTTTTCCAGGGTTGTACTGGTTTTGTTTATTAGCACAGAAACATTGAGGAAAGATTTAAAAGACATGCTTTTGACAATTTACTTATTTTTAAAGCATGTGTCTTATACTTTACATATAATAAAATCTGTATTTTAATTTCACTTCAATGTATGAAATTTGTGAGAAATAATCTGAGAGCTATGGTTTCTAAGCCACAATTCTAGAATAAATACTTACATTGAGCACAAATGATATGCCATCAGTTCTCTGCCAAATTGTTTCTATGGCTGCATGTATACATTTCATTCCCACATAATGTGCTTGTTTTTTTTCACTGAATAGTCATGGAAGGAAAAAAATATATTTTTGATGTAACAGTCCTGTCTTTACTATATGCACTGCTAAGGATGATGGATCCTGTAGTTCAGCAATATCTGAAGGACTACAGCTTATTGATCTTTGATTAGACTTCTCCTCATGTACAAACTTAGCCTGCTATTAGTGACTTCCTACCATAAAAATATTTTCCACACACAAAAATATTTTAACTACCCAAGTTTGCCAAGATAATGTTGAGATATTATAGAATGTTGGTGCATGGAGAAAGACATTACCTTAGCATAACTGCAATTGGTAAAATATCTCTATCAAGGTTCATGTTTTTCTGAAAATTGTATTGCATGCTAATGAGCATTATTTACTATGGGGAAATTTCAGTGAAAACTCTATATTCATGTCATGGGGTACGAAAAGGTCATTGCATTTGTACTGTGTGAGAAAAAAAGGTAGGTTGTGCAACAATTTGG
This sequence comes from Diadophis punctatus similis, assembly GCA_023053685.1. Taxonomy (NCBI): domain Eukaryota; kingdom Metazoa; phylum Chordata; class Lepidosauria; order Squamata; family Dipsadidae; genus Diadophis; species Diadophis punctatus. The sequence continues at coordinate 19,889,483 of JALIGW010000005.1, read as the reverse complement.
TCCCTGCTATGGAGAAGCCATATTGAGAAACAATGGGCCTCATTTTCCTACTCAAATGAGAATTACAGGATAAAATAGAGTAAGAGCAACATTTAATTCAGGAACGTATCTATTAAATGGTAATCCTGTTGAATAATTGGAAAATTCCCAAGGCCTGTAGCAATGTAGAGAATTCCAAAGGCCCCTTGCACTGTACAGGTAGTCCTCAAGTTACAAATGTAATGGAGCCTGCCCATTCCATTCATAACCCGAGGATTCGTGGGAATGAACCTCGTACCTTGAACAGGATCACTCCCTCCTTTCGCCCATGCATTCGCTAATCGAATGCGAGGCTCGTTAAGTGCTCATGGGGTATTTCAGGGTAGGGAAGCCGTGGGGGGGCCTACTGATGGAACAGGCCACTTGCCTAAGACCACCCAAGGCCTCCCCCACCCACTGAAATACCTCATGCTCCCCACAATTGCTTCCCCCACCCACCCAACCTGCCATGCCAGGTCACTTACCTTGTGAAGATCTAGCAAGCAGTATCCTGTCCAGCCTCTCAGCTGTGTGCGCCCCTCCGACACTTGGTTTGGGCTTCGCCCGGCAGGTTGCCGGCTGAAATGGAGCTTCTGAGGGGTGAATCCGCTCCATTTCGGCTGGCAACATGCCAGGCGAAGCCTTTGGATGCCCGAATGCAGCTTGGAGGGATGGATCTGCCCCTCAGAAGTTCTATTTCGGCTGGCAATGTTCAGGACAAATGTTGCAGAGCCTCTGCGATTGTTTGTAAGGGCGAACAACTGCCACGGTGCTGCAAGATTCGTAGTTTCAGGGCTTCATAAACGCTATGGGGTGCTTATCATGTAACTTCGAACGTTCACTAAGGGGAACCCGGGGATTACCTGTATTGCATGTAAAAAAAGGCAGGGTTTCAATCTGCTATAAATTGTACTCTTTCTCCACTAGAGGGGGCTAGATGCCATGTTTGGTATAGAGTTTGAAATGAAAGATGGAACATGTTTGAAAGGCATAACTGATAATTACTGTCTCCTGTGGATTTCTGCTGTTCTTTTATCAGCAATTGGACTAGTCAAATTCAACAACTTAAAATGAAATGATACCACATTTTCTAATATGGAAGAGAAGATAGGACGCCAATAGCCAGTATGTAACCTTAAAGTCAGTTCAAGTGTGCCTGCTTCTAATAGGGCCACCTGCTTTTTAACTTAATACTATGCGGGCTGCTGTGTATTCTTGGGTCAGTGTATCCACTAGATTTTGAGCTTTAGGAGGAACACATTGCCATAAATAAGATAAAGAAATGTAGCTTTCTAGAGCATTGCAGTTGCTAACATTATTTCATTTGAGAACTACAGTATCCTTGGTGTATTAGGATGTATTGCAAGAAAAATTCTCAACTATGGATGACATTTTTAGAGATTTATATCTCATCATTTTGGTACTATCTCAAGGCTTCTCTACAAAAGCCAACAAAATTAAAATCTAAGACCACAGCATAATAAAGAAAGCAGTGGTGGCCAGGGGTGGGTTCCAACTTACCTCGCTGCCGGTTCGCTCCCTCCTGCGCCGCGTGGGCATGCACATGCACAGTAATGAAAAATCCCCCCCAAAAAAAACAAAGGTGAAAAAAAGATGGCGACCGCATGCACGGTGCCGGAACTCGGCTTCTGCGCATGCTCAGAAGGAAAAAAAATCAAAAAAAAATCAAAAAAAGATGGCGGTGCTCATAGACCGACACCAACCGACCGGGTCAGTGATGTCATCATGTCGCTATCGGTTTGGGCGAACCGGTCCGAACCCGGAGGAACCCACCCCTGGTGGTGGCAGACAAAAAGCCAAGAGAAGAATAACAAACTCTGTTTTTTGTTAAAAAACCAGCCTTTTAAGTAATTTAAATGTAAGACCTGATAAAGTTAAAGTTAAAAGCCAAAGTGAACATGATGGGCTTAATCTAATATCTAAGTTATCAATGAAGGCATTAGAAAAACATAATTATTTTACAAAGTCAATTCCAGAGTTTGAATAGTACAGTAATATCAAGATTTTAAAGTTAACATTAGAAGGCAAACAAACCATCTGAATGAAGTCTTTCAGATCAGTAGGGCATGCTGGCTTTCAGATTCTATAGGCCCAGATCAAGAATTTAAATATTAAAAACATCAGCTTGATTTAAGATTGGGCATCTGTGCAGGCCCAAGCAAATTCTAAAATAAGAATATTAATACAAAATCACAATCACAATTAATTAATGTTGCTGTTTATGAGGACAAGGAGACATCAAACAGAGAAAAACTGGGTCACCAGAGAAAGAGTAGCTCACTTTTTATTTGCTTCCTTCTGACTGACTTGCTCTGGTGGGTGGGGGGAATGATTTGAGAATTTACAACATTTTTCATGAAAAGGTAATCCCAGAAGTGTCCTTTCCTTCCTCCAGCAATTCCATCAGCAGCTCTTGCCCCAATTATCATTCACATCTTATATTACATTTATATGCCTAGCGATAAATTATATCTTGTATCACCTACTTGGTCTATGCTTCTTCTGCCCACTTGGTCTAGTCTTCAGGAGTTAAACTGGGGTGGTCCACTTTTTTGTGTGAAGTTGTACCAGATGGGCTGAGTATGGCAAATTCATGCAAATGTATTTAAATCTCCTTTGTATGTGTTCTTCAGCGAAGCCTGTGTGATGACTCACAAAGGTTGTGTATTTAGCCCAGCCCAATTTGGAACCTTCTAGAGCGGGAGTGTCTAACCCTGGCAAATTTAAGACCTGTGGACTTCAACTCCCAGAATTCCCAGAGCTGCCCAGAATCATGCATATGAAAGGGGCACATATATAAATCCAAAAAATCCTTAAAATTTGCTGCCAGTATAGGTTCTCCAATTAATACTGTCCAGTCATCACTAATGTTCTCTTCAGGAATTAAACCTGATCTTGGAAAGGAGCATTCAAAATAGATTACATCTTATCCACTGAATATAAATGGGGTAGAGTTTGCATCATTACATCATTGATTGCCTATTTGTCATTTGCCCTCCTTTGTTATGGCTGGCTGGGAAATGCTGGGATTTAAAGCCCAAACATCTGAAAGTTGCCAAGGCTGAAAAACACCAGCTAGACAATTGCCCAATATATTGTGGAGCTTAAATCTCACCACCAGCATGTTTTCTCACTGTTACATCTTTACTTATAATGTTTTGTTCTCTAACAGCTATCCCTGGTCCTCTTGCCTAGACACAAGGAACTCTGGGACTGGTAGTTTTTGAGATGATTCCCCCCCCACTACTACCATCACCCTGCCATCCTCATGATGATATATACAACTTGCCTGCAACAGTGATATATTACTACAACAATGGCTTAGGCATGCTATAAATTGTTAGTGCCAGAAATAAATTATATTTATTACGAGATTTTTTATCACATTTATTACGAGATTTAGATCATTTTCAAAAGTTAAAAATGGTTTATTTTAATTCTATTTGTGACACAGTTCCAGGTGAAAAAGGAGGGATATTTGGCAGTCAGTGAAGCTGGCTGTTTGTAAAATCGGCTGGGCTACGATGGCTGCTGAAGATTACGGGGGATCCCTTTGTGGAGTGGGAGAAAAGGACCAGAGGGGGAACTGGCATGGGAGCCAAACACAAGGCAGGTGCACATCAGAAAATAAAGATACGGTTGTCAAATGAGGGCAGAAGCTAAAAAATGAAGAGCTCTGTTAGGTGGTTTCAAAGAAAAAAACACAAGCCCTGTTTGGCGAGAACAAGCTTGGCAAGGATTCCAAAACCTTCATATTCTTATCTTAGTTACTAACACCGCAACAATAAATTTTATATTACAACAAACACTAAGTCAGGTAGTGGAAAAGCACATTATTTTTGTGAATGCTTTCTTCTTTCCTGCTGAAAAGCTGCAGTACCAAAGGTAAATAATATATTACTTTTCCAATATTCTACTTTGGTGCCTGGCTTCAAAGTTAGCTATGAGCAATTCTATTAATGAGAGGTAAACAGATCCAAATCTCTGCTGAATTCATGCTGCTATTTGGAAGGGAAGGAGGGAAATGGTCTTCTCCAGCTTTGATAAGAAATTGAAGCAGGAAAGAAACTACAGGGCATTAAGAACACTGTGAGATGTTTACATTCATTTTCTGAATTAAGAAATGAATCTGAATGTAGGAGTCCAATAAGGGAAGCAACAAAGATATTCTTTTGGATTGTGTATAGTATAAATAATTAAGTCAAGCAAAATGGATATTGCTCTTTTGGGCCATATTATTTTCAGGAAGGAAAGACATTGTAATAATCATCTAGACATTTACTGAAAAACCAATTCACTCTGCATAGACCCCAAAATTCCTCAGTAGTTTTTCTGATTCTAATTTTCTAGAAGGTTGCCAGGGTCCTCCTGATTTGACCCTAACCAATGGGGAAGATCTGGATGAAGACATAAAAGCACTGGGAGAAACTGACCATGCCATTTTGCAGTTCAAGATACTATCAAAAGACAATCTGGAGTGTGGACATACTTGATTACAGGATTGCCGGATTCAACAAATTTAGAAATATATCTGGGAGTTGGGGATGGCATGGATAAGTTAAAGCTAAAGAGGGTTAGGAATTTTTCAAAAATAGGATACTAGACATACAACAAGTGCATTCTTAAATAATAGATATCTACATAGAGATTCTCAGTCATCCAGGTCATGGTTGTCCCAAAGATGCTGTTCAAAAGGCAACTGGACTTTCTCTCCCCTCCTGAAAATGTTTCGCTTCTCATCCAAGAAGCTTCTTCAGTTCTGGCTGTTGGTGGGGAAGCAAAACAGTTTCAAGGAAAAAAAAAACCAAGAAAGTCCAGTTGCCTTTTGAACAGTACCTTTCGGTCCTAAATGATAGCTACAGAACTACAATAGAAAGAATTAATTGTTTCCCCACATTGCATCCAGTTTTGGATACCACATTGTAGGAAGTCCTAAAGATGCTTTTTCAAGAGGCAACTGGACTTTCTGGTTTTTCTTTGAAGAAGTTTCGCTTCTCATCCAAGAAGCTTCTTCAGCTCGGTCTCGGTCTTCTGCCGCCACCGCCAGCTGCAGCCTTCCCAGCAGGTGGGCGCACGCGGGAGGGACTGCGGAGCAGAGGCGCCCAGCGAGCGGTGCGAGAGGCGCAGGGATGCCAGAAGTGGCATTGGCGGCAGCAGGCTCCTGCCCGCATCTCCTGCCTGCCTCTTGCATTAAGCCGCCAGGCGTCTCTGCTCCGCAGTCCCTCCCGCGCGCGCCCATCTGCTGGGAAGGCTGCAGCTGGCGGTGGCGGCAGGAGACCGAGATGCAGGGCAGCTCCGGGGCTCCTTCAGCCACTTGGCTGGAGAATGGCAGGGATGCAGCCACGTTTTTGAGCTCCTCCCCGGCTCGGAAGTTTCAGTACGATAGCAGCAGCGGCAGTAGCGCGCTCTCTCCTTCTCTTCCATGCGCATTAACACTGCCGGCGCCACGCTCGGGGACTCAGTCGGGTGGCTGGAGTCCCGCGAGAGATGGCGACAGAGGCTCCTTCTTCCTCCGAGGGGAGGGGAGCAACCCACCCACCTACCTTGCTTCCACTTGGCATCTTGGAGGAGGGCTGGGCGAGGGAGAAAGGAGCCACCGTGGGGATTGGTTTGCAGGAAGGAAGGAAGGAAGGAAGAAAGAGAGAGAGAAAGAAAGAAAGAAAGGAAAGAAAGAAAAGAAAGAAAGAAAGAAAGAAAGAAGAAAGAAAGAAAGAAAGAAAGAAAGAAAGAAAGAAAGAAAGAAAGAAAGAAAGAAAGAAAGAAGTTAGGAAGGAAGGAAGGAAGCAGAAAGAAAGAAGTTAGGAAGGAAGGAAGACAGAAAGAAAGAAAGAAAGAAAGAAAAAGAGAAAAAGAAAGAAAAAGAAAGAAAGAAAGGAAAGAAAGAAAGAAAGAAAGAAAGAAAGAAAGAAAGAAAGAAAGAAAGAAGTTAGGAAGGAAGGAAGACAGAAAGAAAAAGAAAGAAAGAAAGAAAGAAAGAAAGAAAGAAAGAAAGAAAGAAAGAAAGAAAGAAAGAAAGAAAGAAAGAAAGAAAAAGAAAGAAAGAAAGATGTTGGGAAGGAAGACAGTAAGAAAAAGAAAGATAGTAGGAGGGGTAGTCTTATACAGCGAATATATCCCAAACTCTATATTTTAAGTGGAAAAGTTGGGGGTCGTCTTATACGCCCAGTCGTCTTATACGCCGGAACATACGGTATGACTGGTCATCCCAAAGATGCTTTTCAAGAGGCAACTGGACATTTTGCGTCTCATCCAAGAAGCTTGAATGAGAAGCAAAACGTCTTCAAAGAAAAACCAGATATCAGGCCGAAGCCATTTTATTTGGACTCTTTGGCCTGCCACACTATATACTACTATATCATGCATTTCCTATTGTGGGAAAATGGGAGGGGGGATAGTATGAGGTTGTTAGCATGTAGCCATAACAAATTCCTTTCTAGAAAGTCAAGGTCATCCTTTGTCTCCGCGCCCCTGCACCTGCACAGAAGGAGATGGATGGATTCTGCCAGCCTGGCACTTGGTGATTGGAGAACGTGATGAACTTGTGGTATGGGGGGCAGGACTTTGAACTTTCAACTGGGTGGTGAAACCCTAGGGCAGTGATGGCGAACCTTTTTTTGCTCGGGTGCCAAAAGGATGTGCGCGCGTGTGATAGCGCACATGCGCGTCTACACCCATAATGCAATGCACTCCCCCTGTGCATGCACGCACAACCCCCCCCCACGCTGCCCCCCACGCATGCGCACAGGCCTCACTGAAGCCTTTGGACTTCCGGTAGGTACGTTGTGCCGTTTTTCGCCCTCTCCATGATTCAGGAAAGCCTCCTGAAGCCTGGGGAGGACGAAAAATGGCCCAACGGGCCTACCGGAAGTTGGTTTCCGAACATCCGGTAGGCCCGCTGGGTCCGTTTTTCACCATCCATAGGCTCCAGAGACTTTCCTGAAGCCTGGGGAGGGCGAAAATCCTGAAGCTGACATAGGGCAAAGCCTTGTGTGCCCTCAGATATGGCTCCGCATGCCACCTGTGGCACATGTGCCATAGGTTCGCCATCACGGTCCTAGGGACTTCAGATTCAGGTTTCACCCAGATGGGCCAACATGGCTCTGAGAATAAATTGGGACTTTGAGGAATACTTTGACTCGGACTCTGATTTACTTTTGGATGCTATTTGGAACCCTGACACCAGAAAGTCCAGTTGCCTCTTGAAAAAACACCTTTGGGACAACCATGACCTGGATGACTGAGAATCTCCCATAGACACTTATGACTGGTTCTTCCATTTATGACTATTGCAGCATCCCTGTGGTCAACTCATCCCCATTTGCAACATTCCAGCTGGCTTCTGACAAGCAAAGTTAATGGGGAAGCCAGACGGAGGTCCAAGTCACAGTCAAATGCTGTCTCACTTAACCACCATGAGTGATTTAATTAATGAGTGCAACAAAAAGGCCATGAAATTGGGTGTAGTCACATGGTCTCACATGATGACCACACCACTTAACAATGAATTTTCCAGTCCTTTTGGTGGTCATAAGTCGAGGACTACCTGTAGCATCCTGAATGTTTTTTTCCCCTTTTTAAGATTCCTCCTCGCTATTCAAAAGATTTTCTGTCCCTTTTTTCTCCTTTAGAACCCAACGGTGCTTAGGCTTCTAATACAACAGGGAATCATGAATACAGTAAGAGCTGCACTAAAATATTAAAAATGAAAGAAAATTATTATGTTTCCGTACCAGTGTCATATTGTTGAGCATCAAGAAAAAAATGGGGAAAGTGTTTTTTTAAAATTTCCCCTAGGGCTGACAAAGTATCTTGAGTTGGGCTTGTTTTGAAATGGGAACAACAAATCACTTTCATTCTCAAGGGATATGCAAATATTGAAATGCAAAGCAGTATTTCTGCTTGTGAAGTCCCAAGTATGCCGTATAGCAGGGGTGGCCAAACTATGGTTCTTTGAGGACCTGTGGACTTCAACTCCCAGAATTCCTGAGCCAGCCATGCATGCAAGTCAAATTATGTCTTACCATAAACCTTCAAAAATGTGTGCCAAAATCAATCAATGCCTCTTTCTTACATACATGACAGGCAGGCTCAGCGCAGGAGCCTTATTTCTAGATGTAGTAAAGTCACCTGTTGTTATCAAACAGTCTTCAAGTATTTCACAACACCAACAATTGTAGAAAAGTCGACAAAATATATGTGAATGCCTCACACACACACACACAAAATGCAGAATCAGAATGTTCTTTTTGAGTACCAGCTATGAGTGGTGCTCATCTTTGATTACCATCATTATGATGCTCATCATTAAAAATAATATTTTAAAATTAACATTTGATTTATTCTACAACTAGGGGAGTACCTCTTTATTCTCTGAAGTGAGAACAGTGAAATACAACAGGGTTCACTCATCCAGAGCCTGCAATGTTTTAGTCACGGAGGACTTTAGCTGCCTCCATCTGTAAATTATTAGCCTTGAAAAACACGCTGTGTGAGAACAGGTGGAGGCTGGTTGCTGTTGCTGGAAATCTCTTTGGAATCAGACTGTACAAACTGGAAACACTCATGCATGCATCATTTGACCTATTTTTAGACTTCAATTCTAGACGCCATTTCAAATTCATTTAACAATCAGAAAATGAATCTGTTTTGAGAGAATGCCTACAAGCAACACTTCTGTCTCATTTAAGTAGCAACTTGCTCTGAATTATAGCGATGGTGAGATCTAGTGATGCAACCCCAGGTTGAGAGAATGTGCAAATAATTGGCAACATGTCCTTCGCAGCCGTACAAAATCCCATCTTATATTATTCATTATTGATAGTCTTTATGTTATTAATTCATGCTCTACTATGATGCGCCTTGCAAGATTAGATGATACAAGTGGTGAGAATAAAAACATTTTCTCACTTTTTCAAACACAAATAATTACGTCATATTATTTGGCACTGAGGCCATTTGTAGACTGAATATATAGCTGGTGCAGGAAATCTAAATCACATGGACTATTAATATGTCAAGCTCATTGTATAAAAAAATCAAGTTTGAAATATGTATCAAAACAGAAGTACTTGAAGGGTGAAGTGGAGAGGAAGTAGTCTCGTCTTTGAAAATTAATGTTAGAGCTATTGCATTTCTTTTAATGTAATTTTTTTATCTGAATAATTTTTGGGATCCAGAATAGCAACCTACATGTACTGTATTAACAAGTCAGTGAATGCCACACACACACACACACACAAAGCAAAATCAGAATGCTCAAGTACCAGCTATGAGTGAAATTAATTCTCCGTATCAGCTTCCTTAGATGGTAAAGATGATCTAATTTCTATTTTATTATTTGCTAGCTTTTCGGTATTATTTTTCTATGTGATGAGATGGTTGGATTAATTACCTTCCAATTTATTCGAATTCTGCAGTTAATTGGGGCATTTCATTTAAACGTGATTGCTGCAGTCTTTATAAATACAGCACATTCTTATATATGCTGGAAATAGTTCTGTGGCATGTACAGAATATCCTGGGCCAAAGATTGTACTATTTGAAGCAGTTATCTTCACAAATTAAGATATTTGTTGGATTTTACAGTTAGGGAGGAAAAACAAAAGATTGTATAGAACTAAATAAAGATGGAAATTTTTTAAAAAATTAGTTTGATCTAGTATCACACAGATGCACAGTTCACAGACCTTCCACTTGGGCCCTCCCCATGTTTTCCAAAAGTGAACCCCAAATCTACTCTAGATCTCACAATTTCCCAATTCAGAGTTGGAAGATGCAAGGGAGCCTTCATTAGGAGATGAAAAATGGATTCTACCAGCATTTTGTTAATGATAACTTTGATTGTCTCTGGACATCTCAATCATCCCAGTCATGGTTGTCTCAAAAGTGCCTTTTCTAAAAGAATGAATTGAAGAAGTTTGTTGGATGAGAAGCGAAATGCTTTCAAAGCAAAAAAAAAGAAAAACCAAGAAAGTTCAGCTGTGTTTTGGAAAAGGCACTTTTGGGATAACCTTTTATTATATTAACTGCTGTTCCGAAAGAGCTATATATGCCTTTTTTTAAAAAACGTAGGCGCTACCTGACTCCAAATTGATTCTGGACGGCTCACAATAAACACACAGAACAAAACAAAAACAAAATTTATTTCTAGCCGGCATTTCTTAATATAAGTGCTTAGCAAACAACATTCCAAGGACCAAAGGTTGAAGATTGTTTTTCCTTCCAATATTTGTTATACAATAGTTTATTTCTGACAATAATCATTATTATAGCACTAGTTTTTAATACGGCTGTTGCGGGTTTCCTTGTGCTGAAGTCAAATTTGATTCATGCGATTGCCTGGATAATCCCTGCAGTTTTCTTGGCCAGTTTTTCAGAAGTGGTTTGCCATTGCATTCTTCCTAGGGCTGAGAAAGCAACCGGCTCAGGTCACCCAGCTGGCTTTGTGCTACAGGAAAGATTAGAAGGCAAGTTTCTTTGCTCTCATGTCACAGTTATATTGTATTTGCATAAATATGTAGGTCATTCCTAAGCAGTGGGATTTATTTCCCCAGAAGTTATGTTCCATACTCTTTTTATATTTCAAAAAGCTGTATGGTACATCCCTTCTTTTACTTAATTAATGCTAGTAGCATTTTTAATTTCATTCTTTAACTGTTTATAGTTCATTTGAACTCTCTCTGGTATTTGCATTCTTGCTAGCTACACGGGGCACATATTTGAGTAAAAGAATGGAAAACAATTCAACTAAATACACATAATACCCTTAAATCAATAAAAGGCTTAACATCTAAATTATGCTATTTTGCTGGAGTTTAGCATCTTACTGTTAGATGGAAGAAAATCCATTTGAGAAAATGACCTATAAACGCCCATTGAGAAAAGGAGACAGGAATAGAACTAGGATTTTGAAATTTGTATTGTTCTATTTCTGTTTATAAAGAGCAGAAATGTATCCCATTTCTCATGGGCCAATATAATCATTTCAACAAAGATGAAGTAAATCCCTCCCCAAAACCAATCAGAAGGCCTGATCTGAATCCTCCAGCTTTCAACCTTGCACAGCTAAATTATTCACGTACAGCCTTAGAAGCCTGAGAAAATGTTTCATTTTCTTCTCATTTTGTCTTTGTTCCCTTGTTCTCCAAGTTATTTGTAGACCAAGAACCTAGTGCAGTGTAGGCACTTCTTGTTTAGTGACAATTGGGTTCAGCAACAAGGTCATTAAGTGGGGTGGTCACTAAGTGAAACCACAACTATGTTTATAACCTTACTTCAGCTTTCCTTTGCTTGACGGATATGTAAAAGTTCCAAATGTGAGGATTGGTCACAAAGTTAATTTTTCATCACCATCGAACTACAGTTCTTAAATAAGGTTGTCACTGAATGAGGACTTATCTACAATATATTTCTCAACGTCAGCATGTTTAAAGTGGACTTCAACTCCCACATTTTCACAACCTGCATGGGAAATTCTGGAAGTTGAAGTCCCCACTTTTTAATCTTGCCCGGTTTGAGAAACACTGGTGGAGAAAATCAGCTCCTACATTGCAAGCAGAGATGCACTGTAGATAGACCCAGTGAAGCTAGCTCAGAGCAAGGCAGGCAAAAAAAAATTCACTCAGAAAAATAAGTATTTTGTCAATGAAAAATTATGGGAAGAATATATCTGCAGCTTGCAAGTGCTTTTAGGAAAGAGAAAATCTTTCATAAATAAGCACTGCTTTTACTGTGCAAATACAGGTAGTCATTGACTTACAGCCATTTGTATAGTGATTGTTCAACGTTACAATAGCACTTTAAAAAGTGACTTACAATCGCCCTTTAACTTATGAGCATCACCGCATTCCTATGGTCCTGAGATTGAAACTGAAATTTACAACAGTAAATTTACATATGATCACCATTTGCAACTTTCCCAACTGGCTTCCAGCAAGCATTGTCAATCGAGGAAGCTGGATTTGCTTAGCGACTATGCGATTCACTTAACAACTGCAATTGTTCAGCTGTGTTAAACAAGTGTGAAAGGTAATAAAACCAGACATGACTCACTTAACTGCTTTGCTTGGCAACTGAAATTCTGGCCCCAACTAAAATAACTGAACAATATTCAGAAGTAATTGGATTGCATATCCAGGACCTTACAACAAACAGTATTACTTTTTTTACAAAAAGTAAAATAGCAAGATATTTGTATCAAATAACCATCCCAAAAATCCGAAGGGCATTAACCTTAGCATGCTGCAACATACTTCCCAGTTTTGGAGGGCCAATACAAAAAAATACCATGAGTGGAGACTGTGTCTCTGTGGACAAAGAGGCCGTGAAAACTAGATCTCACATCCTGCTATACTGCATTTTTCAAAAGGATTCAATTTATTAACACCTTACCTAATAAAAATATCTGGGAAATACTGATCTTTTTCAGGTGCAACTACTGTTATTAGATCAGTATGAAATATAGGTAGTCCTCAATTTACAATCACAATTGAGCCCACAATTTCTGCTGCTAAGTGAGACAGTTGTTAAATGAGTTTTGTCCCCAGGTACTAACTTTCTTGACACAGTTGTTCAGTTTAGCTGAACATTGCAGTTGTTCAGCTAAAAATATGGTTAAGTATATCTGCTTCCCCGTTGACTTTGCTTGTCAGGTCACAGGTGATCACATGACTCCCGACACCATTATAAATATGAGTCAGTTGCCAAGTGTTTGAATTTTGATCATGCAACAATGGGGATGCTGCAACAGCCGTTAAGTGTGAAAAATGGTCAGAAGTCACTGTTTTTACTGCCGTTGTTAAGTCAAGAGTGACCTGCAGTTTCTCTGAATGTGGCCAAATTCTGCTATGCTGTATGTAAAATTAGGCAAATTTTCACTGCCCACTGTTAATCCACCACCAATTGCAATATATTGCTGTCTTTTATTTTTATTGTTATTGTTTTCATGCTTTTATTTGCTGGTCTGTGACTGTAATAAAATTGATAATACTTTTTACAACACCATCCTTTGATGCATGAGCTATGTTCACATTATCCACACTAGCTATGCCACTGCAGGGGTGTCTGTGAATGGGGGTCGGTCAGGAGTAACAGCATCAAAATAGCAGGGACGAATGGCCAATCAAAGTCTTGCTTCTCTTTTGATTAAGTCTTGCAAGCACTGCACAGAAGGAAAAAGGGTTGGGACTGTCACTGGCCTATAACACCCATCTGATTTTGTTCTGTCCCCACGGGTATGTCCCCAAAATAAGATGCACAAGAAGGAATTTGAAACAATATTGTTTTACTGCAAATAAGTTCTTAGCCAGAGTTGAGTTTTTTTGAAAAGAATATCATTCATTCACAAAGTATTTCCAGTATTTGGCTAGAGTCTGAAAGAGCTATTAAGGAACCTTATCTCACCTCATGGAGGTTTTGGCGGAAATCCAAGCTCTCATTAATCACAGGAAAAATGTGAACTGTTGATAATCCGAGATGCAGATACAAGAACAAAATGCTGAAACCACAGAACGGGGCTGTTCTCTGCAACGAAGCCCCTCGTGACAGACCCTTAAATACCCTCAGGACGTGGTCAAGCCCTGCATTACTACTCATGAGGAAGCCTCCTCCTGATTAGCCACTCGTGTCTCTTTGAGAACCTGCATGCTCCGGCATCCAGAAGAGCCTCCTCCTCTTCTCCTGAGTCACTAATCTCAGGAGATGCATCAGGTTCTAATTGTTCGCCAGCCTCTGACCCCACATCCTCTTCACTCTCCGTCTCTGGTGCCAGGAACACCGGTCTTCTGTACTGCATCCTCACTACCTCCGAATCCTCGGGATTGGCTGCTAATTGACTCGACCTGGCCACAACAGATTTATTCTAATGACCCCCTCACAGACATTTCTGCTTCATCACTGTCTACCGACACACATATTGTATTTTGGGGCATAGGAAGAATGGATACGGGGTGCCTCAGAGGTAATGATTGCTTAATTCACTGCTTTTTTGTCTGAAATAAGTACATTTCAGAGAATAAAATACAGCATCGCCAAAGTCTTTGTAAACAGTAACCATCAAATTGGTATTACACATATGTTAAAACAGAGATCAAGAACGGACTTCGAAATTTCGCTAATTTTCAAGAATTTTATTGAATGTAAATAACAAAGGCAAAATGAGTCATGACCATCATTTTATGGGATAATATGGAATATATAATATCATATTTGCTGTACAGTGTTTTAAATATAATAAACCTGTCTTTAAGTCTTATAAAAAGTTAACTGTATGCAGCTGACCTCCATAAACACAGTGTTTTATTAATTTATAAGGTCTACACTTGATACTTGGAAAAAAAAGTATATAAATAATTTGCTTTAAAAATTCAAGACTAACCAAAGACTAAAAACACACTGGCACCTCCACAATTCTGTTAAAAAAATTCTGCTATCTTTAAAGACTAGATGCATTTGTATACCAGCTCTAAAGTGACACTATGACACCTACTTCCATCAATATTCAGAGCACACTTGTATTTAATATATCCATGCTGCCACAATACTGAGTGACAATGTTTCCTAACAATATGTTCAAGAATCTCCTACTGTTATAGATATACTAAATCATAAGCCCTTTTTGGCTTGATAAACACTTACTGGTCAGTTGCAATGATCAAGTTTAGGGCAATAATTTTGATACAATCTATTTGGTGAAGTAGCTCTTCATCATCTGGCAGGATCAAAAACATATTGGGAATGATTTTGAGACCTTACATCTAACTATGGTTAGTTCCAGCCATAGTTCATTGTCTTAATCTTGATGAAGATTCCAAAGATATAACAAAACCATAGCTGTCCTAAGCACACTCAAGGCAAAAGTAGAGACATAACTGAATGAAATCTACCTGTCACATTATAAGCAAGAGTGCTAGTAGGGGAAGAATGTTTTATTCATGGTTTATTTGGGATTAAATTATTACCTGCTTATATTAAATTTTAAACTAAGCTTGGAAATTTATTTCCAATTATGCTCTCCTCATTTTGACATCAATCATTAGCCATGATCTAGGTTAGAAGTATATCTGGTTACGCCCACACGTAGTTTTCACACCCACATACAATGTGTGCAGCATGACATCACAACACAAGGTCTGCACTTTTGCAATTGTACTGCAACATTGGATGCATGTTTCACCACTTGCCTTCTTCCCCAGCAAATGTCTATGGCTTCCATTGATTCAAAACTCCATAAATGTTTATAGGGCAGCTATTGGAGAACTTCTCAAAGTTACCAGCAATCATAATGTCTGCAATTATAATCAATTAAATGTAAGTGCAAATGAAATTAAATCAGTTGTAGATTTTGCCATGGCGTCACAATGACATGCCATTCTGAAAAAAATCCTGTACTGTACTTCTTTAGGTACTCAGATGTAACACTTCACCATGGTAAAAGAAAACAATTTAAGGCTTACCATTATGAGTACAGAGGAACAAGACAGGTAAGCATTTGGCCTTATGAGTGTAGGTTTTTTTCAGTAAAAAAGAGGGGAATAGAAACAAGTTGTTTGTATCAAAATAGTACAGGAGTCATTCCCAGACAAAAGGCATAAATTATTGGTAGGAAAAAAATGTATTCAGGTATTTCTTGGATACAACCTAATCTACAGCTAGCATGTCAGAAAGTTTTTCATTAGAAATCTGTACAATTGCAGGCATGATAATGAAGATTTAGGGGAATTCAGGGAATGCATTTACTATATGTAACGAAATCTATACATTAGAAAGGGTATATTTATTGTTTTGACTTAGAAAAGAAAAAGTGGGAAATTTTATCCTGAGTTACAAGGCAAATCATTTTCATATTTTTTTATTGTAAACTCCCATTCAAGCCCTTTAATTTGGCAGTGTAAAATAATTTGTTTTCCAAATATTTTCAGTAAAAAGAGAGGCTTGGGGAGTGTAGACAAGGCAGATTCTTTCCATAATGATAAGTTATTTAAAAGGAATGTAAAATGCACCTGCATAATTCATCTATCCTAATGGAAACCGTAGAGATGCTCTTTTAAGATCCACTGATACTGATAGGAAATTTAGGCCATGGGTTTTAATAGCGTCTGGGCATGGCCAGTGTATAATTAAAGTTATATGCAGGTATTTTCAGCCAGGAATTATTATGACAGAGATGTAATATTGGAGCGTCCACCTGGGGGTGCGATAATTTTCTGCGCAGTACGTCTTGCAATATGGTCATCTGCTTGAGATCCTAGAAGAGAGGTAAAATAGACCGTCTACATATAAGTAAATGAAAACATGTAATTGCCAAATTCATGTGAAAAGAGGTTTTGGAAACTAGGTTTTCATATTCACATGTACAAGAATGCTTTTTTAAAAAAGCCTTCAACTTCCAGTCTTTTAATCAAATATGAGGAACTACTAAAGGGGAGGAATTTTGTATACATTAATTTCAATAGAAGAGATTTATGATTGTGCTTAACTTCCATAATCGAAATTAATAAAAAATAAAAAATGCTTAGCTAGCTGGAATAGACCCTAAGGGATTCTCAAATGCTTAGCATTTAAGAATTAAGTATCAAAGAATGAAACTTCTGGAGTATTACACGTGACTGGAGTGTAAAGTAACTATAGCCTACTGGAATGAATATCATCATCGTTTTTATCATCACATTATGTGCCATCAAGTTGATTTTGACTCTTAATGGCCACACAGATTTTTCCCCTGATGATTTGTCCCTAACATCCTTCAAATCTTCTAAAAGGGCATTGATTGCTACGTTACTCGGTCTATCTTCCTTGATGCAGATCCATTTTCTTCTTCTCTTTCCTTCCACCTTTCCCAGAATTAGTCTTCTTCAAGAGAATTTTGCGTGTCTTTGCTTAATATATTGAATGTAGGATAATACAATCCTAGTCATTTGTGCCTCAAATGGAAACTCTGGGCTAATTTGTTCAATGAAACATTTGTTTTCTTGGTTGTCCATGGTATTCTTATGAGTCTTCTCCAGCACTGATGTTCAAAGGCATCACTACTCTTTCTATCTAGGTTCTTCAAAGTCCAACTGACTTGCCCTATTTGTAGGTATAGACACATCATTTGAATAACTTACCAAGACTTTCATGGGTGCTCTACTAAGTGCTAGTCTGCAGTATTTTTATTGACTACTTGTTCCTTTGCATTAATGTTGATGGTTGTTACTAAAAGACAGAAGCTATCTTTTTTTCCCTTCTTCCTATAATCCATTGCATCAGGGTGGAGCTGGGGCAACTGAATGGAGCTGAGCATTTACTGGCTGGATGCCCTTCCTGATGCCTACAGAGCTCACAGCAGATATTTTTTCTTTTGTGCCTAGAGAAAGAAATATCTGCCGCTATCTAGGATCAAACTCATACCCTCCTGATTGTGAGACGAGAGCTCCACCTCTGGGCCACCATGCTGCTCAAAAGGCAGAAGCTATCTACCGCTTTGATATTTTTATTTCAATTTCTTGTACCTGTTGTGATTAGTTTGGTCCTCTTTATATTTAATTTCACTCCCATTTTTTTCACTGTGGTCCTCAACACTTATTAGATTCTTTGAATTTTTGCCTGACAAAAGTAGCATCATCAGCATAGTGCAGGTACTTGACGTTTCCTCCTTCAATTTTAGAACCACGCTCATCTTCCAATCCAGCTTCCCTTACTATATATTCAGCATATATTATCACCACATATAAAGTGCTAAGAAGTTCCTAAGAGCTGTATAATGACCGAAAGGTAAGTCAGACACTGCTTACCAATTGATGATCTAAAAGATAATAGTAAGCTCTCATTTTGATAATTCTGTTATCACCTCAATTTTTGTTCTTTTGTTTTTTCTTTACAACTTGACTTACCAGACAGACTGAAGCCTGACTGATGAAGGTTGCGGATTGCTGGAACCTGTATTTTGCCTGAACAAGTAGCTATCCTTGAGGTAGGAGCTGGAGCAACAGCTTTAGCGGTTACTATGACATCATGAACAGGCCCATCATAAAGCCCACGAGGTACACCATGGATTTCAGCCAACTATAAACATGCAATAAAAGGGAGTATTCCTTTATAAATAGTATATAAATTATATAAATAGAACAGCGGCTTGCCAGGATTCCATGGACAACTTTATGGGTAAACAATTTAGGATTAAAAATCAAGCTTAATTTAATTTTCCTAGCTACAATATAGAAGTGATCTGCCATTGTCTTCTGGCGTGCTGTGGAACACAAACATTCTCACATACTAAGCATGTTGTGCAAATGCACAGGTCATATTCTGCAGGTTTAGATTTCTACTTAATACAAACTTAAAAACTGAATATATAATGGTGAGAATGGTAATCATGGAAAGAGAACCCTAAATTCAAATCTTTAACTATACTAAGTTCAAATCTTTGCTTAACTGTGAAGTTCACTGATCTTTATCCAGCTGTGATCTAGGTCCTCTTAGCTTGTATTATATACTAAACCATAATTTAGTTGCTTCATTTTGACTTAGTGTGTTGCAGAGTGCTGGCAAACTACAGTATGTCTTAGGTTCCTGTATGAACCTGGTCACAATTTATTTGCCTAGGCTACTTCACAATGTAGGTATAACTTCTTTTTCAGAAAATAGAAAATCTGGATGTATGTGAGGGAAAGCCAATTATTTAAAACCTTAATTGAACACCATGTTTCTAATTTTCCCAGACTGTTTCTTCTCAGTCCTTATCCTGGACTTTTGACGGTGCAGACATAGTAACCCTTAACCAACAATGAAATAGATTTCACATACAGAAAAATTCTCACCCTATTCCGGGCTTTTATTCTTTTGTAAACAAAATCAGGAAATGTCTTTCGAGGAATGAAACGGCCAACACCTGGGGTGACACAGAGGTTTTCATCCTCCAATACAACCTTCCCTTGACTTATAACCACTGTGGGGACACCATGACATTCTGTTCCTTCAAATATGTTGTATTCCACATTCTGGCAAAACAAATATTACAGGCTCAGGTTAATATTCAAACAAAATCACAGGACTCAATGCGCCAATGTCCATGCACATCATTCAAACAAAGGTAGGAAAACTATACACTCAGGGACGGAAAGGTACATATAACCTTGATATTCTCCAAGTAATATTGTGAATATGTGTCATTTTAAGCTGTATGCAGGGCACACACGTTAGCCAGTCTTTTATGTTAGGCTTACGCCTGATGCTGGACCAATATGAGATAGAGACTTAAGAGTCTGTACATATACGATGCAGCACAATTCAAGTATCATTCCTATAACTCAAGAATATCAATTGCTCAGTCTATGCATTTCCCAACAAAGTGTCTGTAAAAGCTCTTTTATCTAGCTTTCAAAAACATGAGAAACTTGACAGAACAAAGAAAATGACTGAAAGCCCCAATTCCAGAGACAGAATTTATAACCAACTATAGATGTAAAACCTCAACATCAAATATTAAAAATATTATCTCCCTTGACAAGGCAGGGTTCCCAATCACAGAAAAAGATATCCAGATTAATTCTCTCTCTCCCCCCCCCCCCTCTCTCTCTCTCTATCTATCTATCTAATAATCCAAATGAAAATCCTTTTAAGCAATCAAATATGAGAAATTGCATTCAATGCCACATTCCCCCCAAACAATGGCAGCTTGTATCTTCACTTTCTAACCTATTACAACTGAATTTATCTTACTATCCCCAGAGAGATAGAATTTTTAATACATTGAACCAAGTCTCCCAGTAGCCTAAAGTTGTTCTCCCAGAATGCCCTGCAGCAGCTTTGTACTTCTTTTGGCCAAAACCTAGTCAGATGTTCCTTTGAGAAGCCTGATGCCCAGTGGAAGAGCAGTGGGGAAGGGTTGTAACTGTTTGCGTAAAAAGACCAAGCTCTGAAACACACACAGATTAAATCCTCGCAAAGGAAATCCTGAGAACTGCCTGTTAATTGAGACAGGACTGAGATAGATGGATCAGTGTGCTATATCTGAATTACAGTATGCACCTTCTGAAATTCAACAATGAGATTGAAACTATCATTATTTCTTCCATTTCTGCCCAACCTTTCCCAAAATGAAATACATGAGTAACAAAATAGTATTAGCAAATGGGCACATAGCTATGAACAAGGGAAAAAAACCCTCTATGATGAACAGGTATAATGCAACTAAAGTTAAGGATGCTTATTCCAACTGTAAATTAAGGTAATAATTAATACACAGTAATTTGTACATAGTATCAACACTGCCAAAGCTAACAGATGCAGAAAATGATATAGGAAAACTAGCAAGCTCAGTCAGATCACAACAATGACTATTATAAACTATGGAATATCTAATTCAATGAAAAATAAAAGTTGTAATTATTGTTTGCTTTTACCGAGTTGTGAGTTTTTGCAGAAATGATCTTTGTAGCTTTAGGGTTCCAAATAACCAAATCAGCATCTGACCCCACAGCAATCCGCCCCTTCCTGGGATAGAAGTTGAAAATCTTGGCTGAATTAGTGCTGGTCACTGCCACAAATTCATTTTCGTCCATCTTCCCTGCTGCCTAGAAATGAGGTGTGTGTGTGTGTTTGGAGGGAGGGAGGGAGGGGGGAGAGGCGGAAAGGGAGAGAGGAAGAGAGAGGTTTGAGGAAAAAATATGAGGTGGGAAAAATAATAATTTGAATTATGTTTCTTATGAATTCATGAAATAAAATTCAGACATTCCATGATTTCACTTCCAAATTTATCCAAAATAAATAGCATCCTTAAAAAAAACTTTTTACTATATGTTCATAGGGTAAATAAATTATTTCAGAACACCAAATACCACTGTAACAGTGGTAAATACAAAGGAGAGCTGCTATTAGTACATTTAATGGGAAACTTTTCAGAAACATCTAAGATAAACAGGTAAGGATGATAGACTAGTTCTGCGAGCCTCTAGATCTTGGGTGTCCAATCTTTTGGCTTGCCTGGGCTGCACGGAGTAAAGAGAAACTGTCTTGGGCCACGTATAAAAGTTATAATATAGTTCATGTATATAAATCACATAATAATGTTAAAAGCTTACAATCTTGCGTGGCTGCATGCAGCCCACAACCCGTGGGTTGAACACGTTTGCTGTAGATAGAGCCTCTAGATCAGTGTTTCCCAACCTTGGCAACTTGAAGATATCTGGACTTCAACTCCCAGAATTCCCCAGCCAGCGAATGCTGGCTGGGGAATTCTGGGAGTTGAAGTCCAGATATCTTCAAGTTGCCAAGGTTGGGAAACACTGCTCTAGATACACTGATCTACTACTCCACTAATTCCAAGTCATGGGAGGTTTGTCTCAAGCCATGAGAATCCTTCTGATGAGCTAGAGAGAAGGTTGGGATATAGGGAATTTGTAGATGGCATTATTTTCTGTTCTCTTTTATCTACTCGCATTTGCATGTTTTCAAACTGCTAGGTTGGCAGGAACTGGGGACGAGGACGGGAGCTCACCCCGTTGCATGGAGCTCAGGTCTCAAGCCTGGGCTGCTGGTTTTCCAGCCGACAAGCCCAGCATCTTAACCACTGAGTCTGAATTTTGATCATGTGATCATGGGGATGTTGCAACAACCGTAAATGTGAAAAAGGGTCAGTCTTTTTTTCTGTGCCATTGTAACTTTGAACAGTCACTAAACAAATAGTTGTAAGTTGAGGTCTACCTGCAAATTGAATGTGCAACCTTGAATTTGCCCTACGATCTTACATCATGAAAGATTAAAGTTTGAAAACCCCCATAGAGTCAATAGCAAATGATAAAAGTTATAACCAAAAACTTCATTATTTTGTAACGAACTTTTTCTGCTGAACTTACCACACATTTTTCCCAAATGACTGACATTCGTTCCTCAATGCCATTTGTTCCTTCTGGAATCAGAGTGAAGTTATCCTTTCCAACTGCCTTCTGTGCTGTGGTGAAGGCACAGTGAGCACTGCCCACCACTTGAAGATCCCCACTAATTAAAAGAAATGTCAAATCGGTAAACAAAAACAAGAGGCTCCATGACACCCAACATCTATGGCACTTCTGGAATTTGATTTGAAGTCTCATTGGTAGGAAGCAAAGAACGACAAGTTTTCTTGTTTAATTCTTAAGATAATTATATCTTAAGAATTAATTTAATTTAATTTAATTCTTAAGATAATTATATCTTATTATATCTTAATATAATTTATTCTGGTAGTACATTGGAACTTTATAGCTGAAAGGTGGTAAAATCCACATCTTTTCACTGCTCCAAAGCTTTCTCAGCTCTCTGCAATTCCTGGTCTGAATAAGTAGAATGGAAAACCTCCCTCCTGTTATCGTCTCTTAAGATTTAATTAAGGGGAGGAAGCCAGGGAGGTTACAGAGGACTGTACAATGAAAAACAGATTTTGATGATGTCATAATTTAATAATTGCCCTCCTTTGCAAAAATACAATATACTAGATTTCAAAGCTATGGACACCCAAACAATATGTCTTCTAGATGACTATGGTAAAGGCCTGCCAATTGGTTGCTAATAGCTGGATCCCAAGAGGGATTCTTGAGATCCTATTATGCTATTTTCCTGCTCTCCACTGTGCCCGTTGAGATATCTCTTGGGCTCCAGACAGACTTCCTGATCCATCTGATATTTTTCAAAATAATTTCTCTTCGTTAAAAAAAAAAGTGGGAAGTTGATATTCTGCCCATAAGCACCAGCTTTGAACATCATTTATTTATTTGTTTCCAAGAATGTTTGAGGCCTTCAAATGAACTCCTCCCAAATATTTCAGTAAAATGAAAAGTAGATGAAGTCAAGAGCTGAGGTGGTGCAGTGGTTGGAGGCAGTACTGCAGGCCACTTTAGCTGACTGTGATCCGCAGGTCAGCGGTTCAAATCTCACCGGCTCAAGGTTGACTCAGTCTTCCATCCTTCCGAGGTAGGTAAAATGAGGACCCAGATTGTTGGGGGCAATATAAATATACATTGCTTACTGGTGTAAACCGCTTAGAGAGTGCTTGCACTGTGAGGCGGTATATAAATCTCATAAATAAATAAATAAGTAAGTAAGTAAGTAAGTAAGTAAGTAAGTAAGTAAGTAAGTAAGTAAGTAAGTAAGTAAGTCCAGTACTTTGGAAGTATTCACAACTATCCCCCCCCCCCCCAAATCAAGCTGAGGTAGAATAATCTAGGCAAGAGGTACAGAACAACCTCACTAGATCACAATTAGTAAATGGTATGGAACTGGCTGGATTTCAAATGTTTCCTCCATCTTAGAAAAGGTTTGAAAGTCCTGCAATAGCTCTTCCCATTAAGATTTGGTTTGGCAGATTGAGAAAATCACTTACCAGGCTAAGAGTGAAGAGAGATAATCAGGGGTTGTGGGGTCTGGACTGACAGGTGGAGATGTGACAAAGGCTGCCGCTTTTGCCCAATTCTTACTCCAGTAATGTGAGCCATCAGTACCAAGGCTTGCTGTAATGGGCTCTCCATATACAATGGTGCCTAAAAACATAATTGTGTGTTGGTCATTCCTGGGGACGAATGGGATGAAGTCTCTCCCAACTAGATGTTCTTCAACTAGTGCTGGACATTTGATGGGAAGAGACTGCTCCTGTCCTTTTTGATTTACACAACTCTTGCCCTCTTTGCATACCTCACGGAAAAAAGAAGCATATTTACAGGAGAAACCCGCTGAGCTTCTCTCTCTCTCTCTCTCTCTCATCTATCTATCTATCATCTATCTATCATCTATCTATCATCTATCTATCTATCTATCTATCTATCTATCTATCTATCTATCTATCTATCTATCTATCTATCATCTATCTATCTATCTATCTATCTTCTATCTATCTATCTATCTATCTTCTATCTATCTATCTATCTATCTATCTTCTATCTATCTATCTATCTATCTATCTATCTATCTATCTATCTATCTATCTATCTATCTATCTATCTATCTCTATCAACAGTATATATCTATATCTATCTATCTATCTATCTATCTATCTATCTATCTATCTATCTATCTATCTATCTATCTATCTATCTATCTATCTTCTATCTATCTATCTATCTATCTTCTATCTATCTATCTATCTATCTATCTATCTATCTATCTATCTATCTATCTATCTATCTATCAACAGTATATATCTATATCTATCTATCTATCTATCTATCTATCTATCTATCTATCTATCTATCTTCTATCTATCTATCTATCTATCTATCTATCTATCTATCTATCTATCTATCTATCTATCTTCTATCTATCTATCTATCTATCTATCTATCTATCTATCTATCTATCTATCTATCTATCTTCTATCTATCTATCTATCTATCTATCTATCTATCTATCTATCTATCTATCTATCTATCTATCTATCTATCTATCTCTATCAACAGTATATATCTATATCTATCTATCTATCTATCTATCTATCTATCTATCTATCTATCTATCTATCTATCTTCTATCTATCTATCTATCTATCTATCTATCTATCTATCTATCTATCTATCTATCTATCTATCTATCTATCTATCTCTATCAACAGTATATATCTATATCTATCTATCTACAGCATATATCTATATATATCTATATATCTATATCTATATTTATATCTATCTATATCTATCTATATCTACATCTACATCTATATACATATAGCTTGAAAATATGTGCCGAGGAAAAAGAACACACGCCAACAAAAATCCTGTGATAGTCAAGTCCAATTCTAAGTGAATGACAACTTCTCGAATGAACAATAACCAAATTAGCAAATCACTAGGGGCAAATCTATTCAGAAAAATCTAGAGCTTTTCAGGTAGAGAATGTATCCCTGTGTGTTTTTTTTAAAAGCTGACATCTTTGGACCTTAGGGCTTCTGGAATAGGAATGAGACTAAAGACAATGTGACAATTTGACAGTATCTTGCCTACAACTTCCTAGCATGTAAAAGGCCTGCCACTGCTAAAGACGCATGCATGAAAGGATTTCAACTTCTCTTTTAAAAGGAAATCAAAACGCACTGCTAGCAATTTTGCTTAACCTCCTGAAAAATTGCGCCTGTTATAAATGTGGCAGTCTCGATCCTTTTTTTCCATTCAAAAACTTAATATAATAGAAAATTACCCATGGTTTTCAAACATCTGGAAAGTAATTAGTTCTAATTAAGATAGACTGAGGAAGGAGGCAACTCCTTCTGAAAAACCCTGCCAAAAAGACTGCAGGGCCTTGCCTAGAGTGTTTCCAAGAATCAGGCAGGATGGAACAGAAGAGAAAAAAAAGCTAGGCTCAAGATAACAGCTGTTAAATACAGATAGTCCTCGACTTATGAGCACAATTGTACCCAACATTTCTGTTGCTAAGTGAGACATTAGTTAAGTGAGTTTTGCCTCATTTTACGATCTTTCTCACCGCAGTTCTTAAGTGAATCACTGCAGTTGTAAAGTTAGTCAACATGGTTGTTAAGTTAACTTGGCTTCCCCATTGACTTTGCTTCTCAGAAGATCGCAAAAGGTGATCACATGATCCCGGGACACTGCAACCGTCATAAATATGAGTCGGTTGCCAAGTGTTTGAATTTTGCTCAAGTGACCATGGGGATGCTGCAATGGTTTTAAGTGTGAAAAGGGGTCATAAGTCACTTTTTTCAGTGCCGTTCTAAATTTGAACGGTTACTAAATGAACTGTTGTAAGTTGAGGACTACCTGCATGTTCCAAATGGGTTTATTATGACCAGACCTATGGCATTCTATGGAACTGAACTATAAATCAATAGATGGGGAAAGAGAGGAGCAGTGGTTTATATTGTATAACCAAATAGATATTCAATATATTATTCAATCCAGAGAATGATGGAGTTGGAAGGGCTATTCTGGTCATTCAGTCCAGCTCTCTGTTCAAAACAAGAATTTAATTTAAGGCATCCAGCCTCTGTTCAAACACATCCAGTGAAAGGGAGTATAGTATCTTCATAAGACTCTTCCCATTCAGCTGTTTCAACAAGCTTCCCTTTTTCTGTCCCCTGATACCACTAGACGACATAGCTAGGGCTCGCTATGAGTGAGGAAAATCCTCAGGGACGATTCACACCCTGGTCAGCACTTCTTTATTCTCCTACCATCGGGAAGGAGATATAGAAGCATAGGCAGCCGCACAAACAGGCTGAAGAACAGTTTTTATCCGTGGGCTGTCAGACTTCTGAATGGAAAATAACTTTACAACAACATAGTACGATTGGCTTGCGGGGCCGGCACAATGTGCAATAAGTTCATATGGAGCAGTAGGATTGTGTGTTTGTTAGTAGAATTCCCTGGGTCGGGGATTTTTTGTCTTTCATTGTGAGTTGTATTGGTTTGGGGGGGGGGTGCATGAAGGGAGGCTCAGCCAATCTCATTGTACACATGTTGTACTCTGACAATAAAGGTTTGAATTTAATAAAAATGAAGCAGAATGGTTGAAAAATACCAGAACAACTTTGATGCCACAAGGGTTTGTCTATTAAATAAGCAAACAATTTCTTCATCAATCATGGTTTATACTGCAAGTTTTAAAGCGAATCAATTTTCCGCTTTGCTGATGCATAACAAAATTAGCATTTAGGATGAGAAATAACTGAATTGCATTAAACAGTAATGGCATAGGATAGCAACTATAAATTTCTTCTTCATCTTAGAATGGATGGATATTATATAACTGTTAGTACTACTGCAATTACTAACAATATTATTACTCCTACAGTCTGGATACCAAATTCTTGGAAATCAGTTCAGCTCAACTCAGCTCATAATTAGCAGTAACTGTTTCTTTGTTTTTCAAACTTAATCTCCCCCACATTTTGTTTTCCTAACTTTTGCCTACAAATGCAGGGTCTACTTTTTTCTTTTCTCAGATCAACAGTGCATTAATTCATGGGGTGCAACAGGAATTGACCAACTAACTTCTCAGTCGAGCTGTTGTGGGCTAAGGGATTGACTGGCCCAAAGTCACCCAGATAGGTTTCTTAAGATGCTTAAGATGCTAGAACTCACAATCTCCTAATTTCCAGCCTTAACCAGAAGACTAAACTGGCTCTCAATTTCCAGCACAAAGATGTATAGAAATAAGGTTCAAATCCGCATCAAAAAGGAAATATGAAATGGTGCTTACCTTTCCTCTTGGCTTGTGCTATGATA
The DNA here is from genome assembly GCA_023053685.1 of Diadophis punctatus similis. Taxonomy (NCBI): domain Eukaryota; kingdom Metazoa; phylum Chordata; class Lepidosauria; order Squamata; family Dipsadidae; genus Diadophis; species Diadophis punctatus. The sequence goes on along the minus strand of JALIGW010000005.1, from coordinate 19,862,262 downwards.
TCTGCAGCGCCTTTGCTCATAACTTTTGTGACATATAAGGGACAATTGGCTTGTTTTGCTATAGTAATAGCACGATACACTGCCTCTGTTTCAACCTTGGAAAACATAAATAATCAGATACTTTCTTCAAAGTGATTCTTTCATCTAGACCTGCATGTTTAGAGAATCGCTGGAACCCAATCTTTTTATTCTAATTTGTACTCATGGGAAAATTGCAGTTCCAGAAAAAATAGGAAACTTAGCCTTATGATTTTTGATTTTAGAAATTGTGACCAATTCAGTTATGCATTAATGATTTCAGGTTGAAGCTCAGTGTTAAACAACTGGGAAGTGCAAACCTACATATACAAGGTATAAGTACTATTTAAAAGAACAGGCTTAGGATCACTGCCACTCAGAAAAATTTAAATCAGATTTTTTCCCCATTATAGGTAATCCTCAGGTTATAACCATAATTGTGCCCAGAATTACAGTTATAAGATATTCAGGTTGTTAAGCAGGTTACATGCCTTATTTGCAGCAGTCATTAAGTGAATCACTGGTCATTAAGCAAATCTATTGTCCACAATCGGTATATTTTGCAGGAAAGTGGAAATAAATGCCAATTTCTGCCAAAAATAAATAAATTGCAGTAATGTGTCTGAGGAATGTTATTAATGGCTATAAATGAGGACCAGATGATGGGGGGGAGGGGGAAGGGCAGTTGTAACTTTGAACCCGAGTCGTAAGTAGCCCTGGGGAGGTCTATTGTAACTTTGAATGGTCACTAAGAAATTGGTCGTAAGTCGAGGACTTCTTGTATTTCTCTAAGTGCCATTTGGAACATTTTCTTTTTAACAACTTATGAACTAGTTATCAAAATATCTACGAAATACATTTTTTTTTACTAATTTTTCCCTTTTAAATTATGTTTCTGTTTTAGTGCAATTGGTATATGGTTTCATTCAAATTCTGAAACCTTCATATTTTCTAATCCAAAATTAAAATAAAAGGATTGAGATCCTAAATCAGGGGCTTTTCACTGACATCAATGTGTTCTTTGAACTGTCCATAGTTCTGTCATCAATGGAAGGTTTTAATTCACTGTGCACTAATTCCTATGACTCCAAAGAACACCCCACATTGGATTACATCATGTGAGGAATCAGGAAAATGCAGTGCTAGCACAGGAAATGTGAAGTACGTTTGGCATATACAAATTTGCAGCAAAAATTAAGTCATTTTCTGAAATAGAGTACAAATGTAAAAATATTCAGTTTTTCCTGAAATTTACCAGTGCAGAAAGATAATAATGTAGTGCCCTGTAATTTCATTTGAAAAATTCTTAATGTATGGAAAACTAATGTGTCAGGAAAAGATTAGGCAAGATTCATTTTCTGTGAAATGCTAACATTTCATAATGTTGCATAAATGCGCATGGGGTACATTTAAATATGATCTGTATCTTCACTGTAAAGCGTTTTAGTCCTTTTGACTTTGTGGGAGAGAACTTTTCTCTTTCTTTCTTTGTAGCCTTCTTGAAAACATGAAAATGTATGAAATTTGCAAATGAACCAATTTTGGGGGTGGGCATTTGGAAACTAAGCTAATTTTGTGGAACAATAAGTATTTCTATGAAACAAGTTAATATTACCTCTTCTGGGTGGCTGAGGACATGACCCTCTGGACCTGTAATCCCCAATTCCAGGAGCCTTTTTTGCTCCTAAATCAATCAATAAATACAGGAAGAATGATAAGTAAGATGTGCAGATATTGTATCTCAAGTAAAAAGTAAAACTCTATAAAATCTTCACTTTTTAAAACATCACTCTTGGCTGGATGTTCTCTAGATAAGTAGATTGCAACTGCTATAATTCCCAATCAGAAGTCTGAATCAATCAATCAATCTATCATCTGTCTGTCTGTCTGTCTGTGTCTGTCTCTCTCTCTCAAATTTATTGACCACCCATCTTACCATACGGTAACTCCATGCCTATTCTACAGAAACAAAATAATATATTCTGCTTTACAATATATGCAAATAAGATACTTTGAGAAATCTTCATGATGGCTTACAAAGAAAATGGATACATCTGTGTTTATCTGAGACTTTACTGGCTGGGGAATTCTGGGAATTAAAATCTACCCATCTTAAAGGTTGAAAAACACTGGCCAAGGTTGAAAAACACTGCCTTACTAGTTGGTTTCCTGTTGGAAAAGAGATTATTTGGACAACTCCTTTTTAAATAATAATTCAACATTTACTCTAAATTGATTAATTATAGGTAACTTTCTGATTTTCTAACATCTTTGTTTAATATTGATTTCATTGATCTCATTTATGAAAACCCTTAAGGATACTAATATAAGTAAAAAAACTCCACTCTTGGGATTCTGCCATATAGAAGGTTTAAATTGCAAAATGTCCTACTATTAAGCACCAAATCATATTATGGTGAAGAACCTTGATTTAATTAGGGGAGCTATATCAGCTGAACATTTCCATGATTTATGAATCTCTTAAGGTTCAAAGTTGGTTATCTCCAGCTAGAACAAAGGGTGCAGCTTTTGAAATCCTTATCTTTAGTTTATTCAACATTGTGCCCCTGAAATTCAAGAAGCATCCCTGAAGAAGAGGGATGCAAACATGTCACAAGTGATTCAAAAGAAATGCTTTGGACCTTGCACAAGGGTGACACTTCTGTCATTCATTAAAACAGCCTACCATTTTTCCTGCTTCTGTACAAGCTGGGTAAGAAACACTGCTGCTTTAAGGCATCCCTTCAGTGATTCTTAAACCGTGGAGTGGCTTTAATGAATAGCAGAGACATGTGGTGCTTGGTGAGGCCTGAAACCTCCATCCAAATCATTGTCAAACTGTAAATAGCCCTAGAGAAAAAAAATGGGCTTCATTTCACACTCACCCAAGTGGGATGATGTCATGCCTTAAAGAATAGATGGACTATTAGCATGTAAGGTTTGGCCATAATTTTGAAGATCATCTAGTCCAGGGGTGTCAAACTCAAGGCCGGCAGGCCAGATGCGGCTTACGGGGTACTTAGATCTGGCCCACAGGGTCACCCTGGAAACAGCGAAGGACCGGCCCGCGGTGCCTCTGCCAGTGAAAATGGACCTTGGGAGGGCCGCGTGCTACCCTCCCAGGCTCCGTGTTTGGCCACGATGGCTTCCCCAAGCTCCATTTTCGCTGGCAGAGGGCTGCAGGAGGCAGTCGCGGCCAAAAACGGAGCTGGCCAGGCCCCATGGCTACACCCCCCGCCCCCTGAGGTGAAAGACAATCCTGATGCTGCCCTGAATGAAATTGAGTTTGATACCCCTGATCTAGTTCATCTCTCGATTTTCAATCTAATGCAGTGATTCTCAACCTTGGCATCTTGAAGATGTGTGGACTTCAAATTCCATAATTCCAGGAGCTGAAGTCTACACCATCTTCAAGTTTGAAAAACACTGATCTACTCTAAGTAATTCCCCAGCCCTCTGGGGCCCCAAGATACTGACTTTTGTTTTCTTAGGAAAATGGGAGTGTCTAAAGGAAATAGATGGGTGAATGCCAAGTTGCAGCTCTTGGGTGATTCTTTTGGTGAATTAGCCTCAAAAGTAGCACAGCATATTGTATTTAGAAAGGTAGTAGTAAACAATGTAAAAACTGAAAATCAAATTATAAGTCTACGGATTGGATTTTATTTCCTTCCTTTCCCTTTTATAATGCAAGGATGGAGTCTTCAGAGGAAAAAGTATAGCAGAGGGAGGCAGCTTCAGGCTAATTTTCAAATGACATGAATACAGACTCAAGGCACATATAAAAATGCAGGAATGACAATCAATCAGAAGATGGGGCAAAATGTGTATCCAGAGAATAGTTGATATAAGCAAAAGCTCTGCAAATACTTGTAGTCAATCAGCAAAGAACTGAGATCAAGGCTTGGCACAGAAGTATGTCAGCAATACCTTAAGGCCGTTATCTTCTCCCTATTACTGATGACAAGGAGAGCTCCTGCTATAACTTTAGGTCTGAACCAATCTATCAGCTGCCATAAAGCTGTTGAGGGAATTCCAGTGAAAGGTCTATGCTTTTGTCTGCCACCACCTGCACATAGGAGTGGTCAGGCTTAGGATAAGGGAATGAGAACAAAGAGTACATAAAAGAGGAAAGCCAACAACTGTCAGAAACTGTTATGAATCCTAGTTTTCTTATAAAGTTTCTATAAGTGCCATAATATTTGCTGGTATTCTTGTAGTTACCTACAAGAATGTAGGTAAAGTTACTCTTCTGATTTTCAGGAATGGACCCAGGACATGTATTTCTTACCTATTTTGGAAAAGACTTTGGCCTCTATAAATGAGAATATGACATATTAAGTTGCTATATGGTCCAGATTTAATGATAAGCTCAACAACTGAATTCATTCCATATAAATATTTACAGGTAATCATTAACCCATGACCATTAAATGGGACTGGAAGTTCCATCATAAGTCATTGTAGTCATAAGTGGAGTCAGACCTGATTTTACAACAATTCTTACAGCAGTTGTTAAGTGACATCACCCAGTCATTAAGTAAACCATAGAACTGTTAATCAAAGCCATTTTCCCCAATGTGCTTTTTGTTGGAATTCAGTAAAATGGTCACAGATGGTGATCACGTGACCATAGGACATAAATGCAAGCTAGTTGTCAACTGCTTAAACTGCAGGGGTGGGGGGCTATAATGGTTGTAATTGCAAGTAAAGATCGTAAGTTACTTTTTCTGGCGCTGTTGTAACTTTAAATGGCTACTGAACAAATAGTGATAAGTCCAGAATTACCTGCAGGCGGGGTTTTGAGACAATTTCATCTTGGTCTCCCCTATATGGAACTTTGGTTTTCATTAATTGGGGAGAGTTATACTTAGTTCCTTTAATCAGTATAATCTAGTGTTCTTTTCCTTCACTGTATTGCCACTATTCAAGGTAGACTTTTTCTATTTCATGACAGTAAGCAAATAAGCAACATAAATGATATCATCTGCAACATTAATATGGGATTTCCTATCACATCCCAAAATATAACATGGATAACTGAAATAATTACCGACCTAATATATGCTAATGAGTGCTGACCTTGGTAATGTGTGTATTTATCAGACAAATAATATCTAAAGCACATCAGCCAAAACAGATACCCTCACCCATCTTCAGAACTGGCCTTGAGCATTCCAGCAGCAACATAACCACTTATGCATCAAGTCATGTTTTCTGAAGAAGCTTTACTCAGAAAAATGGCTATTAAAAAAAATTATTGGCCAAATGTTATAATAAATAAGCATTTAACAGACTTCTTTAGGGATTCAGTTGAACGTGTGGGAAGCTTTCAATTAAAAACTCAATATACTAGTCAGGTCTTGCCAACTGCAGGGAACAGTAGAATTAAGAAAGGGAAATGCATCTTGTTTCCTTTTTAAACTAAAAATGTCTACACCAGGGTGAACATTTTTCCTACCTCATCAATGATGTCTCCATTTTCTGCATGAACTTGGGCAATGGCACCCATTTCGCGAATAAGGCTGAATATTTCATATATCTGCCAGGAAAGAGAGAAGGAAAAACAAGTCCTAAAATGTAATAGTTTACATTTCTGTACTATAATATCACTAAAATTGGTATGCTTCCATTATCTTTAATTACCTGAGCATCAGTGCATTGGAGTTTGTCTTTGTAGGACATGAAAACAAGAAAAGAGTTCACACCTTAAGAAAAACAAAAGTGAATTATTGATTGCAACTGAAATAAAAACAACAGTTTTTAGGTTACAAAGCTTGGCTATCTATATTCAGAGATGATTAAAAAAAGTAAGACTTTATTAAAAAAACAATGAAACAGAATCAATGCTCATGGTTATGTTTCTCATTATGAGATTGTTTACTTATAAGTAAATCTACATTGGCAATTTATTATTGGTATTGCTACAATAGAGTTTATGTTTATATAATAGAATATTTATACGCATGCAAATAATTTCAGCTGTCTTGCAGCAATTATTCCATCAATAGTAACAGGAAAAACAGTGTATTTGGGTTTTTCCTAAAAGGTGTGCATCTCAGAAGAGCTTCTAAGGAAATCTGTTAATTTTTTTAGTTCTTGGATCATCTGTGTTAAATAATAGCCAAAGTCGTCCTCTGAATTCCAAAAGCAAATCAGCAAAAACAGATACCCTCACCCATCTTCAGAACTGGCCTTGAGCATTCCAGCAGCAACATAATCACTTATGCATCAAGTCATGCTTTCTGAAGAAGCTTTACTCAGAAAAATGGCTATTAAAAAAAAATATTATTGGCCAAATGTTATAATAAATAAGCATTTAGGTTGCAATCTGGTAGTACTCTGATAAGAGTTTAAGACATCCCAAAATATATCATATTCCTTTCTTCAACCTCACAGGGGAAAATCTGATACAAGCTACCCACTTCTTACTGAGATCAGGAATTTCCAAGCTTGCAGGGCCCTCAAAACAAGGGTAGAGGAGGAGGCAGTGAACGAAATGTGTGCGGTTTTGGATCGGAAGCTTCCTTTTCTTCCCTGAACATTGACAAAATAAATATGCACCACACATATGGATCCTGCAGTTTTCTGTTTCTGTCTTGGCACTTCACAGCCAGCAAGGCTTTAGAACTTAGGGGAAGTTTCCAAGTGTGGGCTATATTTACTCGATGGAAGTATAATTCTCTAAAGCTGCAATCCCATACTTGGAAATAAGTTCCAATGGATTTAGGAACATAAATGTAGAATTACACCATAACAGAATAAAATAATTTTGGGATACTTATAATCCTGTATTATGGTACAACCAGAATCAAGTCCAACACATAGGAAGCTATTGATTGACAGAAGCACCACTTGTCTAGAGAGCCTTCCTCAATCTGATGTTCTCCAGATGTGGCTTCAGAGGACAACTCCCATTACCACATATCACAGTGAGCATATCCTGTCTATTTTGCTTGAGATACTATTTGCAGGTAAAAATCTACAAGAGCCATAGTTCCTGTTCACTTAAATTGTTCATGTAAAAACTTTGTTTTCTTTCTTACCTTTGTCTTTCACAAGAGCTTCCAGCTCTTCTTTTATACTCTCATGCCAACGTGTGATGTCAATATGCAGAGAATAGTCACAGCAGGCTTTACTATCGGCGTTTTCCTTCCACTGGTCATAGGCAGTCAGTAGGTTTGTTCCAGATTCAGGAAATACGTGATCAACTTGAGAAACAAATACATTTATTTAAAAGTAAGGATTTAATTGCCCAGAATCTGATGAATGCTTTTCACTTCAAAGAATAAAGCACACCAAAACTTTGAAAGACATATAAATATATTCAGAATAATCTAAATGCGTTGATTATATGTGGGTATCAGAATTCTTCTGCAATTTTTAACAAAAACAAAACTGCAGAGGCATCGAAGAATTACAATGATATGAGAGCATGAGCATTTAGTTCTACTGTACAGGATTACTGAAATATTTTTTTAAAAATGAACAAATAGAATCATTGTTCTCTACAGGTAAGTCCTCAATTTACAACAGTTTATTTAGTGACAGTTCAAAGTTACAATCGGATTGAAGTGTGACTTATGACTGCTTTTCACTTATGATCATTGCAGCTTCCCCAAGTTCATGTGACCAAAATTTACTTGCTTGGGAACTAATTCATATTTATGACACTTGCGGTGTCCTAGGATCATGTGATCATCTTATGTGTTCTGACAAACGAAGTCCATGGGGAAGCCACATTCACTTAACAATTGTGTTGAGACTTCCGGTTTGGAGTTCGGCGCCGATGGCGTTCTTCTTTCAGAGCGCCTTTCCGACTCCCTGCCGGGCCACCAGAACAGCTGTCTGGCGGCTCGGAATATCTCTGCCCCGGACATAGGGGAGAGAGGAGAGCGTGGCAGGTGGGGTAGAGCCCCCCTAGCGCCCTAGGAGTCATCCAGGGGCGCGAAGGGAAGGCTCCCCAGGTAGCCTGCCCCTAGCTCCGGGAGCCAGGAAATCTCCGCTTTTGCGGAGCTAGACGCCGAAGCCGCCGCTGCCTCTAGAAGAGGATTTTTAAAACTTTTTTTCTGTGCAGTTAAAGAGGCAGACAGAGAGAACTAGGGGCTTTGCTGGGCAAGTATGGATTTTTTTTTCTCTTTTTAAAACCCTCGGCTAACTTCTATTTGAAGAAACAAAGTAACACTTAATATGCAACAATATGGCGTTTGAAGGAGGAGAAGTGAAAGTGATTTCCGTTTTGCTTGTGGTTTTTTTTCTCTCTTATGGAAACTCTTTGTTCTGAAAATTGAAAACTGGCTGTCCTTCTTATATTCTCTGATAACTGACAAAAATAAGGATTATTTGCCTTTGAAAGTGGAAAGTATTTTTTTAGAGATCTGGCTTTTTAAGGCGTTTTAAAGAAGTTGGGAAGAGAAATGAAGGTGATTTTTGCCTTATTTGTTTGTGGCTCTTTCTCTTATGGAAAACTATAACTTTGAAGACTGATTTTTTTTTTCCGCTGTCTCCTGATTGTGGAAATTAAAAAACTCTCTATTTTGTACATTGCAAAAAATTTTATTTAGAGTTATGGCTTTTTTCTATACTTCTCTGGAAATATAAAAATAGTTTCAAGTTTGGAAAGATTGATTTTTTTTTTCTGGCTTTTCTCCTGTGGAAATTTTGAAAATTGATTTTTATTCTCTGCTCCGTGATTTTGGATTATAACAGTAATTGATAATTTTACTAATATAAATAAATTACAAAAGACTATTTGCCCTGGAAATTGGCAGAATTTTTTTAGATTTGACTCTCCTTTGTACCTTTTTGGAAGTATAATAAAGAAGAAGTGAAAGTTATTTGTGTTCTGTTTGTGGCCTTTGGACTTTGGGAAATTTTTGAATTTGAAAACTGGTTTTTATTTTTGACTCTCAATTTTGGATTATAACAACTGATAGTGATTTGGTGTTTTTAGATCAATTTTTTGGGAATTATAACAATGGCTTCAAAATATGGAATGATTGCCTTGAATAAAAGGTCTATTTACCCCTCTGCTTATACTTCTAAAATGCAACTTGCTACTGAATCAACACCTCCACAAGTTTTGACATCGGAAAATTTATTAAATACTTTAAAGATTATGAAACAAGACTTAATTTTGGAATTTAATCAAAAAATTACTGAAATAGAAAATAAAATGCAGGAAGCTTTGAAGAATATGGAAAAGCAGCTACGGATGGACATGTTAGAGGTTTGCAAAGGTTTAGCAACAAATGTTGATTTTTTGGAGGACTGTATTGAAACAAATAAACAAGCGTTGGCAACCTCGGTGGAATATATAAACAAATTTAAAAAGGATATTGCAAATTTTGAAACAGAGGTGTTGATGTCACAGTTTAGAAGAACGCAATTTGCTATTAGAGTAAGGGGGTTGAAAGAAGGTTTATATGATGATCTGAAGGGAAGAATGACTGAGGCCTTGGTACAGGTTTCTGGAATTTCTAAAGATGAGCTGGCTACACAAATTGAAAAGATATACAGGGTCAATTCGTGGCATGCAAAACAAAAACATTTACCAAGGGACGTTGTTATATATTTTACTACAAGAGTCTTACGGAACAGAATTATCCAGGCGACATTTAAGAATAATCTTCAGGTGAATGGTCAGGAACTTAAAATTTGGAAAGAAATTCCCTTTAAAATGCTTAAAGCTAGAAAAGAATTTACTTTTTTGATTGATGAACTTAAAAGATTGAATTTACAATACAAATGGGAAGAACCAACAGGAGTTACAGTGAAATTTTTGGAGAAAAGATACCGGCTGAATACGATAAATAAAGCTACCGAATTTTATGTTAATATTTTAAAGGCTGATATATCTAAAATTCCAGAAGAAAAACGTATGAATGTAGAAGAAGATAAGGAGGAAAAGTCATCCTTATTGGATCAAAATGAAATAACCTTAAAGAGTCCAAGTGATTCACAGAGCCAGAAAGATGTGAAAAAGGAGATGGAGTACTGGGATCAGATGGAAGAAGAGCTGATAAATTCAAATCATCAAGATATAAAAGGAGGCAACCAATAAGATATAAAGAGAAGTAGTGTTGATATGTATTAGATGGATGGAGATAATATAATTGTATTTTCTTCTTCTCCTTTTTTCTTTTTTTTTGCTGTTTCTTCCTTTTTTCTTTCTTTTTTTAAAAAGGAAAGAAATTTTTTTTTCTTTTTCTTTTTTTTAATAATTTTTTAAGAATTGGAGTTTTTTAATTTTTAATTAAAACTATTGAATTTTAAATTATTACAATTAGATTTTAAAAATTGTTTTAAAGGAAGGAATTTTTTTTTCCATTTGTTTTAGGTTTTTGTTCTTCTCTCTCTCTTCTTTAGATTTTTACTATTATTATTATTATTTTTATTATTACTATTGTTATTATTTTTATTGTTATTATTATTATTATTATTATTATTAATATTACCTTTAAGGATATTTTTTTATTATGAATTAACAAGTTGTTGAACAATAATATTATGTGGTTATGATGAAATTTAAAGGCTTTAATATTTAATATGTAGACATGTAATAATTTTTTATCTGAGCTAATAAGTTGTTGTATAATAATGTTATTATGAGAAACTTAAAGGTATTATTACTTAATATTTTTTATTATGAATTAAAGTCGTTGTATAATAATATTATGTTATGATGAAATTTAAAAGTTTTATTATTTAATATGTAGACATGTAATACTTTTTTAGTTTTATTTGAGTTAATAAGTTGTTTTAGAATAATATGTTGTTATGATGAAATTTAAAGGTATTATTATTTAAGATCTTGATATTAGCTATGTAAAATTCTCTCGGTTTTAGTTAATTATGAGATTATTATTATTATTAACGTTTTTTTTTAAAGATTTAGTATTATTAAAAAATTTTATAGATCTAGAAAGGTTATTGAAAGGAGGAGGGAGAAATTGTTTTCCTTCCTTTGTATAACTTAGATTATATAATTAATATATTTTTAATTTTAATTTTTTATTTTTTTAGAATTATATGGGAAATAATATAAAATATAGAAATTTAATGACGCTAGAAATGTGTAATTTGGAGTTGAGGGGTTTTTCTTTTTTCTTCTGTAATTACTGATATTATGCCCTGTGTTCTCTCTGGGAAGTCTGGGGGGGAGGGGGGGAGGGAAGGGGGTGGGGGTGGGGAGAAAAATTAAAAAATGTTTGTACTTTGTACTAATAAAACTTTTTCAATAAAAAAAAACAATTGTGTTACTAACTTAACAACTTCAGTGAATCACTTAACTGTGGCAAGAAAAGTTGTAAAATGAAAAAGGTTAACAAATTTTTCACTTAACAACAGAAATGTTGGGCTCAATTGTAGTCCAAAGTCGAGGACTACCTCTATAGGTACTCTATAGGTATGTGGTATGTGGTGATGTAAATGTGTCCGTGTGCAGTGTAAGGGAATTATAGCCCTTTATTATTAGTGTTGAAGTTTATCTGAATTTGCTCAACTTAGAAAATCTTTACTGGGGTCAAAAGCCAGAACATATAAAACTTGCTAGTATAAAACAGGTTACAGATATATGGATAAGTGCAAATCATAAAATTAACTGAGCATATCATTTGACTGTGCATTTTGCATATAACAAAATTAAGTTATACTTAGAATATCAGAGTCACTGTTATTTGCAAGTTAAAAGTATTAATAAAGCAGGTCAGAATGACTGGGAACTTTATTTAAAAGTGGGCTTATCAATTCTGAACATATACAGCATAAAATGGGCAATATAAAGAAATGTGTTTCATGATTTTTTAGTAGCCGCTTTGCTGCATGGGCAAAACCTTTACCTCAGTGATTGCTGTAGGAAGATCATCAGATCACTCTGTTGTGGTTTTAATTCCTATCACATAACTCTATATTTCAAATATAACTTAAAACATGGTAAGTTGGAACATCCTCATTTGAAATGAAGGAGAAACAGCTCTTTGGTTTCCAAGTTTCCTTTATTTTATTTTTTTAACAATGGGTTCTATACAATTCTATTATGGTCTGCTCTGAATAAATGAATGGCCAGCCTTGCTAGGGCTGATCAAGAAGATAATGAGAAGGAACAGGTGAGCACAGATGCAGAACTTGGCAGGATGCCTAGTCTTAGAACACACTGGGTAGTTTTGAAGGATAGAATGAAACTGATCTGATCTGCTACTCAGAACCAAACAGTCCCCCTCCACCAATGCTGCTGGGGGCTACTTAGGAATAACCCTCACATGGTTGCTTTTCATCAGAAGCAACCTTCCAACATCAGAATTGCATTTCTTGCTTTGTTCTCAGATTCTAGGCTGGATGACTTGAACTAATCTATGATGTCTGAACTCTCAATCGACACGGACAACTTTTGTTTTATGTCATTGCCGTACTCTATTTTTTCCAACCAACCTGCATGTTGTTAGTTTCTTCCTTTCTAAACCTGCCTTTTATTTGTTATGGCTACAACTCTGGACTAGACTCTGTGAACCTTTAGCTATAGACTTCTAAACTCTGCTTCAACCCACTGGCACCACCAACATTGCACGCTGACTGATATAATAACAATAATTTATTAAACGTGTATGCTACCCAACTCTGAGTAACTCTACCCAGGGGTGGGTTCCACTTACCTTCGCCACCAGTTCGCATTGCGACATTTCACGTGCGTTCCCCCCGTGCAATTTCACTTCTGCGCATGCTCAGTAGCAGGATTCAGCCCGAAACACAGCTGAGGAGCTGATCAGCTGTGCTTTGGGCGAAGAAATAAAGGTGAGTATTAACCCGGGGGGAGGGCAGGAGGGCTTTTCTTCAAGCCGTGGAAGAGGAGAAGCCATCCAAACATGGAAAAATTCAGCAAAAATTCACCCAAAAAAGATGGCGGCGCCCACGGACTGACACTGACCGAACCGGATCCATGACACCATCGTTGCATCATCAGTGGGTCGCTAACGGTTCAGGCGATCTGGTCCGAACCGGGAGGAACCCACCCCTGACTCTACCTCATCTTTTCTACATTTCTCATGCAAGTTTTATATGACTGCTCAGTCAAGCACTGTTGCTGTCTTGTTAAGAGTTACAAATCCATCACTAAACCAGTTACAAATTTGCTACTTTGTGATTGTTCCATCTAGAGCAGGACAAGTACATGGCAAAGTGACTACATACGTATCATGGTGGTTCCTCCTGCAAGAGCTGCTTTTGTGCCTTGGTAAAAGTCATCAGCAGAAGTCATTCCCATCAAAGGCATCTGTAATCTAGTGTGGACGTCTATTCCGCCTGGCATAACTAACTGGCCATAAGCATCAATTGCTTTCACACCTCCAGGAACTATCAGGTTTTCTCCAATTTGCCTGAAAATGACATTAAAAATTGCACCTTAATAATTTCATTCGAGGGAAACAAGACTTTAAAGATATTCAGCATAACTGAAACACCCTGAAATGGATGGAACATGCTAATAATGACTTGTCCTACTAAATGAAAACTGGAGGTTTAATTCAGTAATTATATTTCTGATGTTCACAGGGTTTTCTTTTAGTTATCTTTTTTATGATTAAGACACACTTTTAACATAGAAATGTCTCACACTCACAATTATTCAGCTCAACATAAAGAAAGAGAAAAAGTGCCACCTTGGAGCAACATTTCTGTCAAAGTTATAGATATATTTCTTTTGAGGTCAATATGCTGCTTTTCTAAACTTTAGTTTCCATATACTGCATGGCTAGCTCAGGAATTCTGGGAGTTGAAGTCCACAGATCCTCAAAGAACCATAGTTTGGCCACCCCTGCCATATAGATATGGTAGAAAATATTGGGGAATTTGGGGTTTCAGTGGAACATCAGATCAAATCACTCTATACAGATAAAATGTAAACATGCTGTTTCACGTTCAATGAAGTGTAATCTAAACTACAAACTAATTTATTCAAAATAAGACACCTTAAAATTAATCTTGATCTAGAGTTCCCCATATGCAAATATCTACTAGCTTTCTCCAACCTGGTGACTTCCAAATGTATCTGGACTATTAACTCTTAGGATTCCTGCCAATGGGAGTAATGGTTTGGGAAGGCTGTTACAGGCAATAGTTCTGCATATAAAAATGCAGAATAAAAATATTTAAAATATCAACACAGACTTAAATCATGCAACTGTTTGCTGTGTATTATACAACTTTCTGAAGCAAATATATGTAATCAAATCACCAACTTACTTAATCAAACCATCTTCCACAAAGATATCTGCATAAAATGATTGATCGTCATTGACAATCTTTCCTCCTTTGATGAGCAACCGGTCAGTCTAATTTAAGTAAACAAACAAAACATTTCCAAGATAACTTCAGATGTTTCATTCAGATACAAGGCCACTTTAGGTACATAATCAGAAACCCGATGCATGTAGAGGATAGATTGCAATACAGACACAATCTTCCAATTCTGAAACATGCATTTTATTTAAATAAAGCATACATAACAAAACCAGTTTGTGCATCCTTGTCATTGTGATTTGGCCAGTTATAATTTGAAAAATGTTCGTTTATGGATTTTAAGGATTGTCTCATTAATCTGGTCAACATTTCTATTATACCATATGAAGGAGGACAGGCAGCTCTTAATAAAAATGGAAAGGTTTTCTATATTTCTCAGCCTTGGAAATAAGGAGGGTTGATTGTTTTCTCATAAAAAGCCTTTGTTTCTCCTCTCTCCAGGCCTCCCTACCTACTTCAGATGCTGTCTCCAACACAATGAGATACAGACCAATGCAGGCTGTGACATAGCTACAAACAAGGGGCCAAAGGGGGTGGGGGATGGGATACTTCTCTAGTCAATTTGTTTTCTTTCAGTTTCCTCACTAAAATGTCAACTTTTTTCTTTCATCTGATATTCTTTCTTAGATAAAAAATACGTTAAAAATACCATACTTTCTAGGTTCTCTGTTTCACTGAGCACATGGGAAATTCCAGGATCTTTTCAGTGGTGACAGCTTGGGATAGATTGCTGACAATTTGTGAATCTTCTGTAACCTTTACTTATCAAGCAAGGTATCAACTGATAAACAGATAGACACAGGCAGTCCTAATCTCAAAAAGAACATCATTTCCATCAAAGAAATTGAATTTTGTTATGTAAAATGAATCAATAATAACCATTAAGCAAGGAAGAAAGCAATACAAAAAAGAAAATCATTTTATTTTAACCCAACTCCTTTTTTATCACAAGCATTTCAGGAACGTATGGCTAATAATGTCTTGTGACTGAAACTTTATTGTAAAGATACTTCTAAAGATACATGTGTTTGCCTTTGTCTTAGAAAAAAACTACAATCACTAAGAGTTGACACTGAATTAATTGGGCATAATCAATCAACACTGGCTTCTTTATTAAACTGAGATGGATATAAGGCTAGTCATATTCAGTCTCATAGTCATATGGAGCTTAGGTCGCTAAATGCAGACTCACCCAAAAATGTAAGTGTTGAAGGTAAATGATCTGTACTTGCATTTTTCAAGGTATTAATAATCTAAAGCTCCTTTGCCTCTAACATACAGGTAGTCCTCAACTTGTGACCACAGTTGAGCCCAAAATGTATGTTGCTAAGTGAGAAATTTGTTAAGTGAGTTTTGCCCAATTTTACAACTTTTCTTGCCACATTTGTTAAGTGAATCACTGCAGTTGTTAAATTAGTAATCTGGTTGTTAAGTGAAACTGGTTTCTCCATTGATTTTGCTTGTCAGAAGGTTGCAAAAGTATTACATGACCCAGGAACACTGCAACCATCATAAATGTGAGTCAGCTTTCAAGCATCTGAATGTTAACAGATTAACAGAGTTGGAAGGTAAATCACATGGCCATGGGGATGCTGCAATGGTCATAAATGTGAAAAATTATCATAAGTACTTTCTTCAGTACCGTAGTAACTTCAAATGGTGACTTAAGTGAATTGTTGTAAGTTGAGGACTACCCGTAATCATAGAAGATGTGGTCTAACACAGGTGTGTCGAACCTGCGGTCCATGGGCCACATGCGGCCTTGGACAACCAGTAATGCAACACAAGAGTGTAATAAAAGTATAAAAACTAAAAGGAAGTTTGTTCAACTATTCTGCTTGAATTATAACCAGGGAAAACCAGATGCCCTGAGCCAACCTGTATTTATATAGCTTCTTTTCAACTCAGATTTCCAGAGCTAGTTTGCTCTGGCTCATACAGCGCTAAACAAAGAAGCATTTTTAAAGAACCCCTACATCAGTTGGGATCAGGAGACCCTTTAGTCAAATGCTTACTCATAAAAAATCTCTTATGAAGCAATATTTTGAAGAGGAACAGTGGAATATTATTTATTTATTTATTTATTTAGTGCTCTTAGATGTCACCCTACTCCCTAGGGACTCAGGGCAGCGTACAACATTTAAAGAACAGCTAAACAAAATACTTTAATAACAATTTAAAAACATTTAAAAAGAAACATACAAAGCATACATACATGGGGGAGACCAAGGTGCACATCGTCTCAGAACCCCGCCTGCAGGAAGAGCCATGTCTTCACAGCTTTTCGGAATTATCAAAGAACAGAACCAATTCAGAGAGACTTAGCCAAGTTATTTAACATTAGATGGGGAACTGCAATGAAGAGGGCATGCAGAAAGTATAACCTCTTTCTTCCATTAAAGCATTTTAAGAGTTTATAAGTTATAGGGCCATTAGAAGAACAATGGTTCACCAGCCAAGAATAAATTGATAATGCATAAATGAATTATGATAATGCATACTTAAATCTCAACTCTATAAACCTTAAGTGGCATTAGAATATAATCAAACATATTGGCCAGGATCCAAAATAATGGTTAGGTTCATCCAGGAAAGATTAGACAAATGAATTTAATGGGAGAGAGGTGTTGGGAGCAAATTATCCCTTACCAAACTTCCAAATGAATATGCCAAGAAGCTTTGGGAACAACTATTCTAACATTGCCATGGACTCGTTCTTTTCCATTCAGAATCCCATAAACCCTGATTGGTAGATTACATGCTACTCCAGGAGGAGGCTTATTAATAACTGTGCATTTTCATTTAATTCAATTCAATCGTAATTTACTGTATGTGAGTCTGGCATATCCTTACCCACAATCTTTAAAAAGCCAGCAGTGGGCCAGAAATTACAAACCTTTAGCAAAATATAGGGACAGAATAAAAATATATATTGAATAGCAGTTTTAATACCAGGCTCTTTTATATGCAGACTCAGAAGTAACTACCACTAAGTTTCATTAAAATCACTTTTAAACTGGGAGCAAGACTTCAGTCTGAGAAAAACAAAACAAAAGAACTTATACAGACTATTAACATTAAGGTAACCATAAGCATTATGTAACTGTGTTCCATAAATAGAAGTATGCAGATGTACAGTGATGCAAGTGATTATTTTTTGCTCCTCCCACTGATGAAGAAACGGTGGCGACAGAAGAAATATGGATTGAATCCCTGATAATAGCCACCGAAACATTGATTCCTTCTGACACAACACCCTAATGTTACACCTGGTCCCTTTTGTGCTAAATGAGCTTAACAACTCAATGCGTACTCATAAACCTACATTCAAGTCAATTATGTACAGGATTACACTACCCTGTACTATATAGAGATCCAATACAATAGATTGGAAAATACAGATATCTAGACAAATAAAAGGAGTCTGATTCAACCAGAGCGTTATCTTATGATCAGCAAAACTCAGAATACAGGTAAGCCATTATGAAGAGTCTCCAACTGAAGCTAAAAACACCATTGAGTCCTTCTGAAGTTCAGGATTACAGGGGGAATTACAAATTGTAAATTAAAGACTCCAGATATGTGCTACTTTCATTAGAAAAACATAACTCACATCCCCCCATAGGAAGTATTTTGTCACCACCTTCCATTATTGTTTCCATATTCTCAGGTTAGATAGGGTGACTTAACACCCAATTCTATCCATGGGTGTTCAGTGAAGATTTTTAAAGGAGATGCATCATCACATCAACACATTGTAACGCTTATCTGTCCCAAATGTCATCTTATAGCTGGCATTGATTCGCCTATCCTAAAAATTCTTCTTTATCTTCCGTTTGTACACCTGGACCACTCTTGGCTTAAAGCTTTCACAATTCTACAATGGCGGGATTTAAAAGGGCTGGACAGAGGAACCCTCCGTTCAAACAATGATAAACAACGACAAAAATTCATAGGGGGGGGGAAAACGTTTTGAAAAGAATACCGCCCGTCGTTCCTTTGAGTTTTGCCTACCCAACAATCTGAAGATCTTTTACTGGCAGGATCCAATCCGGGTGGGTCACCGGGACCAGAGATTTTATCTTCCGACCTTTCGGACTCGTGCTGGAGCTCTGGGATACAATCTTTTATTGTCTTACAAAGATAATAATAGATAATAGACAGTTTGGCGGCAAAACAAATCTCCTGAAATAAAGCGGGAGATCGCTTTCCATAAACGGGCGTAAGCAATAGAAATATGACCAAATCAAGGAGATGCGGCTTCCAAGGGAAAAGATCGACTTTCAGATAAAGTCTGAAATTCAGATCTGAAATAGGACGAGGGTGGGGGACATCCCGTCCCAAAGGCGGTGCTCTTCCATGCCTAAGCAAGCCGGAGACCCCCAAGGCCCCGTGGCACCCAGGGCCTTCCCGCCTCCTCCACCGCCAGCCCAGCAGCTACGGCGGCTTCGAGCCGGAAACTCGGAAGACAAAACCTCTGGTGACCGACCCAGATTGGATCCTCCAACACGATCCTGGGACACATCTATTGGCCTTCATTCGTCGTTTACTGGTCCTACTGCCCCGATGGACTTCTCCGAATCGGCCTGACAACTCCTGCCGTCTCATCCAGAGCCAAGCCTGGTCGCCAACGAGCAGCCTCTCTCCAGCAAGCTCGGCCGACCCGTTTCCAAGAGTTCCCGGTAGCGCTCGCCGCGAAACAACCAAAGCCAGGAGCCCAGGCAGGTGGCCGGACAATCGTCTCCTCTCCACAACGGGCGGGATCCTCGCTCTCCCCTCCCGCCCGCTTCCACTTCCCACTCCCCCAGCCCCCCTCAGCTCTGGGCGACGAAACCAACACCCCCCCCCCGCGACGTACCATCTTCGCCTCACGGGCGCCACAGCGAGGCCTCGACCCAAGCCCTCCCCCCTCTCCACCTTGCGCCCTTGGAAGCCTTACTTTTGGAGCTCCCCCCCCATCCGCTCCCCCACCTCGGCCGCCCAAGGTCGGCTGAACCGGGCGGACGCCGACTTCCTCGCCGCAGAGAAAGCGGCGAGGAAATATGCCTGAGGCGCTTCACCTCACCGTGATCCGAGGGATGTTCTTCTTGCCTTGGTAGGACATCTTCCCCTCGAGGCCGCGCCTGCAGTGCGGGAAGGAGGGCAGCGGAGGCGAAGCGGCCTTTCTGAGGCGAGAGGAGAAGCGGCGGCGGGCGCGTGGAGGGGCGCGTTTGCGCGCGCACGCGCGCCTCCCTGGCGGGCGGATTGTTCTGGCAAGGGGGGGGGAGGGGGAAGGACGGGGGAGGGGGAGGGAGAGCGGCGACGCGGTGGCTCGCGTTGCTCCGCCGGCCTTCAGTCTCTCCGAGCAGCTGCCTGATTAGCATTCCGCCTCCGCCAAACAGCAGACAGCCTCCCCCAACTCCTCCCGCTCCCCAGACGGGCGGGCAGCTCCGCTTGGGGGGCCTCCCTCCGGGCAGACTGCCCGCAGACGCGGCCCCTTCCCTGGCCAACAAAGGTTCTGGGCCGCCCTCGCTTGACAACAAAGAACACGTGGCCCAGCCCGCTGGAGGTTGCTGGGTTGGCGGCGGGAAGGCCCTGGGTGCCCCGGGATGTCGAGGCACCCTGGCTTGGTTAGACATGGAAGAGTCCCGCTTTTGGGACGGGATGCTTTCCCTCCTCCCCCCCCCCCGCTATATTTCAGGTCTGAATTTCAGACTTCGTCCTGAAAGCCAGATTTTCCCTTGGAAGGTGCATCTCCTTGATTTGGTGGGAATTCTGTTGCTTGCGCCCGTTTGTGGAAAGCGATCTCCCGCTTTATTTCGGGACATTTGTTTGCCCAACCGTCTAGGAATGTATCTTTTAACACAATACTTATTTAAAATTTAAAATAGAGCGAACTGCAAGGGGCCGCACATTTATGGAAAGCGATCTTCCACTTTGTTTCATCAGAAGTATTCGCCCAACCGTCTAGGAAAGTATCCTTTTAAGACAATAATTTAAAATAGAGCGAAGTGCAAGGAGCAATTTATTAGCCGAGTTCCCATTTTGTCTTCCTGAGCATTAGCAACAACCTCCCGCGAAGATCTGGGAAGATTGTCTTTTTCCCGGACACGTGTTCTTTGTTGTCAAGCCAGGCCGGCCTAGAATTCAATTGTTCTCGAGATACTATTCCAGTATCTATCTGATTGGGGATCAGGCTTAGCCAAGAGAGTCTATTCTAGCAAGAAGGATGATTTCGATCTATAGTGGAATGCGTTCATTTCAGATCCGGTGGAATATCGATCATCGAATTTTTGGGGAATGTCATTTTCTCCAATCCCCCCTCCACGGACGGACAACACTCGTCCTTTTCCAAACGTCCGCTTATACACGCAGAGATAGGGTACCTATTTATGTTTCTGATCGAGTGGATCCTGGTCCACGAATCCTGATCCCATAATGAATATACGCAACCTCGCAGAATCTATATTTCTACAGACCAGAATCGTGGTTGCTTTTGAACCCCTTGTTTTCGAAATCCTAAGTGGAAATTCTCCAAATAAACTATTGTCCTTCTCCTCCTTTCCACCGCGCCATGTGTCCCGTCCTTTATTAACAGTCATAAATCAGGAATGACAGAAAGGTTTCTTTGCTCCCCTTACTCCGCCCCCTTCCACCTTCGCTCGAGTTTTCTTTGCGTTCAAGTAGCCATTGAAAAGCAAAAAAAAAAAAGGAGGATTTTTGTGTCTGGCCACAGCTTATCTTTGTAGAATGCTTCAGATAAAACATTCGAGGGTGTTCTTGCTTGGCCTATTTCGTTTGGGTCGTGTTAATCTTGGCTATTTGTGCTGGTGATGGCTTAGGGATTTTGATAAACGTAACCCGCTTGGTTAATTGAAGGCTTGGACGAACTGCACAAAGCCAGAAAGTAGGCTAATTCAGAAGGCCAGTTAAACGCGCCGCTAAAGCCGAAGGGGTGAGTTTATTGCGCCTAATCTCTTCCAGTTTAAAACTATCAGCTATCAGCAAGTGATGATGTTACTTAGTGTAGTTTGTGTAATGAAACGTCTGCAATAAAGCAAATTCAGAGAGCACCAAGGACCCCTCACTATCAGCTTTAGTGGGAATAAATGCGACGACTCAGCCGCAACTTTACAAACGCCACCTTACACTGTAGTCATATGCTTTATCCCCTAGAAATAAATCCCTCTAGTAGGTTTAATACGATTTACTATCCCCTCCCCCCATCCATCCCAGAGCAGCCTCGGATTCACGTTAGTATGAACCAATCAGCCGCCAGCGCTCATTGAGTTTCAAACACAGAAACCACAGCGATTGGATGTCTGAGCGGAGAGAGGTGGGGGGGGGGAAGGGGACGAGAGCATACCCGTTAATTTAGATGCAAATTCTGCCCCAGACAGGTTAAGAAGTCAAAATTCGCTCCTCTCCTAAGTATTTGCCTTGTAAAACTAGCACGTGACTTATTCTTATTTCTGGTCTTTCTGCGTGGCCCAAAGTCCCACCAGCAGGAGCGAGAGGGTGGCGAGAGTAAAGCCACGCGCACAATGAACGCTGGTGAAACCTATCCCAGCCGTTTAAAGAGGGGTAGCAGTGGCTGCGAAACCAATCGTCACCTCGCCTCTGCCCTATTCTTTAGGTTGCTCTCCCTGCGATGGTGGAGCAAGAGGAAAAGATACGGCTTTAGTTTTAAAACCGCCCTCTGATTTAAGAAGTGGGGCTGATATATTGTGGCTGTTCAATAGGGGGAAAGACCTGCCTTCCTTCTAGCCCATGGCTGTGCCTACTTGGCGGACATACCTGGATGCAAAATGCAACCTCGGTTTAAACGATGGGACCGGGTTTTGGGTTTTTTTTTTACATTTATGGACATGTTTCGAATGTTCTGCCATTAAATACATTCCTGAAAAAAAGGGCCAAGTCGACCCCAAGGGGATGGGGAGTGGCATATGAAGTTAATGGGAAATCCAAAAAGTTTCCTCCTTCCCGGGACGGCTATTCCCCCCCCCCCGCGCCTTCTTTTCTCCCTTACCTGATGGCCACCGGTAGGCAGCTGCTCCGTAATCCCAGGTGAAGGCGGACATGGCTCTGGCACTGAAGTTGTGGGGAGCGCAGTGTTTTGACTCCCCTGGCTGGCTTCAATCTGCTCTTCCGATTCGCTGGACTGCTGGCTGGAGTCTTCGCGGTCAAGATTCCGGCTCTCTTTTCTTTTCTCACAACTGAAAGAAGCAAAGTTCAGGGTTTTGTTTTCAAAGGCGCCCTCTACGTTGCAAAACATGCCTCCGTATTTCTGCCTGGGTTTGGGGCTCCCGGCGCCCAGTGCCGCGAAGTAATCGGGGAGTTCTTCCTCTTTCTTCTCCGGCTGCTGCTCTCTTCGCTCTGCCATGGCTGCTTGGGAAGCAAGGCCACCCTCTTGAGGCTACTGGTGCCGGGAAATGAACTGAAGCTGGCGATTTAGGGAAGGGAGGGTCACAGAAAAGCAGGGGTTCGGCTTGACTTTTCCTAACGAATCAGTTCGGCGATTCGTTAAGCCTGGTAGTAAAAAAGCCAACGGCACTAATCTGGAGCCCGGGTTGGCAGGGAGCTGTCCAAGATATATGGTGCTGAAACAGACGAGTCAGAGAAGTTCATTAGAAGGACATCTCGGCGGAAGCCCACCTACGGGAGAATTTCCATTGCCGTCAGTTATACTGCTTTTCCTCTTGGGTGGGGTTGATTCAACTCCACTTTGCCGTTGCTGGATCTGGGATGATCTCAGAGAAAAGAAAATGGTACTAAAATGTAGTGACAGCTATTACACTATTATTACTGAATTAACTCTTAAACAGAGATAAAATAGATTTGTTTTGCTTTTGTCCTAAAAAGAATATGTTTAGCCAAGGATGTATAATAAAAATGAAATATTCTTTTGTCAAAACATTCTGACTATATTGGTTTACTAAACACTGCATATTATTAAGCCTGCAAACTTTGATAAACCTCAATTTTATTGTTCTAAAATCTCTAAATTTGAAATAAATGCCCATGTTAATAAATATGGGCTTCTTTGCTAAGTACTCTTTTTTTCCTGTTCTGTTTTCCCTTGATTTTATCAAATTTTTCTACATAAAAAACTAGTAAAACAAAAACTATAATTATACTTTCAACCATTTTGTAATTTAGTGCTGTAGGGATAGTGCTCTTCCCTCTCCTATTTAACATCTACATGAGACTGCTGGGTGAGCTCATCTGTCACCATGGGGTGAGGTCTCACCTGATGAATTAAGTGATGCTGTGGACATCCTCTCTTGGTGTCCGGAGGCTGTGAGGGTCTGGATGGGAAACAACAAGCTTCAACAGAACCCTAGGATGAATGTATAGCTTGTATTCAACCCTAGGATGAATGTATGTATGGGTTGTGGAGGTCTCTGATTCTAGCATGAGACCACTGTGTGCAATCTGGGGATCCACCTGGACTCAGGACTTATGCTGAATCAGCAGGCGGAGTCATGGCCAGGAGGGTTTGAACAATCTTTGCACAACTCTGCATTGTGTACCAGTTGTGCCCATTCCTCGATGAAGGGGCCCTACTCATGATCACTCATGCCCTGGTCACCTTTCAATTGGACTGTTGCAATGTGCTGTACATAGGGTTCCCACTGAAGACACTTCAGCTTGTGCAAAAGGCAGAGGGACAAGCAGTAACAAACAAGCAATTGATTCTGATGGCAGAAGCTTAATTTGGAGGTACCTAGAGCTTTTTGATATGTGCAAAAATATCCAGCTGTTCCCATGTGTATAATAAAAATAAAATAAAAGAATTGCCACTCAGCATGTGATAGTGTTGCTTTAGGTTTTTTTTTCCTATTCTGTGTAGAGAAAAAATACTAAAGTAGTTATGGGTTTTAAAAGATTTTTTAATTAAAAGTTTATAATAATTTATGTACTTTACAAATTAATAGAAAGTCTCTGATATATGAATCACAATACAAAAATATGTGTAAAATTTTGTACATACGAGCCTACCTCAGGCTTATCAATATCTTTTTAACACATAACTTGCATTGAGGATATAATTATTGTGAGATTACCTTAAAATAACACAAATAGAACGTGGCATATTTACCAATGGGGGAAAAAAGTTATTCTAGATGCATTTACTTTATACAAATATTTACTGTAAATGTTATCCATTGTACAATTAATATGTAGCTATGCTATACATATTCACAGTATGATTTCCTGAGTCTAAACTAAATCCATTACTGTTGATAAACACATTTTGCACTGTAAGTTTCATAATGATTTTACTGATGCATGATGATTTGGCACCTGTCCACCAAAAATAACTTTCAGATAACATTTTCTACACAACAGGTATGTAATGTTAACAAGCTGTGTAAGGCACTCAGGGAAATACAAAGATATTTAGTGAGCTGAATATTTCTAAATAACAGCTACAGTCCTTCAACAGCTTGAACAACAGGCATAAGTCTAAAATACATAATGCAGTCACTGACAAATTAAGCAGCAATTCACATGGACTTTACGTTCGTACCTGATGTAAAAATGACCCAGAAATATGCTCCTTCTGGAACTAGTAAATACAAACTATGTAGGATATTGCTGTCAGTGTGATAGATTTGTTAAGGCTTTTCTGAAAATCTGATATTACAATTAAAGGTACTTATATGAAATTATTTTCTCCATTTCTATATCAGCTATTTTCCTGTATCAGTCATTAAAAGGATATAATTGCAATGAAGTTCAGACATAGTCTCAGCTCATGAGCGTGTACAGTAGAGGTGCTGAGACTGAAAATGAATTCTAGATAATTCTTCTCTATCACAACTGGAAAATTTAATATGAATTGGATTTTGTAATGCTTAAATTCCCTTTCAAATAGACTCGGCTCATGTAAGACCTTCCTATTTACTGAAATGACAAGACGGCTCCATTAAGATTGCACACAATTTGAGTAGATAAATTGGCATGTTCCAATCAATGAAGTTAGTTCTTCCTCCTCTGCCTTCCCAAATACTGGTTATGTATCATCAGTGAAGTACACTTG
Source organism: Diadophis punctatus similis (assembly GCA_023053685.1). NCBI lineage: Eukaryota > Metazoa > Chordata > Lepidosauria > Squamata > Dipsadidae > Diadophis > Diadophis punctatus. The sequence goes on along the minus strand of JALIGW010000005.1, from coordinate 19,836,929 downwards.
GGGCTAGACTTTTATAGACAATGCACAAATAAGTTGCATCTAATATCAAAAGCAAAGTGTATCAGAACAGCACAGGATGTTTTATGTTGCCATGATAAGCAATACCATCTGAAATATTCAGAACAGTTAAGGCTACAATTTTATACACATTAACGTAGGAGTAAGCCTTACTGAGTGCAGTGGGATTTATTTTAGGGCAAACATGCATAGGATTGTACCCAAATTAGCGAAATTTTAGAAATCTGCACCAAGAGTTCTGATGTGTATCTATAGCTGTTCTAAAGTGTTGATGTCCCCATTAAACCACAGAAAAGACAGAATTACAAATGTACATCTATATCTATATATCTGGATATGCAAGAGCCCTTTATAATCCCTTAAAAACAACCTGAGAGCTACAAATTGTGGTAAAACTGAGATATACTGTATATAGCCTTTTAAAATCTATATGGTAAGCAAGAAGAACAAAAAAAGTCTCAGCAATTATTGCAATACATATGGCAGACTTATACATATGTAAGAATTAAACCAAATCAGTTTTGCTTGATTGTTTAGTTATTGCACTATCAAAGGAATAATGAATTTAAGCCGTAATTCTAATGCCATAATTCTAAATAAATTTCCTTGTACATTCTATTAAAATCCACGGGAAGTATATTCATCTAAGATCAATGAGTTTGGAGGCAGCTTTCTGAGCAGGATGAGAAGCTGAGGGAGAAAGTGACATTGGGAACCAATTCAGACAATTCCAATGGACTTATGTTTTTTGTTCAGGCCAAATTGGTAACTCATAGATACCTTGGTGACTCCAATCTGTGCCCAATTCTTTGTGCTAAGCTATTCTGTGGGATAGTGGTGAACATGGACTGCAGAGGCAATCGGGAAAGCAATTCTGAAAAAAGGAAAATAAGAACATTGATTTGTGTGAAACCTTTGGAAGAAAAAATGTTTTTTTTTCCTGTTACTTCAGGATAATAGTTTGAAGCAATTTGGACCAATCTTAGTAAAGGTGAAATGAACCTCAAAATGTCCTCTATCTGGATTCAGTTGTAGTTTAACATAGGCAGTGAAAATGTCCTGTTTTGCATCCTCTGACTATTTCAAGTGAGGAGAAAGTGTCGTTCTTCAATTAGTACTGGAAAATACTGTATATGCATGCTACTTTGCCATGATGCTGTCTCTTTGGAGTCCAATGTTATGTTAGTACAATCTAGGGTTGAGTATCTACTTGTTTCATCATAGACATATCTGTTTAGAATTAAATTGTGATTATTTCATGGGATTTCTTTCCCATTAATTAATTTGTGGAGGGTTAGGGTTAGGGTTCAAAAGCCGATAAGCAATCAGCTTCCCCAAATTTGGTGGTCTCCAGATGTATACAAATTCTGAGAATACAATTCAAAGAATTCCTAGTCAATATGGGCAAAGATATGGAATTCAAGGAGGTGAAGCACCAGCAATTCCAAAGGAGATTAGAAAAGACTTGATATAAGCTCTGCAGCTCTAGTCGTATGTTTATTGAAGAATGACAATTTTAGACTCATGGACATAACTCTACATTTTCCTTTTTCTATATGGGATGTGGATGAATGTGCATGTAAAATACATACATGTGAATGTAGTGTAAGACTTCTGAGTGGCAGAAAACAAAAATACATTCACTGAGTCATTCTTATATGTACAATGCATATTTCCATATGAACATTAGCATATTTATATACACCCTCACTTATTTTTTTGCATTTCCCTGTCCTATATAGATAAAATTGTTTATATAAAAGTTTTAAAGAAGAGATGTTAATTGGCAATTATAGGACAACTGAATGAAGCATATATACAACATGCTAAAATGTCTGCAAAAATAAACGTATACCAGCCAGTTTTCAATTCTGCAATCCATTCAATGCATCACCCATTGCTCAACATTACCAGGCCAATAGCAGCATCTGAAAGCACACCAATTCACTCAATATTTATGGCAGTATTTCTCAATCTCAGGAACTTCAACTCCCAGAAATGCCCTGCCAGCATATTGAAGTTGAAGTCCACACATCTTAAAGTTCCTGAGATTGAGACACACAATTTTAAGGCATTTAAATGGATGCCTGCATACAGTGTTACTTTCATACAATTGAATCAGATGTTTGCTTTTAATAAGATTAATGATAAATGCAATGCCTATGTCACTTGCACATGAGTGAAGTAGGGCCAACGTATTAGATCAGGGAGACTTGGGTTCAAGTGCACCTTTAGGCATGGAAACTCTCTGGGTGACTTTGGGGCCAACGACCTCCTCTCAGCCTAACCTACCTGACAGAGTTTTTCTGGGGACTAAATAAAACAATATCCCTTCATATAAGCAATCCAGAGCTCCTGGAGAAAAGTTATAATTTTTCAACTATAACTAGGTTATAATTGGGTTATAACTGGGTTATAATTAACAACAGCAAAAGCAAAAATGTAAATTTGCATCTCCTGTTGCTTTCAACCTAAGTGGGTCTGAGTAAGGATGCACACACAGATACATGTGTGAATTTATGAAAGAAGTGAAAAACGTATTGTGTAGGAATGAAATATATCCTGGAAGTATTCCTTGTTTGAAGATTAGTTGGATCAGATCAGGGCAACTGCATACAGAGGACTTTCATTGCATGCATATTTGTCTGATCTGACATGCTTTGGGGGATGTGAAGTGGAGCTTGATGAGAGGAAAACTACCACAACGTATTTATTCTTTAGTGGGGAAAAGCTTATAAGGATTTAGGAACAACAGGAAACATTGCATTGTTAATGAATAAGAGGCATAGTCCAGCTTTACACATATCATTAAAGTATTGGAAGGTTAAGCCTGAACTTAAAATGCAGAATCAAGACATACCTGCCCACTTCCTGTAGGTAAATGAAGAATTGCAGTCTTAACTTTTCTCACTAAAACATTCTCTGAGTGTTAATGCAGTAGCTATAAACACTCTTATTTATTTATTTTATTTTATTTGGCAGTTTTTCTATGCCACCCTACTCCCTCAGGACTCAGGGCGGGTTACCAGGGTAGAAGTCACTCTGTGTTATTTACAGGTTACAACACACATGTATAACAGTGAAAGTCGCATTCTAATGAGAATGCTGTGGTCTAAATATAATTTCTGAGCAAACTTGCTTTGGTTCATTCTGACCAGATGCTGAATTTCAAAGGGCTTATTCTCTACCGGTATGTACAATTAAAGTATTATGAATATAAAAACATAAGATTTCTTTGTCGTTATTTAAACTAAGATGATTCATATACAGTATTATCTTTTATATTTCTTCTATTTTGTCATCAGTGGCAATCACTTTAAATGGCAGACAGGAATGCCAATATAATATTCGTGTGGACCATATATTTTCCCCATGACGTCCACTTATTTTCATCTCCAGGTACATAAAATTGTTATAAATAATAATCATCATAAGGACTGAATAGATGGATAAAAATGGCAAATTCAGTCTAAGCATCTTGCTGACTGCGACAAACCAATAATAATAAGTGCCTGTTTCTGGAGCAGATTTTAAAATAAAAATCATTCTGTATATATTGTAAAACACTGAACTTATAAGCATTTGAGCAGAATGACATTAGGGAAAAAGTCCTCAAAGGGAAAAAAAAATCTTGTGTGGCTTTCTATCTAATTGGTCTTCAGGTTTCCTCAAATCTGGAATTCTGTTAATAGATGCATTTCCTTTAAGTTCATATTTAATTAGAATGTGCAGCATCCAATTTATCTGAAAGAAAAGAGAAAAAGAGAAAAATAAAGCTAAATACAATATGTTTGTTAAAAGATTTAAAGTTTCAAAGTGGTAATCCACCAAACTACACAGCAAGGTTGTGAAAGGTTTTAAACAAGATGCTTCACAAAGTGTACCGTATTTTTCGGAGTATAAGACCCACCCTTTTCCTCCCTAAAAGAGGCTGAAAATTTGGGTGCGTCTTATACTCCGAATGTAGCTTTTTCGAAGCTTTTTTTCCCCAGCCCTATCGAGGTGCTAACGATCTTCCCGGCTTCCTACTCCATCCGAAGAAGTTTTTTTTCCTGCCCTAAGTCTTTGCAGACTTGTTTTCATTTCTATTCCCTCTGAAAAAGGTCTTTTCAGCCCTAAGGAGGTGCTAATGATCTTACCGGCTTGCAGCATTTTTTTATTCGTACTCCCTCAAAGTAGTTTTTTACCAGCCCTAAGTCTTTGCAGGCTTGTTTTCATTCCTACTCCCTTCAAAGAATATATTTTTCAGCCCTAACCAGGGGATAAAATAATGTGCTGAAGCTGACCAGACTAAGGACGCTAGCCAGATGAATACCTGGTAGGTAGATTTTTCACCCTATTTTCCTCCCCAAAAACTAAGATGCATCTTATACTCCGAAAAATACAGTAATTTTCAATAGTAAAGTAGTTGTATTTTTTTTGCAAGTCATTACACATGTGTGTACAGCACACTTTTGCACTGAGAAGTATTGCACTTGGATGTTTTGCACAGCCCTGAAAATATAATACAGGTAGTCCTCTACTTACCATCACAATTGAACCCATTTTTTTTAATGCTAAGCGAGACAGTTGTTAAGTGAGTTTTGACCCATTTTGACCAACTTTCTTGCCACAGTGAATCTGGCTTCCTCATTGACTTTGTTTGTCAGAAGGTTGCAAAAGGTGATCATGTGACCATGGGGCATTGCAACCGTCATAGATATGAGTCAGTTGCCAAGCATCTGGATTTTGATCACATGACCACGAGGATGTTGCAACGGTTGTAAGTTTGAAAAATGGTCATAAGTGCCGTTTTAACTTTGAACAGTTACTAAGAGAATAGTTGTAAGTCAAGGGCTACCTATATCTTCATTTTAGCATTTTGGACAATGACACTGTAAGTGTCTTGTCATTAATTTTTCAGATTAAATAAGTCTGTGAAGAGCTCCTGCCCCAAGTAGCGGACTTAATAGCACCTCTAAAATATCTATCTAACATGCTTAATCCAGACTCCGAAAAAAATAGATGCTTTGGGTTATTTGTCTGTTCAGCAAGAGCAGCCTGGTGAGGCAGCATATGTGACTGATGTGCACAGTCTTGCTGAAACACTAACTGCATGCTGAGTCCCAGCAGGCAACAATATCTAACCATCCTTGGCTGATTTTGAAAAACCTAAGCAGAGTTACTGCTGGTTAGTGCTTGGAGGATGGATGATTGGTAAGTCACTGGAAAATCACAGGTTAGTAAGTTAGACTGGGAAGGAAAAAAAATTCTAGAAAAAAGACAACAATGAACTATTGTCATCAAGAAAATTTATAGGCATGAGTCAAGCTCAAAGTTGAGAGAATCTTTATATTTATGTGTAAATTATTCAATAAATGGCTCATAGAGTTTTGGGAATGAAATAATTAAAAAGCCACTGAGATATGGTGAAAAATCTAATCATGTCCAGGTATACCAGGGGTCAGCAACCAGTGGCTCTGGAGCCACATGTGGCTCTTTCACCCCCCTGCTGCGGCTCCTTGTCATCAGTCGGCACCACAATTTTGAGATGAGCTTTCAGTTAATAATAATAACAATTTATTGTCATTGTACGTATATATACAGTACACCCATACAACGAAATTCACATAACGCTTCAAGACCAGTCCCAACACACATAGCAATTCCTAAAAACACGCCCTACCCGACACAAATTCCCCACCCTGAACCACTCAAACATCCATACAACAGACCAAGTAATACTATCCAACAGCTCACTGATGATGACCCTTTAATTCATTATTAAGTGCAATTATAGCTCTGGGATAAAAACTGTTCCGAAAACGTGTGGTCCGAGTTTTAATTGTTCTATATCTTCTGCCTATTAGGGTGGGGGTAAGCAGGGCGTGCCAGGAGGATACTCTATAGCAGTGGTGGCGAACCTTTTTCGGCTCGCGTGCCAAAAAGGGGGGGGGGCGCTCCCTTGCCCACACCCATTCCCCCCCCCACGCATGCGCACAACACCCCCCCATGCTTCCCCCTGCGCATGCGCACACACCCCCACCCCCCCTACAAAGGCTTACCGGAGCCTGGAATGACGAAACCGGCAAACCGGAAGTGCGAAAAAACGCACTTCCGGTTTGCCGGTATGCTGTTTTTTGCACTCCGGGGGGTTCAGGGAAGCTCCCTGAAGCTCCGGAATGCAAAAAAGTACAAAACGGACAAACCGGAAGTGCGGAAAAGTGCACTTCCGGTTTGTCCGTTTTGTAGTTTTTTGCATTCCGGAGCTTCAGGGAGCTTCCCTGAACCCTCCGTAGTGCAAAAAACAGCACACCGGCAAACCGGAAGTGCGTTTTTTCGCACTTCCGGTTTGCCGGTGGGAACCCTCGCATGCCGGCTTCTATGGCTCCGCATGCCACCTCTGGCACGCGTGCCATAGGTTCGCCACCATGGCTCTATAGCAAGGGGTGGGTTTTCCGGTCAGCTCCACAATTTATAGGGCTTTTGGTTAGGACATGTAGAGGAAAAAGAATGCCGCACTAGGAGGAGACTCTATGGTGGGGGAACTGGACTTCCGGTCAGCTCCAGAATTGAACGGGGGGCTTCCGGTTAGGACCTTTGTGGCTCTTTGAGTGTTTAAAGTTGCCGACCCCATTAAATAAGTTTCTTGACCAGTTAAGCACACTGTAACTCTAAATACAGGTAGCTGTTAACTTACAACTTTTTGTTTAGCAACTGAAGTTATAATTACACTGGAAAAAAAATAACTTAGGACTGTCCTCACACCTATGGGTGTTGTAGCATCCCTATGATCATGTGATCAAAATTTGGGAGCTTGGCACCCAACATGTATTTATGATGCTTGCAGCGTGTTAACTTTCCAAGCTAACATCTGAGAAGGAAAGTCAATGGGAGAAGTCAGATTCGCTTAATGACTGAATGATTTATTTAACAGTTCCAAAGATTTGCTTAAATGTGGCAAAAAAAAAAGATAGCATGCCTCATTTAACAACTGCCATCATGCTGAGTAATGGAAATTCTGGTGCCAATTGCGGTCATAAGTCAAGAACTACCTGTATAACTTGAGAAGCCATAATGGCTGATTATCCGTAAAGAAGGCCTGACATAGTAACTTGGAATACCAAGAAATCATGCTATGACCTGTATAAAGCAGCTACAGAGAATACAGGTAGTCCTCGACTTACAACAGTCCGTTTAGTGACCATTCACATTTTCAACGGGGTGATGCAATGGTATTCAGGAGGCAGGAAAGTAATGTTCTTAGGATTTTTATAATCATCACTCATTAATATACATTATTTTTTTTTAAAGTTGTGAGCCAAATCAAGAAGAAAAAGTAGAGAGGAGTCCTTATTTCACTTTGGTTTGGCTATTATTCCAGAGTCCTTCAAGACTCCTCCAGGTGATAGTGTATCTTAGCAAACATTATCAGTTGGTCCCCAAAAGCAACCTTTACAAAAGAATTTCCAATATTACCTATGATATTGGTAGGAAAATAGTGACAGTGAAATACAGTATAGAATACAGCAGTGGTGGTATTCAGCCGGTTCTATCCGGATTGGGCGAACCGGTAGCACTGACTGCGGGTGGCCCCGCCCACCTGCCTGAATGTCAGCATGTCGCGTTTTTGATGCTGTGCACATGCATTTTTGAACCGGTAGGGAAGGTAAGTGAATACCACCCCTGGTATACAGCAGTGGTGGATTGCTCCCACCCACCTGGGATGCTCCGCCCACCCACCCTGGATGCTTCTGCACATGCGCAGAAGTGTTGCGTGCGCACACGAGCACACGCGCGAACCGGTAGCAACGGGTTTTAGAACCTACTACTGGTATACAGTAATATAAATAGTATACTATAAATAGTGTACTATAAAATATATAGTATAATATGTAGTGTTATACTCAGTATAAAACGAGTATACTGAAATAGTAGTGATATACCACCACTTTTCTTCCAGAAGGAAAAAAAATCAATAAATTGTTTGCAGCTGGGCTAATGGACCCTAAGGCATGTAACTATAGATATTTCTTTTCTGTCTCTCTCTCTCTCTGTCTCTCTGTCTAAAGGCAAGGATGAAGTTACTGCTTCCTCCAAGGTTGTCCTTTCAATGGAAAGTGCAAGAGGGAAAATCTAAAGAAAAAGGGAAAATACAAGGAGAGATTTGAGTCGTGATTATTGAGGCCTTCTGCAATAACCTGAGTGCATCAAAGTATAGCTGGGATTCCTTTAAAGCTTTTCCACCCTAGTTCTCTAAAATGAGTGGACAATCTATGTCCATATTTGTATGGATTACAAAGCTATAATATTATATTTGAATGGATTATAAAGCTAAATTTGAATCACAGTACAGCTATTTTAATATATGAAGAATTTGTGCAAAAATATATTTGAATCATGTTAATAATTTAATACTAACATTTCCATCCTCCACCAACAACAATTAGCATCACAAACATTTTTTCTCAAGAAAAGAGGCATTGAATATTATCTGGAATTCTAAAAGCACTAATACTCAAATTACCATTAAAAATCTTAAATAGAGATTGTCGAAATTCAACTGTTCTGGATGTTGCAGAAAATATTCCAAGTATCAGCAGTGAAAATATTCATCAAATGAATCAGTGGTATGTTTATCATTGATAGAGTGAACATAGTTTTGAAAAAAATGCACACACACCATTAAAATTCATAACCTTGGTTTGAAAAGTAGGGCTTCCCTAATCTTGCTTCTTTCTAAAAAGGATCTGAGGATAATCATTAATAAATAAGAAAATTCCCATTTGACACTCAGCAGATGGTCCATTTGACCTTGCAGTCAGTTCTCAACTGGGCATCAGACATAAAAGTCTCCATATGGCTGAGAAAAACAAAGATTATGAATGGTAGAAGAGGGTTATTCTAATCTATTTATTTTGGAAGAAGAAAAAGGGTCAAGCTTCTCCAAACTCCTTGCCAACTATATTATTTACAAGACACAACATAATTTGGATTTTTATTTTTTCACATATTATATTGCTTTATTGATAGAAAAAGAAGTGTATTTTTTTCCATCACTTCCTTGTGATGGATTTTTCTTTTCTTTTGTAAATGAAAAAGCAAGCAAAAGTAATATAATGAGATCAATATTATATTGCAGGATTATTTTTAAAGTCACTGATGTGGAACAAAATCACAGTTCATCGATAGAGTAATAATACAAAAACAAGCACTTCTAAATCACAGATACATGGCAGACAAAAGAGAGTGTCACATTTCCTGTAAAAACAAAATGATACAGAATTAAAAGGTTTATCACCTAAGCAATTTTTTTTAAAAAAAACAAAGCTTCAAGAATTATCTATTCACATTCTCCATGAGATAAGTAGGTTAATGCTGGATTTGTTCTTAGGAAGATTAGAATCGTATTGCAACTTTGGAAGAAATTTATTATATTTATATCAATGACAGCGGAAAAGTCAGTTATTAGCCAAAATCTTTAATTGGGATTTCTTTAAACTTTATTTCCAGTTCTGTCCCATAATATTTGGGGTGTCTACAAAAGTGAGGAAAACCACAATAAACCTAATTACTTAGCAAGTGTAGGGGCACCCCTGTTTATTTTAACATTTGTTTGTTTATATATTTTATTCTTATTACATTTAGCTTCAATTCTTTCTGGTTTCTCTTTGTATTGGAAAAAAACCCGTCTGATATAGAAATGTACCGTAATCAAAGGTGATCAGCTGCCTAGTCAGATCTGATTAATTTCACCATTATTCATAGGGTACAAACATGGTGCTAAGAGATTTGCAGGCAGTTTATATTAGACAAGATCTCTTTAAAAACTTAATTTCTGCATAGAAATTAGTATACAATATAGTCATTCTATTGTATACAATATAGAAGTCTCATTACATTACTCATTACATTACTCATTCTATTATGAGAAGATAGTATACAATATAGTCTTATCAGTTAATATTAATATTTAGATATTAAGAATCAGCCAAAGTAATCCATTAAGGCTTTCCTTCAAATGACAGTCAATAGATCGATTATTTGCTATCAGTAAAAAATAATAAACCTAGAAGTTGTAATCAGGCTCTAGAAATTGACAGCCATATTCACACAAGACTCAAATACCACTAGAGTTGATAAATTTAACCCAAGCTTTTAGTATGGGTTGGAAACAGCCTTTTTCCAGAATAATTTTCTTGTGTTATCAAAATATCTGGCAGTTAAATTATATCTTGTTTCAATTTATCCCCATAAGGTTGAATGCATGTAAATTTCTTGGTTGGAAGCATGGAATAGTCCTTAAGATATATGACCTGTTTCAGTAGTGGTTTCTAAAACTACCGGTTCACGCACACGCGCGACGCTTCTGCGCATGCGGGTGGAGCCTTCCGCCGCCAGCGCTATCGGTTCTAAGAACCGGGCTGAACCGGGAGCAACACACCGCTGACCGGTTGTATCTATTTCTCTTGCTGATTCATTCAGGACCAAATCCATTTATGCACAGAAGGCAATGGACATTCTCATCTGGGAGAAGCCATGTTGCGTATCAAAACATAATTATTTTTCTGCCCTTATTAATAGAAAGCTGGCTAGTGGCCCTGTTAAGGATGATCTGGACCCTCCTGGGGAGGGAGGGTTCAAAGGACTATCTGCAGAGCCACTGTGAGGAACATTCTAGACAGCTGGTAGATAAAGTAGCTCAGATGTGCTCTGAAATGGACTCCAACTGTAGAGTTGACTGGAGCATAGTCACTATATTATCTGGGTGGAGTTTGAACCTATTGGTTCCAAGGAAGTAGACAGAGACTACGGGCTTGGCCACCAGAACTTTCTGGTTGGTTAAGGCTGCCTAGGAGGTGGTACATGGTTGGGTTCAGGTAGTGGTTAGTCCATTCTTCAATCATGGAATGATTCTGTCTTTGCATAAAGAAGTGGTAGTTCAGCCACTCCTCAGAAAGCCATCACTTACCTCAGCAATATTGATCTATTTGGTCTAGTTTCCACTCTCCCTTTTTATGGAATGTTGTGGATAAGATAGTTAGGTTGCAGCTTTAGAAGGTTCTGGAGAATATGAGTTAATCAGAAAACAGCCATGGTCATAGATGGAATTGATTGCACTGGTGAATGACCTCTGTAGGATTTGGGATGGCAGTGGTGTGGTCTTCCTGACCATTTTTTATTTCTCAGCAATTTTCAATATTATTGATCATGATATCCTTCTGCATCAATTTAGCAGGATGCAGGGGAGTGGGGTGGGATTGTATGGTGTTACACTGATTCTCCTTTTTCTTCTGAGGTCAGTTCCAATTGGTGTCAAAAAGGAGAGGAGACCAAGCCCTGGATTGCTGGGTGATTCCTGAGAATTGTATACTATTCCTGGTCCTATTTAACATCTACATGAAACTAATGGGTGAGGCCATCTGCTGACATAGGGTGAGGTATCATCAGTTCACTAATAATACTCATTTATGCACCCCCACCCCTGATAGCAAAAGATGTCATCAAGGTTCTTTCTCAGTATCTGGAGGTTTTGGGAGTCTGGATGGGAAAGAACAGGCTTCTGTTTAACCCTAATAATACCAAGTGACTATACTATGTCCATCTCACCAAATGTGGAGCAGTGCCCATTTTTCGTTTTGGATGGAGTGCCACTTCCCTAGGTAGAACAGGTTCTCAGTTTGGCAAGAATGATGCTTCTCAGCATCTTCTGGAAAAGCACACGGAAGACCTTTTGCATACATTCCTGTTGTGTGCCAATTTCCTGGAATGGAAGCCCTTGCTCCACATTCACTCATGCCTTAGTGACTTCCCCTTGGATTGCTGAAATGTGGTATAGATTGGGCTGCCCTTGAAGACCACTTGGAACCTGCAAGTGATTCAAAATGCAGCGGCATGGTTTCTAATAGGTTCCTGGTTGTAATTCAAAAATGGTTATTTCTTACAAAACATTTCTTAGATAGGACCAGGCTATTTACAGGATCACCTGCCTCCCATTAGTTCTGCTCATCACACCAGATAAAGTGGAACGAGTGTACAGAATTAACCTGCAACATCAGACAATGTCATCAAATGAGAAGTGTGGCTTCTCTGCATGGCATCTGCATTGTGGGACAGCTTGCCCAGGGCTATAGTCAAATAGCCCTGATCTTTACTGGCCTGCCATAAGACACTGAAGAGTTGACTTTTCCTGTGATGCATTGGGCCAGAGTGCTGTGTGTCTAACTCTAAGAGTTTTAAAGAATATTGATTGGTGTCCTTGGTTATCAATCTGTTGGTTTCAAAATGTATGGTTTTTCTGATCATTAAAATTTGCTTGTAAGTTGCCCAAAGTTGTTTTGTGACACGGGTATCCATACAAGTTGAACAAATAAATAAATATTTTAAAATGAGCAGACATAGCTAACTTTTCTTTGCTAGCCTCATTCCAGTTTCTAAATTGTTCTCCAAGGGTTCGAATAGCCAGATGTGACTTATTATCGGATCTTATCCTCTTTAAACCACTGAAAAAGAGTAGGGCTCCTAATTTAACTAATCAGTTTATTTATTTTCGTAGTTCTATCTAACTCACAGTTAGCATCAATGCAATGGGCTTTTCTTTCCAGCAACGTTAATGTGCTTTCTTCTGTTCTTAAGATAGGAAGTATGTTGGTGTAAAATCTGCTGCCCAACAGACCTCACCTTTACCAGCTACTGAAATAAGGTTGGTCAGTGTTGCTGTCTGTATACTGTCACCCTGCCTATTTAACTTATATGCAGAGCACATCATGAGAAAGGCACATCATGAGAAAAGCATATCATGAGAAAGGGCTAGATGAATCAAAAGTTGGAATTAAGATTATCGGGAGAAATATCAACAATCTCAGATATGCAGATGATATCACTCTAATGGCAGAAAGTGAAGTGGAACTAAAGAGCCTGTTGATACGGGTGAAGAAGAGTGCAAAAGGTGGCTTGAAACTCAACATTAAGAAAACTAAGATCATAGCACCCAGCCCTCTCAATTCATAGCAAATAGATGGGAAAGAAATGGAGGTAGTGACAGATTTTATTTTCCTGGGCTCCAAGATCACCGCAGATGGGGACTACAGCCAACAAATTAAAAGACGCTTGCTCCTGGGAAGGAAAGTTATGGCAAAGCTAGACAGCATACTAAAAAGCAGAGATATCACCCTGCCAACAAAAGTGCATATAGTCAAGGCTATGGTTTTCCCAGTTGCAATGTATGGCTGTGAAAGTTGGACCACAAGGAAGGCTGAGCGCCAAAGAATTGAGGCCTTTGAACTATGGTGCTGGCGAATACTCCTGCGAGTCCCTTGGACTGCAAGGCAATCAAACCGGTCAGTCCTAGAGGAGATCAACCCTGACTGCTCTTTAGAAAGCCAGATCCTGAAGATGAAACTCGAAATACTTTGGCCACCTAATGAGAAGGAAGGACTCACTGGAGAAGAGCCCAATGCTGGGAAAGATTGAGGGCACAAGAAGAAAGGGATGACAGAGAATGAGGTGGCTGGATGGAGTCACTGAAGCAGTAGGCATGAGCTTAAATGGACTCCAGAGGATGGTAGAGGACAGGAAGGCCTGGAGGAATGTTGTCCATGGGGTCGTGATGAGTCAGACATGACTTCACAACTAACAACAACAACAGCAGCAGTGTTGCTACTCTCTATAATATAAAAAGGTAGCCTCAGCTTTGTTCCTGCCATCCTTTCTTCTCCCATCTAAGGATGGGATCAACTACTGAGAGAAAAACTGACTATCGGTCATTCCTGAAGGTATGAAATGGTAGAATTAGGTATTTGAGTTGTCCATTTTATTACTTCATTTATTTTCATTTGTTGATTTCCTGAAAGATATGGGAGATAAAAAAATGGATGATAGATGGCCTATAGATCCAACCAACAAATTATTTGAAGGACTATCTCTCTCCAGTTACAACTATCCAGCCTACCAGAATGGGAAAGCCAGGTATGTTACATGTCCCACCTATAAGGGAAGTATATCTAGTAGGACCTCCTCAAAAAGGACCCCATCTCCCCATGTGCAGGATGCAGGCAATGAAACCCCATAAGCCCATGTGCAGGATGCAGGCAGTGCATGAATCACACACACACACACACACACACACACACACACACACACACACACACACACACACACACACATGAAACCAGTCCCTGGCACCCAAAAGATTGGGGTTGCTGAGCTAGATCATACACTTGTTGGGTGTTCTTTGATATTCAGCAGAGCAGAAATAAAGGAGCAAAACCTCTCCTCTCCCTGGTGGCTTATTAATTTACAACTTAAAAGCAATTTTCTCCCATGGGAAGGAATAAATTTTTAGAACAGACCCATGACAAATAGATTATATGCTAGTTTGTGGACATAGTGGGGAGCCAGGAAGGTTTAGGATATAAGAGATACCAGGTCAGGGTTGTCCCAAAGGTACTTTCCCCCCCGCAAAGGCAACTGGACTATGTCGTTCCTTGAAGACATTTCATTTCTCATCCAAGGAGCTTCTTCAATTCTGACTTTCATTCCATTCTCCATCATTCAGTTAGAATTGAAGAAGCTTCTTGGACGAGAGGCAAAATGTCTTTAAAGAAAAAATAAAGTCCAGTTGCCTTTTTTTGGGGGGGGGAGCACCTTTGGGACAACAGAATCAGAGGTTCATGGAGGCAAGAGTTGATTTCTATGAGTTGAATTTCTTCTACTTCAAACTGAAGTTTTCTTTTTTTTAAACCTAGGTAGGAAAACTGCCTGCCTGGGACAAGGAATTTCTGGATCAATTAGGCCAACATTTTAAAAGAATGAAAATCTGAAAGAGACGATGTGAATTGTGAGATTTTTGCACTGAAGTTGATGCCATGTTGTTAGAGCCACGAATTATTACTTTGGAAGAGGTTGCAGTTCACCCCATGGATATCCTTTCAAAACAATGGAGAACTTTGGATTGAAAACCTTTTGAGAGAATATTTTGGTTCTGAAAAGCAACATTTTATAAAACCTTGTTTAATAGTGTTGTGTATTACAATTTACTGAGATAACAGTTTAGTGTTTTTAGGCATCCAGTTGCTCCATTCTTAGAAAAACTGAAGGAGTTGATAGAAAGCAGGTCTCATTTTTGGTAATTAGCCATTAACATCTTGATGGGCTTGTATAGGACAATAACACCTACAGATACTGGCAACACATGACAGATTGCAAGTCCATAGGGATTCCTAAATGAACAATTCTCTATTAAACCTCTAGATGCAAAATGATGTCAGAGTCTGCATTATCATTAGGTATTACGGAAATAAGATACAATCAAGCAATAAAACTAGGGCTCACAAAACAGAATAGGTTGTTGATTAACTAATATCCAAAGGAAGTGACTAAGGGTATTTGTTCATCCAGAAAGTAAACCCAATAATTTTGATCTCTATATTCTATCTATCCTAAAAATAAATATATTGTGAAATATCCTTTGAAGAATAGAACAATATGCTTTCTGGAAGATAAACTTTGAATTGACTAGTTGTTGTTGATCCTTAATTTTTTCATGCTGAATTCATAATTCTTATAACTGCATATGGGAATTGATGTCAATCTATTCTCCAAAGCACCTGAAAGCAGGACAAGAAGCAATGGATGGAAACTAATCAAGGAGAGAAGCAACTTAGAACTAAGGAGAAATTAACTAGTGGAACAACTTGCCTCCAGAAGTTGTGAATTCTTCAACACTGAAAGTTTTTAAGAAGAGATTGGACAACCATTTGTCTGAAATGGTATAGGGTTCCTGCCTAAGCAGGGGATTGGACTAGAAGACCTCCAAGGTCCCTTCCAACTCTGTTATTCTGTTATTAAGTAAAGTTCATCAACTACTTTGAAAGTGGAAAAAAATAACTGGTGCTTAAAATAAAAGAGAGATAGCTACAGAAAATGGTGGCTATCTTTAGACCAAATAATTATAGAAATACACTTTCTAAATTGTTTATAAATCATTACTTTTGCAGTGAAGACTATGCTATTACCATACAATGAAGATTGTACTATTGCCATCTATTTCTTGGTTAGTGGAGTTTATTGTTCCTTGACAATTTCCTGGTATTTAACATTATATTCAAGAAATTTATGTATTATTTCCACATCAAAATAATGCAATAAATCGTAAGTTGATTCTCTGGTTGAGCTCAGCTATTATTGACTATATTGGCATGACCGTACAGTCTTCCTGGCAGTATTAGTTTACCATTAATTTCTTTCAGGATAGTTTTTCTTTTTGCTTACCAAAATACTATTCAATATCAAATTCTGAGCCATGGGGGTGCAGAGGTTTGAATGTAGTATTGCAGGCTAATTCTGCCAACTGCCAGCAGTTCGATCCTGACCGGCACAAGGTTGACTCAGCCTTCCATTCTTCCGAGGTCAGTAAAATAAGGACCCAGATTATTGGGAGCAATATGCTGACTCTGTAAACCACTTAAGAGAAGGCTTTAAAGCACTATGAAGTGGTACCTAAATTTAAATGCTATTGCTATTGCTATTCTCACTCAAAGTTGATAACATGCTTCCAGCTGTTGAGATGCATGTGCAAAAACATTGCAGTGTAAGTAGTATAATCTATTTTATTCTATTATTGCATTTGTGCTACCTTCTTGCCATGTATAGTGGTTTGGAGTACGTATATTAAAATGTATTATCCAGATTTATCCTTGTAAATATTCAATAATTTATATTAGGGTTTGGCTAAAAAATACTTAATTACCCAAAGTTATGTCATTAACCTGGTCCATCTGTAACTGATTTGATTTTGGTCAGCTTGACATTAATTATTTTTTTGGGGGGAGGGGTTAGGGTAAGGACACTGTGTGACTTACAGAACTGGTTTTCTCGTTAGTCAGATGTAATCATCTGTCAATCAATATAAAACTTTCTGTTTCTACTTCTATTATGCCTTTTAGTCACTATCCTTAAATTCCTATAAATATTTTGGAGACGAATTGTAGATCCCTTTGGAAAGGTATTCCTTAAAACCTGCCCTGTTCCATCTTTAAAAAAATTGAGTTAGATATCTTTATTTTGAAGAAATTGACCCACTACACTGCATATGCAGAAGTCTCAGTAAAGACTTCTGAACTAGAAGCAAACATAGGTAACTTGAAGTCCTAGAGAAATTGTTGAACTGACATTAACCAAAAAGGTGTCTAATAAAACCCCCTAACAAATATACACATAGCATCCTCCCTAGTTGAATGCTGATTAGCATAAGAAGCAATGTTGGTTTCCCATCTCTTGCAAAACAAGCCAAAATAATTTAAAACTGTTAAGCGACTAAATTACAAATTCTTAGCCTGTCAGCTATAAACTATATTAATAACAAAGTGATTAACAGAAAAAAAACCCAATAACAATGAAAACATTATGTAAAAATATAAAAGTGATAAAAATTGTGAACAGTAATAAGAGAAAGACAAAATTGAAATTCCAAAAGCTTCTGTTAAGAAACTGGTATCGGTATTGTAATCAACTCGTAGAAAATTTACCATGGCTTCACTCCCAAATCACCCCAAATATTAACCTTAATTTGTTCTGGATCAAATATCCAGGTTTGTTTCTTTATAGCATTTCTTATCAATTGTTTATCAATTTTGTTATGTTTTTTTCTTTTGTATTGTGTTTTGTATTTTAATCTTCTTTGAATAAACTAATTTTTTCAGCAAAAAGAAAAAGAAAAAAGAAAGAAAAACAAAACAAAACAAAAGAAATTGCTGAACTGCAGGGCCCACGTTCTAAAATATAGCCAAAGATGAAGGTTTTGGCGACTTGAACCTCACAAAATCTGGAACCGTATAGGTTTCTTATCTTCATTAAGAAACACTGATTCTTACTCCCTGCCCTGCAATCCCCTTTCAATCCATTCCTTTGGAGAGCCCTCCACATCCCCATCTTTCCAGCCTTCAAGGATCCTATTTGGGATCATAGAGGGATGTCCTGAGAAAAAGAAATCAAGACATATCTCTCTTGAAAATTGATCTGCTTGAATGATGTTGAATGTCATTTCAAAATGACATTCAAATTCAGTAACCCTCTAAGCCACTGCTGGTTATTCATATCAAGTCTTCGTTCCATATTTTCATTTCTCTAATGTGTGATACAAAAACAATCAAAGCCATTTGCATGAAAATGAAACTGGGATTGCCCAGAAGACAGATGGTTATGCAGGTACCATGGCCTGACCTTACGAAATGTGGATATCATTTTCACCAGTTATTATCTTGGCCTGTGGCCAAGTAATTGAATTTAGTAATTATAATCTGCATCTGAATGCACAGATAGTACAATTTAGACAATTATCATTGAACTCAGACAAGAAATTCTCAGTGGTTCCTTATCAAATAATTCCATTGTTTGAATGTTATTGAGGATAATGTAAGCATTTCTAGATATGTGTTTATGTATGATCAGTGTTCTCCCATTGTATATCAAATAGATACATTTTAAGATTCCTTCATCTCTTTATTAAATAAATCATAACTGATTCATGCTAAAACGTATTCAGTAATGATAATCTCTGCAGGAGATGAGTCGTTTGAAAATTTAGTCTGGTTTTGAAATAATCTTATTTGTTATGTGCTCTTACTATATATTAATTAACAATACATATAATTAAAAAGAGCAATTGTCAAATTCCATTTTTATGTCCAGAACTACAAACAAATAAAATAAAATAAAGCAGTAGTGATTGGATTATAAATGGCTTTCCAAGATTATTTTTGACCTGTGATGAGAATCAGGGGAAATAAATATTTGACTTATTTCAGCAATTTACATTTTTCCATGTGGGTTTAACAAAAATTAAATAAACTTGATGTATATATAGCATATTTATTCTAATAGGACAGCATTTATTTATCTACCGGTATCTATTTATTTATCTATTTATTAGATTCATATCATAGCTTTCCTACAAGAAGTCAGGGCACAATACATAGCATGTTCTTTCTCCAGGTTTTTTCCCATTAACAACACTAAGTTATGTTTGGGTGTGAAGTCACCCAGTGAACTTCCAAGACTGAGGGTAGCGTTTCCCTGCTCTTATTCTTAACCATTTAGCTGTTCTAATCACCGTAGTATATTGTGCTGTAATTAATGTATTCCAAATAGTTTTAGTTGACAGTCATAGTGAAATTCAAATAGCTATTAGCATTGGTGAATCTGGAAGAAAGAAACTGAAAGATGGCTATTAGAAGAGACTATAGAAATGTTAATTTTCCATGCTGATACAACAAATTAAATCAGATTTGGAGAAGTGGAAAAACCTGCAACTGTTGTTGATAGGAAGAATAGGTAAGGTAAAGGTTCCCCTCGCACATATGTGCTAGTCATTCCCGACTCTAGGGGGCGGTGTTCATCTCCGTTTCAAAGCCGAAGAGCCAGCGCTGTCCGAAGACATCTACGTGGTCATATGGCCAGCATGACTAAACGCTGAAGGCGCCTGGAACGCCTTCACCTTCCCACTAAAGGTGGTCCCTATTTTTCTATTTGCATTTTTACATGCTTTCGAACTGCTAGGTTGGCAGAAGCTGGGACAAGTAACAGGAGCTCACTAGGTTATGCGGCACTAGGGATTCGAACCACCGAACTGCTTACCTTTCTGATCAACAAGCTCAATGTCTTAGCCACTGAGCCACCGCATCCCATAAATAGCTACCACAAAAATGAATATCTTGCCGAGATTATTATATCTATTTCAAACAATTCCGATAAAACTGGAATTAAAATATTTTGAAGAATTAAATAAAACAATTTCAAGGTATATTTGGCAAGGGAAAAAAGCAAGAATAAGCCTGAAAATGCTACAAGACTCAAAAAATAGAATATGGGTTGCCAGATTGGGAGTTGCACTACAGGCCTCGGTACTCATATGGATGAAAGAATGGATTAGTTTGAGGCATAAAAGATTATTAACCTTGGAGGAACATGATCTCCAGCTGGGATGGCATGCCTTTTTATGGTATAGGAAAAATAAAATACATAGTTATTTTCAAAGACATTATATTAGAAATGCATTATTATCTGTATGGCTGAAAGTTAAAGAACAACATTATTTGAAAATACCAGTCTGGTTCTCCACAATGGAGGCGCTGATACATCCAAATGTTATTAATATGGAAAAAATTATAAGATACAAAGACATTTTGAATGAAGAGGGGGGATTTAAAACTAAACAAGAACTGAGTAGTCAAGGGATTGCTATAGCATGGTGGCCACAAGTGCAGATACAATCTCGATATGAGAAAGATGTTAAAATGCATGGTTTCTATAAAGAATTAACAGAACTAGATTAACAGGGGTGGATGAAAAATTAATTTAAAAAATATATAGAATTATTATATATAAATTTTGGCTACAGTATAGAGCTAGATAAATGGCAGAAATTGTGGGATAGAAATTATAAATTAACAATGTCAACTGCATATAAGGAGAATCTTTATAAAATGTTGTACAGATGGCATTTTTCACCCACAAGGTTGGCTAAGATGTTTAAGGATATGTCCGCTAAGTGTTGGAAATGTAATCAGACACCTGGTTCATATTACCATATGTGGTGGACTTGCCCAAAGGCAAAAAAAAAATACATACCGGTACATGGTTGGAAAAAATGATAAAACAACATATAGATTTAAAACCAGAAATATTTTTGTTGGGCATTCTACCAGAAAAGTATAATAAGGGGAATACATATTTGATTCTCCATGTGTTAACTGCAGTTAGAATTGTATTTGCACAACAGTGGAAAAGTGAAGAGATCCCTACAGATGAAAATGTAATTTAAAAAATATTAGAATGCGCAGACTAACTTAAAATTAAGGAAAAGGAAGAAACTGAATATTTTTTAAAATGGGATGCATTTTATCAATGGCTAGCCAATAAAAACAGAAGTTAGAAACATGGAAATATAAGAAAAAGACTAATGTTATAAGGAAGGATTGTTAAAATGGATATATTATTATTATTGTTGTTGTTGTTGTTGTTATTATTATTATTATTATTATTATTATTATTATTATTATTATTATTATTATTATTATTATTATTATTATTATTATATCACTGGACTTCTGCAATGCGCTCTACATGGGGCTACCCTTGAAGAGTATTCGGAGACTTCAGTTGGTGCAAAATGTGGCTGCGCGTGCTGTGGTGGGTGTGCCAAAGTACACCCACGTTACACCTATACTCTGCCAGCTGCATTGGTTGCCCATCGGTCTCTGGGTACAATTCAAGGTGTTGATTATCATCTTTAAAGCCCTGCATGGCTTAGGACCAGGTTACCTTCGGGACCGCATTCTGCCTCATACTTCCCTTTGACCTGTTAGGGCCCACAGAGTGGGCCTCCTCCAGGTCCCGTCAGCCAAACAATGCCGGCTGGCGAGCCCTAGGGGGAGGGCCTTCTCTGTGGGGGGCCCCGTGCTCTGGAACCAACTTCCCCCAGAGACCCGAACCATCCCCACCCTGCTGGCCTTCCGAAAAGCCGTCAAGACATGGCTCCTCCTGCAGGCAGGGGGGGGAGACTAGCTCCACCTGAGCTCCCCCCCGGTATGACTGATGGTGAATATTTTTTAACTTTTGTAAATTTTTAATTGCTGTTTTTAACTGTTGTTTATTATTAGTGTTCTCGTATAATTGCTGTACGCTGCCCTGAGTCCCTCGGGAGTAGGGCGGCATAGAAGAACCAATAATAAATAAATAAATAAATAAATGTAATGAATATTACTGTAAACACTATGGTTATTATTTTTTTAAAATTATTTGTACTCAGACACACTGTTCATTTGGAAAAGGAATTTTTATATGTAATAAAAAATTTAAAAACTTTAAAAAATATTAATTTTCCTAGCTTTACAAAGTAATTAAATCTTTATTCCAAGTCAGATCGGAGTTTTCCTTGTTCTATGCACATTCACAGTTTGTGCAATGACAGTAATGAAATCTTGGAGTAAGCTATTTAAATAGAGAGAGAGAGAGCTATATACTGTATCCTCGATGTACCTTCTTCCCTCATGAAAAGGCCCAAAACTTAAAGTGGGAAACATTTAAACTATAATTGAAATGTTCTAAAAAAATTGGCTCATGGAAGGCAATATATATATTTTTGAAAGAAGTTATGCCATGTTTTTCTGACGTTTAAATTCATTTCTTTTATATCCTATTCTTCCAATAAGTACAACAGTACAATATTTATTGAACTAATGAGATATCCCCACAGGCCTGCTAGAAACACAGTTCTATTTCCGTTGCCCAATTTGCAAACCTCAAAGTTGAGGTCTTCTATGGGTGATTGAAGGGGAGAATTGATCTATTTCAAGCTTGCAACCCACCAGCTATATGGAGGCACAGAAATCTGCAACAATAAGCTAAGACAGTATTTATCAATGCCGACAATTTGAAGAAAGGTGGACTTCAACTTCCAGAAGTCCCCAGTTAGAAAAGGTCCACCCCTGTTCAAGTTGTGATGGTTGAGAAACAATGAGCTGGGGCATCAGCGGGCAACTTGACACCTCTATGCGATGACATGCTTTTGGCAACGATGCAATGAAGAGGAAGTACTGTGCCATCCTACTGTTCAGTCCGCTGTAAAAGAGCCTGATGCTTTGGAGAGGAACTATATCACTCTACTGTCCTAATAGCATTTCTACAGAATAGGGTGGAATGGGGAACTGGATATGGCCAAGCAGTAGACTGAGCTCATCAGCTGATTCAGTGGGATGGATGACATCAGGGGATAGGACTCAACTGTAGTCACTGTATGTTTTCAGTTAAATTTCCTCTGCTGACATCACCTAGTTGTCTCTGCAGAAGGACATGAAGTATTATTTTCCTCCATACTTTCTTGAAAGCGAAGGTCTTAGACATCTGCCAAGGAATACAATTGTCTTAGGGAAGAAAATGTACTTGGATCTTCTTCCCCAGTGCAAGCTAGAGAAAGGTTTGCATATCTGTATTCAAGTATGCATGTCTATGCACAAGCACACCTCCCCAGCCAAGGGAATTTGGACCAACATTTTCTGCATGCTTCTACTGAGCTACAGGGAGAACTAGTGAGTCTCCCCCAAAATCTCTTTTCCCTAATCTCTCAAATGCAGATAAAGGGAGATATGCTGTACTCAACCAACAACTCCCTATGGCCATTTTATTTGTTTCAATAGGGAATAGACAGAATCTCTTTCAGGTGGACCAGGACATAGGTCAGTCTTGAAGGACCAATATACATTCAACTTTTGTGAAACATGGTAGTTTTTTTTCAATGAAACAGTAGAGGTGATGTGATATGGGACTCAATAAAGTAGGACCACTGATTCAGTTGGCCTTGAACTGATCTGGGACAATGCTGCAGAAAAAGACTTATCTAGGTGTTCTTCTCTAGACTAGCAACATTTGAACTGCCTGCAATACATGGCAAATATTCCCACAGCAACATAGCCTGGAAGACCTTTGTGAATGGTTCTAAAGCAGGTCCAGGCTCATCCCATATTAGTGACAACTTACCAGCT
This sequence comes from Diadophis punctatus similis, assembly GCA_023053685.1. Classification (NCBI taxonomy): domain Eukaryota; kingdom Metazoa; phylum Chordata; class Lepidosauria; order Squamata; family Dipsadidae; genus Diadophis; species Diadophis punctatus. The sequence goes on along the minus strand of JALIGW010000005.1, from coordinate 19,813,392 downwards.
TTTGCCAAAGCTGTCCAGCAGGAAGAACTTAAACAGGGAGGAACAGCAGGGACCTCTCAACCTTCTGCCACAACACTTGCTAAAGAAAGCTCCTCCCAATACAGTCTTTCCCTGTATTATACGTTCCAGTAAATAAGTCTGAGAGGGGCTCCAAAGAAGAGTGAGATGAAAGAACACCACTACCTTGCTATGAAATGAGACCTTACTTCTCCATGAATCAAGGAAGAGCAATTTATTTAAAACTTTATTGAAATGAAGCATCCTTTGAAGCCTCACACAGCCCTAATTTGTATAACTCAAAATAACCTGAGATAACAGTTTTGACTATATTTTTGCTTTCTATTCCTTGTTTATGTAATTTGCAAGAAGAATATCAGCACAGGATATATAATTTTCACAAAGAACTATGGCGGGGTGAAATGCTCCCAGTTTGGACCGGTTTGTGTGTACTGCTAATGGCGGCCGCCGGTGGCTCGCCGAGCTGGTAGCGATGGCTGGCTGGCCACGCCCCCAAACCGGTCCACCAGTCGCCACTCACTTGCCCTGCCCTGCCAGTCTCTGCTCTGCAGCTTGCCTGCCTGAAGTGCTGTGCCCCTGATCTGCCTGCCAGGTAAGCCGGCGAAGTCGCAGCCTATCTAGCTGCCCCTGCCCCCCCCACCATCCCAGCCTGCCTTCCCCACTCCATTCCCCATGGCCCACAGCCCTAATATGCTTTCCTGCCTTCCATGCAGCCATCCCGATGTCCTCGTGGTCAGCTTGCGAAGGCAGACAAGCGGAAGGCCCGTGGAAGGTAGGCAAGCATGTTGGGGCGGCATGAAGGCAGGCAAGCATGTTGTCATCCCATTACTATAGCAATAATAATAGCAATAGCACTTTTCTTATATACCGCTTCATAGTGCTTTACAGCCCTCTCTAAGCGGTTTACAGAGTTCAGCATATTGCCCCCAACAATCTGGGTCCTCATTTTACCCACCTCGGAAGGATGGAAGGCTGAGTCAACCTTGAGCCTAGTGAGATTTGAACAGCTGAACTGCTGAACTAGCAGTCAGCCTGCAATGGCTGCATTTAACCACTGCACCACTTCATAATGACTCTCAAATCACTTCAGTGATAAAAAGTAAAGATATGAAGGGCACCGGATTTTTTTTACTATTTATTAAGAAAAAATGTACATGAATATAGTACTAATATTAATATTACAACTAATAAATAATGCCCAAAACTACTACTGGCAATATTAATTCTTCAAGTGGAACAAGATGGAAAGGATTGATGGGAACTGAATCAATGAGAATGAAAATGTTATTGACCTAAGGCACATTAATTGCAATTTGGCATTACCCACTAAAGACTGAGAAGCTCAAGTCTGCACTACACTGATCAACACTCCACATCCATTGTATTGTTCTCCAAAGCAATTATGGATGTTTCTTCCCTTCCTACAAAATGTTCAAATTTGGAAGCTATCTTCCATAACATCAGGGTAGTCTAATCAAAGAGCCAAAATGTCAAAAGTCGGACAGGTTTATGGAACAATAATCTTTGACGAACCTTGTGCTTTGTGGTTACAGGCTCCTGCCTGGATTCCCCCACCCCAATCAGAAATTGAAAGCCAATGAAACAATGGACTCCTTGTTTCCTGCCTTGATTGACAAGAGTGTCCGTGTCTCACTGAATCACTGGCAGATGGAAGCAATCAATTCTTTACCAATAAATGGATTTGCTGCCTCAAATGTAACAGCTGTGAAGAACTTTAACAGATGTAAGAGCCTTTAAAATGGAAATTAAGGCAGTTAACTCTTATAGTTGATGAATACAATAGATTGAAAATCTAGTAAGTCCAGATAGAATATTATGACTTGAGAAATGCTCTGCATGAATTCTGCTCAAATTTATAAGCACAACATACTGAGACAACCCTAGTGAGTTGGTAAGCATAAATCTTCCATTTGTTAAAATTCTGCTAAGCATACTATGTATTTCAACAGTTTTGCAAATGAGAATGTGCATTTCAATAGTAATTATATATTTCTACTTTTTGAACAGGCACAATCATATTGAAATAGCTTGTCACCAAATACTTTAGAGTTTTTTAGGGTTAAAAAGCGTTCTGAGAGTCTCAATGTTTTTCATGTAAATATCAACAGTCATCTTATTTTGGGGATAAGTGGAATGAATCCATACATCAAGTTGTTGCTGTATGAATATAATCTATAGCAGGGGTGTCAAACTCAAGGCCCGCAAGCCGGATCTGGCCCATGGGGGTGCTTAGATCTGGCCCATAGAGCCACCCTGGAAACATCAAAGGACCAGCCCACAGTGCCTCAGCCAGTGCGATCCTCCCAGGCTCCGGTTTTGGTGGCAGAGGGTTGCAGGATGCTGTCGCAGCCGAAAATGGAGTTTGGGAGCCCTCAACATGATTGAAGTTGAGCTGGCCATGCCCACCCTGGCCACGCCAATGCGCCCCCCCTCCAAGGACAAACACAACCCTGATGCGGCCTTCAATGAAATTGAGTTTGACACTCCTGGTCTATAGTGAAGGAAGAAGTAACTTAGATGTAATTCATAAATTATTGTAATAGACATTTTCTTATTATCTCCCATTGTCTAAAGATTTTATCTTTTCTCCACGATATCATGAATTGTTATGTAAAAATGTCCAAATCTTGTGATAACTCATAACAGTACAATGTTTTAATGCAAAAACTCATTCTTAGGTGGCATTTGACATTTAAGACTCTCCCAAGATTAAAATAAATGTTTTAAAAAATAATATGGGTATATTTCGGTTCCAGAAAGTGACATTCAGGTGCCAGTAGGACTATGTTATTAAACAGGGTCCTAAGATACAACGAGAAGTTCACATATATTATTGTAACTCAAAGATAAACTAAAATGTATCTGTTGAGCTGACTTACATATTATGTGTAAATCAGGCCAACAAATGCTCTTTGGTTTTATACCTCTACATCAGGGGTGTCAAACTCGATTTCATTGAGGGCCACATCAGGGTTGTGTTTAACATCAGGGGGATAGGGTGGGCGTGGCCAGGATGGGCATGGCCAGCTCGACATCACTCATGTCGGGGGTGCCTGTGGAGGCCTGAGCGCTCTGCAGTGAAAACGGAGCTCCATTTTCGCTGGCAGAGGCACTGTAGGCTGGTCCTTCGCTATTTCCAGGGTGGCCCCGAGGGCCGGATCTAAGCATCCCGTGGGCTGGATCTGGCCCGCAGGCCTTGAGTTTGGCACCCCTGCTCTACATTCTTCTAATGTATACCTACTTGCCAATGATATTTACCTGATCATTTTAATAAAATGAAGTCAAATAGGTACATTTTCACAGCTTTTTTCAGTGGGGAACGATTGACATAGTCTTGAGAAGCTTAGCTGTCACTGCAGCCAACTCGATTTCTCAGCTCTGCTATAAAAGTAACCTTAGGCTTAAGCACCAACCATGAGGTAATTATTCTGCCTAAGAACATCAACTAATCTCATCACAGAAGGTTATAAATTCAGCCTGGCAGCATCATTTCAGTCCATTTCAATTTGTCTAATAGCTGAAACAGTGAAACAGAAATACCTGACTGCTTCCCCTGCTGTAAATATTCAATTATTTTTTAACTGTTCAGGTAATTTTCCATTTCTACTTCACCCTCATTTGCATGTTTTCTGCATATTTTTTAAAGAAAATATTTTGTGTTTTAGAACAAAAGCCTTTTTTAAAAAACTGGGTGACTGAAGATATAAAAAGGGATCAGAGGTAGCAGTAATCATGCTTAATTTACTGAAAGCAGTGAGACAGAACCCATTTATTTCCCTGGTTCACTCTAAATGTAGAAAGTCACATTATCATTACATCTTTGAAACAGCCACAATAACTGATATTGTCGTTTTAAGTGGCAAACACTTCCATTTTCCAGTTCCTAAATTATTCAAATGAAACTAGAAAATGTAATAATCACAAATAGTTTTTATGTATTAAATGGAAAGCTATCCATTTCATAAATACAAAATTGTGCTTGAGAAAATATCAAAAATATCTTTTCAGGCTGGGTGACATATATATTAATTTAAATTAAGGATGCAATGCTTAATCTAAACCTGTATGGTCCTATACTATACAGCAGGGGTGTCAAACTCGCATTGTCATGTGACATTGTCATTATGTGATATATTGTGAATTCCCCCCCTTTGCTAAAATGGGTGGGTGTGGCTAGTGTGTGACGCATCCAGCCTGAGGCCTGCGAGTTTGACACCCCTGCTGTACAGGTAGCTCTTGACGTAAAATCATTTGTTTAGCTGTCATCCAAGGTTACAACAGCACTGAAAAAAGTGACTTATGACTGGTTCTCACACTTATAACTGTCATACCATCCCACAGTCAAATGATCAAAGTTTCAGCACTTGGCAACTGGCATGTATTCGCAATGGTTGCATTGTCCTGAGGTCATGTGATTGCTATTTACTTATTTAATGGAAATATAATAATTATAATATATAATATATTATAATAATTAGCATCTCTCAGGTGAACTGAATAATTTCTCTGTATTACTTCAAAGCTCCACCTTCTACTTATTTGGTACATAGTAAAATTATTTTACTGGTTAGCAAACATATTTTGTTTTGTTAGCAAACATATTTTGCACCTTCATGGGAAAAAAGGAGCTCTGGTCATTCCACATACCGTATTTTTCGGAGTATAAGACACACCTTTTTCCTCCCTAAAAGTGGCTGAAAATTCAGGTGCGTCTTATACTTCGAATGTAGCTTTTTTTCCAGCCCTAACTAGGTGCTAACAGATCTTCCCAGCTCTTACCTTGCAGGCTCTTTCATTGTTACTCTCTCAGAAGAATGTTTTCCAGCCCTAAGTCTTTGCAGGGTTTTTTTTCATTGCTCTACTTGCTCTGAATAAGTTTTTTTCTAGCCCTAACCAGGTGCTAACGATCTTCCCAGCTCTTATTGGCTTGCAGGCTCTTTCATTGTTACTCTCAGAAGAAGGTTTTTTTTAAGTCCTAACCAGGAGATAAAATAATGTGCTGAAGCTGACCAGACTAAGGATGCTAGCCAGATGAATACCTGGTAGGCAGAATGTTTTCCCCTATTTTCCTCCCCAAAAACTAAGGTGCGTCTTATACTCCGGTGCGTCTTATACTCTGAAAAATACGGTATATGTCAAAAATCAAAGTCATGAAGCAACCTAAAAAATAAACATCACTGACAAAAATTAAATCCAGTAGATTAGAAATGTAGTTTAAGTTTCATTAGGACAATGTTTCTCAGCTTCATCAGTTTTAAGATGTGTAGACTTCAACTCCCAGGAAACCTCAGTCAGCATGCTGGCTGGGAAATTCTGGGAGTTGAAGTCCACACAGCTTAATATTGCCGAGGTTGAGAAACACTGAATTAGGAGAACAAGAATTGCTAAATGAATACATCATATGGAGTAGGATGGGCTGCATTACTCTGGCCACCTGATATCCTCTTCTGTCCGCTGATGCCATTGGATGTGTATTTTTTTCAAGATCTGATGGTCAGGCGGAGAGGTGGACCTCCCTTCCATCGAAAGCAGCAGAAAAAAAGGGATGATGAGAGGGAAGGCTACCTAAGGGGGATGACAGCCACAATTATATCACCTAAGCCCTGCACTTTTTAACATGGACTATGTCACAATTCATGTAAAAAGTTACGTGTTTCTTTGATGGCATACTTCCAGCTGCCCTATTGTCTTTTTTTTTTAACTTCATACCTGCAGACAAAAGGGTTTCAAGTTGTACTCCGGAAACAACAAAAGGTGACTCAATCCTGAAGGTAAGTGAAGTATAATATAATGAATTTAAGGGTCTTAACAACCTTCTCCTCCTTTTCTGGGCTGGATAGAACTCAGATTCAGCACAAATTCAGCCAGTTTAACATTGGGCTCAGCTGTTTTGGTCCGTTTGGAGATATAGAACTGGGCTGCCTCTTAATCAATGTGTCAAGACAAAACCCTGTTTGACTATCACGTGTAACTATCAGGATTTATTGCATCCTGTATTTCCCTCCTGGGATCCCTGATATGGAGTCACATCACTACTAGCTGAACAATGTGTGAACAGAGCACAGAAGAATGAAATGCAGCTATTTGCCATTCAAAGAGCAGCTGGGTGAGAAAAATGTTTGCATGCATATAGATATTTCTAGTCTGCTTAATTGTAATCTACTTTCTGCTTGGCAGAATAGCAAATACAAAAAAAACCATTTATGCTTTTTGATATGCCATGACAGAACTGCAAATGACAAAGCAGACTGTAGGGCAAAATAAATCTGTTAATTTGCTATAGGACTGTTCTTTTTACACCTGTACTGGGGCACACAGTGATAAACTGCAATATGAGATGTTTTTTTTAAAGCAGAATCGATTTGTATGCCTTAAGAGTTGCTCCCATTCTCTAAAATGTGTCCCTATGCCCATTGTAAATACTCATTCGGAGCATGTGGGAATAATTGGAACAACATGAAGGAATGTAAATCTCAAACATCATATGATGGATTTAGTTGGGGGGGGGAAGGATGGAGAAATACTGCAGGGGAATAAATAATGATTTTGATGACACTGCAGTTCAGTTGGAATTAAGATGGTAGCGGTTGATAGCACTAGCCGGGAGTTCTTTATGGAACACAATTGGTTGAGATGGGTATGAATCCCCCAAGTTGTCAAGATGAATGAGGACATGGTGGGGATGTTTCCACTTAATCAAGATTGGATTGTTGAGGTCAGTTGGAGGATTTCTTCCCTAGCCCTTCTCTTATTGTTGAATGTAGAAGATAGAACTTGACCTTTGAGCCTTGGAAACCAGTGCAGTGAAGGATCGGGGCCTTCTTGGAAGGTATTTATATTGGGATGATGATGGCATGCAGTTTTTTGAATTGGGATGGTATTATTGTCCAGTGTGAATCTGTTGGAACAAGGAACCCCTCACTTAGGCCATTTAATATTTCCAAATCCATTCATTGGCAAGATAGAGATAACAGCACCCGCATAACAGGTTGTCTTCCCAATCACATCTACCTATTCCATCAGGTCAAGCAAGAGAGGTATGTTGCAGGTTCCATCTGCTAAGAAGCTACTTCTGGCGGGACCCAGATACATGCCTTTGCCACTGAGACCCCTGACTTCTGTAACATCATTCCCTCTGAGGTGAGGTTGCCCCCATCCATCCTTGCCTTCCAGAAAATCTTTAAAATATAGTTTTTCCATCCACCTTGGGGTTCCAATGGTGAGTCTGCCAGATGGCTGTGTGATGTCAAGTGACAGTTCTATTGAAATCTTTGGATTTTCTGTTATTTTTCTTTCATTCATTTATTCTCATGTTTTATGTGCCACCCAGAGAGCCACCGTTGGTGAGATGGGTGGCTATATTAATATGTTAAATAAAATAAATAAATGGCCCATGAGCTAATTATCTGTCATATACTATAATCCAATATTGTGTGAAGATATGTGTGAAAATTCTAAGATTTACAGAAATACTTATACAAATAAGCTAACATCAGCATCCAGAAAGCAAGTCTGATGAAGATTCACCAGGCCTGGGAATGTTAAAGTTTAGTTGGAAAAGGGAAACATGAAAATAAAAACTGGAATTTCGAGGGAGAACAGAATAAAGAACCATAGAAGAAAGGATGACCCAGTTACGGTAGTATCTTGAGCAGCTGCCACTTTCAGCAAGCTTCTTAAATTGTAGACATGGAGATGAAAACACAGATAATAATGATAGTTCCACTTCATTTTGATTGGAGCGCCCCCAAGTGGATGTTAAAATTATGGAAAAGAAACCGCCAATGAAATTAAATTCATAATATGTTTGACTGTAACTATAGTCAGTTGGAAATAAAACTATTGTCAGTAGAATTTTCTTCCATGTCAATGTGTTTAGGATTATAACCTAAATGAAGGTAAATGAAGAAATTAGGTGGCCTATTAATATTCAAATTATCTCTAGAATTTTCTACGGATTCTAAGATTGTGAATAATGCAAACCATAGTCTGAATCAATATGGTTCTTGACCTTTTTCAACCCAGTAGAAGTGTATTGTATTTTTATACAAACTATACTACACTGTCCCTACAGTTAAGACCCTCCTGCTTGACCTGACCTACTCTAGAGAGTAAAAATCTAAGCATAAAGGAATCCCTGAGAATTTTACTCCACTAGTCATTGCCATCTATAAGGGGTTGGGCTCATCTCTGTTTCAAGGTCATTGAACAAGCGCTATCTGAAGACATTTCCGTGGTCATGTGGCCAGCATGATGTCACAGAGCGCTGTTATCTTCCCACCGGTGGTACCTATTTATCTACTTGCATTTGCATACTTTTGAACTGCTAATTTTGCAGAAGCTGGGGTGAGGATGGGAGCTCAACCCATCACATGGAGCCCGGGTCTCGAACCTGGGTTGCCGGCTTTCCAGCTGATAAGCTCAGCATCTTAACCACTGAGTCACCACGCCACCCATACCTTCTAGAGAGTAAGTCCTATGAAATCAAGGGAACATTTATAAATGGAGGGAATTAGATTATGAATAGCACCAAATTTACATTAGAAGCAAGTCCTATTGAGGTGATGAGTCACAAATATAAAATGTAGATCTAGGGCTTAAGCTTACCTGATTTTTATTTGAATTTAATTGAGTTAGAGGTTTGGTTTTTCCATGAATTAATGTGTCTGAACCAATGCAAAGAATCGTACATCTTCAAATGATAATCTGATGTTATCCATGTAAGTGTTTTTTAATATATATTGAATTTGTATATGTATAAATGTATAAAATAATCAAAAATATTAAACTATTTAAAATTCAAAGCAAAGCAAAACAAAGCAGTTTATCATATTTCAAACTTTTTAATAGAAGAAAGAGATCATTAAAAAGTTTTGTTATAATTTGGTGAATAATAAAAACCACCTTCTCACCTGTTGATAATTCCTGAATATCAAGATCACTTTCTGGAGAGTTGATGTTTTCTCCCTGTGCTCCTTCTTCTTTCCATTGTAAAATAACAGCTGGGGAAGATAGATACATATGTATGTCTCTTATATATCCCTGTATAATCTTTATTTACTGCTTGCTCAACTATTTTGTTATGTGCGGTCAGTTTCTCTGCTTCTTAATTCACAAGCAACTCTTCTCAAACCATTTAATGCAAGAGATCCATTTCCATCTGCTGCTTGTGCTTGCTTAATATATTTCTCACATTTTTTTTCAAGTTTCCATTACAGTTTTAATAGTTTTAAATAATTTTGTTTCCTTTTTCAATTAGCTTTTGCTTTGGTTCTCCTTTACGCTGATAATACTGACTTCCCTTCATCCAGGAATCGAAGTGCATTAAATTTTAAGTATTGTGCCTTTTATGTTCTCCAGGCATGCTGTAGACAAGCTTCACTGAAATTTCAGAATGGAGTGGAAGTTTGGGAAATGTTCCAAACTTTTTTTGTTTCAACGTTCCTCATGGTTAGCGTACAAGTCAATTTAATACATACTATGGAAAGACGCAATCTAACTGCAACTAATTCCTCACTTTCATGAATGAAGCATTATTCCCATTCATTCATTCATAGTTTCACCAATGATTAGCCTGGAACTGTTTCCAATCTTCTTTCAAGACATGTATTTAAGCATTTACAAATAACAGTACAAGGACTGAATTACAAAACAGGATGAGTTCACTTCTTTACAGAAGCAGTTTACTGCCTGCTTAGCAGGGAACTAAAATATTTTCACTTCATCTGAACGAATTTACTGCTTTTCATGTAAAGCTGAAGTTGTTTCAGGTAGCACAGATGGGGCTTCCTTCAGAGAAGCCAGTTAATGACTACGATTTCTCTCTCTCTCTCTCTCTCTCTCTTTTTTTTGGCTTTCTTCTTTAACAATTTTAATACTAGTTCATAAAAAGTTAGAGAGCTATACTTGTCCGAAGATCAGGCTTAACTTCAAAATAAAATTCACGCAAGTTCTTCTTTATAAAAATGGTCAAAACTTTAGAACTTCAGTCTTCAGTGTCAAAATAAACTGCAGTCCACTTTCTTGTAATGCAATTGTCTTTTCTCCAATTTCTTTGTTATATACAAGGTTACATTGTCCTAAAAGATAAACATTTCTAGTCTTCTCTCTGGGCTGAAAAAAGAAAACACAATACAGAAGAAGAAACTAAAGTTATTTAAGAGAGGAGCTTTATTTTTATTTTATTAATCAAATTTCTCTACCACCCATCCTGCTTGCACACCTATGGGCCCTTGAAATAAAGGTTCTCTTTCTACAGACACAGATACCTGACCTTGAATTTCTTTTCTAATATGCTCTTACCTTTTCAATTTTACTATTAAAACATAGGAGAGGGATGGAGATATAGAACTCTTGATTCTTCTCAATCACTCTCTGCCTGAGACTTTTATGATGACCTTTCTAAAGAACTTCTAAGTCTCATCTAAAAGGAAATATTTTCGGGCATGGAAGCATTCATATTTCTGTAAGCTCCATGTGAATGTGTTGTGTGCACACATGAATGGGTGTGTCTGAATAGGGTTGTTGAGTGTTACAATGGCCAAAAATGGAATTCCATACGTGGCCAGTGGGAACAACATGAGCCAATCATTTCTGACTCCAAGCTCAGTTGTAGTATCTCTCTGCTATTGTGTGGGATGGCTGTCTCACAGATATTATAGTGGGCTGTTTTGTGGTGGACACAAACCCTGAACTTAGTTTGTGCGATGAATAAAGTATCCAGTCAGAAGAAAATTAGAAAACATAGGTGATAACATGTAATTTTGCTCTGTATGAAAGACAATGAGAGCCAGTTTGGTGTAATGGTTAAGATTAGAAACCAGGAGGCTGTGAGTTCTAGCAGGAAGCCAGCTGGGTGACCTTGGGGCCAGTCATTTGATCTCAGCACCAGGAAAAAGACAATGCTTCCAAAATCTTGTCAAGAAAATTGAAGGAAGCTGTTCCAGGCAGTTCCCAGAAGTCAAGACTGATTTGAAGGCACACATACATTCACAAAAGGCTATTGTTGGTAAGAATTATATTAGGCATCCTATGCATGCTTACTCAGATCATCTCATTTTCGTAAAAGGAACTTATTCCCAAGTCATTGTGCCTAAGATTGTAGCATTTCCCATTTTTATAAGGAATCTTGATTTCAATCCTTAATGAAGTCAGATATTTGCCTTTTCATAAAACATCTCTGCATCAATTTACTTTGGGGCCTTTAAGATATGTTAGTGCAAACTTTGAAGCAGGAATGACTTTAGCGAATAGCGAATAGCTAACAAAAAAATATATCAAAGGGGTGGCTTATGTTCCTTCTAATGTGCATGTGTGTGCACTAACCCCCACACAAACGCCAAAACAACAACAACAAATTTTGGTACTCTAAAACTCCAGGCTTGCAATTTGCAAGAAAGCTCGCACTGGTTCTCCAGCTCAGTTTAAGGGCAACAGCAAGAGTCCACAGCATGGACTGAGGGGGGGGGGAGATGTCCTTTCCACTGGCAGTAGCCAGGTAGTCTTTTCCTAGCCTTGCAGTTGCAGCCAACCTTCTCTGGATCAGGCCCAGCTAGAGACATGCCAGGCAGGGTTCCAGACCTGAAGGCACTTCCCTGTTCTCCTTTAAAAAAATTATATCTTTGATACCTGTTGAGTTTTGGGCTGCACAATGTCCATGCTTGTTGTTGAGTTGATAAAACATTCATTTTAAAATTACTAATAATGAAAGTTTAAATAAGTTTGGACTAAATAAGAGCCGTGGTGACGCAGTGGTTAGAATGCAGTACTGCAGGCTACTTCTGCTGCCAGCAGTTTGACAGTTCGATTCTCACTGGCTCAAGGTTGACTCAGCCTTCCATCCTTCAGAGATCGGTAAAATGAGGAACCAGACTGATGGGGGCAATATGCTGACTCTGTAAACCACTTACAGAGGGCTGTAAAGCACTATGAAGTGGTATATAAGTCTAAGTGCTATTGCTACATCCAGAGAAGTAATGGGGAAAAAATATGAGAGCAGAGGCTATCTAAATCCTTTCTGTGTAATGCTTTCTTCCAAGAAATGATTTCACCACTATATCAAATCACCCTTAAACATGAAGAAATAATTTTAATGTTTACAAATATCAATTGTAATTATAAGTTATTAGTGATTAGCAGGTTTATATTATAATCTATAACCACATATAAGTAGAGTCAATTTAGTTTGATTTAGTGGTTAAGGCATCGGTCTAGAAACCAGGATACTATAAGACACTATTCTAGTCCTATGTTAGGCAAAATACAGTTGTGGGTGTCTTTAGGCTAGTCCCGCTCTCAAGAGAAGGATGTGGCAAGCCACTTCTGAAAACTGCAGAAGACAGATGTTGGGAATAAAGAAAAATGATTTGGAAGCATGATTTTTAAGTATCTTTGTGATATGCTATTATACTTTATAGTTTCTATAACTAAGAAATATATAAACATTTGAACATATTGCTATTACAGGTATCTGTAATTTACGGTGCACAAATAACTTGGTTTGAGAAAAGCTGAAAAAACAATCCCCCCCCCCCCAACATATAAGAAATTAGAAGGAAAATTGATGGTGGCCGCAACAGTGCAGTCAAAATGTTGTCTATTTTTAATATGCATTGCCTTGGCATCTGCCATCTTGTCTTTTTTTTTTTTTAACCTGCTTTTCAGCTAAGCCTTGATTGTATCCTAAGCCACCTATGCCGCTGTGTGGGTCATAAGAAATCGTTAGGCTCAATGAAAGGAGTGCAGAAAGAATAAGCAAGGAGGATGCTTACCTCTTGTAGCTGGATGGACACACTATGACCAAAGAATGAAAGCTAGAGAAAAAAATAAAAACAAAAATAAAAACTAAAAAAAGGGAGGAGAGGAAAAATGGAAAGAAAAAAAGAGAGAAAGATTTTAAAGCACACCTAGTAAGAAACCAGCAAGGAGTCTAGAATAAGGGGCCGTAGTCCGTGCAAAGGTATAAAATATGCTGGGATAGGACACTTTCCAAATTAATCTGCCCTCTAACAGATATCATGTCTGTTGGCATGAACACAACATATAAGAAAGACAGAGAATGCAAGATGGCTCAGATTCCCAATTACTTTTGCTTTGTCCCTATTCATTTCCAGCACATAATCCCCCTGGGCTCATTGATAGGATAGAAATTTAACAGAAAAAACAGAACAACAGACTTGAAAGGGACTGTGGAGGTCTTCTAGTCTAAACCCCACACCCCACTCAAGCAAGAGACCATATACATATAAATTTGGCAAGGGATTTTGGGAGTTTGAGGGTCCCCTAATTTCTTGCAAAAATAATGGTCTAGTAGTGTGTCACACCATTTTATCTACATATATCTCACCGGCTCAAGGTTGACTCAGCCTTCCATCCTTCTGAGGTAGGTAAAATGAGGACCCAGATTGTTGGCGGCAATATAAATATACATTGCTTAATAGTGTAAACCGCTTAGAGAGTGCTTGCACTTTGAGGCGGTATATAAGTCTCACTAATAAATAAATAAATAAATATATAAAACCTGAAATGCTGCCGTTTCATTCACTTCCATGAACCATTCACCAGTAAGAAAAATCATTATGTTATGATTACTGGGATCAGACATTTGCAGTATACTTTAATATCTATGGTCTTAAATGAAGCTATTCATTTTTATGGGACTTATTTTTGATGAAGAAAGGACACAGTTTCAGGCTTCTTATATTCAATTGTATCTTTTCTAAATAAAATTTACTAGCTAATGAACTCATTCAAAAGTACCAAATGTAACATTCCTTTTCTTTTTAAAAATCTTTTCTATATGATGCTTCATAGTCTATTACATTTACTTATACAATTCTTAATTTTATGGCTCTAGGAAGCTGGCAACACTAACTGTAATGCTGAAAACACACAACCCAGCATCTTGTCATATACAGGTAGTCTTTGACTTATGATCGCCACTGAGCCCAAAATTTCTGTTGCTAAGTGAGACAGTTGTTAAGTGAACTTTGTCTCATTTTATGACCTTTCTTGCCACAGTTGTTAAGTGAATCACTACAGTTGTTAAGTTAGTAACATGGTTGTAAAGTGAATCTGGCTTCCCCATTGACTTTGTTTGTCAGAAGGTCGCAAAAGGTGATCACGTGACCCTTGGACAATGCAACCATCATAAATACATGCCAGTTGCCAAGTGTCTGGATTTTGATCATGTGACCATGGGGATGCTGCCAACAGTAATAAATGTGAAAAACGGCCATCAGTTACCTTTTTCAGTGTTGTTGCAACTTCGGATGGCCACTAAATGAACCGTCAAGGACTACCTGTACAACCTTTTTTGAATATAGCTTCATCTCATCATTCAAGCTTTTCAGTGTTTTAACCATACCTTTTCTTCCAATTCCTTTATTTGTCTTTTTTGAGCTTCAATTCTTTCTTCTAGGTCCTTAATTCTCTGTGAAAATTAGAATTTTCGTATGAATAGTAGTACACTTTTAGACTTTCATTTAAGCCCACTTTTGACTCTTTGGTATGCTATGCTTTCGTGGAGAGAAGGGAACATATTATGAGCCACAGTTAATACAGTAAGTCACGTAACACCTTCCCTTTGCACAGATGCAATTGTTAACTTCATAAAATGAGGTCCCTGCTTAATTATAATCTTCAAGACTAGCCTCATGGTTTGTAGCAGTCTGGTTACAATTCCCCCTCCCCCACCGTGACCATTAAAGTTGTGACAGTGACTATGGATAATGGAGTGGTGTGCCTGAGGCAGTGGTGGGTTCCTACCGGTGCGGTCCACTCTGTCATTCTGGTAGCGGCCAGCAGATGGCGCTATTTGTGCGCGACCGCTCCCGTGCCATCTTCCCCGGTCTGTCGTGCGGCGCCATTTTTTTGGGGGGAATTTTTGGGCTGATTTTGCTTCCTGCGCATGCGCGGAAGCAAAATCTTGTGAGGGGACACGCGTGCGTGCGAGATTTTGGCAATTTTTTGCTTCCGCGCATGCGCAGGATGCAAAATTGTGCGAGGCGGCAGGTGTGAATAGCGCACGCACATGTACCGAAACATGGAGATGCGTGTGCAGCGCACCGGTAGCACGAAGAACAGGCAACCCGTCCCTGGCCTGAAGACATCTATGGCTGCTTGTTGCTGCTGTAGTCATTTCCTTAAAGGAGCTTTTAAAATCAATTTAAAATCAAATTTTAATGTATGTGGTTTTTACATTTTTAACTGCTGTTCTGTTTAGCTTTTTCTGTTTTGTAAGCCACCCAGAGTTGCCGTATTGGGGAGATAGGCAACGTATACATTTAATAAATAAGTAAATTTAAGGTCAAATTATTAATGCAGGTTCCAATCTGTGTCAGTCACCGGGATCATAGGTTTAGTGTTCTGAGCTTTCAGACTTGTGCTTGAGTTCATCCTTTTCTCTAGCAGAGTGTGTGCTTTGGGATATTCTATTTATATAGTGCCTGTTGTTTGAGGCTTTTCAGTTATTGATTGGGATGGTGATGGCTGGCTATTAAGTCTTTGGCTGTTGTTTCCTTGTGCTGCCAAGCCCTCGCCTCCTAAGTATTTGATAAGCTGGTGGTAAATCAGCACTCCTGTTGACCTATCAGGGGCTTCAATCACTTCCCTGGCTGTTTTTGTGCCTGCTCGTCCAACAATCTTAGTAGCTGCAAAATTGAATGTATGTCCTTGTTCGTTGCAATGTGAAGTTACCAATGAGTTTGGATCTCCTTGTCTGACTGCTCGCTTGTGTTCTTGTAATTTGGTGGTCAGCTTCCTCCTGTGAAAGCTTGGAAAACTAAACCTCTGGTCCTGGTGATCAACCTGGATCCTGCAACACTATCCTGGGACACGTATATTCACCTTCATTCATGAAAATTATTAATGGCATAAACAAAACACAAGTGAGAGTCATTGTTCTTCTTGCAGGAGGCATTCTTAGTGGCACAATATCCTATTTCACCATACCTGTTGTGCATGTTGAATATGGTCCATCCTTTCTCGGAGAATCTGGGAGTCCCTTTCACGGAGTTCACTCATAACCTGCCGTTTCCATTGTTCCACAGCATTTTTCAACTTCTCTCTCTCTTCTTCTGACAGTATTTCTGACATTTTGGCTCCTGCTTCCTGCTGTAGAGCATCATAGAGCATGGCTTCCAATTCCAAAATGTGCTAAGTAAATGAAAAATCAAGCTACTTTATTCCCATTAAGTTTGGGTGATGATGGCGGTTTAATATATTTTGTGACCATTTGCTCCATTGCTCCTTGTCTTTCATTGTAAACAAGATGGGTGGTAGTTCCATTGTTCTTTGTTTTTCATTGTAAACAAGATGCGCGGTTTCAGCCAGAATATTATTGTCTCAATAAACATGGCAGCTGACCTCTTCTCTTGCCTCCATCTTTAATGTTGTACTAAATTTATTCTTACAGAGCTCATCCATTTAAAGCTCAATCACAACCAACAGAGCCTTTTTAGATGACTCCGTCACTCTATATTTCAAGATCTTAAAAAAGGAATCACTTTTAAGTCATTACTCAAATCAGTCAACTTGCTGTCCCTTTTCCAAACATAAATGTAGAAGACTGTAGAGAAATATATTGCTTATTGATGGCACCACTAGATGGCGCCCACAAATTCACTCCCAACTACACATATGATTATGTAGCCTAAAGACTTATGTGACTTCTAAATCTCACAATATTTCTATTCTCTCTCACATGATCTTATTAGATTTGGCACATTTAATAGTTTAATGGTTTGATGACCACAACATTGTGCATATAATGTCTGCTGATCAAAAAGATTGCTGACTTCTGGTGTAGAGGTAGATCACCCATGGCCAGGCAGAACATGGATTACACCACAGCAGTTGCCATTTGAACTTTAAAAAAAAAACCATACTGTGCAACCATCCCTGCCCAGTGCCCTTTGCAAAATGATGAAATATTATTAAACAAGCATTACAGTATATTTGCTGTATTTAAAAATGCAGCTAATGCTGTTGAAGTAGCCCATCATATCCTTTTTAATCATTTCTCTTTTTAAATCATTCTTTTTTTTTTCTGCTAAGAGCAATCATTCTGCATGCATGTTCAATATGAATAGAACATACAAAGAATCTCTCTCCCAGTCAGAATCAATAATAATAATGTTTACATTGTTGTGAGCAAATAATGATGATCATCACCCTTGGGAAACATTCAATAGGTGGACAAAAATGCCAAATTCAGTATAAACTGTGTTACCAACAATAAAAATAAAAAGATTGCAGAACGAATATCTTGTCTCCAAATCCAGAAATAGCACAGAAAACTTTTATTGATGAGCTAGGCAAAAATTGAGATATTTCCATATCTCTGCAATGTTTCAAAGGGAATGCTAAACACAGCATGGGTTTGCCTGTGATAATACAACAAGCCATTCCATGTGAATTATTTAAAGTCTCTAGGGGACTTTACATTTCACGCTCCATTTTGTAATCTGTGATATATGATTAGTTGCTGAGTGGAGCATAACAACAAATTCTCAATGGATTAAAAATTAAATTTGAGTGAGAGAGAAAGTGGGCAAGCAAGCTCAAGAGAGCACAAAGTGTTAATCAGCCATGGCCACACAAGTCATTAAATTGTGGCTTTTTACAGCTCGTAGTGACAAAAATCTTGCCAATATTTTGACTGAGTCCCAGTTATCTTAATCTGATTCATCTGAACTGTTCTTCTACAGTTTTATACCCCGTTATATAATTTTATATAAAGTAAATATAGGAGTAGGTCTCCGAACGCAATTCAAGGTGTTGGTGATCACCTTTAAAGCCCTACATGGCTTAGGACCAGTATGCCTCCGGGACCGCCTTCTTCAGCATACCTCCCTAAGACCGATCAGAGTACACAGAGTTGGTCTGCTAATGGTCCCGTCAGCCAAACAATGTCGGCTGGCGGGCCCATGAACGAGGGCCTTCTCTGTTGCAGCACCGGCTCTCTGGAATACACTACCCCCCGAGATCCGCATTATTCCCACCCTGCCACAGAGTGGGAATAATGAAAAGCGTTGAAAACCTGGCTATGTCGACAGGCCTGGGGCCAATGAATTCAATACAACATCGAGAACTCTTGGTCCCGTGAATGTAGGAATTGCATGGGGTTTTTAAAATTGTTGTTTTTAATGTTTTTAATGCTTTTTTAATAATTAGTGTTTTTAATTTTTTTTGTTTATTGTTTGCATGTAGATTTCTTATTGTTGTGAGCCGCCCAGAGTCTCTGTGGAGTGGGCAGCATACAAGTGCGAATAATAAAATAAAACAAACAAATAAATAAATAAATATACTTTACTATACTTTTCTACCATAGGACTACTTTGCTAAGAGTCCATGGCATAGATGAGATGGGAAAACCTACCATTCCTACCTGAGCTGTAGTCCTGATCAAATCCTGTCTTTCAGAATCTACTGCTTGTTTCACAGAGGAAAAAAACATCAACAGATACCTCAGGAATTGCATCTGAAAATTTTGCCTTGAGGTTGAAAAAGGAGAGAGCCTCTTTCTACCTACCCTAATCCAAACTGATTTTCGTATAATCAAATTACACTGAAAAAAAAATCAAAAACAGACTTTTCGTGTAATGATTGGCCCATACTATAGTGTATCTCGATCCAAAACCAATCTGGATTCATCTTCCATGGAGTTCCTGGGAATTAAATCGGTGCATGTCAAATCCCAAATGTAATGCAGGTTCTCTTTAATTAGTGAATCTTTTACACTGAATCCACTTCTCTGCGGTAGAAAGTCTTTCAAGCTATGTGACTCAAAGATTTCAAGAGAGGTTCTCAGAATCATTTGACTAAGGCAGTGTTTCTCAGTGGTTTTTTTTTTTTTTGCAACTTTAAGATATGGGAATTTCACCTCCCAGAATTCCCCAGCTTGAGGAAAATGAACCAAAGTAAATTTTGTCCATCGACTTTCATACCTACCTTGTGTGCTTGATCTAAAGACTGTTTCCTGTAATCCAACTCATCATCCAGATATCCCTTTTGTTTACTAAATAGGTCCTAAAAACAAGGAGATTTGGGTTATACTGATTTCTCAGGAAGCACAATATCTAATCATTGATTTTAACTGTTCAATGAATGTGTACCTTTTCATTTTCTAAGTCTATCATCTTTTGTTGGAGTGCTGATTCTGTAACTTCTATCTGTTGTAGCCACTGAGGAGAAATGAAGAGAAATCAGATTTGGATAGGCATATCTAGGGTTTGTTGACCCTGGCAACTTTAAGCAGTATGTACTTCAATAAAGGAGAATATTTGTAGCTCAGGGTTGAAATGAGGGGTTCTTGGTGTTCTCTGAGCCTGGTTGTTTTCTTGTAGACATTTCATTACCCAAACTATGTAATCAGTGCTAGAATCAGTGCTAGAAAATGCTAGAAAGGGGGAGAAACTGGAAGCGTCGCAGTGAGACAGGCTGGAAAATAGTGGAGCTCTGATGACCTTCACAAAATCCAGTCTGACAAACTGCTGTTTGGGGGGGGGTCTTCAGACTGGAACTTCACTGAAGGGACAGTGAAGAAGGAGAGGTGTCTTGGATGACCTAGAGGAGCAGGCAAGTTCCTCGATCGGTCAGAGACAGCTCTTCGGACCAGCGGTGGGGGTGGCAGCCATTTATGAATGACTGCTACAAAGCTGGGGCAACTGGACCAAGTTTATGTGCAGGAATGGTGTTTGGACAAAGTGCTGAAACCGAGTGAGAAAATGACCAACTCACAGGTAAAAGGAATTAATGTGGAATTTAAAATAATTTCCCAAGCTGAAATAGCAGCTAATTGGCACCTGGGAACTGTATGGAGGAAATAAAAAAATGGAGGCTAAACCTTTAAAGCCCAAGAAGATTACTTGTACCTTGGAGATAATTTCAATTGGAGAAATATAAAATAACAGAAGGAAGAAATATGTGGGAAAGTCTTTTTGTGTGTGTGGATTTAAAGTTATTTTTTGACAGTTTTGACAATCAGCTGGTGGGAGTATATTGTGGAGTGGAGACTGCCATCTACTGGAGAAAAGAAAATATTGCAACAATTTGTGGATTGTAAGAGAGTGCAGCTGTCTGACCTTGGCTGTAAGAAGATAATGTGGAAAGGTTGAGAACTTTTAAGGAGTGTTTGTTTTGCCTACACTGCTTGGCTTTGTTTCTCTACAGTTGTAGAGGACAATAAATTTTGGAATTGGACTGGATTGGACTATTATTTGAATCGGATACAATAGAAATTGAAAATAAAAAAGAGACTATATGGACCTTAAGTTTTAATTTAGTGTGATATAATATACAAAGTTTAAATGGGCAATATGAAGATTTGGATGTATGAGGAATTATTTGTTATGTTAAAAAATGTGTGTGAAACTGTAAAAGGTGATAAAAAATCAGAAATTTTGTTGGAATGTAATGAGCATGAAGCAGAAGAAGAATCAAAAATTTTGTTGGAATATACAGAGCAAGAAACAGGAGAGGAGGTGGTAAAAGAAGCAAATGAGGAACAAGAAAATAACAGAAGAAGGAGGGATTGAAAGTAAAAAACAACTTGAGGATTTCACTGGGATTTACAGTGGCAAGAAAAGAGTTGAGAGAGGGGAATATCATATAAAAAGAATCAATTAAAGGGTAAAATGTGAAATAGTGGGAAGAGATTAGAGAAAATTGGGGGGGAAACCACATGAATAATTAATTCAAAAGAGAGAAAAAGGACTCAGGAGAAAAGATATAAGATACATAAAAATAAAAGAAAGAAAAAGAAGAAGCTAAGGGAATGGGATAAAAGGAGAAAATTAATAAGAAGTGGAATTTTTGAGAAACCAAAGAAAAATGGTTAAAACGGGAAGGCTGGTGGAAAGAAAGAAAGAAAGAAAATAAGGTTCATATTAATAGATTTAAGAAAACTGTATTAATAATATTAATGCTGGATAGTTAATTAAGTTAAAGGTTTATGGCAAAATAGATTTGCAGTAATTAAGATATATGATGATGTACACTATTTATGACAAAACAGATTTAGTAGAAAAGTGGGATGGGAAATTTGATACATTTTTAATTGTGGATTGTTAATTAAATTAAAAGGTTTCTATGCAAGATTTGAGGCTGATGATGTAGATTGATTATAGTAAAAGAGAATAGTAGATGGAATGTGAAAAGGTAATTTGTTTTATTTTTAAAGACAATTTAAACTAAACTAAATTAATTAAATTATGAGAAGAAGTTGAAATATAGTGGGGCAGAAAATGTGAGAAATGTACTGTATGTAGTAAATAGGATAGTTAATTGATGTTATTGTAAGGGATTAGGAATTTAGGGTAATTAGTAATATTATGTATATATTAAGAAGAAAATAAGTTAAGGTAAAGAAATGTATGTAAGGAGAATATTATGGGTTGGAATTGAAACAGAGAGATGATAATGAAATGGATTATGTATATGGAAAGCCATGTAAGATTGAGCCAGACAACACTTCGTTCATAAAATATGTGATGTTTGTTGGAAAAAATAAAAAAAACTTTATTATAAAAAAGAAAAGAAAAAGAAAATGCTAGAAAGGGCTAGAATCAGTGCACTAATCAGTGCTAGAAAGGTGTGGGGTAATGAAATACCTGCAAGAAAACAACCAAGCTCAGAGAAGTCATGTATGGACTTCAACTCCCAGAATTCCTCTGCCAGCATGGTGGCTGGAAAATTCTGGGAGATGAAGTTCACACACCTTAAGGTTTCCAAGGTTGACAAACAAGAGACCAAGCTTCACTGCATAACTCTGACTATTGGGTTTATAACAAAATACCTGAGTATGCTCAATTTCTCTCAGTTTGGCAATTCAGTTATAATAATCCTATTTCAGCATTGTGATTTAGCAAAGATAATCTGATCTTTGGGCTCAATGCTTCATATAAAGGAGCTGAACATAAAGCCTGCATAATTATATTTTCAGATAGTAACTGTAAACCTAAGTTATAGTATAATATTTCTGTACCCAAATCTAAGGCACTTCCATTTTATAAAAGTAAAGAAAAATATTTTGGTGAAAAACTGATCACTGATCAGCAAACAAATATTCTTAAAAACTATTGGTAAGAGAAAATAGAAAATTAGGGATAGGCTTAGCAGCTTGAATTATTTTAAAGATACTAGCTATGAACATATCACTCTGCTTCATTTTGTTGCTTATCCCATTCATTTCAGTTTAATAGCTATAGATATTTATAAGGAATTTGGTTGGAAATGGTATTTACCACTTTAGTTACTTTATTAATCCACTTTGGTTATTCCACCCCAACATCCCAGCAACCAAACATCCAGACCAGGGGTGTCAAACTCGTGTCATCACAGCAGTGTTATGTGGCGTATCTTGATTTCCCCCCTTCGCTAAACTGGGCATGGGCGTGGCCAGCGCGTGATGCATCTGGCCCGCGGCCTGCGAGTTTGACAGCCCAGATTTTTTTTCTGTTTGATCCAGAATTGAGAACCATCCTACTAGTTATACTAGTGACCAGTTATACTGGGGACATGGGAAGATCATTTCCAGGCAATGATAAAAGTAATTTGTAGAACCAAGTCTTAGATATGTTTTTGGCAAGGTTAAGGTTAAAGTTAAGGCAAGGTTAAGGAGGATGTCAAATCTGTTACATTTGCTCTACTTTTATAAATCAGTACTGAATAGTGTTGCACCAGAGAATAAGTTATGCTAATATAACTGGACACTGAATCCCTCTCAGCAAATGAAACAACGTCCCCATTACCTTTTCTGCCAGTGTCAAAACTGTCCTTGCTTGTATGACTACAACTTGCTCGTCATTCGTTAAGTTCTAAATTAAGAGCAGAATAAAAGTATCATCACAACATATACATCTCCGCATTATTTTCCCGTTTCCGAGGTGCTCTTGCCCTGAATATTTAGACATTTCTTAAAACTACAAATCAAAAGTAGTATTTGATTATACTTTCTTGATTATAATTTCTTTATTATAATTTCTTGATTAAAGTATTTGATTATAATTTCAAGATAACATTCCACGATCAGGAAGTGTTGAAAAGAGTTGATCTCTACAATCCACTCCCGATAAATACAGGTAGTCCTCGACTTACAACAGTTCATTTAGTGACTGTTCAAAGAACAGCACTGAAAAAAGTGACTTATGACTATTTTTCACATTTACAACCTTTGCAGCATCCCCATGGTCACATGATTTACATTCAGATGCTCGACAACTGTTTAATATATATGGCGGTTGCAGCATCCAGGGATCATGTGATCAGCTTTTGCGACTTTCTGTCAAGCAGAATTAATGGAGAAGCCAGATTCACTTAACAACCGTGTTACAAACTTAACAAGTGCAGTGATTCAATTAATACATGTGGCAAGAAAGATTGTAAAATGGAGCAAAACTCACTTAACAAATTTCTCACTTAGCAACATAATTTTTTAAACTCAATTGCGGTTGTGAGTCAAGGACTACCTCTATACAAATATTGGCTTGCTCTATTACTGAAGTATCAATTATGAATTCTCAATAAATATTAAAAGAAACATGAGGTAAATAAATAACATTCTAATATCTGGAAGTGAATAAACCTAAATAAATAACATGTTATTTATTTAGGTTTATTCACTTCCAGATATTAGAATTGAGAAATCTGGACCAGCAACAGTGAATCGCATCTCTGACTTTGTGAAACAATACATGGGACAAGTCCATGTTGCCCCCCCCCCCAAGTGATTTGGAGGTATCCTGAAAAACAGCCTTTTTATTTGTTTATAAGAAGCCCATTTGCACTTTATCACCCTCCTCCCCCGCCCCGACTTCACAAAAGATCTGGAGTTCTCCAATCCTCTTCTCTGAAAATAATTGCCTATTGGTTGCATTGAACATCTGCCCACAAAAGCCTCAGTATTTGCAAGTTAATCAGTGGGAAGAAATGAGAAACCTAATTTACGATCCACTCTGCTTCCCTCTCATCAGTGTAAATCTGAAAACTGCTGATGCCTGGATCAATCTCGGCA
Organism: Diadophis punctatus similis; assembly: GCA_023053685.1. NCBI lineage: Eukaryota > Metazoa > Chordata > Lepidosauria > Squamata > Dipsadidae > Diadophis > Diadophis punctatus. The sequence continues at coordinate 19,789,340 of JALIGW010000005.1, read as the reverse complement.
AAACGGAAAAGCTGCCCTTTGGAATGGTCTTCCCTCACTCACAACATTTAAAAACCTAAAAGTATGATTATTCCCCCCAGGTTTGGAACTGGGATTCATAAATTCACAACAAGAGAGGGTGTGGATGTGTGCCAATTTGCCTATTTCCTACTTTTATGGCTGATTTTTTTTGTTTTTGTCTTGATAGTTTCCTTTAAGCTATCAGGGCCACCTTGGGCAGCCCTATAAATTATTTAAATACATTTTAAAAACATCTGGAAAGGGAAGGGTATACGATTAAGGCTCAGACAAACATAACTTCTCTTAAATGAAGGAAAAGGCTCCCTTGCTTTTCTTTGCTTCCAATTAGATGTTGCCCTGACATATTGGGAAAAATAAATGGTGCCATAAGCAGTAAATTTTCTAATAAAATAAAATAAAATAAAATAAAATAAAATAAAATAAAATAAAATAAAATAAAATAAAATAAAATAAAATAAAATAAAATAAAATAAAATAAATAAAATAAAATAAAATAAAATAAAATAAAATAAAATAAAATAAAATAAAATAAAATAAAATAAATAAAATAAAATAAAATAAAATAAAATAAAATAAAATAAATAAAATAAAATATAAAATAAAATAAAATAAAATAAAATAATAAAATAAAATAAAATAAAATAATAAAATAAAATAAAATAAAATAATAAAATAAAATAAAATAAAATAAAATAAAATAATAAAATAAAATAAAATAATAATAAATAATAAAATAAAATAAAATAAAATGAAATAAAATGAAATAATAAAATAAAATAATAAAAAATAAAATAAAATAAAATAAAATAAAATAAATAAATAAAATAAATAATAAAATAAAATAAAATAATAAAATAAAATAATAAAATATAAATAAAATAAAATAAAATAAAATAATAAAATAATAAAATAAATAATAACATAAAATAATATAATAAAATAAAATAATAAAATAAAATAAAATAATAAAATAAAATATGTTGAGGGGGCTCTAGAAAAGGATTTGGGGTCCAGATGAAGCCTACGGGCATTGGATTGTACAGACCATCCCAACATAAACAAAAATTAATTTATTCCAGTCATGCTTGTCTCAAGCTGTGGTATGTTCTAATACACACACATACACACACACAAAAATTAAAGGTTTTTAAAAATAGCAAAGAATAGTAAAACACTAGCAAAACACTAGTAAAGGATATCCAATCCCCATATTACAATATTAAGTTAGCTTGTGAAATACCTTAGATCAGGCATAAATAACTTTATTGTGCCTGGAAATTACTTTCCATGTTGTACCTTGCCTGAAAGATACAACATACACCCAGTGGCATCATGGTCATGGTCATCATTGTGACACACACACTCACTCCCAAAATTAACTCTCTCCACTTTGAGTATTTCTGATGGGATATTAGGAGAGGAGACAGTGGCCTTCAGATTATTTGTTACCAATTTCTGCCTTATTCTATAAAATAATAGATTGGGGGCAGTATAATGGTTTTTGGTATAATGGTATCATACAAGTGGATGATATAAGGGTTAATGCTTATATAATGCTTTGTTTCCAGCCCTTAGCTACTTCAACCAGAGAAAAATATTTAATCCTCCCCTAAACTCGAATCTAAACATTTTTGTTCTGTCCATTTCAGAGGGTCTCTGGGGATGGGGAGGACTGGGAAATTGCATGTGACCTGGGTCTACCCAACCCTGACTTATATTATTGACATTCTCTATAAACTAGGTGTGAGGAAGTATTGGTCTGAAACAAGGATTTCTCCATGTCAAAATGTTGCTTAATTATAACAAATAAAAGCAATTACAAGGGCATTTAATGCAGATTGAACAAAAAAATGAAACACATTCACTGAAACATGCACAATTAATTAAAGGAACATACACTTACGGCGTTATCCCCTAAAATATCCAGTTTTTTCATCAACTCTGCCACTAGTATATCCTAACGAGAGAGAAATAGATAGAGAGCAGCATGTGAAAAAAACCACGATATTACACCAAGAGAGAAACAAAAATTAAAAATTGCAACAAGAGCAACTGGGAACTACTTACTGTTACGCCTTCTGCCTCGCAATAGACTTGGAGGGGACTTTTCCCTTCCGTAAAAGGAATGTGATGAAAATTAATTGCTGGTGATCTTCTTTCTCTCTCCTACAATCAAATTATTTGTGGGGGAAAAAAGGTGTGGCTTAACAATCAGCTTAGCCCACAATACAATTTCATTAGTTAATTTTCCAATGTAAGCTACCAAAAAGAATAATAATAATAAAAATCAAATATATAAGTTGATAAATTAGAAACTTTTTAAAAGGATTGGTTTTGGACTCTTTGAGTTGCAGGAATTCATTAGCTCCGCTGCTCCTCCTGAAGAAATGCCAAAAAAAAAAAATAGTTTCTGAGGGGATTTTCCCCTTAAGATTCTTGGAGGTTTTTTTCTCCACTTTAGGGGAAGATGGCATTTTGCCTTCAGCTCTAGGAGACTTTGCTGCATCCCTTCATTGTGGCTGGTTTCTTGATGCTGCTTTTCTTTCTTTTTCCTCATCACAAAAATCAAACTTGATGATGAGTGAATAAAGAAGAGGGCAGGCCAGTGTTAGCTGCTATTTTTAGCCCATTCCCCCTGGCCAGAGGGAAATTGTCAGAACATTAAAGTGCTATCACAAAGCACCACAAAAATGCACTTGACAATTAGTGGCTGTCTGAAAAAGACTAAAATTTTCCTCCAAATAAATAATACCATATTTATGTTTCTAGTATGCTGGGAATACAAAGTCTGAGAAGTTTAGTTTTAATAAAGGAGAATATTTGTAGCTCAGGGTTGACATGAAGGATCCTTGGTGCCCTATGAGCTGGGTCGTTTTCATGCAGATGTTTCATTACCAAAACAGGTAACATCACACCAGTGAGCACTCGTTAAGCTTAGGTTTTCCTCACTTTCACTGTAAAAGCTCATCATACTGGATTATGGACTTTGGGCTGAACCCTTAAGAAAGACACATGAAGACAAACCAGACAAAAGGTGAACTCCTCATGAACCACCAGATGGCATCAGTTCTGATTCTGGAACAATCGTCAATCTTACCAAAGAGAAGGTAATATTTACAGAAGTAAGTACTAGATATAAATCTGTCATTTATTTAGCAGATGGGTACAAATTCCTGTCAGCTAGTACAGGTAGCCCTCAACCTACAGCAGTGGTGGGATTCAAAATTTTTTACTACTGGTTCTGTGGGCGTGGCTTGGTGGGTGTGGCGTGGCTTGATGGGCATGGCTTGGTGGCGTGGCAGGGGAAGGATACTGTAAAATCTCCATTCCCACCCAACTCCAGGGGAAGGTTACTGCAAAATCCCCATTTCCTCCCGATCAGCTGGGACTCAGGAGGCAGAGAATAGATGGGGGATGGGGCCAGCCAGAGGTGGTATTTACTGGTTCTCCGAACTACTCAAAATTTCCACTACCGGTTCTTCAGAACTGGTCAGAACCTGCTGAAACCTACCTCTGACCTACAGCCACAACTGAGCCAAAAATTTCTGTTGTTAATCGGAACATTTGTTAAGTGAGTTTTGCTCCACTTTATTATCTTTGTTGCCACCGTTGTTAAGTGAATCACTGCAGTTGTTAATAATTTTGACGTGATCAAAATTCAGATGCTTGGCAACTGGTTCATATTTTTGACAGTTGCGGTGTCCCTGGGATCAGGTGATCACCTTTTGCGACCTTCTGACAAGCAAAGTCAACGGGGAAGCCAGATTCACTTAACAACCAGGCTTACTAACTTAATAACTACAGTGATTCACCTGACAACTGTGGCAAGAAAAGTTGTAAAATGGATCAAAACTCACTACACAAATGTCTCACTTAGCAACATAAATTTTGGACTCAATTGCAGTCGTACATTGAGGACTACCTGTGTTTATTTACATTCAAAGCTGCTTAGACGTATCATATAGAGCAGGGCTGTCAAACTCCTGGCCCATGGGCTGGATGCATCACACGCCGCCCCCACCCGTTTAACGAAGAGGAAAAAAGTCCCGATATGTCACGTGACGCCGCCATGATGATTTCAGTTTGACACCTCTAATATAGAAGGTTGCATGTTTATTGGTTGTTCTGTTAAAAAGCAAAATTAGTCTAATCTAAAGCAAAGCTGGAGGATGATGGGAGCTGTAGTCTGAACCGCCTGAAGACCACCAGGTTGAGGAATAGATATATAAGCTATAATTTAATAAGGCTCATGCAAGCTAAAGCTAATGAAATCAGACTTACACTGATCACCTCAATAGTATTGGTTTCCACTTAACACAGCTTGTCACTCTGCTATGGGATTGCAGTGATAAATAGTTGTTTAAACATGCCAATGCTAGCAAACCCAATTTGTTTTGTCTAAAATGATGAGCCAACAGAAGGAAGAGGGGAGAACCATGAAGTGTGATACAAACTGCACTTGGCAAATCAGAATACACTGAAGACCAATATATGAATTTGCCCAATATATGGAACCAAGTAATTAATGTAATTGTGCCTTACGTTGAAGCTATTCTGGCAGAGCTTCCTAGATTATACTGTAATGATGTTCCATGAGCCATAGTGAATGTGGAACACATGACAAAACTTGGAAATATGTACTCAAAACATCTAGTACTCACTTACCTCAAGTTCTAATATTCTAAATTCCAACAATTCATTTTGATCTTTAGCATCCTGAACATCATGCTTTAGCCGAGCTTCTTCTATTTCCATTTGTTTTATCTAGAAAAACAGAAGGATTTTCCCTTTTTAATTTTTTTTGTCAACAACTTGTTTTATGCTAAGATATTCATGAACTGGGAGAGCCATGTTAACAAGGTTAGCCAATGAATAGGCATAGCAACCAAGTCAGCCAATGGGAGCTAACCACTTCTGAGTCTGTGCAGAGAATCGAAACTGAAAGCTTAAGCTTAAGGCTGAGCATGGCTCAGCCCACTTTGTACTCTCTGTGCTTGTCTGCTCTGCTGAAATGAAACTAACTCTCCTGCTTGTGTTTACTTGTAACTACATTGAAGAAGAACTCTGCTAATGGTATTGTAAATTCATCTGTTACTATGTTTATAAAGAAGTTAATGAATCCAGCTGAATCAGTTATCTTTGTGTGCTTCTGGTTTTGATTTTTGCAACAAACTTTAATATTTTAATTCCACAGTGACTATAGAAGTGATTATGAAAGCTAAGAGTGTGAGTTCTAATTTTGCTGTAACCATTAACTCAGGATTATGCTTTATCAAGCCACCACTGCTCAACCTCATACTTTTATATTTTTATTTTTATTTATTTATTTTGTCAAGCGTGTATATGATTACAGATAAAGTATAAACATGATTGTGACTATATAAGAAGTACAAGCATGGCTAGGAGTACATGATATATGGGGACGGTAGGACAGGGACGGTAGGCACGCTGATACGCTTATGCACGTCCCTTACAGACCTCTTAGGAATGGGGTGAGGTCAATGGTAGACAGTCTAAGGTTAAAGTTTTGGGGGTTTGGGGAAGAAACTACAGAGTCAGGTAATGTATTCCAGGCATTGACCACTCTGTTGTAGGTAATATGTAGGTAATAATACTAAGAATTATTTTATACTAAGAAATACTAAGAAATTTTAAAAACAAATTTCAGCTAAGGTATGTGATCTGTGAAAACTGGAAAAGCTAAATGTATTATCATTCTAAACAAAAATTGAAAGTCAAATTTTATAGTTTATGTCTTTCTTATTTTAATTTTCAGAATTGAAATTGAAATAAAGATGTCTACAAGAAATACCACTTTTGTTTCATGACAATTCTTCTGTAAGTTTGGACTCGAAAAATGTTCCCTTTTGATGACAGAGGATGTTACCTAATACGTATGTTTCATTAAGTGCTCTTTTGCCTTAAGATTTTTCTAAATTTTTATTCACACTTATTTTTAAATTCCCTATGAAAACAGAAGGTACCTTTTCCACAAGCTCTTGGTTTCTTTTGTATAAAGCCTGCTTTTCTTCAATCCACTTCATGTCCTTAAAAAAAACAAAAACAAAACCCAGTGTTATAAAAAAAAAGATAGGGAAACACCACAAATCTTTTTAAAAAGCAAAACATTTGAAGAGAGCATATACGTGCATAATAAACCAGGAAAGCACAGCTGAAATTTGTCTTCCTGATTTGGCTTCAGTAGTTTTTAGATAAAAATACATTCTGACTTTCTAACAGCTGATAATCTGTCTTTAGCTCAGTAAGTTATCTCCACATAAACATCATTAGAATACTGAAATGAAATACACCCTCCTGAGGAGTTTTATGTACAGTTTTTGAGGTGTCCTCTCCAATGAATTACATTCTCAATTTACAAGGGTTGGAGTCTTCAGAAGAATAGGAAGTACCGCAATCCAGGAAAAACCATATTAGAAGCAATTTTGGTATCTACTAACTGATCCTTCCCCTGATATTCATCTGAATATGTCTGCATTACAGTTCCCTTGACTGTCAATGTCTTTTGTTCTTGTTCAAGCTTTTAAGGGAAATCTTTTAATTTAGGGATAAGGTGCACACAGTGTATTCATGTCCTGTATTTTATGTGTCTCGTTTTTGTTTTTTGTTTTGCTAGCTTGGGGAATAGTTATTTTTCATTGAAATGGGAATTAATTGGCTTGATCTCACAGACAATGGGAATCTTTAGCCCAGTAAGCTATCTCCACATAAACAATCATTGGAATGATGGGCATTAAAGATCAGTAGTACAATTCATTCAGAAAAAGAGAAAAATAATCATTAACATATGAAAGAGAAAATGGTTTGGTGAATCTGATACACTAGGTCTTAATACCGTAGCCTAATTTAGAGCTAGGGAAAAAAAATCTAAAGTTAGAAAATTATTTTAACTTAAAGAGAGAGGAAATATGGATTATCAGACACTAAGGAAAAGTTGAACTGGGTGAAACAATACAAGAGAATATTTGTAGCTCAGGGTTACACTGTGGGTTCCTTGATACACTCTGAGCTTGACTGTTTTCTTGAAGTTGTTTCATTACCAAACTAGGTAACATCATCAATGCTAGAAGGGAGTGGATTTTATCATTTTATAGACTCTCATTTTATAGACTAGTGGCTTGCCCAGCCAGTATTGGTGGGAATTGTCTTGGTGATTCCTTGATTAGGCTCTAATCTAATTTACTGTTAGCTTGTTTGTCTGAGTTGGTAGTTCCTTGATTGGCATATTGTTTACTTCTTGATTGTAGGTCTAGTGTTAATCCCTGCTCATCTGGGTGTTGAATAGACACATAAAAATAAACAATATCTAAATACTATGTAAAAGAGACAATAAACAAGCCAAAAAGGGAACAAAAAGACCAAAACACCTCCCCACCAGCAATAAGCACCCAGATAAGCATAGATTAACTCCAAGATTAACATCAGACCAACAATCTGATGTCAAGGAACAGCCAAACAAGCCAACGGTAAACAGTCAAACCACAGATCCTCTAAGATGACCCCTACCAACGCTGTCAGGACAAGCCAGTAGAATAGAATAGAATAGAATAGAGTAGAGTAGAGTAGAGTAGAGTAGAATAGAATAGAATAGAATAGAATAGAATAGAATAGAATAGAACAGAACAGAACAGAACAGAACAGAACAGAACAGAACAGAACAGAATTCTTTATTGGCCAAGTGTGATTGGACACACAAGGAATTTGTCTTTGGTGCATATGCTCTCAGTGTACATAAAAAGACAAGATACACTGGTCAAGAATCATAAGGCACAACGTATAATACGTATAAACTGAGACCATATCCCACTACTAACCAGCACTGATGTTTACCTAGCTTGGGTAATGAAACATCTACAAGAAAACAACCAAGCTCAGAGAGCACCAATAATCCCTCAATAATATATACATCCAAGTTACCTTCCAAAAATCGCAGGTTTTTTTAAAGCCAAAACTGGGCTTAAAACTGTATGAAGCAAAGAACTAAGCAAGTGAATTTCTGGGAGGAAAAAAAGCTTTTCTCTAGGGCTATTATAATGTAGATTTTCTCCTAGAAAACAAAATAAGTACAGATCAAATAAGTATCAAATGACTCTCCACCTGAAAATGAGATTAGGCAGCAGAGTTGGGCAGAGGCAGTGCTTGAAAAGGAAAAAAGAATCAAAGGATTGGAAATTAAGCAAGGCAGTAAGTAGGCAGCAAGGAAGAATGAGTGAGAAGAGAGGCAGCAAGTGTTTGGACTAAGGGCATTCCTAGGTTGTCCAACAAAGGCTGCCAAATCTCAACAACTCTACAATGGTGGTAAGGATATGAGAGAAAATGAGAGGTTCACCCTGAAAAGTGAAAAGAAACCATGAGGTGGCTGGCTTGACTTCTACAACTACATGACAAAAGACAGACTGTTAAAGACAAATCACACCGGAGGTGGCTACTAGGTTGATAGCAAACCCCACCTCTTCCCTCATTCTCTGCTTCCCTACCCACCCATCTTGTTTGTTTGTTTGTATATATGATTATATATGATTAAAGTAAAGTATAAACAGTAAAATTATGATTGTATATACATGTAAAAGTACAAGCATGAATAAGAGTATAAGAGGTATGAATATATGGGTACCACAGGACAGGAACGGTAGGCACGAATGTGCGCTTATGCACGCCCCTTACCGACCTCTTAGGAATGGGGTGAGGTCGATGGTAGATAATCTAAGGTTTTTTATTCTTATATCGCTGAAGTCTCACTGTTTTCTTTTTATTGTTTATTCTATTGTTCCATTGCTTTGCTACTATTATGTTTAGGATATAACTGATAAAATATGGACTCTGTTGAAAATGTATATTTGATGTCAAAACTGCATAAAATGTGTGCATTAAATATTAGAAGCTTACACCTTATGTCTTTTTATACAGTATTTTTTTCTGGTAGATTGAAACACAGAATTCAGTGAGTTTTAGGGGTAGAACCTAAATTACATTCTGAACATTCTACATTAGCTTTTGGTTGATTCTCAAGTATAATTCAATGTGCTGGATTTTGATTTAAAAAACAGTCTTGAACCATGCTATTCAAAAAAAAGAAAACAAATCTTTTCTGGCATTTGTCTTTTTTCTGAGATCATCTTTCTCTCTCTGCCTGCACTGCTTTGAATTTTAATACTCATTGCTCCATTCACACAAAATAATAAAGCATTGTTTAGTAGACAGAAAAGGAGCATCAGTAAAAATGGATTCCAGGATTCCAACACACTTGTTCTTCTACCAAGCCATGGCAAATAGCAGTGGCACTTAGACTTATATATTATTTCATAATGCTTTACAGCCCTCTCTAAGCGGGTTACAGAGTCAGCAGATTGCCCCCAACAATCTGGGTCCTTATTTTATTGACTTCGGAAGGATAGAAGGCTGAGTCAACCATGAGCCGGTCAGGATCAAACTCCTGGCAGTGGGCAGAGTTATTATTTATTTATTTTATTTTGGAATTCTTATATGCCGCCCAACTCCCTAAGGACTCAGGGCGGCGTACAACAGTGAGAAAATACAAGAATAGCCAAAATCTAAAAAGTTAATTAAAAGCAAATATAAAAATTAAAACACAATATAAAAAGAAAATCATCAACAACCATTCAACATCATACATACTTGGGGGGTGAGCTCGAGTGAATTAGGCTCTACCCCCCGCCTGCAGGAAAAGCCATGTCTTAACAGCTTTCCGGAAGGCCAGCAGAGTGGGGATAGTTCGGGTCTCTGGTGGAAGTTGGTTCCAGAGCAAGGGGCCAGCCACAGAGAAGGCTCTCCCCCTTGGGCCCGCCAGCTGGCATTGCTTGGCCGACGGGACCTGGAGGAGGCCAACTCTGTGGGCCCTAACCGGTCGAAGGGAAGTATGAGGCAGAATGCGGTCCTGTAGATAACCTGGTCCCAAGCCCTGAAGGGCTTTAAAGATGGTGATCAACACCTTGAATTGGACCCGGAGACCGATGGGCAACCAATGCAGCTGGCGGAGTATCGATGTCACGTGGGTGTACCTTGGCACACCCACCACAGCACGCGCAGCCGCATTTTGCACCAGCTGAAGTCTCCGGATACTCTTCAAGGGTAGCCCCATGTAGAGCGCACTGCAGTAGTCCAAGCGAGAGGTGACAAGGGCATGAGTGACCGTGAGTAGAGCCTCCTTCTCCAAATATGGCCGCAACTGGTGCACCAGGCGAACCTGTGCAAAGGCCCCCCTAGCCACAGCAGAAAGATGATGGTCCAATTTTAGCTGTGGATCTAGGAGGACCCCCAAGTTGCGGACCTGGTCCGAGGGAGTCAGTTTCACTCCCTCAAGGACCAAGGAGGGACAGTTGTCATGGTCCTTAGGAGGCAATATCCACAGCCACTCAGTCTTGTCGGGATTAAGTCTGAGTCTGTTCCTCCCCATCCAGATCCTAACGTCGTCCAGGCACCGGCACATTACATCAACTGCCTCACTGAAGTCAGACGGGGTGGTGATGTACAGCTGGGTGTCATCAGCGTACTGATGGAAACACACCCCATGTCTGCGAATGATCTCCCCCAGCGGTTTCATGTAGATGTTGAATAGGATGGGCGAGAGAACCGACCCCTGAGGCACCCCACATGATAGGGGCCTAGGGGACGATCTCTGCCCCCTGCCAGCACCGACTGCATCCTATCAGCGAGATAAGAGGAGAACCACCGTAAAACGGTGCCTCCCACTCCCAACTCGCTGAGACGATGCAGAAGGATACCATGGTCGATGGTATCGAAAGCCGCTGAGAGGTCAAGTAGCACCAGGATGGAGGAGTTCCTCCCATCCCGGGCCCGCCAGAGATCATCCATCAGAGTGACCAAGGCAGTTTCTGTACTGTAGCCACGCCTGAAACCCGACTGGTAAGGATCTAGATGATCTGTTTCATCCAGGAGCTGCAGAAGCTGAGTCACCACCACCTTCTCCACAACTTTCCCTAAAAAAGGTAAGTTGGAGACCGGACGATAGTTCTTCAAGTCAGCTGGATCCAGGGAAGGCTTCTTCAGGAGGGGTCGCACCACCGCAGCTTTTAACGACTGCGGTACGGATCCCTCTCTCAAAGAAGCGGTGACCACCGCCTGGATCCAGCCGCGTGCCACCTCCCTGCTAGCCGAGACCAGCCAGGAGGGGCACGGGTCCAATAAACAGGTGGAGGTACCCATCGCTCCCACAGCCCTGTCCACATCCTCGGGAGAAACAGGCCCAAACTCTTCCCATAATGATGGACTAAGACTAGCCCCTGTCAACTCAATGGACTCTGCCCAGCCAGAGTCCAGATTTGACCGAATCTGAGCGACTTTATCCGACAGAAACTCAGCGAATTCCTCAGCTCTGCCTTGTAAGTGTTCCTCGCTCCCCCCTTTTGCAAGGAGGGAGCGAGTCACCCTAAACAAGGCGGCTGGGCGAGAATCTGCGGACGCAATAAGAGCGGAAAAATAGGATCGTTTTGCCGCCCTTATCGCCACTAAATAAGATCTGATGTAAATTCTTAATAGTGTTCGATCAGACTCGGTTTTTCTGGCCCTCCAGCGGCGCTCCAGACGTCTCTTCTGGCGTTTCATCTCCCGGAGCTCCTCGGTAAACCAGGGAGCTTTCCGGAATCCACTACCATAGAGAGGTCGCTTAGGCGCAATTCGGTCTAGAGCCCCTGATGCTGCGGTGTTCCAAGCAGCCACCAGGGAATCAGCCGAATTGTGTACCAGGGTTTCAGGTATTTCCCCAAGTTCCCTCTGGAATCCTTCCGGTTCCATTAGGCGCCTGGGGCGGAACCACCTAGTCGGTCCCGCCTCCCTGCGGGGGAGGAATGGAGCTGCGAAATCCAACCTCAGTAGGAAATTATCTGACCATGACAGTGGGGTGATGACTAAGTCCCTTATCTTCAGATCATCTCTCCACTGCCCCGAAAGAAACACTAGGTCGAGCGTGTGACCACCCTCATGAGTCGGACCCTGGATTACTTGGGTCAGGTCCATGGTTGTCATGGAATCCATGAACTCCTGGGCTGCCCCGGAGGTTTCGCCAGCAGATGGCAAGTTGAAGTCCCCCAGCACCATAAGCCTGGGGAACTCAACTGCCAAGCTGGCTACTGCCTCGAGCAGCTCAGGCAGGGCCTTACTTACGCAGCTGGGAGGCAGGTACGTTAAGAAAAGGCCCACCTGTACCCCTAAGTCCAACTTCAAAAGGAGCGTCTCACACCCAACAATCTCCGGGGCAGGGATCCTACGAGGATGCAGATTTCCACGCGTTATTATTGCCACTCCTCCCCCCCTTCCCTGGGGTCGAGAATGGTGCTGCACCAAGAAACCAGCTGGTCATATCTCGGAGAGAGCTACTCCCCCCTCCTGCCCCAGCCAGCTCTCGGTAACACACACCAGGTCGGCCCCCTCCTCTGTGATTAAATCACGTATCAAGGGGGCTTTGTTGACAATTGACCTGGCGTTAAGCAGCAGCATCCTGAGCCCAGGGCCCTGAAAACCCTGGTTGCCAGGTATCCGGGTTGAGCAAGATGGAACCGGATCGGAGGGGCCGGAACAAGGGATCGCTTGTAAACAGCGAGGTCTTATTCCCCGAGAGCGGCCCGCCCCTCTGCTCCCGCCATATCTGCCTCTTCCCGTTATGACCGAGATGGTCCGGCTCTCGCCTACACCAGAGACCCCCTCCTCTTCCCCGCTGGTCTCCCTCCCTTCCTGCAGGCCATACATACCATTCTCACAAGAAAGGGTAGCCGGGTCCCCCCCCACTTCTGTTTTTACACTCAGCGGGGGGCGGGGGGCTAAGTCCCAGTCCCTAGCTTTTCCATTTTCACACACTTTCTAACACTCAGACACTCCTCTCATTCTACCCACATTCAGTCACACCCATACCACATCTCAGAGGGGAGGATACAATTTAAAACGGTTTCTAAAAAATTCTAAAAATTAGCTTGCAATACTACATTCTAACCACCGTGCCACCATGGTTCATTATGTGATGTAGTGGGGAAGATGTTCGACTTGAATCTACCTTCAGCCAAAAGCTTACTCGGTGATTTTGATCCAGTCGCTCTCTCACTGAACTTGTTTTTATAGGGGAAATTCAAATGCTATGTATGCTGCCCTGAGCTCTTGGAATAAACACAGGATATAAATCTAATAAATAAACATCAATAAATAAAACCAGGAAATGTGTATAGCAAACTAAGATCTGCTAAATAAGATAACCAATCCAGAATTTGGAATTATCAATTATAACTTGCATGTTAGAGGAAAGAAGAAATCAGAAAATGTGCAACTGTATTCTATTTCTGTTTCCAGTCACGAGGGAGAGACTTCACTTGGGCTACTTTATAGTTATAAAACTGATTTAGCTTTACAATATTATTTTAGACTTAAGTTCCATGAATGGAATGATCAGGAAAATTAATTTAGAATTTAGAATTAAATAAATAAAACTCTCTCTCTAGATCATTCACTGATTTTCCAGAAATTAATCCTGTGAAATGGAAAAGGGATAAAAGATTACAGACATGGGTCAGCCCCAAAACAAGCCTGCTTCATCCAAAACACAATGTTTAGAACCATTTTCAATTCAATGGATTAATTTTTAGAAAAGTGTTTGACAATCTCCAAGAGAGATTGAAATACATTTGTTCATGCTTCCATGTGAACCTATTGCTAGTAATCTTATAGTGATAACTTTTGATAAATTTGTTACAGTAATGCGAATTAACACAAAACATTTTCCCCCAATGTATATTACCTGTCCTTGTTCAGCAAGTGCCTTTTCTAGATCCTCTATTTGAGCTTGGGATCTCTGGATTTCTGCCTGAAGCTGCTCACGAGTCTGTAGGATGGGATTGAAAAAATGTCAAACTTACTCTGATTGCTGCTATGCTAAATTACAATGCAGTCTTACCAAGCTGAATGGCTTAAGCAAATACTGCAGACACTCAAACATCTAGTCACACATTCAAATAAGTTGAAGTGCTAATTATACATTTATTTTATGCCTAACACATGTTTGCGTGGAGGGATATAAAATTGGAATTGACACATGCTAAAGACAGCCATAGCTCTCTTATACCAATTCCTTATACTTCAAGGACACATTTTCATGTCCACCATCCTGTATCATCTATGTCTTTTAGATGACTAAAAATTGATTACATTTTTAATGTATAACATTACATGTTAATAACATGTCCACTGTCAGTAACCATAGGAAATTGGTTACAAAAAGATGAAAAATTATGTGTCTGTGCAACTTTACTAACAACCCTTCACTTACTCCTTTATTTTCTAGCATTTCTGTCTACAATGCCACTGAATTCCAATTTCATTCAGGAAATTTATTAAAAGTAAAACAAGTCTTGGTTAGGGGTGTTTACTTCCTAACTAGGGATAAGTTGATCGGTCATATATAGTTATAGTTATAAATTAATGTATAAACACATTGATCTTCCAGACATGACTCAGAAAAGTTTTTCATGTGTTTTTGAATTGAGAATTGTACTGGATTGCTGGAAAATTTGGAAGCAGATCAGTAGTGGGTTCTAAAACCGTTACTACCGGTTCGCGCTTGCGCTTGCGTGCACGCGCAAAGCTTCTGCGCATGCGCAGAAGCGTCCCGGGCAGGTGGGCGGAGCCTCCCCTGCCGCCACTACCGGTTCACAGAATCGGGCCGAACCGGGAGAAACCCACCACTGAAGCAGATTGATAACTGTGTTATTAGATTTCCGTTTGATATTCCATGAGATATTATTCCATAGATAAATCCTATATCGTGGAGGCAGTTGGTCTTGTCACATTTCCAGAAAAAAGAGGAAACTGGTTTTGCTCTGCCACCTCAAATACAACATGGCTAGAATGCATATTCATCCAATTTAAATATCCAGTTTACTCCCTGAAACTTTATGTTTAAACCATCAGATTTCAAGACCAGTGTCTAGGAATATATTAGATGATATGGGATGTTTCAGTGATATTTGGTACTTATTCTCACATCTTAACATAAATAATTGGGAAGTGGAAGGAACAGATGAAGACAGGAAGAATTTGGTTTTAGGAAACTGTTATGGGAATATTCTCCTCCAGTTATCTGATTACCTTATCACTAATTTGGCTCACTGTGTAACCTTAATATTTAGACAAGTCAACAGGTCAGAAATGATACTTGAAAGAAATAGTTCCTTGCCATGGAAAATTGATACCCTTACACACTAGAAACGTCTGGCAGATATATCTACTTTGGAAAAGAAGCTTAGTTTGCAGGAATGCCTAGAAAATCTTCTTCCCAACTTCTGTGCATAACAACTCCTTTAGCAACAGGAATAAAAATGAAAGAAGAAAGAAAAACATATATTTCATGATCATAAATACTTTGTCAGAAATCTGTACAAGGCACTTTTCTGAAAAAGGTGATCCACAAGGAAGAGAAAACAGAAATCAACATGCTTAGATTATTCAATTTGGAATATACTTTTCTGAAATGTATATGGGCATTTAATATTCAAGGACATGGATTAGAATTTCCATAGATTTTAATGTCAAGGGTTTTCCTTTAAGCACTCTTTTCAAGCTAATGAGGACTCTCTCCGTGTGTGACTGCATGTAAACCTTTAGTAATTTCCTTTCTCAATAGAGAAAAAAAATAATTATTTTTATTCTAAATTTAAATTAACAAGAACATGTAATTAGCCAGGAAAAGAAAAAGAAAAAGAGAAGAAAGACATGATTTAGATGCTCTGGTTTTGCTGGTGGGATACTGGAAATATGTGACCTGCAATGCAATAATCAAGGGATTTCTTAATAAGTGTAGTATTTAATTTATTGATGGGCGAAGCAAAGCAAGTTTGTTAAATGTCGAGCCTTCCCATAATTTCACATACACTCCCACCCACTATTTATTTATTAGTTTGTTTATTTAAAATATTTACATAGCTGCCCAGCTTATAACAAACCACTGGGTGGTTCCCAATAAAGCATAAAGCCAGGTAGTGCATCTTTAATGCCCCATTCTCAGCATATCTTTTTAAATAGGTCCCTCTAAACCAGGAATGTCCAACCTTGGCAACTTTAAGAGTTGGCTGGCTGGGGAATTCTGGGAGTTGAAGTTCACAAGTCTTAAAGTTGCCAAAGTTGAACACACTTGCTCTAAAGCAAAGATATGAAGGGGAGGGAAATCGGAAAAAAAATATAACGAGTTCAGGAACAACATGATACGGTCACAAGTTTTTACTTTCATGTAATATAAGCCATTTAGACCTTAACTTCTCGCTCAGCATCCAACGTTCCTCCAACTTGTTCTTGCAACAGTGCATATGCTCTCTGTAAAGCTTGATATTCCATTGTCAGTTGCCTGAATCTTAATTCCGTTTCTTCTTTTGCCATACCCTAGTGTGAGAAGGAATGCAAAACTGAACTGGAGATGCAATTATCCTGACAAGTCAAATCATTACCATTCATCAATCTGTTTATGAACAGTACAACCTCTTTTATGAAATAACAATTTGAGAGAATTATAAAATGTTATGTACCGGTATTTATTAATGGATTAACTAAAATATTTCTAATGCAATATCTGTGCTAGTCTCCAAATTACGTGACCAAACTTGGAACAAAGCTTAAAGTCTACCAAGGATTTTTCTTGGACCAGAGTCCAACATAACAGATACCAATCATTTAAATTTCATGGAGCTAATTATCTATGTGGTCCCTAATTTAATAATGACTTGATTGCACAATATTTAAATTTAGATACAACAACAACAACATCATCATCATCATCATCATCATCATTCCTTAACACAGTAGCCAGGAGACCACCATGCTATTGCAGAGCAGTAGTTTTGCTTGCCAAGGTTCCTGTTTTAGGAAACACTTGCATGCTTCCCAAGGTGCATCACAAGAGGGTGAGCTGGCTTTGCATCAGAGAGAAAGATGAGTGGCTGTTTTTGCAGTGACACCCAAGGCCCCTTCCCTTCCTGGAGCTGCCTTGCAAACAGGAGTTGCAACTGGAAAGGAACTTGTTAGGAATTTGACTGCTTGCACAGAGCACCAACCCATCTACCCGCCTAAGTGGTATCTATTATTTTATTTATTTATTTATTTATTTTGGAATTCTTATATGCCGCCCAACTCCCTAAGGACTCAGGGCGGCTTACAACAGTAAAAAATACAAGAATAACCAAATCTAAAATGTTAGTTAAAAGCAAATATAAAAATTAAAATACAATATAAAAAGATCATCAACAGCCATTCAACATCATACATACTTGGGGGGTGAGCTCGAGTGAATTAAGCTCTACCCCCCCGCCTGCAGGAAAAGCCATGTCTTAACGGCTTTTGGGAAGGCCAGCAGAGTGGGGATAGTACGGGTCTCTGGTGGAAGTTGGTTCCAGAGCACGGGGCCAGCAACAGAGAAGGCTCTCCCCCTTGGGCCCGCCAGCCGGCATTGCTTGGCCGACGGGACCTGGAGGAGGCCAACTCTGTGGGCCCTAACCGGTCGGAGGGAAGTATGAGGCAGAATGCGGTCCCATAGATAGCCTGGTCCTAAGCCATGAAGGGCTTTAAAGATGGTGATCAACACCTTGAATTGGACCCGGAGACCGATGGGCAACCAATGCAGCTGGCGGAGTATCGATCTCACGTGGGTGTACCTTGGCACACCCACCACAGCACGCGCAGCCGCATTTTGCACCAACTGAAGTCTCCGGATACTCTTCAAGGGTAGCCCCATGTAGAGCACATTGCAGTAGTCCAAGCGAGAGGTGACAAGGGCATGAGTGACCGTGAGTAGAGCCTCCTTCTCCAAATATGGCCGCAACTGGTGCACCAGGCGAACCTGTGCAAAGGCCCCCCTAGCCACAGCAGAAAGATGATGGTCCAATTTTAGCTGTGGATCTAGGAGGACCCCCAAGTTGCGGACCTGGTCCGAGGGAGTCAGTTTCGCTCCCTCGAAGACCAAGGAGGGACAGTTGTCATGGTCCTTAGGAGGCAATATCCACAGCCACTCAGTCTTGTCGGGATTAAGTCTGAGTCTGTTCCTCCCCATCCAGATCCTAACGTCGTCCAGGCACCGGCACATTACATCAACTGCCTCACTGAAGTCAGACGGGGTGGTGATGTACAGCTGGGTGTCATCAGCGTACTGATGGAAACACACCCCATGTCTGCGAATGATCTCCCCCAGCGGTTTCATGTAGATGTTAAACAGGATGGGCGAGAGAACCGACCCCTGAGGCACCCCACATGATAGGGGCCTAGGGGACGATCTCTGCCCCCTGCCAGCACCGACTGCATCCTATCGGCGAGATAAGAGGAGAACCACCGCAAAACGGTGCCTCCCACTCCCAACTCACCGAGGCGATGCAGAAGCATACCATGGTCAATGGTATCGAAAGCCGCTGAGAGGTCAAGTAGCACCAGGATGGAGGAGTTCCCCACATCCCGGGCCCGCCAGAGATCATCCATCAGAGCGACCAAGGCAGTTTCAGTACTGTAGCCGCGCCTGAAACCCGACTGGTAAGGATCTAGATGATCTGTTTCATCCAGGAGCTGCAGAAGCTGAGTAACCACCACCTTCTCAACAACTTTCCCTAAAAAAGGTAAGTTGGAGACTGGACGATAGTTCTTCAAGTCAGCTGGATCCAGGGAAGGCTTCTTCAGGAGGGGTCGCACCACCGCAGATTTTAACGACTGCGGTACGGATCCCTCTCTCAAAGAAGCGGTGACCACCGCCTGGATCCAGCCGCGTGCCACCTCCCTGCTGGCCGAGACCAGCCAGGAGGGGCACGGGTCCAATAAACAGGTGGAGGTACCCATCGCTCCCACAGCCCTGTCCACATCCTCGGGAGAAACAGGATGTTTCTATCTATCTATCTATCTATCTATCTATCTATCTATCTATCTATCTATCTATCTATCTATCTATCTATCTATCTATCTATCTATCTATCTATCTATCTATCATCTATCTATCATCTATCTATCTGCATAAAACATGCTTTTGAACTGATAGGTGAGGTGAGTTACAGGAGCTCACCCTGCTATGCAGTGCTAGGGCTCAAACCGTTGGAGCTGAGACTATCTCAAGTGCCATTAAGCCATTAAGTCACTGTGCCTCACTCTAAATATAAGTTAGAAAAGTCTTTCACGTATGGCTTAAAACCTTAGGTCACCAACCGTTCCCCTTTTTGGAGGGTGGAGTGGCTCGCTCCGCCACCCTCGTCCTGGGCTTCCTCCTGCCCTTTGCTTTCCCTTCGGCTGCCTTTTGCACCTGCTTTGTTTTGGTTTTTAATGTATCCTGCAGAAATTATTACCTGCATCCTTAGAACAAGGATGCTCATAATCGCCAGTGAAGTGTGCTGGGTGCAGGGTGACGTCAGGGTAATCTTAAGATGAAGCAGCCATTGGCAAGCTATATGCTTCATTATTGTTTTGACCATTACAACAGTCACCCTGCTCTGAGGATACTGATTCTCATCCGATTGTTTTACTTATTTCTCAGACGCTCTTTTTAGTTAAGCTTGATCTTAACTGTATTTTTTTTAACTGTAATATTTAATGGCATCAAATAATTTGATTTTCTTTGGTTTTAGATTTGAATGGTTTCCATGATGATAATAATTTTGTTACAATTAAACAACCTTTAAAGATTTTGTTATTAAATAAGCATTTACAATTTTGTTATAATTAAATAAGCATTTATAATTTTGTTATATTAAATAGGTGTATTTCATATTAATAAAATGGAAGTTCTCTGATCATTATTTTACATATGTATTTATCTTTTTTTAAAAAATCATATTAGTGATCTGCGGGACTCAAAATTATGAATTAGAGTCCGCGGGATTTAAAATTATGAATTTTGTGGTCCGCGGGATTTAAAATTATGACCTTGGTGGTCCCTGAGGTCCAAAAGGTTAGGGACACCTTGCTTAAAATATTCTCCATTTTCAGCTAGCTCTAGAAGAGACCTTGTTGATTGTGGTTAATGTTATACTGCAATGATCTCCCTGCAACGTTTATATTATTACTACAAGAATACATTTAATTACATTCCATATAATATCTCTTTAAGCATAAACTCTTGCTTGAACATTATACATATCATAAATTACCTCTTCCAGGTCATCATCTGGCGTGCAGGGAGTTTGATCTGTTCGATCCGTTTGATATGAGATTGAAGAGCCATCAGATTCAAGAGATGCTTCTTCATCATACCCAAAAAATGTTTCCACCACTGGCTTCTGACCAAATGACAATGTGTAAGTACAAACAAGCCAAAGTTGTAAAGATGTTAAGCATAACTGACATAAGGAATAATTAGATTTCCTTCTTCCATGATGCAGTGCTATTTATGAATCTCAGCACTTTTCTCATTATACAGTAGTTTATCAGATCTGCCATATAAATGGGGCAGCAGAGTAAGTAATGATTATCCATCAAGTACAATTCATAGTGTCCTAATCATTAACGAATACCGAAACTGCTGTTGAGCCAGCATAAATCTTCTATAATTTTAGTGTAGAATCACCACAAATGAGAGTAAACTTGATATTTAATCTATTGTGGGATAAAAAATTGGCGCTATCATCTTCGAGTATTCCCTCAATGCATAAAAAATGGAGCGTGAGCTGGAAGAAAATCTTTATATGGACCTTCACAATGATAAACAGGTTTAGGAAGAATAGCTTTAAAAAAGGGATAAAAGGAGCGGGATATAAACTAAGAAGGAATAGGTGGAGGAAGGAGGGAGTCAGAATGGAAGGTTTTGCAAAATAATCAATTTAGGGACTTGTAGGGATGAGAAAGCTCTATGGAAGGGCTGAAATTGTCTTTAAAAAGATAACAAGAGAACAGATTGGCATCCTTTCAGATATCGACTGAAAATATATGAAACTAGATTATAGTTTACCAAGAAAATCCCAATTTTCTGGTATTCTAAAGAGTTGGAGCTATTGAACTCATGGAGGAAAGAAATATCCCTACTTGATTTTCATTTTTAAAAAACAACTCCAAATGAGCAAAGAAAAAAATGCTTATTTTAGTCAAGAGACAAGATAAGAAAGCAAGTAGAAATTCCTTGCAATTCACTTTGCTGCAATTCACTATTGGGAGATGTTTAAGCTTCTGAACTTTAGGAAGAAATATTGAGGAAACAGCAAAGGTTTGCTGAGCTCTTCCACCTTCCAAGAAGCTGCTGCCAGATGTTCTGGAATAAAGATTGACAGATTCATATGCAGAGTCATCACTTTTCTATTCACCCACCTGCATGTGAACCGCAATCAGTGACTTTTTAATTCAAAAAGTAATTTTTTAATGTGTGGTGGAGAGATTTTGAACATTTTGCTTGGAAAACCAGTTTGTCTTCATGTCCTTCAACTGAACTTTTAAAATTTAAGTTAAAGTATCTGCCTCTCTGTAAATTTTATTTAGAAGATTTTAGAGAAGGCACAATTTGAATTAATTTAAATATTGGAATAAGTTATCAGCTATTTTTTTGACATTCTTAATGTCATTTGTCTGCATAATTTTATATTAGAGCTGAACTGAATTCATGACTGGAGTGACTTTGATTATGCTATTTTAATAAACATCTTCATGTTTAGATTGAATTAATGTAGTTTTGAAGGGCAGATGAAGCTGTGAATTAATAGTGGGGAAATATCTACATTCTCACTCTGTTTATAAATTTCTCAAAAGCTTCTGGTTAAATATGTGGGAATCCAGATGCTCAGCCAAATGGTGTCTTTCACTGTTCCATCGAATATTTCATAATAAGCTTTTTTTTACATTATTCGTTTACCTTGGGAAATTTTGCAAATTTCTTCCTTTGTTTCTTGTATCTTAAAAGCTTGTCACGCTCCTGTCCGAGACAAAAGAACAAACAATAGTTTGAGCTCTGCATATGAAACAGGTTTATAGAAGGTGTCAAATGAAGAATGAGTTTGGCAATCAAATTGTACAGATAATTTATGGTGCAAATCAGAATATAGCAAAACAAAAAAACAAAACAAAAACCCCTGAAGTGAAAAATTTGATCATCGGACTTTGGTTTACTCTTTGGTTTACTCTTAATTTTCTACCACCTTAAGAGGAAATTCTGTGGCTCGTATCTGTGTTAGTAATTAGAATATATTATTTTGCTATTAATATGTAATATCATTAACTATCTATAGCTAAATAATCCCAGGCAGAACACAGAGAAGCATATATGAAAATCAAAATCAGATGTGAATGTTACTTACTATTACACTCTTCACATAGCCGGCAGTTTCTAGAGTCTAGTTTAAAAGAATTAAAAGAAAAAGTTAGGGTGCTAAGATAGTAATAAAGATTTTGAATATCCTCATTTCCTTTTCATCCACACACTTTTGGGCACATAGTTATTCTGCAATTGGCTTTAGATATAACCTGTAAATTATTAATTAGATATTTAGACCTGTCTGGATGATCAGCAACAATGCTAACTGAGAATCCAAAATACCGAAATATCTAGGGTTTAGCAGAAGGGTTTCCCCCCTCCTACCCAATAGTAACTTTAATAGTAATTAAAGAATTCTAATCCTAAAGTTCTATAGCTTTTACAAGGCCATGATTTTCTTTGAAGAATTTTGTGAACTTTTCATTCAGATAACAGATAAATCCTTGACATGTTAGATCACAGTTCCCATGACTTCTTGTACCCAGCATTTAAGGAATTGTGATCCAACATATCTGGGCAACATCAGATTGGGTAGGGCAGAGTAATGTACTGATACATTGCTAATTTCATTTTAATGGAATTCAAACAAACAAGAGATTGGTGAGGCAATTGACTGCACACTCTCCAAATTTTGGAAAAATTATTGTTCTAACTCTAGTGCAAGCAAGATAAAATTATGTACTATGATGCCACAAAGAAGGAAAGTAATTTCTATCTCACTGTACGAATCCCAAATTTAGAAACATGAATTAAGTGTTCAGTTTTTTTATCATGCCCTTTACTTTTATAGTGTGAAGTGAAATACAATAGAACTTTTTTTATTACTGTATCTGAAAGGTAGATTTTTGCCAAGAGAAAACAATGATCACATTTAGCTTAAATTAATTATATGGTTATAATTAATATAATTATATAGCTCAGAAATTTTATCTTGTCCATCTGTCTAGATATCACATGAATTATTGAATGAAAGATTTTCAACTTTCTGGTTAACCCTTGCTAATAACTTTCATCTTATACTGTGTACATTAAGTTAAGGTCTTATTTTTCCCCCACACAGAAGGAGACAGTCTAGCCCAGTGATGGCGAACCTATGGCACGGGTGCCAGAGGTGGCACGCGGAGCCATATCTGCCGGTATGCGAGCCGTTGCCCTAGCTTAGCTCCAACGCGCATGTGCATGCCGACCAGCTGATTTTCAGCTTCCACGGAGGCTCTGGGAGGGTGTTTTCGGCTTCCAGAGGGCCTCCCTGGGGGCGGGAGAGGGCATTTTCTCCTTCCCTAGGCTCCAGGGAAGCCTACTGGGCCCACCGGAAGTCGGGAAATGGGCCATTTCCAGCCTCCAGAGAGCCTCTGGGGGGGGGGGGCGGGGAGGCTGTTTTCGTCCTCCCCAGGCATTGAATAATGGGTGTGGGCACTCGCACGTGTGCGACAGCACACAAGCACGCATTTTTGGCACCCAAGGAAAAAAAGGTTCGCCATCACTGGTCTAGCCAATGTTATGCCAAGAAGACAAAAAAAATTGGTTACCTTCGAAAGCTCATCTATGATATTCTGTTGCTCCATGATCTGTAACCGCAAAAAGTCAATTTCCCTTTCATCTTGATTTTGATCAAGATCATTTAAAGAACTTGGTCTTCTTATTGTCCTCACTCTTTGTCTCTAAAAGGAACAGAACAAACACTGAGAAACGGCTAGAATACTTATTTATTATAGGAATTTATCTATTACCTTACCTGGTAAAGCTTGATTGCACATGATTTCCACTATATTAAATTGGCCCCACTAAGTTACTGCAACAGTTCCTATGTCCTTAATTAAATGTCTCAGCGCAATATTATACACTTTTATAAAACAAACCTAGAAACACTGGAGAATTTCATTTGTTCTTGCTCTTTTCCTTTTTGTTCCATTCACCTTCTCCCCAGAATGCATTATTCATTTTAATCAAACTGAGTAGGATGGAATGTGCGTAGATTTATTTTTGAATAGTGTTCACCTCATTTTTGACATTTAAAAACTATCAAAACTGAAGTTCTGTTCAGAGTTGAAAATTGAATTGGTTCGAGGAGTTCAGACAGCCAGCAAAATTTTAGATAGCAATAATATTTTGCTCGAAGTTTTTTTAATTTAAAACTCAGAACCTATCACTAATGAACTGTGTAGTGACCTCATATTCATTTGTACAAGAACTTACCATTTCTAAGTTCTCTTGTGTTACAAATTTGAGTTTGTTTTCCATACGACGTAAGGAGTGGGATAAGTCCTCATTTTTCCTACTTAGACGTTTATTTTTGTCAAGCAGTGGTTTGTACTGGCTCTCAGCTTCTCGTACACGTTTCACCTGAAAAGTAGAGAAACAAAAAATATTTACATAGTTGTGTAAGTGTGGCTGCCGTACAAAATCCAATGCATTTACAAGGGATGCTATTCAGAGGTGGGTTCCTGTCGGTTCGGACCGGTTCTATAGAACTGGTAGCGGGAATTTCCCCCTGCTCGCCAAACTGTCAGTGATGGCCGGCTGGACACCCCCCCGAACCGGCTCTCTCGGCAGCACCATAGGCGGCACCATCTTGTTTATCGCTTCTGCGCACGTGCAGCTGTTTTTTGCTTCTACACATGCGAAGCTGGGTTTTTAGCAGTGCGCATGTGTGCGCGCGCAAGACGCGTGCACACCCGTGCAGCGTGTGAGGAAGCGAACTGGCAGCGAGGTAAGTCAGAATCCACCCCTGATGCTATTGCTAACCAAAGTGACTTAATTTTATTTAAAGACCTGTATTGCAGTCTATCTCATATAATGACTCTATATGGCTCACAACAATCCATTAAAATATGGTTAAAAACAAATAGTAATTCTTCCAGGTGCCAAACCAAAATCCTTGCAGCTCAACCACCACCTTAGCCCAATCAATTCTTGGGGGAAAAGCCAGGTCTTCACATCTCTCTGAAAAGGGAATCGCTCCGATCTCAGGTGGGAGGCTGTTCCAAAACATGCGGAAGATACCTATAAGAGTTTGGAATTAAGTTGTTCTATTTGAGTCCCAAAGGTGCTTTTTCAAACGGCAACTGGATTTTGTTTTTCCTTGAAGATGTTTCTTTCCCACTTTCTACTCTTGTTCTACATCCCTTTGCCTTCAGAAACACAATTTTCCCTTTTCAGCAGAAGTCTGTTAACATTTCTTTCTGGGAATCTTTAGCTCTACCTTCCTCAGCCTGGTACTCTGCATTATCATAGCTACCGGTAGTTGGGCGTTTCAATCTGAGTTCATCTGGAGGAAGTTAGGTTGGGGGAAAATTGCTTTGGATGACAATTATTGATATTTCACCAAGTTTTTCCATTTTCCTCATGGTCCTATGGAAGATTATAATGGTTTGATTCAGCTCATAGAATTTTTATTTTAGCTTATCTGGGTTTTCTCTAGATTTTTGCTCCATATGGTCTTTTCATTGATACTAAATGTCTCTGTTTCAAAGACATTTCAGGTGGTTTGTAATTGGATTTAGGGCAGGGGTGGGTTCCTCCCGGTTTGGACCAGATCGCCCGAACCGTTAGCAACCTGCTGGTGATGTAATTTTGGCGTCACGGATCCAGTTCTGTCTGTGCCGATCCATGCTCACCGCCATCTTTTTTTCTGAATTTTCGGCTGATTTTTCTGTGTTTGGATGGCTTCACAGCATTCTGTGCTTTGAAAAAAGATCTCCCGCCCGCCCCCGGGTTAATACTGACCTTTATTTCTTCGCCCGAAGCACAGCTGATGAGCTCCTCAGCTGTGTTTCGGGCTGAATCCCACCTTCCGAGCATGCGCAGAAGTGAAATCGCACGAGGGGACGCGAGCGGTGGTGAAGGTAAGTGAAACCCACCCCTGATTTAGGGGTGCTATTGATTAAAATATTACATACATCCCCAAAGGATATTAAAATCCTATTTTGTGCCCTTCTGGTTGGATAGAGATGGTTGCAAATATCAATTTGGAGTGAGGAAATAATACCCCTTTCCAAGTCTCCTCTATTGCTCTGTGGCAAATTCACTGAAAACAATGATTAAGCCATTATTACATAGGGTAGATTTGCATGTAACATTTCTTTCAGGTTGTATGCTGTGGCAAACATTAGATTATTGTATTACCTAGAAATACAATAGGTTGTATGTGTACATGAACATATTGGTTCATAGGCAACAGCTTCGATATTCTTTTGAATTTTTTTAAAAACAGAAATATTCTAAAAATCACAACAGAAGTGACCACTGAATCATTAGCAGTTAGATTACAATCATGATGCAACCTCCCATCAGCCTTTCCTGATCTGTTTCCCCCCCAGATGTATTGGACTGCTGCAAATAACATCCTCTCTAGTTTTTTTTTGAGTAGCATATCCGCAGAAAGGCTGTCTTATACTGTTTTCAAACCTAATACATATTAGCAGATTCAAATGTACACATTTAGGTTTATGTTTTCAGTTTTTCAAAGCATACAATCAATGAAAAGATATGTTGATTGTACCTTTCCTTCCTTCCTTCCTTCCTTCCTTCCTTCCTTCCTTCCTTCCTTCCTTCCTTCCTTCCTTCCTTCCTTCCTTCCTTCCTTCCTTCCTTCCTTCCTTCCGTTAGGTGTTTGGTGTTTGGAGAAGCAGAGGTTGTTTGCACAACCTATTTTACAGAAATGACTTTACTTGCTTCCTGAGATGGAACTCATAATTGTATGCAAAACAATCTATGATCTGCATACTTAATTATCAATTTGGGTGATACAGGAATACCAATATTAGCATTTTTGGAATGAAATATGTTGGGGAAAATATTCAGTTGCACGGCTAAAATTTCATTAAGGAACTGAGAGAAAGCTTTGCAGCTGCCTCCTCTACTAAATAAATCCCACACATAATCCCAGATCTAACTACAGATCTTCTGCTTTAATGACCTCTATAAATGTATTCTGTCTCCCCCGTCCATATGCCACTATGGTTTATTGCATTAGCTCTATGAAGAATAAACCTTACCCTCACAGATGCCATTAACTAGCCTTTAAATGGAATTTTATTCAGATGTGGGAGGGGAATGTCATCTGTGTAATTTGTCAGTTTGAAGAGAGTTGCATTAAGGAATGGTTGGCTGGATGTAAATGTATTTAACTAGCTGTAAGTTGTGGCTGCACATTGAAAAAGTCAATGAAACAAACCACAGCAATCGAGATTATATTTCAACGACATCATTATTCCTCTCCTCTGCTGGATGATTAAAACTATAGGAAGAACAGCTGCAGGAATTGAGTATGTCTAGTTTAATGAAAAGAAGGACTAGGGGTGATATGATAGCAGTGTTTCAATATCCAAGGGCCTGCCACAAAGAAGCACCTAAAGGCAGAAAAAGAAGCAATGGATGGAAATTAATCAAGGAGAGAAGCAACCTAGAACTTAGGGGAACTTTCCTGACAGTGAGAACAATTAATCAGTGGAATGACTTGCCTTCAGAAGTTCTGAATGCTCCAATACTGGAGGTTTTTAAGAAGAGATTGGACAATCATTTGTCTGAAATCGTATAGCATTTTCTGCCTAAGCAGGGGGTTGGACTAGAAGACCTCCAAGGTTCCTTCCAACTCTGTTATTCTGTTATTCCTGTGTCCACTCACTCCCAAATTTGAAATTGCTTTATAAAATAAGTATGAACTTGCCATTACCAAATATGGTTTTTCTTTTAGCATTATACTGTATAACTGTGTCTCGGTGAATAATTGGTTATATTAATTCAAGTGTCAATTTATTGCAAAAGTTCATTTTTAACCTCTTTTTACAAGCAACTGGCAAATCATGATTAAATCATATATATCTAAATGAATGATACAGATAGAATATATTATATTAAAGAAGTGATAAACCATAGATTAGAAGATAATTTCTTTTTTTTAAATTACCAGTTTACTTTAAATTTAAACTTTAAATTACCAGTTTAGAAATCAGATGGCATCCAAATCAGATCCAGCATAGAATCTGGTAGCCTTGCCTTGCCTAGTGGGAGCCGAGGTGGCGCAGTGGTTAAAGTGCAGCACTTTAGTGCAGTTCAGCAGTTCAGCAGTTCAAATCTCACCAGGCTCAAGGTTGACTCAGCCTTCCATCCTTCCGAGGTCGGTAAAATGAGGACCCAGATTGTTGGGGGCAATATGCTGAACTCTGTAAACTGCTTAGAGAGGGCTGTAAAGCACTATGAAGCGGTATATAAGTCTAAGTGCTATTGCTATATTTAAATGTTTTAAATGTTTTAAATGAAATATTTATTTAAATAAATATCTAATTGCATTTATATAAATAAATTTAAATAATTTATTTATTAGCAAAGCTAATTCATAGGGACAAATACTAATGCCTATAAATGCACAAGCTTCTGCATTCTGGGCCAAATGCAGTTTCCGGGTTGTCTCCAACAGCAGCTCCAGTTACAGCACATTGCAAATCAACAGGAAGTGAACAAGGTGTGAGTCACAGGAAAATCTACAACTGGTGCACAAGATGAATCAGTACAAAGGCCTCCTAGCTATCACTGCCTCTTGTTCTTCAAGCAGGAGCTGAGAGTCCAGCTGTGATTCCCAAATTACAAGACACATCTTCATGAGAAAGCTGAACTCCATGCAATTGACTCAACTGTGTATTAATGTCCCTCATTAGTGGCCTCACCCAATGGCTTTATGAGTGATGGTATAAAAGTCCATTGAGAGATTAAGCAAGATCATCATCATCATTTGGCCTTCTCTGTGGCTGGCCCCGTGCTCTGGAACCAACTCCCCCCAGAGACCCGAACCATCCCCACTCTGCTGGCCTTCCGAAAGGCCGTTAAGACATGGCTCTTCCTGCAGGTGGGGGGGACAGCTTAACCCATCTGAGCTTACCCCCCAAGTATGTATGTGGTTGAATGGATGGATGTTGTTGCTGCTTTTATACTGTTTTTTTTAAATTTTGTACTGTTTTTAAATTGTTTGAAATTTTGTCTATTCTTGTATTTCTTATGTTGTACGCCGCCCTGAGTCCTTCGGGAGTTGGGCGGCATATAAGAATAACAAAATAAATAAATAAATAAATAAAGATCTGGTGAGTCATATTTTCCCATCCCATCCCAGTCCTTCTATAGGTCATCTACTATCAACATGGAAATTCACAGAGATGGCAGAAGCATAGTCCATAATATGCACAGGCTTGCTTTTTCAGGCATTTTTTCCTCTTCATCTCTTTTTCCTGGAGGAAAAAGTATATAAAACACCTTAACCGGGATAGACTTTTTTTCTTCTACCACCCAACTGATTGAGTGGAGTTATTTTAATCCTAGGAATAACTCTGTCTGCTTAAATTTACCCTCCCTGGGGTTAGGATACTTGGCCAATGGTCATCTTGTTGTGCTTCCACAGTGTATTAATCCCTTCATTAACTTAGTCAAAAAGAAACCAGAAGGCTGGAAGCATTCTTTTTAGACTAACAAATTTTATTAAAATGACATAAGTACAAAAAAAATTATACCTTTTCATAAAATTCAATATAAAAAGATGCTACTCGAATCCTCCTAATTTTTGACTTCCAGACCCAAGAGACTAACTTGGCTCTTCTACAACAGAGCAACAGTTAGCCAAATAAGGTTTTCTTAAAAATAAAATAAAATAAAATGAAAGCACATGATTTCTTACAAGTTCATTTCGTTCTTCTGACAATAATGCATTCCGATCTTCAAGTTTCCTGATGATGGCGCTTAATTCGGCTATTTTAAGTTGGAAACGCCGAGCATCCCTTTCGTCCAACTGCTGTTCCTAAAACAAAAAACAACTGCAAATAACTGTTCAACAAGAAAACCGTTTTTTATAACTTTCTACCAATTCCCATCTTCTTCCTTGTCAGATTTCATCCACTACTAATTCTAAAAATCTGTACCTTAATACTAAAAGATGAGACTAACAGAAATTAAGAAAGAAACTATTATGCAAGAGAAGAGGCAAATGAAAACAAAATGTGTAAATAAACACAGACTCACAAGTGTTGCTTTGGAAATGTGAAATAAATGATTGAGAATTACTACAGTGTTTCATATTTATGCCACTGTTGAATTGAGAACTTTAGATGAGTCATGTATCATTTTCCTATGATATTTATTAATACTGACATATAACTTGCATTAAGTATGTGCAACAAACCACTGTATCCATTTGGCTCTCGTGGACTTGTGAATTTAACAGAGCACTGACATGGGTAACTTAAATATAGATATAAGAATAGGCAACTTCATTTATTTTGAGCAAAAAGCAATTTAGTTATAATAACATTTTCTTCCTGCTTTCCTATTTGGTAGTAATTTTAATTTACTTTACTATGTATGACCCTTTATTTGGAGCAAATATGAGCATCTAAGGACCAAAGAAACTCAATAGGGCTAGGATTCTTCATTCAACAGGTGCAGGAGAGGCTTTGAACAACCGGTTGACAATATCTGTTTCTGTTTTTGAAAAAAAAATCTATAGATCAAATTAAGGAGCAATACAAAGGAAATCTTGATGAGATTCAACAAAGAAAAGTTTAACAAATGTGACAGAAAAATCTGTAGTTAGCAAATTAACACAGAAGCTGGAAGAGGTGGCATAGTTACGTCCAAAGCCAAGATAAAAGGTGAATTTAGACTGCATGGTGTAAGAAATTGTAAAGTATGGAAGAAAATGCATATTAGTTGGCATCTCATTTATTTTCTAGAGTCTAGAACATTGACTAAATCAAAAGCACAATCAATCCATCAGGATTAGTCATGAGACTTAGGTTATCATTTTGCCATCATGTTTCTTTTTCACAGATATTTGTAGGCCTCCATGAAAACTAGCAGACAGCTATTAATAGGTTAACTCAGGGGTAGGCAAAGTTGGCTCTTCTATGACTCATGGACTTCAACTCCCAGAATTTCTGAGCCAATCATGCTAGCTTAGGAATTCTGGGAGTTGAAGTCCATGAGTCATAGAAGAGCCAACTTTGCCTACCCCTGGGTTAACTTATAAGTTTGCGTTGTGAGTCTCACAATGTCAAATTAGGCACACATTCAAGGTAAGGTACAGTTGCTTAAAAAAAATGCAAGTAGCTGGCAAAATAAAAGCAAACCAGAAACTCAGTATGTCATCTGACTACATCTGAGCTGGGTTTCCTCACCCCTACTTGCTTTTGAAACAAGCAAGCAAGCAAGCAAACAAATGAAAACCAACTTTGCTGGTCTGGGCAGTCACTCATCAAGATTTTGGCACAATTTGTGGTTTTAGGGAAAACTACTAGAAAGTGCTTACAGGACTTCCTGAGTGATCTGAAGTGTCTCCTGCACCACTTGGATGAGGAACTTCCCGCTTGGGGCTACTCAGATGCCGGTCAGCCTCTCTGAGCTGGGATAGCTGTTCATCTAAAGCCTCCTTTTGGAGTTGAAGTCTCTGAGTATGCCCAGCTTGAACCCCTAACTCTTTTTCCAGCACGTAGACTGCTCTGTCTTTAAATTTGATCTCCTCCATCTACAAGGAGAATAAAATACAATCACATACAGTACAGTTCTTAAGTTGCCATGGAAACTGGCAGCATCCTAGCTTTGGGAAATATGTTAGATTACAGAAAGCGGTGAACAAACACTGGATTCAGTTCTATAGATTTCAAACCCACTATTATTGGTAAGCACAACCAGGTTTGGGAATGCTGCAATAAAAGTCTTTTGACAGAGGTATAATTCAACATCATCATCATCATCATCATCATCATCATCATCATCATCATCATCATCATCATCACACAGTCACCAAAGTGATTCATTGGAACATCTGTAAAAATGATCATATGCCAGTAATGAAACACAGTACAGTAATGAAACATGTGGTAACCTACAGTTGAAAAAGTAGTCAAGAAGGAGCAGATTGTGGGATTTCTCAATAGAAACTGATAAAGTTTGGGCTCATAACACACCAAATATAACTGTGGTTGAAAAGAAAGTGTAGATAATTGATGAGGCAATTCCAGGAGAAAGTAGAAAGAAGACAAAGAACTGGAGATCACAAAGTGTCAAGATCTGAAAAACCAAAATTGAAAAATTATGGCATAAACCTGCTCTGATGGTCCCTATGGTTATTGTCACACCCAGTGTCATACCCAAAAAATCTTGGATTTTCATGTGTCAATTACAAAAGGCCACATGGCTTGAATCTGCACATATATTATGTCAATACATTATGACATGCTAGGTTCTTGGGAAGAAATGATGCATATGAAGGCCAACATTAGCTAAAGAACTGGAAAGTATGATTTCTCATTGTTGTGTAAATACAACAACAACAACAACAACAACAATAATCTGGCTGACTGTGTGACCTATAGTAATACATATATACAATGCTTTCCATTTGGAATTTGCTAAGTAAGGAAAATAATTTATGCTTTAAATTGAAACTTGGTTCATTACTGAGAGAAGAAGACAATATTCAGAAAGTTTCAGCAATCTTTGGTTTAGCTCCTGCCTTTTGTATTACAAAAATACAGAACAGATAACAGCAGTGAATGAATGGGCTATTTTTGGTCATTTAGAAAGATATTTTCTAATAACTCAAAGATTCCCCTTCCCTTCATTTGCTTAAAAATAGAAAATGATTCATTTATTGCTGATTATGCAGAAAATCAACTACATTACAACCCAAAACACACGCTATTATTGTTACTTTAGTTCACAAAATGCTGCAGAATTCAAATTCACCAAAGTGTTAAGACCTGTGTTGCTGTTTATGCCAATTTTTCAATGATAGTTACTTGATAGCCAGTGATTATATAAAAAAATGTTCCTAAGTGTTCAGGGTCTTACTGTACTTAGGAAATTTACAGTTTCAAGGATTGAAGGAATTTAGTTTATCTTAAGAAGCCATGTAATGCCATTTAGTATAATAGTCCTGAGGGATGTGGTGGCTCAGTGGCTAAGACGTTGAGCTTGTTGATCAGAAAGGTCGGCAGTTCGGTGGTTCGAATCCCTAGCGCTGCATAACGGAGTGAGCTCCCGTTACTTGTCCCAGCTTCTGCCAACCTAGCAGTTCGAAAGCATGTAAAAATGCAAGTAGAAAAATAGGGACCATCTTTGGTGGGAAGATAATAGCGTTCCATGCGCCTTCGGCGTTTAGTCATGCCGGCCACATGACCATGGAGACGTCTTCAGATAGCTCTGGCTCTTCGGCTTTGAAACAGAGATGAGCACCACCCCTAAAGTCAGGAATGACTAGCAAATATGTGCGAGGGGAACCTTTACCTTTACCTATAATGGTCCTATATGCTGGCTAATGATTACTGCAACCATATTCATTTATTTTTATACTTTTAAAAATTGGTCCCAAAAGACCACAAATATACCTAGAAAATAAATACATTTACTATATACATGGCCCACCACATGTAGAGAACCTACATATAAGGTAAACACTTCAACTTCTGTGGAGGAATTCTAATTTGCTTTACTACCTAAGGATGGTAAAAAAAAACTGAAGCATGAGTTAAAAGTCATTCTGAATTCGCAAGAAATTTTAGCCATGCCTCTTATTTTTTCTGTATAAATAGTATTACACAACCTGGTGTCTTCCTGTTGTATTGGGCCAATTCTTAAAATCTTCACCAATCTGAGTGTGGCTGGACACTAACGTGGATTATAGTTCAATGTATCTGTTGTATACCAGATTTAGGAAGGCTGATACCAAAAGTTAGAATGATAGTTAGATGAAGTCTTAAACATTGATAACTTTGAGGAAAGCAACAATATAGGAGTCAAAGAATGAACTTCTTTGAGTGGCATGCTGGGAGGAATTCTAAAAAAAAAGTAGGCAGAACTAGAGCAAAAACATCATTTTGCTTAAACTTATGTGAAATTAAGTAAGTTACTAAATTTAATGCAGATACAGTAATATTTTAGTCATACATTTAATGGATTATTTTCTATCACATTAAACATAAAAATTGAAACTTCTGAATGAATTCTGTCTAAGCTTTGGAGGCACATGTTCAGTTTATGTTCCTTGATCTAATACAATCCCATTCTTGATACAAAATTTCAAAAGCTACAACATATCCAATAGATTCCAGCCCTTTTGGAAGTTCTTCAAGGTTCTCATAAATTCTAATATAAAACTATTTTCACTTGTCAGTATCTTAAACCAAGTCGAATCTTACCCTATTCTCTGGATAGCAAAACAGAACTTTCTTCTAAAAGGTACTGTAGTGTATATAGTCTGGTGTCTATAGTAGATACTGGAAAAATTTGAAATTGAACTGAGGCAGCCAACTGTGGGCTTCAAAATAGTGAGTCAACATACATGATATTTCCCCCCCCCTAAGACTAATTAGTTAAGAGAAGCCTCCAAATCTAGTTTTTCTAGCTTTGGATAAAAAGGATTACAAACTAAAGAGGCAGTAACAAAAGCTAAATTTAAAACAAATTAAGTTGGCTTGAACAGTGTAAAGACTGTTGATACGCTTATGAATGCTGGTGAAGCCCATGCAAACTGTGTCTGTTGATGGAAAAGTACCGATTAATGGGTCAAGATGTAAGGCCAATTCACCCTGAATGTTGGGAAACCATTCAACATGGAAATTTCTACTTAGACAAATTTCAGTTTTCTGCTAGTTCCTCTTCCCTTCATGTGTAACATGCTGTACAGATGAAATGCAAACAAAACATGATTTTTTTAAAAAAAGGGGTCTTTGGCAGATTTTTTTGGGGGGGATAGTGGTAATAGTGCTGGAAATTGCATGCATGTACTATGAAGCACCTCTAAGCTATCCTGTCTTTGTTTTCCCTTTGTGATTTTGTTTGAACATACCTGTCGGCCTTCCCAGGTAGAACAAACAGGAAACAATGAAATGAGCTAATTCTACTTTATTGTAAGGTTACATTAACAGAATCTTGCAAGTCTGTATGTACAAATATCCCATTATCTCCTTTACAGCCTGAGAACAGTCTCTTCTCTTTCTTCATCCATTATGTGGCTCTGGGCTACGGCTGCTCTTATCAGACTATTCCCTAGGCAATATTTCTTCCCCATCTCCCCAGCTCATTCCCACATACCATTACAGCACCCTAGAGAAAGCATCAGCCATAAAACATCATTCAGTCAGTACAGTCCAAAGAAATACTGTACACAGAAGAATAGGGAAGGATAATTTCTTTTCACATCTGTAATGTAACTAAACTGTAATTGCACTACTCCCCCAAACATACATTTCTTAGACCACATTAAAATCCTATCCACATGCATATAAATGTACATTTAGGTTGCCCTACTACAAGCTCTGCCTTTTGTCATTTCCCATTAAATGCATTAAAAAGCTCTATCATAGCTATAAAGGAGGGATTTCTTTTTTTTAAAAAAAATAGAAGACTGCTAAATTTCCATTCATCTCAACATGCCTTCCCCTTTAACAGAAATGCATACCCAAAAATAAAACAAAAAACAAAAAGGTTCAGTCAATGACATTGCTTATTAATATTTTAATTTCTGCAAAAAAAAGGTTGTATATTTTGTGCATTAAAAAAAACCACAGCAAAACAACACAAAACACATTTTCTATGGTTAGTATAGGATGACTATTAAAAGGATTATTTAAAACAATGACAGCACAAATTTAAAAAGTTAGATTATATAGAGAGCACATTAGAAAAATGACACAAAGATATTCACACCAATACAAAAAACACATTCAAGCAAACACTTTCTTTCAACATATTTGCTCCATACTAGTTGCAAGACAAAGAAGACGTATGATAAAAAACAACAACTCACTGGGAGGGCTGCATCAGTGTTCAGGTGTGTGTCTCCCCAAAACTATCCCACACCTTTCATTCATCGCTCTAGAAAGCAATGCACTCCATGTCTCGCCTTGCTTAGAATTTTTACCACCTACTTTCAGTAAAAAGGCCTACTTGTGAAACAGACTCAATGAATATACATGAGAGTAATAACCAATCATCTTTAAGGAAATGCCTTGCTTAACAGCATGGCTACTTCCACTTTGCATTTAGCAGGTTGCCTCTACTAAGACTGCATTTTAATTAATAAACAGCTTGCGAGCTCTACTGCTGCCAATTATGGAAACATTGTGCTATGAAATATGGGGTTTTCCCCCTCTTGTCTCTCTCTCTCTTTCGCTCTCCAGTCTCTGCCATCTTCACTACTGTTTTTTAAAAAAAAAACTCAGCTAGCTTTCAGAGCCGTGGCTATTATTTACCAGTCTGCATTAAAACCAACACGTAATTTGTAATGCGGTGTCAGTTACTTATAGCACGATGGTCTTCATTAGCATTGTTAATAGCATATACCAGCATAAGCTGCAGAAAAGGCAAGGCCATATTTTTTTTAATGTGAAACATCTCTGTACAAAACAAATCTTTCCTGGGCACAGCTATTAGAAAATCCATCTCCTGTCATTGACTAATATATAGCTTCCTCACTTTCTGCAGGAAAAATTCTAATGGAGTTTATCAGGAATGTAGCATCAGAAGTATGTCTTTCAAAGACCTTATCATATATTTTAGTTTATTTAGTTTATTTTTATTTATTTATTTTGTCAAGCATGTATAAGATCAGATAACAGATATAATTATAAACATGATTATGAACACATGAAATGGATGCAAATAAATGGGAACCTTAGGACAAGGACGGTAGGCACGATGGTGCACTTATGCATGCCCCTTACAGACCTCTTAGGAATAGGGTGAGGTCAACAGTAGACAGTCTAAGGTTAAAGTTGTGGGGGTTTGGGGAGTCAGGTAGTGCATTCCAGGCATTGACCACTCTGTTGCTGAAGTCAAATTTTCTGCAATCGAGTTTGGAGCGGTTTACCTTAAGTTTGTATCTATTGTGTGCTCGTGTATTATTGTGGTTGAAGCTAAAGTAGTCATTGACAGGCAGGACATTGTAGCAGATAATTTTATGTACTATGCTTAGGTCAGACCGAAGACGGCTTAGTTCTAAGTTGTCTAAGCCCAAAATTTCAACCCGGGTGGCATAAGGTATTCTGTTACGAGCACAGGAGTGGAGGACTCTTCTCGTTAAATATCTCTGGACTCGCTCAGTTGTATTAATGTCTGATATGCAGTGCGGGTTCCACACAGATGAGTTGTATTCGAGAACTGGTCTAGCAAATGTCTTGTATGCTCTAGTTAGCAGTACAATATTACAGAGAAGAAGCTACGCAAGAATAGGTTAACAACTCTTAATGCCTTTTTGACAATGTTGTTACAGTGGGCTCTGGCACTTAAATCATTAGAGATGTGTACTCCAAGGTCAGGGGTGGGTTCTAACTTACCTAGCTGCCGGTTTGCTTCCTCCCGCGCCATGTGGGCGTGCCGCATGGGCGCACGTGCGCTTTGCACACACGAGCATGCGCAGTGCCAAAAAAAATTTTAAAAGCCAAAAAAAAGCCAAAAACAAGATGGCGATGCATGCGCAGTGCCGGAAACTTGGCTTCTGCACATGCTCAGAAGAAAAATAATAATAAAAAAATAAATTAAAAAAATTAATTTTTTTTTTAAAAAGCTGGCGATGCCCACGGACTCGCATTGACCGAACTGGTTCTGTGACATCCTCGTGATATTACCAGCGGGTCGCTACTGGTTTGGGCGAACCGGTCCGAACCAGGTGGAACCCACATCTGTCCAAGGTCCTTGACAGAGTGAGGGTCATCTACAAGATTGTATCTGCCCAGCTTGTATTTTGTGTTCTGATTTTTCTTGCCAATGTGTAAGACAGAGCATTTGTTGGTTGAGATTTGAAATTGCCAATTGTTTGACCATTCTGACACATAATCAAAGTCTTTTTGAAGGGTAGCAGCATTGTCGGTGGTGTTGAATAGTTTTACATCATCAGCGAAGAGATGATGATAAAGCATATAAGTAGTTGCTTATAATATGATCGCAAAGGTCATTTATGTAAAGTATAAAGAGTTTTGGTCCTAAAATGCTGCCTTGGGGGACACCACTGTTAACAGGTGCAGGATTTGATAGGGCGCTTCCTATTTTGACCACTTGTTGCCTGTTTGACAGAAACGCAGCTATCCAATTATGCAGGGGTCCAGAAATGCCATAAGATTTTAGTTTTAGAAGTAGTTTGTCGTGTACCACTGAATCAAAGGCTTTACAGAAATCTATGTAAATTGTGTCTATTGCTTTGCCCTGGTCGAGTTGTGTAGTTCATATGTTTTTGCAATATAGGAGTCGCAGATTATAGGACAAATTTTTTCTAAAGTCAAATTGTTTGTTAGAGAGTAGGTTGTTTGTTTCTAAGTGGAGGTAATGGATTGGTTTATGATTGATTCCATGACTTTGCAGGTGACGCAACATAAAGAGATTGGTCTGTAATTTTCAACTAAGCTGGGGTCTCCCTTTTTGAAGATAGGGATGACCGTGGCTAGTGACCATAGATTGGGCAAGGAGCTGGTCCTGAAAGATTTTTCAAAGATTATGCTTAGAGGTTCTGCTATGAAAGCTTTTTTAAGAAATAGGCACATAGTCCATCAGGTCCAAAAGATAGAGATGGTTTTAGGCTGTGTAATGCCTTTTCAATGTTATCTTCTGTAAAACTGATATGTATTAGGTTGTTGTAATTAGTTGTGGTACGACTAGGAAATGTGGGGTATGAGCCATTGCTGTTTACAAAGACTGAGCCGAAGAATGTGTTAAAGAGGTTGGCTTTAACAGCTTCATCATTACAGCCTTTACCGTTTGGTCCTTTTAGGGGTGGGATAGATCTCGAGTCTTTAAGTTTGTTGTTTACAAAATTATAGAAGGCACAGGTAGATTTCATGTGCAGAAGGTTTTCCTCTTGTTTGATGTGATAATTGGTGCATTCAGTCTTTATCTGGTGGCATAAGTTTTTGTAGCAGCTTTTAAAGTTAGCTACGTAGCCAGTTTTATTTTTTCACCAAAGAGATTTTTTCGGGGGGATTGGAGCTTCCTTATTGTTATGGGTAATTTGTTTTTTCTGGTTTTGGGAATTATTAGTGTAAGTATAGTTTAATGACCCTTTTGACTTCAAACACAAAAATGTTATAAAGGTCTTCAGCAGTATTACAGCCAGTGAATAGAATTTGCCAATCAAAAGATGAGAGGTTGGTGTCTATGAGATCATAGTTGGCTTTTTTAAAGTTATAATTGGGGATCCCATCATTATGATGATTTTTGTAAGGACGTATATTGAGACAAAAGTCAATCATGCTGTGGTCACTGTTGGAGAAGGGTTCTTTTATTTTTAGTCCATAAATTGAGTTAAACTGTTGCAGAAGATGAGATCAAGGCAGTTGTTGAGTCTAGTGTTGTTAGATACTAGTTGATCCAGTCCCAGATTAGTAACAGCATTGTTCAGGGCTGCATGTATGGGTTCTGTTGTACATTGGTTTAGGGTCCAATTAATAAGAGGTAGATTGAGGTCACCAAGAAAGATAAGAAGGTGTGGGCAGGAGGCTGCCCTCGTTAGTAGTGAAGTTAGCTTGTTTGCATGTACGAGGTCGTAATCCGGGGCTCTGTAACAGCAGGAAGTGAAATATGGCATTTAATGACAGTTCGCAGACGATGGTCTCAGGAAGAATGAGCTCCTGTGTAACTTGAATGTTTTTTAGATTTAGGGACTTTTTATAGAATATAGCAACACCACCTCCTCTACGGATTTTGTGATCAGACTGGTAAACATGATAGTTTGTTACTGTGGTAATGGAGTCTGGGAGAGATGCATTCAGCCATGTCTCACAGACAAATATAATGTCGAATATAGCCATATTTAATAAGAGGAGGAATTCAGGCATTTTGTTTACGAGGTTTCTTGTGTTAAGTAGCTTGCATTTAAGGTGGATCTTTAGGAAGTTAGGGGCATGCATGCCTAGTTTTGGATGATAGGGGTGGTGGTAGTTGGGAAGTGGGTTGGAGGATTTACTTTTGATACAGTCAGCACGGTAGTCAATGTATAAAGTTGGTTATTAATAAAGAACAGAACAGAATAGAATAACAGAGTTGGAACAGAGTCTTCTAGTCCAACCCCCTGCTTAGGCAGGAATCCCTACACCACTTCAGACAAATGGTTATCCAAGATCTTCTTAAAAACGTCCAGTGTTGGAGCATTCACAACTTCTGAAGGCAAGTTGTTCCACTGATTAATTGTTCTAACTGTCAGGAAATTTCTCCTTAGTTCTAAGTTGCTTCTCTCCTTGATTATTATTTTTATTTATTTATTTATTTATTAAAATTTCTATGCCGCCCAACTCCCGGGGGACTCTGGGCGGCTCACAGCAGATATAGAAACACATAAAAAACAATTTTTAAAAGGAGCCATATTAAAATACTATCCATTAAAAAACAAACTTTCATTCATACCCTGCCTGCCGGAAGAGCCAAGTTTTTATTGCTTTACGGAAGGCCAGTAGGGTGGGGATGGTCCTGATCTCTGGAGGGAGCTGGTTCCAAAGGGAGGGGGCTCCCACAGAGAAGGCCCTCCCCCTAGGTCCCGCTAGCCGACATTGTTTGGTCGACGGGACCTGGAGGAGGCCGACTCTGTGGGCTCTAACCGGTCGTAGGGAGGTATGCGGCAGGATGCGGTCCCGAAGATAACCTGGCCCTGAGCCATGTAGGGCTTTAAAGGTAACGACCAACACCTTAAATTGGATCCGGAGACTAATGGGCAACCAATGCAGCTGGCGGAGGATAGGTGTTACGTGGGTGCATCTAGGTACACCCACCACAGCTCGCGCAGCTGCATTTTGCACCAATTGCAGTCGCCGGACACTCTTCAAGGGTAGCCCCATGTAGAGCGCATTGCAGTAATCCAGCCGTGAGGTGATAAGGGCATGAGCGACTGTAAGAAGTGCCTCCTTCTCCAAGTAGGGTCGCAATTGGTGCACAAGACGTACTTGTGCAAAGGTCCCCCTAGCCACAGCTGAAAGATGTTGTTCCAATTTTAGCTGTGGGTCTAGGAGGACACCCAAATTGCGGACCCGTTCTGAGGGGGCTAATTTCTCCCCCCCAAGAATCAAGGAGGGACAGTTGGTCGAGTCCTTAGGAGGCAATATCCACAGCCACTCAGTCTTGTCAGGGTTAAGCTTTAGCCGGTTCTTCCCCATCCAGACCCTAACATCGGCCAGGCAGCGGTCCATTACGTCTACGGCTTCCCCAAATTGAGACGGGGTGGAGATGTACAACTGGGTATCATCAGCATATTGCTGATACCTCACCCCGTGTCGTCGGATGATCTCACCCAGCGGCTTCATGTAGATATTAAACAGGATGGGCGAGAGGACCGAGCCCTGTGGCACCCCACATAGTAGGGGCCTAGGGCTCGACCTCTGCCCCCCTGTCAACACCGACTGCGTCCTGTCAGAGAGGAAGGAGGAGAACCACTGCAAAACAGTGCCGCCCACCCCCACCTCTCCGAGACGACGCAGAAGGATACCATGGTCAATGGTATCGAAGGCCGCTGAGAGGTCAAGTAGCACCAGGATAGAGGAATAACCCCCATCCCGGGCTCGCCAGAGATCATCCATCAGGGTGACCAAAGCCGTTTCCGTACTGTAACCGCGCCTGAAGCCAGATTGAAAGGGATCCAGAAAATCAGTGTCATCCAACAGTCGTAGGAGCTGGAGTGCCACCACTTTCTCAACAACCTTCCCCGCGAAGGGAAGGTTGGAGACTGGACGGAAGTTCTTTAAATCCGCTGGGTCCAGGGAAGGCTTCTTGAGGAGGGGCCTCACCACCGCAGCTTTTAAGGGCTGCGGGACGGACCCCTCTCTCAAAGAAGCGTTGACCAACGCCTGGAGCCAGCCGCGTGAAACCTCCCTGGTGGCCGAAACCAACCAGGAAGGACACGGGTCCAATAAACAAGTGGCTGAGCTCATAGCTCCTATGGCCTTGTCCACATCCTCAGGAGTCACCGGTTCAAACCTATCCCATATAACCGGACTAAGACTCGCCCCAGTCAGTTTCCACCCATGGCTTCTTGTCTTGCCCTCAGGTGCTTTGGAGAATAGCTTGACTCCCTCTTCTTTGTGGCAGCCCCTGAGATATTGGAACACTGCTATCATGTCACCCATTTTATTATTTTAGAATACCTAAAATTCTGAGACAGTAGAAAATAAATAACCGTGTTAGTCAAGATTTCAGCGTGTCCCTCGTTTGAGATGATAGAAGCTGTAGTCCATGTATCTGGAAGTGATCAGGTTGGGAAAACTGGCATTATGTCATTTAGAAGGCATCTTACCACATGAGACGATACTCAAGTAGTAATTGATT
This sequence comes from Diadophis punctatus similis, assembly GCA_023053685.1. Lineage (NCBI taxonomy): Eukaryota > Metazoa > Chordata > Lepidosauria > Squamata > Dipsadidae > Diadophis > Diadophis punctatus. Next base: position 19,746,814 of record JALIGW010000005.1, on the reverse strand, counting down.
TATCTAGCTCTCTATTTATTGAAAGAGCTCTCAAATAATTCTTATTTTGTAGCAATGGCTTGAAATCTTTTTCAAATGCTGATGAAGGTGTAACTGGGGTCTTTTGACACGTTAACCTGATGCGACCAACTGACCACACCGACACTCAAGACATATATAAGCTAAAGAGGACAAGACACTTGTACGGAAGACCTGCTGATGATGTTACCTAGCCGGTAGCGAGAGGTTTGGGAGCTAAATGGCAAGCTCAGAGAGCAAACCACTGCCAAAATCTAAAACCCAAGCTACAAGTATTTTCTATTATTTCAATACTGAGTTACAGTCCTCCTCCCCCCATTTTCTAAGCCCGCCTATGAAAGTCATAAGAAATCATGTAAACATTTTCTGTTTTTATGGTCTCTCTGTGGGTTTTTGCCTTTACATTATTTTTCTATGTTATATATTATAACTAATAAATCTCAGTCTACCAGTGTAGATTCACCTTGGTAAATTGGGCTATATTGCAATTTAAAGACAGAGCTGCACATCTGGAAAAGTATCTTAGTTTGTGGGTTCTTTGTGACCCAAGTTCCAATGCAAGTTTGTATGTCTGTGTGAAAGAGGATGGGTCGTAATATTCTAGGTTTGTGGCAGCATTGAGGGATTGTACCCAATGTTCCCTAAACCCTGACATTAGCATTGTATGGACATTATAATAACCAGTCATAGGTATGAGAATCTGATGTGACACTCCCATTCCTCATTAAGATGTTTGAAATAAGTTACAGTCTTGTGTTAAATGTTTTGGGGTTACCTGACACATCATTTTTTTCTCCTGATATGAAGCACCAAGTGATATTATACAATCTTCCCATGCTCCCAATCATATGGGACTCAAATTGCACAGTTCAATCAAACCTGTCATTTCACAAATTCCCTCTGGTGGTTTCCTTGCATGGCAGATTCCCATGCGGACATAGGTGAATTTTGGTCTTTAAATTTTTGACCTCGTGTCCTAGAATAATGGCAAATCAATCTAATGCTGCTTCTGATCAGGAAAAAGGAAATTAAGGAGACAGTAGGGTTGGCTTCAGCAGTGGCCTATGAAATAATAAATAAATAAATATTGTGTGACAAATCAGAAATACAATTCATTATGTAGACTTATCTAATACTTCACTTAATATTTGCAATAAATAACTGAAAATAAATGGATCTCTTGTGAAGGACAAGTGTTTTGTTTTGTGTATTTTTTATTTTTATTTTTTTGCTTTGATCAATTCCTAATTTGTGTCTAGGTGTTGTGTGGATGAAAGAAGCAATAGAAATAAGATGATGCACGTGATATGACTGTATGTGGTATTAAAAGAAGAGGAAATATCTTCAAAGTCATAATTTCTTTTGTATTTTTTCCCCAAATGTATTATGCACAGTAGGAACTTTTATCCAGAATACGCAAACTAGAATGAGATCAAGAGCTTCGATAAAGCATTAGCACATATTTGACAAATGTATTAAAGTATGATCAAAAAGTATATATTCATTGCAAAAGCACATATTTGGTACAAAATAGAATGTAAAGAAATTGTTTTAAATTCAGCTAAATCCAGCAGGGAAAAAAACATTTTGATCAATTATAGTTAAAAATAGAAAATTCCTGGCGATCTTCTATCTGTTTAATATATTGTTTAATCATATGTTTTATGATTTAATGAATTAAATCTACAATACAGTAATTCAGTAGCAAGCTGATTAATATGTGCTCTCTGGATGACATGAGAAATAGAAAACATTACAAATAATTACTGCATCATATGATTTGCTTATCTTGTTTTTTCTGTGGCATTAATCTAAAATGCTAAAATATATATCAGCATACAATCAAACTTTCTTCTCTGTACAATTTTCATAGATGCAAGCAATCCAAGATTTATGACTGAATTGGGTCGTTAATATAAACACGAAATGTCACCCAGTGGCCTGATTAATAAACTGATATTTTATCTAATAGGTTGCATTTCTCCAGGGGAATGTTAGCTGTAACACTTTTCTCATGTGACCTGTTGGCCTTTACCATTTTCTTAAATTTCTCTAATGGGAATATCTGAATTCACAAAAAACTGATGCGACTGAATCATTTTCCCTATCAGTTCTCTTGCAATTTGATTAAACAGAATTGTCTTTGAATATATATTTTTTCCAGAAGAACTTATTGGTGAAATTCCCCTGAATGCAGAGGTTTTGCACTTGTCTAGTTACAAGGTGGCCAAGGGTAAAAGAGGTGGACAGATTTTCTGCCTTCATGGGCTTCAGTTAACTACCATAGCAGATGGTGTTGAGGGATGCTTCCCATTGGGCTATTTTCAGATTGGGAAGGATGGGCAGTGGTGAAATCCAATTTTTTTTACTACCGGTTCTGTGGGCGTGGCTTGGTGGGCGTGGTGTGGCTTGGTGGGCGTGGCACGGGAAGGATACTGCAAAATCTCCATTCCCACCCAATTCCAGGGGAAGGATACTGCAAAACCTCCATTCCCTCCCCACTCCTGGGGGAAGGATATTGCAAAATCTCCATTCCCACCCCACCCTGGGGCCAGCCAGAGGTGGTATTTGCCGGTTCTGTGAAGTACTCAAAATTTTCGCTACCGGATCGCCGAACTACTCAAAATTTCCGCTACCGGTTCTCCAGAACCTGTCAGAACCTGCTGGATTTCACCCCTGAGGATGGGCCATCAGAGAAGTTTCTGACTTAGGGAAGTCTCTCTAAAGAAAGGAGCAAAGTTAGCAGGAGAACCTCCACCGTATCTGACAAAAGAGTAAGCTGCAACAACGCAAAGAGTCAGGGATGTGCAAAATATTTCATACACAAAACATTCATAAGAAACTTGTACTTCTGGGCAGAGATGTCTTGGTGGGAAAAAAAATACCAAGCAGTTTTTTGTGCCTTTAATTGCCCAATATCATAGAATCATAGAGTTGAAAAGTCCTTAGAAGACAGTCCAACCCCCTTCACACTGCACCATTCCTGCTACATACGCAGCCAACTCACTTCCCCTCTTCCCATTCCTCCCTTCCCCTTAGCTGCCTCAACTTCAAACATAGCATAACCAATCAGTCTTCCAGTCTGAGCCCTTCAACCTTCCCAATTGGAAGCTTGGGAAAGGGAGGCACTGGGAAGACTGATGGGCAGACAGGAAGAGGAGGAGGAGGAGGAGGAGGAGGAAGAGGAGGCGGCGGCATTCAGTCTGGCTTCATATATGTTTTAAACTCCTCTAAAACTCAAGGTATCCAAAATATTCTAGGCTGTGTTCTGCTGAACTGAGTCCTCCATGAAGGGTTTAGCAAACTGACACTGTATGTATGTATGTATGTATGTATGTATGTATGTATGTATGTATGTATGTATATGTGTGTGTGTGTGTGTGTGTGTGTGTGTTTGTTTGTTTGTTTGTTTATTTATTTATTTATTTATTTATTTGTGAGATTTATATACTGCCTCACAGTGCAAACACTCTCTAAGCGGTTTACACCAGTAAGCAATGTATATTTATATTGCCCCCAACAATCTGGGTCCTCATTTTACCTACCTCGGAAGGATGGAAGGCTGTGTCAACCTTGAGCTGGTGAGATTTGAACCGCTGACCTGCAGATCAGAGTCAGCTAAAGTGGCCTGCAGTACTGCCTCTAACCGCTGCACCACCTCAGCTCTTAGAAGTAGAAAAGTAAACCAGAAAAGTAGACCAGAAAAGAAGCATAAAACTTTACTGAAAGTTTACAGTAACCAAATCTTGCAAGTTTGAAAGTATTTGTTCCCTCCCTTGTTTTCCAGAAAAACAGGGAGGGTGTTTTTGAAACTCTTCCTACTCCCTTTCTGTTTCTCTGAGCTGAGATACCTTTTGCATGACCACTGTTAGGCTGCAGCTCTTACTCCTGTCTCCCAAGGTCATCCCCGCATACCACAAAATGGTTGTTCAACACAAAACACGTTTTCTGTTTCTGCTACTCCTAAAGAGAAGTTCAAAAGAAATTCTCAAGCAGGTTGAGAACAAGAAAACAAAACTAATTTAAAAAAGGAAAAAAGCTTTGGAGAAGAGAGATTTCAACAAAACATAAAGTTTCTGAATTGCCATCTATTAAAATCCTTGTCAGGAGACCATCACACAACTGGTAGCTCTGAGATTAAAGAATGATGTTTTTTATGTTAGAGATACTTTTTATATGGGACTTTGAGGCTTAAACAATTGTAAGCCACTAAAAATATGTGTTTTATTCCACTACAAGACAAAAGACTGTTACAAATTATGGATTATTTTTATTTGTAAACTGCTTAATGTCATGCAAATGTGATGGGCAGTATAGAAATTGGATAAATTATTCCGATGACACAGATACTATTTCTGCTCCTTTGGTGCTGATGATAACAGCATTAATCATTGCTGAGGAGATGTTCCTACAGCAGCTGCAATAGTTTAAAACTACATAGCAATATTGATCAATATATTTTTCTGCTATCTTGACAGATACAGCTACAGTTTTAAATAGCCTTCTTCAAGCATTCTAAAGCAGGCAATATCAGATGAAACAGAATTAGGGTATTAGTAATGGACAAAGTTCTGAAGTAGAAAACTTTCATTGTCACACTTTCACTCTTCACACAGTAGATCCCAGGATATGATGTTACCGAGATGTATTGTGGAAATTTCTTGGACATCCTCCCTACTTTAACCTGATAATAATGATTATGAAGAGAAGAGGTGAAAAAACAGTGATGGGACAGAGCATAGCTTATTCTTTGTTTCCTTCCTTGTACATTGCTTTTTCTACATTTCAGGCTGCCTAAATTCATGTTAAAGAATACATAAATGAAGAAAATAACTATGAAAGATAGAGACAGTACACCAGTAACAGTTTTCCCTTTTGCTTTTGCATTTCACAAATTGGATTTGATTGCCAATGGTCAATGTTATTCCTTTATAAACTCCCTTTATAGAAACTATACTATTTTATCCAAGCTAGTGCATTAAAATTAAAATTGTTTCCTAAAAAATAGAAGATCTCATCACTTTAAATCTTACGGTTAAATATTTTTAACAACTTCAATATACTGTAATTGTGATAACAATTACAATCCCAAAATCTGAAAATTAAACACCTGTTGGGGAGGAAAGTAAAATAAACACAAAACATCACACACACATTATCCAAAGATATCATTTTAAACCTTTCAAAAGTACTTTGAATGATTTATGGCAAATTTATGTAATGCAAATATGTTAGTCTGGAAATTGAAAGAAAGTAAGAGTCATTATAAATTACTTATTTTTCTATATGGAAAGCATTGTGCAATTTAAATGTGCAGGATAACAGAAAGAAATTACAGGTGTAGATTTAGCTGCATAAAAACATGTCTAGCTACATGCTCTATGTAAGTACTTTATAGTTTTATAAAAGATCACATATGAAACCACTCAGCTTGAATTCAGTGGCCACCATCAAAGAATGCTATATTTAGTAAGTTTCACTGAATTCCATGAGAATTATTTCTTTTACATTAGCTTGTGAAATGATTTTGAAATTCTTGAAGTGACTATACTTAACTTAAACATTGGATCTAGAGACCACTCTGTGGTTTCACCAACTTAATCAGCTTACTTGGTAATAGAATAGAATAGAATAGAATAGAATAGAATAGAATAGAATAGAATAGAATAGAATAGAATTCTTTATTGGCCAAGTGTGATTGGACACACAAGGAATTTGTCTTTGGTGCATATGCTCTCGGTGTACATAAAAGAAAAGATACATTTGTCAAGAATGGTTGTCATAGGGTTCAAGTAAGCAATGAGGAAATAGAATATAAAATTCCAAAGGTAGAAATAGATATAATAGATTTCAGCAGGGATTTAAAAGTTTTTAATGCCTTATAAAACAATATTTTATTTCCAGATCTATGTACTATCAGCAATGCTCCTTTTAGAAGCCTCTGACAATAGAGCAAATCTGTCCAAGCCAAAGTTGAAACACTTTACCTACTATATAATTCAGACACTTCACTTCTATTACTCCATGATAGGAACAGTAAAGCAACCAATAATTTATGCAGGTAAATTTAAAATCTGCACACCCAAGAGACTGAAAGAGAAATGTCATCATTTACATACTCAATACACAATACAAGAAGTGCAAAAGAAATCCTTACGCTAATATCACATACCTGTTTTTCAAGTTTGGAAAGTTAGAAAGGAACCCCAACTTCTGCAGAATACTACCGTAACTCATTTTTGTGTGAAGCTCATAATCCAGATGGAATTAATTATAATTTGGAGCAGATGACATGGCAACAATGCAATCGACAACCAGAATCAAATCTTTCAGACAGCGACAGCTTGTGACAAAAGGTCACAGAGCATCCATTGCAGAGACAACCACATCTAATAAGATTTTCATTAGTATTGGATAAAAGATCTGAAGGATCTATCTAGATTAGTTGTCCAAAAGGAGGATGCTTGGCCATCTATTTAAATTATTTTTAGTGTAAACAACATGGAAACAACATTCACTTCCCCTTATTAAATGGCCATCTATATTAAATTATTGTTAGTGTAAACAACATGGAAAGAACATTTACTTCCCCCTATTAAAATAATCAAAATGATGGAAAACTCCATACCAGCCTGCGAATTTCCCGATCACAATCTTTCTTTATTCGGGTGATTTCTTCTTGATGTAGGTGATAAACGCTCCGTATCTCTGCTGCTTTTATTTTGTCAGCTTGAATGACTACTGATAAAGCTTCCTCCACTTGCTTCTTAGCCCCCTTCAGTTCCAAAATTTCCTGCTGCATTTTAATTTTCTCCACTTCAAATCCTTTCTTGGCCTCTTCCTTTGCTTCAGAGTAGAGCACCGTCTTAACCTTGTCAGGTGTCCCATCTCGTACAGCGTTAAGTAAGGTTTGGAGTCTTTGAATTTCATTATCTTTAATTTTGATAACTCTAAGAAGCTCAGCCTCGTGCTGTCTTAAAAGTCCTTCGCGAACACCCTGGAGCTCTTTCATTTTTTCTTCATGAAGTTTAGCTTTGAGTTCCGTTACAATGACTGTGTTTTTATGCTGCTCGTGTTCTTTGATCTGCCTAGCTTCTTGGTTTTTCTCCCTCTCCAATTTGCTGGCCTAAAAGACAAGGAAAGAACCTTCAGTGTGTTAAAACAGCATCTTACCACAGAATTATACGCATTATCCCATGTACTATAGAAAATTCTTATGATTCAATTGGCAGGGTGATAATCCCTCAGTTCACAAAAGATCAAAGGAAATTTGTGGGCCAACCTAAGTCCTTTTTCAGAGTTTTTGACATCAAAGCCTCCTAATTTTTTTCCCTGTAGGGAATTCCTCCAATGGCAAGCAGTCAGAGAAAATAAATTTTATGTGAATTCTATATATGTAAAATTCCAAATCAATGTAGCAGTGTATAACAGGATAGGGCCGTGATGGCGAACCTATGGCACGTGTGCCACAGGTGGCACGCGGAGCCATATCTGCTGGCACGCGAGCAGTTGCTCTAGCTCAGCTCCAGCGTGCATTGCGCGCCAGTCAGCTGATTTTCAGCTTGCGCAGAGGCTCTGGGAGGGCATTTTCAGCCTCCGGAGGGCTTTCCAAGAAAGCCTCTGGAGCCTGGGGAGGGCAAAAAATGGGCCTACCGGGTACACCAGAAGTCAGGAAATGGGGCAGTGGGGGGTCATGTGCAGGGAACGGGGCAGCACCGGGGGGTTGCATGCACATGCACAGGGGGGCAGGGCACGTGGGGGGCATTGAATTATGGGTGTAGGCACGTGTGTGCATGCGATAACACTCATGCGCACACTTTCGGCACGCGAGGAAAAAAAGGTTCACCATCACTGGGATAGGATGTATCTTCTGGACTCTTACCCTTCCTGGAAGATCCCATAACCAGCTGATTCCTCCAATATCAGAAATTCATGCACTTTCCTATTTTCCAATATCAGAAACCGATTTCATTTTCATAGGGAACAATCCTGAACTTTCTCAACAGTTAATAAACAGTGCCAGAGGTGAAAATATGACTTGCTTGGACCATGCTTTTAAATAACATACACATGATGTTTTAGTAGTGTCCTGTTAGGAATGAAACTGTTGCAAGCAGGAGTTTAATACTACAATGCTGCTGAGTTATTCAAAATATAATTTGTACAAGAATTTGGAGTCACATTAAAACTCGTAATTGGAAGAGATGCATAATTGCAGAACACTGGCCTATAATTGCTTGTCTGCAGCTGGTATTAACAACATGCAAGATATGCCTAACCCTAACAGATGGCTTATTTTTCATTAGTGACAAGTTGGTTTGCTATGCAAGCTGATTATATTGCCAGTTATAGCAATGTCCAATACAATCAATACTGTAATCTAAAATAGCTTTTATTTAATCTATAAAACTGTTACAACTGGACAGGATAATGCTTTAAATTTTAAGATGAACTTGCACAGGAATAGTGGGATATTATATGTGAATTGCAAAGGACCTAGATGCTTTTAATTCTGCAGGGTTCTTTCCTCAAAAAGTAGTATCAGATTAACAGAGTTGGAAGGGACCTTGCAGGTCATCTAGTCCAACTCCCTGCCCAAGCAGGCGACCCTATATCTGCCTCTACCTAGGATCGAACTCACAACCTCCTGATTGTGAGGCAAGAGCTCCACCTCTAGGCCACAGCAATCTAGTATCTAATTCTTAAATCTGAATTGGGTTGTTCAAGTATGCTTAAGTATGTTCTTCACTAAAATATTTAGGATTCTTTTTTAAGGTAAATTTAAAGATGGTAACTAATAGTGGATTTTCTTGAGCACACATCCTCTAGATCAGGGATGTCAAACTCATGGCCGGATGCGTCATGTGCTGGCCCCACCCCCGCCCGGTTTAGCAAAGGGGAAAAAAGTCCCGATACGTCACGTGATGACGCGAGTTTGACATTCCTGCTCTAGATGGATTGGACTACAATTGGACTACAATGATCCGAACCATCCCCACCTTGCTGGCCTTCCGAAAAGCCATTAAGACATGGCTCTTCCTGCAGGCAGGGGTGAGTTGAGACGATTTATATCTGATGTCTCCCCCATGTATGTATGATGTGTGTATATTTATATTTTTAACTGTTTTTAAGTGCTTTTAATAATTTGTTTGGAGTTTTTGTATAAAATGTTGTACGCCGCCCTGAGTCCTGAGGGAGTAGGGCGGCATAGAAAAGCTACCAAATAAATAAATAAATTTCAAAAAATTCTGGGAAATGTCATCCTACATATTTAGATGGCACTTGTTAACCCAATCAATGTAGTACTATATGTATGCATGAACTCACACATACAGAAAAGAAATACCAATAAATATACAGACATTTATAAGAATTAGAATATGTTTTACTTTATATTCATCCTATCTAGCAGTTGGGGAGCTGAATGGACAAGATGGTCAAAGAGTAGTGAGGAATTATGAATCTAGTGTATGAAATGAGGTAGAAAAGTAAATTCTGAAGAACAGTGGGTGGCTTGGGCAATGATATTGAAATGAAAAAGGCATTCACTTTTCATGTCCAACATTTTAACTTTCTTCCAGTTAAAGAGCAGGAAGATATAACTGAACTGCAATGGATACATAGGTACTGGAATCCAGCAAGAAGTAAGGATGATACCGTAGTTTTATATAAGGGAAGTCTGCCGTGAATGATGTTAAAAAATAAGCATATCCTGCCAAGAATGGGTGTTCTAGCATGGCATTGGTATGCTTTATGTACCTTTCTAAATGAGGCAATGTGTAGAGGACAAGTGAAACCCTACTCCAATGAATTGGAATAACTTCCACAAAACTGTTTAGTGAACTGTGAACCTCCACAAAAATTATTTGATTTGGCAAGTCATGGAAAAAGAAAATATGGTAAAAAAAGATGGGCAGTTACTTGAGCCAAAGGGAAAAAAAGAGCAAGGAATAAAATGGCACTATGAACTTTTGATAGAGTTCAAGATCAAATCCAAGGAGCCCATTTTCACGGATGGTAGTGATATTAATCCTATTCTAATCAATAGAAGAGAATAGGTCTCCACATTAATAATACTGTTGTAGGGTCCTTATCCACAGTGCTGTTCTGGTTTTATACAAGTCTTGTATTGCCAATCCAGAAACCTTGGGAAACAGATGTTTCTTAATTCTGAAATTCTCATTATCACTATACATAAACAAATATTCTGTAATTTTGAGGCAGTCTCATTATCACTTGACATAAACAAATACTGAACCATGAACATGATTTCACTGCTGCATGATATAAACAAATGCTCCTTAATCTTGATGGGCTCATTTTAGCAGACAAAGTATTCCAAACACAAGATAAGATTATCTGGTCCTTGACAAATTCTAGTTACACGAGGCCATCAAAAAGGGGTGTGAGCAGGGGTGAAATGCTCCAGGTTCGGACTGGATCGGGCGTACCGGTAGCGGTGGCCGATGGTGGTTTGCCGAGCTGGTAGCGATGGCTGGCTGGCCACACCCCCGAACCGATCCGCCGGTCGCAGGTCACTCACCCTGCACCACCAGTCTCCACTCTGCAGCTTGCCTGCCTGAAGTGCTGCGCCCCTGATCTGCCTGCCAGGTAAGCCTGCAAAGTTACGGCCTACCTAGCTGCTCCTGCCCCCCACCCACTGTCCCAGTCTGCCTTCCCTACTCCATTCCCCGCAGACCGCAGCCCTGACATGCTTTTCTGCCTTCCATGCGAACTTCCCGGTGTCCCCGTGGCCAGTTTGTGAAGGCAGGCAAGTGGAAGGCCATGTGGAAGGGAGGAAAGCATGTTGGGGTGGTGGGGAAGAAAGGTAGCAGCCTACTCCCTGCATCACAGCCCTGCCATGCTTGGCAGCCTTCCATGCAGCCTTCCTCATGGTCTCCCATGCCCGCTTGCCTTCCGAGGTCGGCGCCCGGTCCGGCCCAGCCAGTGAGTGGGCGGGCGGCCCTTGGTGGAGACACAGATGCTGAGAGGGCTGGTGGCAATGGCGGCGGTGCTCCAGCAGGGCAAGCGGACAGCCCGGGCTGCTGCACATGCGCCCACCCCGTTTCTGCAAAGGCAGAGCCCCCCTGCAGGGCAATCCAAAAATGGGAGGGGGATGCTGCGGAAAAGGCCACCTTCCACCCGGGTCCGCGTGTCTCCCATGCTGGCTCCAGGAGGATTGGAGCTCCAAAGCAGCCCACTGGCTTCCCACCCGGCCACTTGCCTACTCTCTTTGATCACCAGTGCCACTCCAGGAACTCATTCTTGCCAGGTCGCCTCACTTGAAGTCGCGCGGCAGCCGGAGTGGAACATGGCATGGGCAGAGTGGCCGATGCAGCAGCCGCCCTGGCCGAGCGATCGCCACGTCTCCCCAGCAACAGGCTCGTCGGGGCCATCTTGCCCACCTTTGCCACCTCCATGTGTTGTGCGTGGAAGGGGCTGCCACCGCTGCCAGTCTTGCCACCCTCCCTACCCACCTGGCTACAGATGTCCGCCTGCCCGAAGCAACCCTGCCGCTATTTGCTTTTGTTTCATGGCGGGAGAAGGAAGAAAGCTGAGGGAGAAGTTGGGGAAGGAGGAGGAGGTGGAGGGTCCTGCAATTGCCGGCACAGCAGCCACTTCTGAGAAGTGAGAAAGTGGCCTTATAGTGGTCTGACCTGGTGTTCAGGTTGGTGAGACATGGGAAGTCAAAGTGCTGAGGGAAAGGGGGATTGCGAGGGGGAGCTGCCCTCTCCGCGCCAAATTGGGACCATTTGGGGTAGTCCTAGGAATTGGATGAACCGAGCCGCAGTTTCTTGTCTTCTTAACTCAGGGAATGGCCATTTTCTGCAGGAGGACGACTGCGGCGGGGGTCTACCAGCTGAAGTACAGCTTTCCCCCTCCCTTTTTCCTTTTAAATGAAAAATTGTTGCGACACTGTCTAGTATTTTGTGTTGTCCTGTGTCTTGTTCCAGCTTCATTGCTTTGATTTTGTGAAATCCCCCTCCCATCTTTGGATCACTCTGCAGGGGGGGCTCTGCCTTTGCAGAAACGGGGCAGGCAGTTTGTATGGAGGATGTGTGTGGGGGATGCATGGCCCTCCAGGATGGAGACCAGGGCAAGAGTAGGCTCCGAGATTCACTTGGGTAGTCAAGCCAGATGGCAGAGGGAAACTCAAAGCGTTGGGGCTTCAGAAGGGCAGAATGTGCTTCAGAATGTGCAGCTCCTGGCTCTAACAGTGAGTAACGTGAGTGATGTCAAGTTGGCCATGCCCATGCAGTCACATGACCCACCCACCAAGCCACGCCCACAGAACAGGTAGGGAAAAATTTTACATTTCACCGCTGGGTGTGAGTAATGGTTGTTCAGAGCCTATGTAAGCTAGTCAAAATTACCACAAGATGGAACTTCAGTGCAGACCTAACTGAGAGGGCAATACATGTTTCAAGGAGCCCATCTGCTGTATTCTCTTGGGCATCTCCCACTGGCAAAAAGGACGTAATGTCTTTCTTTGACAAAGTGTACTCTTCATTATTCTTGAATATTCTTCGAATGCCATCTTGGGTTATGTTATATTTCAGCATTCTTGAATATTCTTTCATTGTTGCTTCACGTCATTATGTTATTTTCTCATTCTCTCCTGGAATAGAGCTTGGAGTGGGTCATACTGTGTGGTCACTACTTCCAAATCTAGAAGAAGCTGTGACCCAACCCAGCTGGAGCGGGGACAGAGCGATACAGAAATTTCATGAAAACACTCAGTCTGCACAGAAAACAAATATTTGCCAAAATACATCTTCAGCTTTGGTTGACTATTCTAAAAGCAAACACATACTTCAGGCTTCACCCTGCACCATAACCTTAGCTTGATTTCCTCCCCCCCAATAGAAATTGCCGAATTAGCAAATCAGATGTGTTCTGCGAATGGATTTACCTCAGTGTTCCCCCCTTTCCAAGACCATCCTGGCAGTTCTACTCCTTGATGTACAGTACATGCTGACAATGCAGCTGGTTTTGCCTCCAAAGGGGACCAATTAGAGAATGCGCTGAATAATTGATCAAAATGCCCATTCTATAAAGAATGGCTCCAAACCAATATTCAGACTTCATTCCTCCAGAGCAATATTGAAGACTAAGACTTTGTTTAAAGTTCACCACATCTTTCTGCAATTTGATTCTTATGCTATATCCTATTACAAAACAACATCTATTTGGTGGGCTTTATTCAGGATGATAATGAGGGCAATTACTGGGAGGAGATAGAGGGTTTGTTGAACTGGTATAATAAAACAACCTGGTTTTAAATGTAGGAAAAATAAAAGAGACCACTGTTGATTTCAGAAAAGGCAGGCATAGCCATACACCTCTGTGTATTAACAATCCAATTTGTATTATTTGTATTTATATTTGTTTATTTGTCAAGCATATATGATTATAAGTGAAGTATAAACAGTAAAACATGATTGAATATATATGTAATAGTACAAGCATGAAATAGAGTAAAAGAGGTATGAATATATGGGTACATTAGGTCAGGAACGTAGGCACGATTGTGCGCTTATGCACGCCCCTTACCAACCTCTTAGGAATGGGGTGAGGTCGATGGTGGATAATCTGAGGTTGAAGTTTTTGGGGTTTGGGGAAGAAACTACTGAGTCAGGTAAAGAGTTCCAGGCATTGACCATTCTGCTGTTGAAGTCGAATTTTTTGCAATCAAGTTTGGAGCGGTTTACCTTAAGTTTGTATCTATTGTGGTCATAGTTAGTGGTATCAAGTTTCTGGGTGTGCAGCTGACTAGCAGCTTAGCTTGGTCACTCAATAATGGTGAAGCAGGCACAGTAGCGCCTCATTTTCTGCATCGTAGAAGAGCACATTTTCCTTCTCCTGTCCTTATCTCTTTCTATAGAGGGACGATTGAAAGCATCCTGTCATATTACTGTGTGGTTTCGAGGTATTACTGTTTCAGACAGGAAGAGAGTGGTGAGGACAGCAGAAAAGATTGTTGGAAATTCACTTCCTTCTATCTAGGACATGGCATATAAGCACTGCTTGACAAGAGTCTGCAGTATTGTCAGGGAGGCTACACATCCTCTCCATAACCAGTTTTCTTTGTTACCTTTTGGGAGGAGGTTTCGCGGGTATCCAAAGCAGAACATCCAGATTCTGTAATAGCTTTGTACCATAGAGTATCAACCTTATTAACTCTCAAGACTCTTTTTTTCTGCTATGTATTTAAAATGGACTGTGATTAATGTGTGTGTGTGTGTGTGTGTGTGTGTGTGTGTGTGTGTGTAGCATATGTATATGTATGTGCATGTATAGATATGAGGTTTCTTTTGAGAGTGGGCATCAAAAGTTCATTTTTTTAATGTGTGTTCACACAACAAAAAGTGACAATACAGGCTATCTTATATTATTTTTCACATGCAGCGTTTACTTATGAGAGCAAGAAGTAAGTGGCTGGACAACTTTAATTTTTCTAAGAAAAATTAAGTGGGAAAGATGCACACCTTACTCTTTTCTTGCTGAAGTTCAATTTGAATATCTGTGAGCTTTGCCCTGAGCTCTTCATTAGCAGCTTGCAAGGCGGCTAAAGCGTCTGGTTTTTCTCCTTTAGCTCGAAAGCTGGCACCCTTCTTTGACATCGTGAGATGGTCTGGCGAAAGGGGTAAAAGCCCAGGCAGAAAGAACCTTCCGTTCTCATCTAGTCCTTGATTCTCTTCCACGACATGGTTTCAATTCCCTGCATAAAGAGAAATAGCAACAAGCACTTAGCAATAGCACTTAGACTTATATACTGCTTCACAGAGCTTTACAGCCCTCTCTAAGCGATTTACAAAGTCAGCATATTGCCCCCAACAATCTGGTTCCTCATTTTACCCACCAGCCTTCCAGAAGGATGGAAGGCTGACTCAACCTTGAGCCTGGTTAGATTCGATTTGCCAAATTGCAGTCAGTCAGCAGAAGTATCCTGCAGTACTGCACTCTAACCACCGCAGCTCTTATAACCATTGTGGTGAATCCAAGAAAGACTGTTACTAGTATACACTGAGCTTAAAGGGACAAAAAGGATTGAGGGGAAAGACCACACTCAGAAAGGGATCAAACATCTTCACTACGGTATTTATCAGAAATGCCAGGTGGCCTCCCAACAAAGAATTTGCAAGTATTAAAAGGCTATGGCTACAGGCTATAATTGGGGGAATTTGCAAGAATTTGGAATGAGGTATTTCTCTGTGTTTTTAAAGAGAGCCATCCAAAGCCCTGTGACTTTGTTTGCCTCATTGAAAGTCATTTTTAGTAAATTCTACTTCTGTATGATTTATATTAGGGCTGTTCAGAGCTTCAGATCCAAATGGAGAAAACAGTGGTTCAGAGCAAGCATGTATTTCTGAAACACCCACCAAAAACTCCTTGCAAAGTTTTATTTTTCTGGAAGAGTTCAGCTGCCCTCCATGGCTTGTCCTCTGATACCGGTAGTAAGAAAAGATGTGTTGGCTTTCAGGAATTGCTGGTGGGTGCTATGGGCACATTATCCCTTCAGATCAGGGGTGAAATTCAACATTTTCCCCTACCGGTTCTGTGGGCGTGGCTTGGTGGGTGTGGCAGAGAAAGGATACTGCAAAATCCCCATTCCCTCCCCACTCCTGGGGGGAGGATATTGCAAAATCCCCATTCCCTCCCCACTCCTGGGGGGGGATATTGCAAAATCCCCATTCCCTCCCCACTCCTGGGGGGAGGATATTGCAAAATCCCCATTCCCTCCCCACTCCTGGGGGGAGGATATTGCAAAATCCCCATTCCCTCCCCACTCCTGGGGGAAGGATATTGCAAAATCTCCATTCCCACCCACTCTGGGGCCAGCCAGAGGTGGTATTTGCCGGTTCTCCGAACTACTCAAAATTTCCACTACCGGTTCTCCAGAACCTGTCAGAACCTGCTGAATTTTACCCCTGCTTCAGATCCAAAAACTGCTCATCCTTAATTAATAATGAATTAAGGTCCAATAAAAAAACCAATATAATATTGAAATCTGTCACCACATGGTTTCTATAATCTACAAAGCCATTTTATTTTGAGTCTCAGTGATTTGAGCTCACGATGCAACAAAAGTATTCTCATATACATAGTTAGAAATTGGAGCAGGAGGAGGAGCAGAAGAAGGAGAAGGAGGAGGAGGAGGAGAAGGAGAAGGAGAAGGAGAAGAAGGAGATCTTAAACTTTCATACTTTTCTCCCTTTTTTGTTCTCTGGCACTGCTGAAAAATCTGTTTGAATTTTTCTCTTCTATTTCAGATTATACACAGCTTATCTTGATGTCTGAACTTGGACATACTGTACTGGACAAAAGAGTTATTGTTGTTTAAAAAGGCAAAATCTAAGATTTGTTGAATTTTTTGACAAAACAAAAATATTTAATTCCTTATTTCAGTCTTTAACATTTGTACATCAAATTGATTTATAAACAACAGTACTGTTAAAGATTAAGTGTAGGGTTTTTAGTCTCACAAGGTTTGATGATAACGTCTGGTTTAGGTGTTTCTGAAGCTGAATGCCCCACTGCCCCAAACTGAAATCTCAATAAATGTTGTAGTTATAAATATTGCCAGTGGGTGGCAAAAGACAAATGATATTTATCCTTTAAAGCAGGGGTCTCCAACCTTGGCAACTTTAAGACTTATTTATTTATTTATTTATTTTGTTATTCTTATATGCCGCCCAACTCCCGAAGGACTCAGGGCGGCGTACAACATAAGAGATACAAGAATAGACAAAATTTCAACAATTTAAAAACAGTACAAAATTTAAAAAAAAACAGTATAAAAGCAACAACAACATCCATCCATTCAACCTGATGGATGATCTCTGGCGAGCCCGGGATGGAGGAAATTCCTCCATCCTGGTGCTACTTGACCTCTCAGCGGCTTTCGATACCATCGACCATGGTATCCTTCTGCATCGGCTCGGCGAGTTGGGAGTGGGAGGCACCGTTTTGCGGTGGTTCTCCTCTTATCTCGCCGATCGGATGCAGTCGGTGTTGGCAGGTGGGCAGAGATCGTCCCCTAGGCCCCTATCATGTGGGGTGCCTCAGGGGGCGGTTCTCTCGCCCATCCTGTTTAATATCTACATGAAACCGTTGGGTGAGATCATTCGCAGACATGGGGTGTGTTTCCATCAGTACGCTGACGACACCCAGCTGTACATCACCACCCCGTCTGACTTCAGGGAGGCAGTTGATGTAATGTGCCGCTGCCTGAACGACGTTAAGATCTGGATGGGGAGGAACAGACTCAGACTCAATCCCGACAAGACTGAGTGGCTGTGGATATTGCCTCCTAAGGACCATGACAACTATCCCTCCTTGGTCTTTGAGGGTGCGAAACTGACTCCCTCAGACCAGGTCCGCAACTTGGGGGTCCTCCTAGATCCACAGCTAAAATTGGATCACCATCTTTCTGCTGTGGCTAGGGAGGCCTTTGCACAGGTTCGCCTGGTGCACCAGTTGCGGCCATACTTGGAGAAGGAGGCTCTACTCACGGTCACTCATGCCCTTGTCACCTCGCGTTTGGACTACTACAATGCGCTCTACATGGGGCTACCCTTGAAGAGTATCCGGAGACTTCAGCTGGTACAAAATGCGGCTGCGCGTGCTGTGGTGGGTGTGCCAAGGTACACCCACGTGACACCAATACTCCGCCAGCTGCATTGGTTGCCCATCGGTCTCCGGGTCCAATTCAAGGTGTTGATCACCATCTTTAAAGCCCTTCATGGCTTAGGACCAGGATATCTTCGGGACCGCATTCTGCCTCATACTTCCCTCCGACCGGTTAGGGCCCACAGAGTTGGCCTCCTCCAGGTCCCGTCGGCCAAACAATGCCGGCTGGCGGGCCCTAGGGGGAGAGCCTTCTCTGTGGCTGGCCCCGTGCTCTGGAACCAACTTCCCCCAGAGACCCGAACCATCCCCACTCTGCTGGCCTTCCGAAAAGCCGTTAAAACATGGCTTTTCCTGCAGGTGGGGGGGATAGCTTAATCCACCTGAGATCACCCCCCAAGTATGTATGATATCGAATGAATGTTGCTGTTTTAATATTGTTTTTAATAATTTGTATTTGTTTTTTAATCACTTGCATTTTGATTATTCTTGTATTTTTTTTCCTGTTGTACGCCGCCCTGAGTCCTTCGGGAGTTGGGCGGCATATAAGAATAACAAAATAAATAAATAAATAAATAAACCACATACATACTTGGGGGGTAAGCTCAAATGGTTAAGCTGTCCCCCCCACCTGCAGGACTTCAACTCCCAGAATTCCTTAGCCTGCTTTAAAGTAGAAAATGATTAAAAACATTGCTATCATTCAACAATTGACCAAACAGAAATCTCAGCATCCATCAAAAACTTCTATAAACAGAGTTTTTAAGATTGGTTTCAAGGTTTGTATGCTCCTTTAACTTCAATGCATGAAAAAGCAAGCATGAAGAAAGAATCAAAATACAAATAGAAATATATACCACAATATTAATATCAATTTAACAGTTGTATAATGAAATTTGCTTCTTCCTTGGCAGATTATCTTCCATGATCTTCAGTGAAGTTGCAATGGATGGATTTTTGTCTGGGTGTGTATTTTTTCCCTTCCTTCTTGGTTGTTCTGCTTAATTATTTCATTAATAAGACATAATTATATTACGAAACAGGCAGCATTGTTCCAAAAACCCTACACCAATTTCTATGAAATTTGGCACTCTTTTTAAAGCTGTAGATTCCCCTCAAATGTTATATAACTGATGTTTTTTTTAAAAAAAGAATTCCTACATTATAATATAAAAAATGTAGCTTCATTGTTTCTTTCTTTTTCTTTTTCTTTTTGCCTGCACAACATATGAAGCACAGGTAGTCCTCGGCTTACAACAGTTCATTTAGTGACCATTCAAAGTTACAACAGCGTTGAAAAATGTGACTTATGACCATTTTTCACAGTTACGACCCTTGTAGCATCCCCCATATTCATGTGATCAAAATTCAGATGCTTGGCAACTGGTTCATACTTATGACCGTTGTTGTGTCCCAAAAAGGTGATCACCTTTTGCAATCTTTTGACAAGCAAAGTCAATGGAGAAACCAGGTTCGCTTAACAACCGGGTTAGTAACTTATCAACGGCAGTGATTCATTTGGAGCAAGCAAGGTCGTAAAATGGGGCAAAATTCACTTAACAAATGTTTCACTTAACAACAGACATTTTGGGCTCAGTTGTGGTCGTAAGTTGAGGATTACCTGTAATCAGTTTTCTATCAGGCCATTAGAATACATGTTCTTGCACAGGAACAGGAAGCTCAAGTGCAAAGCCCAAGAGAAGGTATAAATACCCCCCCAACTCTCAACTCAAATGTGATAAGCTACCCAAAATTACACATGCTTGGTGGTTCTTTTCATCATTAAACCCTCTTTCCAATCAGCCGCTAGCCTCCATTTTGTCTCCAGTGCCTTTCTCCCGGCTTGGTACTGAACCAGATGGATATTTCTTCCCACAAACAGTTGCCAATAAATGAAAATATTTGTAGCTCAGGGTTGAAATGAGGGGTCCTTGGTGCTCTCTGAGCTTGCTTGTTTTCTTGCAGACGTTTCATTAACCTAACTAGATTACATCTTCAGTGCTAGCTGTTAATCAGTGCTAATGATGTTACCTAAGAGTAATGAAACGTCTCCAAGAAAACAAGCAAGCTCAGAGAGCACCAAGGACCCCTTAAGAATAGTTGGCTTGGAAAACATGTAAATTGGAATTGGTTAAAGTACTATTTCTTAAAGAGGCGAGTAAAATGGATTTCATTTCTGGCAGTATATTATGAAAAAGAAGTTGTTTAGGGGATATTTTTAAGCTGAAAACATTTGAATTGTATGACATTTTCTAATAAGTCAATTGGCTTTTCTGAACAGTCATAAAATAATATGCCTGACTAAAGGGCAGAAAAGAAACCTATAGGAAAATTAACACAGAACTTTTGAATTAAGCTTTTAGAAAGAAAAAGAAGAAGAAAATACTGCCATTAACAAAACAAAACCGGAAGATTAGGGTGATTCATCAAAACATTAAGAACTTGATTAAAGTCTTCATGTATTTTCTTTCTACTGTTTTAACCAAGCAAATCTGTAATGCTGCACTATCTCAAGGATTAAGATAGATTTTTTTTGACATTTTTATGTTTACTGCCATTTGTCCTAATGAATTTTGATAGGTTAAAATTAAGTGTTAATAATTTAAGGCTGAATACGATGGAGGAGGAAGCATGGGAACAGAGAGGAATTGTATCACGGACAGGATTTTAAAGAGCGTAGTTTTTCTCTGGTTATATTTGGTTCTCACTTTGAGTATTTGGTTCTCACTTTGAGTATTCCCCACAACCACTAGGAGTCACCCACATATTCCCAAAACTTGACATGCTGTTATCAACCCACAACATGTTGCACATCTCTGATGAAAAGGTTATAGCAATATGGCTTCTTCATAATGGTTTAAGGAGAAGCATTCACAACAGAAAGCTGAAGATAGGTGACAGAATTTCAGAGATTGGAGCCCACAAGCTTAATCACACAGTCTGACAAGAAATATCAAAGCTATTTTGAAATAGTGACAGGCCTAGTTCCATCAGGCTATCCAGAAGTAAGAGGTCCAGGACAGGGATGGATTCTGGATCCTTTTGCTGCCGGTTCGCTCAGGGTTGTGCCGTGTGCGCACCTGCAGCAATAAAAAAATTAGCTTCTGAGCATGTGCAGAAAAAAAAATTAGCTTATGTGCATGCGCAGAAGCAAAATCCAAGATGGCGGTGCCCATGGAGACACTGACAGAACTGGCTCCGTGATGTCATCGCCGAACTACTAACGGTTCTAAAGAACCGGTTAGAACCAGTAGGAACCCACCTCTGGTCCAGGAAAATTAAAATGGCTACCGTATGTGCCGGCGTATAAGACGACTGGGCGTATAAGACGACCCCCAACTTTTCCATTTAAAATATAGAGTTTGGGATATACTTGCCGTATAAGACTACCCCTCCTACCATCTTTATTTTTCTTTCTGTCTTTCTTCCTTCCTAACTTCTTTCTTTCTTTCTTTCTTTCTTTCTTTTCTTTCTTTCTTTCTGTCTTCCTTCCTTCCTAACTTTTCTTTCTGTCTGTCTGTCTGTCTTCCTTCCTAACTTCTTTCTTTCTCTTTCTTTCTTCTTTCTTTCTGTCTGTCTGTCTTCCTTCCTTCCTTCCTAACTTCTTTCTTTCTTTCTTTCTTTCTTTCTTTCTTTCTTTCTTTCTTTCTTTCTTTCTTTCTTTCTTTCTTTCTTTCTTTCTTTCTTTCTTTCTTTCTTTCTTTCTTTCTTTCTTTCTTTCTCCCTGCAAACCAATAACCACCGTGGCTCCTTTCTCCCTCGCCAAGCCCTCTTCCCAGACGCCAAGTGGAAGCAGGGTAGGTGGGTGGGTTGCTCCCCTCCCCTCGGAGGCAGAAGGAGCCGCTGGCGCCATCTCCCACGGGACTCCAGCCACCCGACTGAGTCCCCGACCGTGGCGCCGGCAGGGTTAACACGCATGGGAGGGAAGGAGAGCGTGCTACCGCCACCGCTGAAACTTCTGAGCCAGAGGGGGGGGCGGGGAGCTCAAAAATGGCTGCGGCTGCATCCCTGCCATTCTCCCTGCCATTCAAGCGGCCGAAGGAGTCCCAGAGCCCTGATGCTGCCCTCCGTCTTGTCTCCTGCCGCCACTGCCAGCTGCAGCCTTCCCAGCAGGTGGGCGCGCGGGGGATGGATCGCGGAGCAGAGGCGCCCGGCGAGCGGTGCGAGAGGCGCAGGGATACCGGAAGTGGCATCGGCGGCAGCAGGCTCCTGCCCGCATCTCCCGCCCGCCTCTTGCCTGAAACCGCCGGGGGCCTCTGCGCCGTGACCCTTTCCGCACGCGCCCACCTGCTGGGAAGGCTGCAGCTGGCGGTGGCGGCAGGAGACCAAGACGGAGGGCAGCGTCGGCGCTCCGGGGCTCCTTCGGCCGCTTGAATGGCAGGGAGAATGGCAGGGATGCAGCCGCGGCCGTTTTTGAACTCCCGCCCGGCTTGGAACTTTCAGTACCTGGCGTATAAGACGACCCCCGACTTTTGAAAAGTTTTTCAAGGGGTAAAAAGTCGTCTTATACGCCGATACATACGGTATATCTCTCACACATGGTTTTCAGGACAGATCATCCATCTAAACAGTTTCAAAGCCATTTTCAGGTTGAAAGTCCAGAGGAAATCAGAAAATCACTATCATTCTGATGCATCTAGAGCTATGAGGCTACGACTTACTCAATCACCTCGATTCCAAAAATGAAACTTCTGAGGCAGGCATAAAATTCTAAAGGTCACACTCAGGTCAAGGGAAGTCTTCTTCAATAAAGATCCTATTATCACCTCCTTTAGGATTTCCCTTGGGGAAAACATCCTTTCTAAAAAGAGGCAGTATTTATCCTCCTTAGCCGTGGGGTCAAAAAGGTGTTTGATTTAATCAGCATCAAGAGGTCAAGTACACAGGTTGTGATGCTCATTTCCTCAGATATCCAATCCACATCCTCAAGATCTATCAGCTGAAAAGAATAAAAAAAACCAGCGATGTTAATTGATTGCTGAGGTTATGCTCCTTAGACATACCAAAGCTCTAAAGTTCACCATGAGACCGGTCTGATCAACTCTGTCTGCAAATTGCTCGTATTACAGGTAGTTCTCGACTTATGACCACAATTGAGCCCAAAATTTCTTATTGCTAAATGAGACATCTGTTAAGTGAATTTTGCCCCATTTTATGACCTTTCTTGCCACATTCATTAAGTGAATCATGGCAGTTGTTAAGTTAGAAACACGGTTGTTAAGTGAATCTGGCTTCCCCATTGACTTTGCTTGTCAGAAGTTTGCAAACGGGGATCCCGGAACTCTACAACCATCATAAATATGAACCATTTGCCAAGCATCAGAATTTTGTTCACGTGACCATGGGGGTGCTGCAATGGTCTTAAGTGTGAAAAACGGTCATAAGTCACTTTACTCAGTGCAATTTTGAACAGTCACTAAATGAACTGTTGTAAATTAGGGACTACTTATATATCATAATCTAGAGTCAGCTTCCGGACTCTAAAACCTTGGGGAAGGAAATAGCTCATAGTATGGAAAAATGATGCTGGCTTCTTCGATGGAAATGTGATGGATAGGCAGGGAAGTCAGTAACGCTCCTTAGGTCTACTAATGCTGAGTAGAATTTCAAATGAGCCCCTTTTCTACATGCAATCTGATCATGATTCCTTTTAAGTTTTCCCAATGTCAGAATTTCTCACTGCCTGAAAAACCCATTCTTGCATGAGAAAAGAAAAGAAAAAGAAAAAAAACAAGAGTAGAACAATAAAAAAGTATATCCCATGATGGATTTCTCCTCTGAGATGTAGGATCTTTTCTCCAATCAAAGTGTAATGAATATGATTACATGGCCTCCAGAGATACCATTTCAAAGATTAGAAGAGTGTAATGTTGATTAATAAGAAGATGGAAAAAAGTTGGAAGAGATACTTATTATTTTCACATTCTTATTATTGGGGTATTATGATGTTACCTTTTACTTTACCCATATTAGGAAATTAAAAAAACAAATATCAACATTAATTGAAAAATTATCTTGTTTGCCTGTGTGTTGGATTTAATACTACTATAATATTAATCCACATTCATCAATCAAACTAAGCTCTAGAGGACAGGAAGGATTAAATACTAGCGCTCATTAAAAATACCCAACTGCCGAACTCAATATATAAATTCAGAATTAGATGAGAAGAAAAGCCTCAAATTAAATAATTTGGGAATGATGATACAAGGAAGCATTGTCCCAAAGCATGTGATCCAATTTTACGGCGGGACATTAACAGCTCTTTGGAGTATGCAAAATAATAATAATAATAATAATAATAATAATAATAATAATAATAATAATAATAATAATAATAATAATAATAATAATAATAATAATAATAATAATAATGTGACAGTGATACCCATTGTCATCGGGGACTTGGCACCATATCCAAGAATTTTACAAAATGCATCAAGAAATTACAGCTTCCTGCAATAACACCAGCGGAACTGCAAAAAACTGTGCTACTTGGAACATCGTACATTTTAAGAAGATACTTGGTCGATACCTAGGATGCTGGCAGCAACCCGTATCAACCATCAGTGCCAGTCAATAATATTTGTGATATATTTTTAAATGTTTAGTTGACTGAGTTTCATGTTTAATGAATAAAGATTAATGATGATGATGATGATGATGATGAAGAAGAAGATGATGATGATGGAACAAAATAGAAATTATTCTAAAAGTAACTTTCTGACAGAGGACACACAGTTTTTCTGTCTCTATACAGGGTAAAGCATTGTTGAAAGTAATGAAAGAGTTGGTGCTGGATTGTACACTGTTCTAGAATTTATCTCTTCTTTAAGCCTTCTTTGTTATGTGCAAAGAAAGAGAATTGTTTGTGCATGTCTGTACCCTAGATGATTAATCAAGGCCATCTGGCCACTGGTGGACTTGCCAGCATGAAATGAGTATTGCTCCCTCGTATCACATGAAGAAGATTGGCCATGGCCAAACTGTAGAAACTGATAGAACATCTGGCTGGAAATGTCACGGAGGTTGACTGAGGTTTCTTTATTTTGCCAATGAAATATCAACACTTGATATTTGAAGTCACATGAAAAAGATCTGATTCTGCAAACGAGTCTTCTCCAATTATCCTCCAATACGTTGAGGGTGCTGTTAACCATGTAAGGGTGGAATCTTGGGATTTATAATCCTAATATATCTGCAAAGCTAGGATTGGCCACTGAGATAAAATAATACTGAATTAAAGAAAAAAAACTGTGAATAGTATGTGAGAAAAATCCCTGCTTTTCAAATCTTTTTTAAAAAAATTTTGCAAGTAAATAATTCTGTTTAAGAATTAGTTAATAACAGACTTGCAAAAGTTTACTGAACTCAGTGGAATTTGCTTTTAAAGACATGTATTGCTGATATGTTTCTATTTATGCGCACCTTTTAAGAGTGCCCTTATGCTATATGCATAATAGATAAAATAATTAATCTCTGTTGGCCTGGATTAGGGCTACCATGCTTAGTTGCAAAAGCTGGACAACAATTCAGTTAATTGCATTTAAAATTTAGAGTTCTCAATTTATCTTCACTAACATCTGATTGCACTCCTAAATGTTGCACCTTTGTATGGCTGCCCTATTATTATTCTAAGGTAGGGGTGTCAAACTCGCGTACTCATGGCTGCGTCACGTGACATATCATGACTTCTTCCCCCTTCGCTAAACCAGGCATGGGCGTGGCCAGCACATGACGCACCTGGCCTGTGGGCCGTGAGTTTGACAGCTAAGGAAAGAACAAACCTGCTTCCATTTTATGCAAGATTTCTAATTAGACAAGATTTAAATGTAGTTTGTTGAAACTGTGTTTCTCAGCACACTTACCTGCCTGAAACATCTTATTCTCGTAATTGGAAAATTCAAAGCAATGGCCTGAAACTTATTTCCCTGTCAAGGAAATACATTCATGTAAGAGGCTTGTGATCTGATGAAAAATCAAAATAAGATGAAAAACTGCATCAAAATTGGGCATCAAAATGGTAGGAAGTTGAAGCCCATTTCTTTTGAATAATGAGTCTCAAAAACATCACACTTACATAAAAGGGTAAGGCTTGAAATTGACACAATTGCACCCGCCATTTTGACAGTGTTAATCTCCCTCTCCTGTGGACTTTCATATATGTGCATTTTCCCTCTCAAATTTACTTAAGAAAAAGAAAAAAAAAACAACTTTAGATTTTCTTTGTGATTTTAAACAGAGCTAAGGAAGCTTCAATATTCTTATTCAAGAAAATAAGATCTTCCTGCATTTGAAATAGCTTCCTGCCATGAATGAAATCCCTTTGTGTGGTTATTGTAGCGCAAACATCTCTCTTAAAAATTACTTAGCAACTTTGTTGGCATTTGAATTGGAAATTAGATTTCTCTGGCTCCAGCTGAGTAGAAAATCTATACACATTTGATTAATGGGCTTGGACATCAGGAAGTTGCTGTGCATCAGCAAGGCTGTTACATGGGAATAGTGAGGATATGTGATGCTACTAATGGCCTGGGGAAGAGAGCAAAGTAGAAATGAAAGAAATAAGATACTTGGTTATGACATCCGAAACAGGTGAAGGCTTTGTCTGCATAATAAAAATGTAAGTTATATAGATAATAGGCTATGCATGCTTTGAAAATTATTCAGAGAAAGTACTTCATATTTTGCATAAACACAACACCTCTTTGTTGTTGTCAATCAACATTTTTCAGGCTTCTACAACTGTCTGTAGAAAGGGATCTGGTGCTCTAAGAGTTGTATTGACTGTAATGGGTTCATGTGAAAACTGAAAAACATTGGCCTGTTTTAATGAAAATCAGAGAGGTGTTGCATTTGTGAAATCCAAAATACTTTTTCCTAATAATTTTTGAAGTGTTCACTGGGCTGGTAGAGGAGACACACAAAAGGATGAATGTATGTAGAGTATGTGAACAGATCTCATTATACCAGGGGTCAGCAACCTGCGGCTCTGGAGCCGCATGTGGCTCTTTCATCCCTCTGCTGCGGTTCCCTGTTGCTCAAAATATGCGTCCCAACCATCAATGTGTGATACCCGCTGGCACGCAATTTATTGAGCTTTTCGACACCCAGTAGGCCAACCATGGATAAATCAAAGAAAAGTTTCAGAAGAAAACAGAACGTTTAATTCAACTACATAAGCTAGTTCTTTGGCCGCTCAGGAAATAGTCAAGCACAGGAAGGGTTTTGTGGCTCCCGGTGTTTTCTTTTTTGTGGGAAATGGGTCCAAATGGCTCTTTGAGTGTTTAAGGTTGCTGACCCCTGCATTATACCATCTATCTTAATAAGTGGATCAATAATGGAACAATGAACTGTTGATAATGAACTTTCCATGAAATTATAGTAGTAGTATAGTAACCAGTAAATCATTGTCATTTTATGTACCTAAGACACATAGCTAAGAATAAGCACCACTGCACTTTTTTCTGGAGAGGGTGGCTCTATTAAATCATCATCATCATCATCATCATCATCATCATCATCATCATCATCATCATCATCATCATCATCATCTGATTTTCTTGTGATCAGTGACAGTAAAAAAATATTATTATTATTATTATTATTATTATTATTGTTGTTGTTGTTGTCGTTGTTGTCGTCATCATCATCATCAACTACTATTATTACTAGTAATACACTATACTCATCCTCTTTCAGAGTTGTCATTAAATAACATGAACCATTTAAAACTTGGTACATAAACTCTGGTTTCACTTCCCTTTCTTTTATTTCATTCCTTTTAGATTTGTAAACTTTTGAGCAAAAGCCTTTTTGTTCACTGCTTTTTTTATTTACACTTTTAATCTTTTTTTTCATATAAAACTCAAGGTGTCAAACATACTATCCCTCCCAATGCTCTTTTCCCACAACAGCCTGGTGTTCTTCCTGCGTTAACTCAGAAAGCTCAGATTGCCCAAGGATCTGCTGATACAGTTCTATAGAGGAATTATAGAATCTGACATATGTACTTTTATAACTGTCTGATTTGGCACAGCAATCAAACAGGACAGGTACAGACTTCAACTGATAGGACTGTAGAAAAAACAGTTAACCAGCCTGCCTTCCATTGAGGACCTGTATACTGCACGCGTCAAAAAGAGGGCTGAGAAAATATCTACAGACCCCTCATATCATGGACACAAACTGTTTCAACTTCTCCCCTCAGGACGCTGGTGTAGGCCCAAAACAACTAGACACAAAGATAGTTCCCCCGCGCCATCACTCTGCTGAACACATAATTCCCACAGCATGGTCTTATGCCTAAAGATATTTACTCATTTAGTAGGCTGTATAGCTATTATCCTTCTCATCACATCTTTCTCATCATCTCATCTTTTCTCATCTTCCCATCTTTCCTACTACCTTCTCCTATTGATATATTATGATTTATCAATTGTTGTTTGTATCTTATGATTAATGATTGTAACTATGATTTATGATCTATCACTTTGTTGTTTGTATGTACACCAAGAGCTTATGCTCTGGACACAAATTCCTTGTGTGTTTAATCACACTTGATCAATAAAGAATTCTGTTCTGTTCTGTTCTGTTTTATTAATACCACTTTATAATATTAATACCATAATATTAATACCACTTTATAATGCCTTGGTAAGGCCACACTTGGAATATTGCATTCAGTTTTGGTCACCACGATGTAAAAGGGATGTTGAGACTCTGGAAAGATTGCAGAGAAGAGCAACAAAGATGATTAGGGGACTGGAGGCTAAAACATATGAAGAACGGTTGCAGGAACTGGGTATGTCTAGTTTAATGAAAAGAAGGATCAGGGGAGACATGATAGCAGTGTTCCAATATCTCAGGGGTTGCCACAAAGAAGAGGGAGTCAAACTATTCTCCAAAGCACCTGAGGGTAGAACAAGAAGCAATGGGTGGAAACTAAACAAGGAGAGAAGTAACTTAGAACTAAGGAGAAATTTCTTGACAGTTAGAACAATTAATCAGTGGAACAGCTTGCCTCCAGAAGATGTGAATGCTCCAACACTGGAAGTTTTTAAGAAAGTGTTGGATAACCATTTGTCTGAACCCCCTAAGCAGGGGGTTGGACTAGAAGACCTCTAAGGTCCCTTCCAACTCTGTTGTTGTTGTTGTTGTT
Source organism: Diadophis punctatus similis (assembly GCA_023053685.1). Classification (NCBI taxonomy): domain Eukaryota; kingdom Metazoa; phylum Chordata; class Lepidosauria; order Squamata; family Dipsadidae; genus Diadophis; species Diadophis punctatus. Next base: position 19,718,004 of record JALIGW010000005.1, on the reverse strand, counting down.
GTTGTTGTTGTTGTTGTTACTATTATTACTATTACTACTACTACTACTACTACTACTATTACTACTACTACTACTACTACTACTATTATTATTATTATTATTATTATTATTATTATTATTATTATTATTATTATTATTATTATTATTATTATTATTATTATTATTATTATTATTATTATTATTATTATTATTATGGCTAAGAGAGAGTAACTGGCCAAAAATCACAAAAATAGTGCCTAAAGCAGGACTAGAATTTCTAGGCCAACTTCTTAATCACCATTCCAAACTGGCTTGTACTTATTTTTCTTGCAAATGATGTGCTCTGAGACCCTTTCTATCTGAAGAATAGGATAAACATGCTTAAGATCAACAAGCAAATAATAATTATCTATGAAAATAGCCATTGAATTTAACTCAATTTGGCCTTTTTAACAGCATCTGACAAGAGCCAATTATCTTAAGTACAGTTCCATTGGAAAGCTTTGCCAGTATAATTAACTCTAATCAGTGTAAAAAAAGACAACATCAGTAGACACTACAGATTTTTTTGAATTTATTTTTACCAAATCAAGAGTAAGCCAAAATTATCCTTAACTTCCTAGTTCCGTAAATCATTTCTGTTGAAATGTAAAACACAGCTGGATTTTAGAAAACACATGTCAATATCGAGCTAAGGCACCGTACACAAGATTTCAATAAATTAACTGTATTTACATTAGGAAACCAACTTTCTAGCCAAGACTTTGGCCAAAGGCCATGGTAAATCTAGGAAGAGAAAACCGTGGGCAGCTCAGATGTCAGACTTTAAGCCAGAATGTTTCCCATTAAAAGTACTATTTATATATTAATCAATGTACAAAGTGTTTTTACAGAATAAAAATCCCTTAAACCTGCCAACGACAGGGAAATATTAGAAGAAGGGGAAGATGATGGGACAGGAATAGATAGAATATGTTTCCTGTTAAGGCTAGCCTGTACCAGGGGTTGAAGATCATGTGCAAAATGCTGAGTTTTGAAGGGGGAATTGAGGCAAAGAAGAGTGATAGGACCATACAGTTGTGTGTTTTCCCCAAGAGACCATGCCACTTCTAAGGAACAGCAAGGAACAAGGTGTGAAGGACAGAAGATTGTTTTGAACTCAATGGTTGGGCAGAACCTATAAATCTTATAAATAAATTAATAAAATACCGGTATAGCTTGGCTTGCTGAAAAAGTGATATAGTGAGTATGGGGCATACAAGAGAGAAACCCTAACTAGAGTGCCTTCCATTGCTCCTGAGATGCAACTATAGCAAATCCTGCTTTAGCAATCCACTACTAAACTAGGTATCACAGGTCCTTCTGCTCCAGGCCTGATCTTATTTATTTATCAATCAAATGTATATGATTAATGCAGGCGTTTTAGGATGATTAATGTAGGAGTTATAGGGGTAACAGAGGAGAATTAATAATAGAGGAGAGCCAAATTGGTCTGGTGGTAAAGGCATCAAGCTAGACATTTGGAGACTGTGAGTTCTAGCCCTACCTTAGGCATGAAAGTTAGCTGAGTGACTTTGGGCCAGTTACTCTCTCTAAGGCCAACCCACCTCACAGGGTTGTTGCGGAGGAAAAGGAGGATGAAGGAATGTTATGTATGTTCACTGCCTTGAGTTACCTATACAATTATAATTTTATGGGTAAAATGAGAAAATATTTAATAAATAAATATGGCTACCCACCTTATGAAAAGTGACACTGGGTGGCATACTATACACAACAATCCAAACAGACAGTAGAAACATAAAACAGTCATTATCTAAAGCCATTATACGAGTGTGAGTCAAAACGTAATGCCATTTTCTTTAGGACAGGTGTAATTACCAACACAGGAACATGTAGCATACATGTAGCCAAGGTGGCGCAGCGGTTAGAGGCAGTACTGCAAGTCACTTTAGCTGACTGTGATCCGCAGGTCAGTGGTTCAAATCTCACCGGCTCAGGGTTGACTCAGCCTTCCATCCTTCCGAGGTAGGTAAAATGAGGACCCAGATTATTGGGGGCAATGTAAATATACATTGCTTACTGGTGTAAACCACTTAGAGAGTGCTTGCACTGTGAGGCGGTATATAAATCTCACAAAATAAATAAATAAATAAATAAATCAAAATGAAGCTGGTCCTCTGTGGATCACATCCCTACTTCTCAACATAGTCACCGTTTCTCTCAATAGCAATGTTCCACCTTCGAATGAGAGCATGTATCCCTGCCTCGTAAAATTTTGTTGACTGTTCTTTGAGCCACTTCTTCACTGCAGTTTTCACTTCCTCGTCACTGGAATAATAATCCTCCATACTCACCAGATTTAGCGCCTTCAGACTATCATCTCTTCGGCCCCATGAAAGAGGGTTTGAGAGGCAAACATTATTGAGAGCATATATACTTCCCAAAAGAATATAGGGGGGAAAAAGATGAGAGATATTTATCTAAAAAAAAAGACACTGTCTCCAGTAAATGAGGAACAGTACAACTTGCCCATTTCTCTTATAACATAAGGAGACTAATTTATATATCTATTTACAGTTTCACATTCAAGTGACAGGTTTCTATTTTATAGCATGTAGACTTTATACGTCTTTGGTAATTCTTCCTTTAATTTCATTTACAAGAAATAAGAAAAACAATTTATGAACCAAAAAGAAGAACCCCAAGTCACACAAAACCGATACCATGAGATCCATAAATTAATATTAAATATCATAGTTTTAACCATACTCCAGTGAATGCTTTGTTGATATACTGTATATCCTTTACTATGCATAATGGAACTTTATATGTGACGAAAATGGAAAGTGAAATAAGGACATCCTGTGGAATGGATACACAGAGAAAGTCCTCATAGGTATATTTAAATATTTACCGATATATATTTAAATCATCAGCACTGTAGATCACATAAGTAATGGATATGGATATTAAGATCAATTATCTCTCAGTCATTCCTTAATTCTCATGCATTTTTAAACCAAATGCATATTATCCAGATTTCTTAATAAAAATATAAATTGGTTCAGTATCCTGTTCAAGGACGTTAACAGATTTTGAGAATGACCCATAGTCGTTCAATTAGTGTCATGGATAAAGAGAAATCCCCATGCTGATTATTGCATTCATTGCATTCAGTGATTAAGAGAGATTATCATGCTGATTATTACATTTATAGTCTAACAATTTGCTCTAGACTTCTATAACCTGAGGTCATCTAAATCTTCAGAACTACAGTTCTCATCATTTTCAACCAGCAAGGTAGCTTCTATTTTCCCAGCTATCGCTTATAAACATTTTATTATTCTGATCAATCTTAATAACTGAGGACTTTCTAGATGTAAAGTTATCTATCTATATACATAAATACATAGGCATGTTATATATAAAAATAGCCATACACAAAAAATGCTTTTGTTGCAAAAAAAAAAGAGCCTTAATGTTTGTTAAAAACTATCCTTCCCAAATTTCTTAATACACATTTATGGTGAAAATTGAAAAGAGAGAAATTATTAGAAAAAATTGATTGTGTTATAAAACAAATATAATAAAATATGTGAATTATTTTGCTATGAATCGTTTTGCTATTTCAAAAGAATGGGACAAAGAACGACAGCGTCATAAAGGTGAATCTGAGGTCGCTAAAAGTAGATAGAAACTGTCAAGACATATCCATAAAAAGAACGCTCGAAGCGATTGATGTAGGCATGGAGATGTGAAAACAGAATAAGCGATGTTCTGTGTTGCCTTGACATAAAGACTTTCTCTGTCTACTCGAAGACACTAAGTATTTTTGAACTGTAAAAATGTGGTGGTTGCACTAGTGACAATATATGTTACATTCTGGTGGAAAGTAATAGTTCAGGAGGTCTATTGAAGTTACAATGGCACTGAAAAAAGTAAATCTGGACCATTTTTCACACTTACAACCATGGCAGCATTCCCATGGCTACATGATCAAAATTCAGATGCTTGGCAACTGACTCATATTGATGATGGTTGCAGTGTCCTGGGGTCATGTGATCAACTTTTGCGATTTTCTAACAAGTGGGGGTAGCCAGATTCACTTAACATCTGTTTTGCTAATTTAACAACTGCAGAGATTCATTTAACACCTGTGGCAAGAAAGGTTGTAAAATGGAGCAAAACTCACTTAACAAATGTCTCACTTAGCAACATAAATTTGGCGCTCAATTTTGGTCATAAATCAAGGACTCCCTGTGTTTTTATTTTATGATTATTTTATCTTTAGTTTGATTGGTTGCACAGTCAGCCAGATGTTTAAACTGAATCTGTCATTTAACCCACCTATCAAGTCCTTCCTGAAGAACTGAGATAGGGAGATGTTGATTGATGGTGGCATTATTGCAGGATGTAAGCTGTTTAAAGTAAAGCTGCCTTTTGCAATTGACTGAGAGAGATTTTTGTCAATGTTGGTAGTATTCAAGTGGTCTTTGTTTTCAGTCTTTGTATAATTGGGAACAAATTGAGAAGTTTTAACTTCCGGTAGTCCTTAAGAAAGCACATAACCAGTCATTCAGTCCATCCAGATGCAGCATCAATTATATGACACTATTGTGATAAAAAGAAGTACATTCAACAAGCTCAAAATAGAAGAGGGGAAAAATGTAATATCTGATCTCCAGGCTAGTTTCATCGATCAGGATGTGCTATTGCCCCAAATCAAAACATTACTTCCATTTTATCTATTATTAACCATTAGTGAGGTGACGGATTATATCTGGTCTTTAACCAAATAAGAAATATTGCATTTGGAAACCAGGAAGCAACCTACTTCAGATCAAATGAAAAACGGATGTGGTTTTCAAAAATATGCTGATAGAAGCCAATCACAAACCATCCCATTACTCAAGCCAAGCTTCCTAATGCACATAGAACCATAAAAGGTATTAGTAATTAACCACAAAGGAATCCCGTTGTGAGCAATAGCAAATTATCTCTCACTAGGTTGCCTAACAAAATATGCCGTAGCTTTCAGATTATGTTTTTGGTTTCGATTGGAGAGAATGCAAATATCATTCGAGATGACAAGGAAGCATGAGGAGTGTCAACGAATGGTTTCTTAAGAAGTTAGCAGTTATCTACCATAGAATCTATATTGGAGGGCCCTTCATTTGAGAGATATTGCTGTGCGTGTGTGTGTGTGTGTGTGTGTGTGTGTGTGTGTGTGTGTTTAATATATCATGTGGACTTTTAACAAACTGCTGTGCAGTGCTACATTTGTGAGAGAAAATAAGGGCCTGGAGCACATGATAATGCTACTATTGAAGAAGAAGGATAATCTTACTATTTCAGGTTAGGGATATGTTAAATTGGAGGTTTGCCAGCTGACAGAACGCAGACGAGGCTTGTGTTTAAACAGGAACCTTTATTTCTCTACTTCAGCACCACAGCTTCAACTCAGTAAAAACGAACAGCAACCTGGCTTTGACAGCTCCTTTTATAGTGGAGCTGTCAAACAGGCAACCAATAGGAATGATTTATTTTCCTGCTCGTCGGCTGCTTGCGCTTTAGCCAGTCAGGCTCCAGCAGTAGCCTTCTAGGCGGGTCGTAAGTCGAGGACTTAGCAAAAGCGCAAGAAGCCGGCTTGGCTTTTCTGGCGGGGTCATAAGTTGAGGACTTAACAGGATATTAATTTTTCTCACTTATGATCATTGCAGCACCCCCATGGGCATGTGATCAGAATTCAACTGACTCATATTTATGACAGTTGCAGGGTCCCAGGCTCATGTGATCACCTTTTGTGACCTTCTGACAAGCAAAGTCAATGGTGAAATCAGATTCACCTAGCAACTGTGTTACTAACTTAACAACTGCAGTGATTCACTTAACAGCTGTGGCCAGAAAGATCATAAAATGGGACAAAACTCACAACAACAGAAATTTTGGGCTCAACTGTGGTCATAAGTTGAGGACTACCTGCATTTAATAAAGATAATAGTTCTTATAGTAGTAGTAGTAGTAGTAGTAGTAGTAGTAGTAGTAGTAGTAGTGTACTAATTTTAATGATAGCTTGTCTGTTTGTTTAATCAGTGATGTCATCAAAGAAAACAAACCCAACATGATGCAGAAGTCAGCAGGTCATGACCCTAATCATATATGATATGCATAGCCACTTCCCACATGATGTTGAGTCACAGGGTCCATGTCTACTGCACATAACATCTTGAACCTCATCCCGTTAACCAAAATGTTACAGTCAACCCTAGAATACACAACTAGGTTAAACCCAAATCTAGCCCTTACTCCTATGTGGATCCAAACCAAAACTAAGTGAATAATTAACAGAACCCTAAGCATCACTGTATTGGGAAGCAAACCCTACTTTGTGCATTATGAAACAAATAATAGCCTAATCATGCTTTTAATTTTTGTGGAGTTACAAAATCAATGCCTGGAATGTAAGAAAAGGAATTCCCTAAATTGCAGCCACTATCTGGATTTGCCCCCTTTTTCTAAAAGCTTTTATTTCTATGTAGTTTTAAAACCATATACTCAAAAGCGGGGGAGGGGGGAGAATTAAACCAGCAGCCCCAGAGTGATTAATTTAATCCTAATCCCAACTCTAATCCTATTTGGATTCAAATAAGGCCTAAGTGAAGTGAAAATCATAGTCAGCTTTATCCTTTCGTAAAAATTAAAGAAACATCATTTTCAAATCTGCTTGAAAATATACCCATTGCCATACATCCACCGCACTACACCCACACGCATGTGTTTGCAAATTTAGCTGATTACACAAATATACAAATGCATATAAACATTTTGAAGGATGGCCTTTTTAAAGCTTTATTCCACCTTCCTCCAGCAAAGCCAGGAAAATTTTAACTGGGAAGAAAATACTCACGTAAATACACACAGCAACCAACAAAGCAGTGAGTATCCAACAATGATATTTATTATCTATATGTCTATACATGTCAGAACCATGATTCTAGGCACATGCACAAATCAGTCACGTGAATATAAATGTCATGCCCCTGTTGGAGTCTGACTCTGCGGTGAACAAGAACTGACAGCGAGTGAGAGGGCAGCTCCGTTGGCCTTGGAGGAAACTGGGGAAGGGAAGAGTCAGGCCAGGCCAGGCTGTTCGGAATTAGCAAGGCCTGCAGGCAGGGAGGACAGAGCTCAGCCGAGGAGCATGAACCACCCCCTTCTGATGCAAGAGCTTGGAGAATGCAGAGGAGGCGGGATCAGCTCTGACGGAGGAGGCCACTCATGAGGAGGGGGCTCTGCCCAGCTTCACCAGGCACACCTGGAGAATGAGACTTAAGGAGATGCTATGGGGAGGGGCATTTGTCGAGAACAAACGCTGAGTTCCTGGAGTGTTGTGTGCTGACGTTTGAACTTGCCAAGAATCCTTGCATTCCTGTGTGGCGGTCTGGGCTGATTATCTGTATCTTTTTCTCCCTGAACTCCTTGCTTTGTTCTTATTTTGCAAGATAAATTTGGGATTTATTGCCATGCAGCCTTGGTGTGGACAGCACTTGGCTGGACTAATTGCGACCAGAGGCTGTTTGAGGTTTGTTTGGGGGAGATTTGGAGCACTAAAAAGGCTGGTTTGAACTGCCAGCTGTTTGTGTTATTTCTATGCCATGCCATGGGTCATCACAATAAAAAGGGGAAGGGTTGTTCAGACATGTCTGGGTAGAACCTGCACATGTCCAGACATGTCAGAGTTATGACATGTGTGGACATGTGTATACACATGTGTAGATAGACTAATTCTGTATGTGTATACACATTTCATCAACTTTAACTGTAACACCCCTAGGCTTTAACCTGTGAACAGCACTGCATTTTTCCCTACTGAATCAGTCATTTAAATTATAAAAAATATTTTAAAGTTGTACTCTGAGGTCAATAGAAAAAAAAAAGAAAAAACGTGTTATAAGGGAAGAGTGATATAAAACCCCATCATATTAAAGGTAATGTATTCCAATCTCATTAAGCCAAGTGTTGAACTCTTCTGGCCAGCCAATTAATTTGGTTAGAATTTCTCTGTATTTTCCTCTTTTTTTGATCACTTTTTCAATTCTGTAGTCATAGTGTTGCTCAATAGGAACTTTTTGTAGCTCCTGGAGGAGGAGAGACCTCTTTACAGGCTTGTTGGGGTAATCTTTTAATCTATACACCACTCTTCCTCCCTTTTGTCCCCAGAGCACCACCTTCTCGATGGTGGCCCCTTTTCTATGAAACACTGAGATACAATTGCCCTCCCCCCAGCCTGCTGCTTTTCAGAAAGGCCCTGAACATATGATTTTGTCAGCAGGCCTAGGCACCAGAAATGGAGATCAGAAAGCTGATCAAGTTTGATTTGATTATCTTGCTGCTGCCACAGGGTGGGGGAGGTTATGGGTTTTTATGTTATGGGTTTTTAAAGTTGTAAGCCACCTGGAGTCACCTGTGTGAGAGTTGGGTGCTATATAGGTTTATTAATAGATAGATAGATAGATAGATAGATAGATAGATAGATAGATAGATAGATAGATAGATAGATAGATAGATAGATAGATAGATGAAATATTTCATCTGTATGTTTGTTGATAGCCTTTTTCAAACTTGCACTTCAGTCTAGATATCCTAATGTGATCGCCCGCCTTAAGGTATTTTTCTTGTCTCCTGCTTTTTAAAACTTTCCTGTACCCTCTTATTCATAACTCCCTTTTGTTAGATAAATGTATGGTATTAAGGCAGCCTGGATGCTACAATGGAGAGATCCACTGTACCCCTGAAGAAGAGTATAATATCAGGCTAAATGTCTATATACCAATGGTCATTTCGAGCTATAAACTATCTCCAGAGTTTATTTTTTAGGATAAGTGGAAGCTCTATGTAATAGCTGTTTTAGTCTCACTATGCATGACAAGGTGATGAATGCCATAACATACTAAAATGTTCTTCAGAGGAGCATTTAAGAATTCTTTACCATCATCTTGTTTAGAAGATATTCTGGAAGGTAATAGCTAACTCACACCTCGACTGATCTGATAAAGGCATATTTAGATAGCATGTCGTTAACTATAAAGAAATAAATAAATAATAAACAAATAATAAACAAACAAACAAACAAACAAACAAACAAACAAACAAACAAGAAGTAATTCCACTGAATTCAATGAGTCTTCCTTCCAATTTACTGGAACTAGGAATGGAGTTGTATTTTCACATGCAGTTTTAATCAATGCCTTGCCATCAAAGTATGAGCAATGGAGGATAACTAACTTATCAGTTAGCTGTATGGGTTTGATTTTAATATGAATGCTTTTAAAAGCCTGAGAACAATTTAAGTTAAAGTAAGTGGAAAATTGACTCAAGCCATGTTAGAGACATTTAAACTATAGATGCAGAACATAAATACTTTTCATCTATTAATATAATAATTTCCAGGAAATATTTAGTTTTTTCCACCTTTTAATTATTTATTCCTCTAGTGACAATTTTCTACACAAAAATTGGAGAGACTAAAGGTTGTAGTCAGGGGTGGGCTTAATTTTTTTTAGCAAGGAGTTCTCTGCCTGGTTGCTGGGTGAGTGTGGACATGGTGGGAGTAGCCTAGCTGGCCTCCTGCACCATGGCGGGGTGGGGCATTTGTGCCCTCTCTGGGCTCCGGAGGCTTTCTTCGAGCCTCCAGGAGGGCAAAAATGGCCTCCCCAGGCTCCAGAGGCCCTCTTCTCAAACTTCTGGTAGGCCCATTTTTTGCCCTCCCTGAGCCTCCGCATGTGCTCTGCACTTACCTGCATCCAAAATGGGCCGCGTGGGGATTCCTGGGAGGAGTGAGGTGGGGTGGGCAGGGCCAGCCAGGAATGGGATTTGGAGGTTCTCCGAACTGCACAGAATCTTAGCTAGAGGTTCTCCCAAACCCCTGCGAACCTCCAGTAGCTCACCCATGGTTGTAGTGGAGTCTGAATTCACTCCTAGCAGTGGTGTGCTTTCTTCTTAATGAGTTATCACTAGGTTCCTCTATTCTAGGACGCTGTCCCCTTGTGTGGAAGGTTGTTTGAGAAGGTGGCTGGACAGTCATTGTAGAAGGACTTGGAGGAGGTTGATGATCTGGATCTGTTTCAGCCAAAATTTAAGGCCAAGATATAGTACAGAGACAGTATTGGTAGTGCTTGTGGATAATCTGTGATGGACATTCATCCTTATGCTTCTTGACCTCTTAGCAGCTTTCTATACCATTGATCATTGAGGAGTGGACTGGCTTCAAGGCTTGGGAGTGGGGGGGGAGCTGTGCTGCAGTGGTTCACCTTCTTCCTCAGTGGTTGATTCCGGTGGTTGATTCTCCAGGAGGGAAGAGATTACATCCACACTTGTGGAGTACTTCAATGTCCAATGCTGTTACTCCCTCTTTTTAATTTCTACAGTATATGAAACTATTGGGTGAGGTCATCATTCAGTTTGGGATTTGGTACCAATACATTGATGATACCTAATTGTACATCACAACCAGGATTGGGCAGGTAAAGCTATTAATTTACTAAACTGATCCAGTATCTGGAGGCTAGTTGGGTCTAGATGGGAGGAACAGATTGGCTTAATCTTAACAAGGCTAGCTATGGCTCTTTGGGCATGTTTACCTTTGGTCTTAAATGGGGCTGTATTTCCCCAGGTAAGATTAGTGTGTAACTTGGACTCACAGTTATTGTTCGAAGGACGGGTGGCAGCTATGGCCAGGAGGGCTTTTTCTCATTTATGAGGCTCTATAGATGGTTACAGGTGCTCTACAATCTCACAGTTGGATTACTGCAATGCACTCTACATGTGGTTGCCTTTGAAGATGATTTGGAAGCTACAACAAGTTCAAAATGCAAACAGTGCAGGCAGTAGTGGGCATTCCTTACTATGTCCATGTGTCATTGTTGCTGTGTGAGCTGCACTGGTAGCCATTCAGCTTCTGGGTGCTGGTCTTCACCTGCAAAGTCCTTCAGAGCATAAAGTCTGGTCATCTCAGGAAATGCCTATCTCCAGTTGTTCCTGCCCATCTGGTACACTTTAGGCAGAGAGGGTCCACTCCAGGACCCTTCAATTAAATGTTGTCATCTTGTAGGATTGAGACTGCCCCTCCCCTGTAGAACAGCATCCAATGGGAGATATATATGACTTCCATTCTCTAAATGTTCTGGAAATCCCTGAAAACCTGGCGCTGTTCCAAAACTTTGGATTAGTGTATTTGTGGGTCAAATCATTCCTGAAAGTTATTGATGTTATTTTGTTCAGGCAGTCATATTTTTTTCAACTATATATTTGAAATATTGCAAACGGCCAAGAACACTTTTTTTAATTGAGTGGCCTCAAAAAATCAACAGAACAATAAAATAAAATAAAATACAATCATAAAGTATTTCATTCCTAATATTCCCTACTCCAATTTTCTCCAACAAGAAAACACATTAGACTCAGAGACAGTAATTGGTCCCAAATCATCCAGTGAACTTCTATGGCTGAAGATAAAGTTTCCTCCATCCTTGTCCCACCCTTAACACCACGCTAGTTGGGATGTATGAGTCAAGTAGAGAAAATGGAAGAGTAACCAAGAAGTTTGAGTACAAGTATGGCGTGAGCATTTAATTCATTTCTCTCTTGGACAATTGTTCTTCTCAAAGTTGGTTTATCAGCTACAGTCCCCAAAGGTGAATCACGTTTTTTTTTAAATGCACATTATTCATATGGTATCACATCTCCGTTGGGCCCAAAACTTGAACTAAATAAAGCCATTTTTAGAAAGGCAGGCAAACAAGTTGACAACACAACTGTAGAAAGGGTATTAATCTCTCCCCTCCCCTTGAGAGAGTTCATAATTTCAGTCCTTCAAGAGGAGATTTTTAAAAAATGCACGAATTCATATAGCAACGATTAATTCTTCAAAAGCAATTAATGTTTATTTTTGAGATTATAGGCTTTTGCCCCATTTTCCAAGACTTTTGAAAGCAGATTAATAGAACATATTCTACCCATTTCTCCTAATTACTTATCATCTGCCCTTCCCTGCTAAGCAGATATAGCTGTCCACAGGCATCCCAGCTACTTTGTACACGCAAGTCATCTGGATGGTAAATGGACCAAGTGTACATTCCTGGACTCTGTAGCTACTCAAGCATAAGCCCTACTGCTCTCGGGTGGAACTTATTTTTTAAGCATGCATTCTACGAACCAGGCAGGTTCACTGCGAGATGAGAAGAGCCTCCGATGGCCATTAAACATGGCTGAAATCCTTTGCACAGTGGAGCCTGCATCCAAGTAAATGTGCAAGCATCTCGTGCCTAAAATGTCCTGTTGCAGGGGCATCCTTTGCTTCCCCCCCCCAACGGAGGTAGGGGTGGGTGGGGTTAGACTTAGAAAGCAGCATTTCTTAAAGACTGCACCTAAAAAAAAAACAGCATGCATTGCAATTTCTATAAAGCACTAATAGAAAGGAGAGAGCCGACTGAATTAATATTTAAAGCAATTTTAAAGCCTGTACAACTCTGTGAACACAACAACCACCACAACACATTCAGAAGACACTCTCCTCACCTCACAGTAACCATTTCCTGGCTTTCTAAAATGCAGCTCAGAAGCGTCTATGACTCAGCAAAGAGATCTGATTTTATTTTTCAGATGGAACTTACCAACACGATAAGGCATTAAGGGGAGGTTCGGCTGTCACCATCCAGAGCTGAACGTTATCTCTGAAGCAATGCCGGGTGCTTCTCCCCCATCTCTTCCTATGCTATGAAAACAGGGAACGTTGGTTTTCATCCAGCAACGAGCAGGGAAAAACAATTCACACAGAATGTCATTTAGAAATTACCATTTTTTCCCCCACTACAACATGCTGTGGATCTGGAAAAGGAAAGAAACAAAGAGGAAATTGGATGGGCAGGGGAAAGTAAGGTTCAAAAAACCTGGAGGTGGGGTGTTTGTAAACTAGCTGAAAGTAGCCATCTATTCCCCTTTGAATTTGGTATTCCAAAAAATAGAAAACTGGTTAAAACAGTATCAAACCTAGAAGGGGTTTTAATTTTTACTGAACTTTTGCTTTATTATTTAAACATGACAAACTGACCTGATTCATACAGTTTGCTAAAGTCACCTAGCTAGCTTTGTGTCTAAAGCTAAGGTGACCAGACATCCCGCTTTTGGCGGGACAGTCCCGCTTTTTGATAATTTGTCCCGCATCCCACGGCGTTTCAAAAAAGTCCCGCTTTTTTCGGCCGGGCCAGTCGTTTGGCGTAGAGCCGATGGAACTGGCGGCAGTCGCGGCGCGGGGCTTCTCCCACCCGCTTCCCCCGCCCGGCTGGATGCCGCCATTTGGGTTATTTTGCCCTCTGTGCATGCGCAGAATGCTTTGCGCATGTGCAGAGGACAAAATAACCCAAATGGCGGCGTCCAGCCGGGTGGGGGAAGCAGGCGGGAGAAGCCCCGCGCCGTGACCGCTGCCAGCTCCATCGGCTCTACACCGAACGACTGGTCTGGCCGAACTGGCAGGATTTCACCCCTGGCTGTGGCGACGAACAGGTAAGCCTGCGCCAGTAGGAACCCACCCCTGGCTGCGATGAAGGGGGGGTGTTTGGGGGGGTGCACAAAGCTGCAGGATAAGAGAGACGGACCCCTCCCATCTTGCTCCCCTAGAAACCTCCCCCCATCAATGGTGTCCCGCTTTACAAAAAATAAAATCTGGTCACCTTATCTAAAGCAGAACTACAACTCACAATCTTCTGGTTTCTAGCCTGATGCCTTAAGTGCTACACCAAAGTAGCTCTCTAAATTAGACTTCATATAGGGAAATAAGAATCTTTAAAAAATCCTCTCCAAATTTTCTCCCCCAAAGGAAAAAATCTGGACTCTTTCCACACAAATGCCATGGGCATCCTTACTGTGGCCCTCACTTCTCACAAACCTTTTGGAAGAATTCAGCAAATGAGGCGTGCATAAGGGGCGTGCATAAGCGCACAATCGTGCCTACCGTTCCTGTCCTAATGTACACATATATTCTAACCTCTTTTACTCTTATTCATGCTTGTACTATTATATATATATTTATACAATCATGTTTTACTGTTTATACTTTGCTTATAATCATATATGCTTGACAAAATAAACAAATAAAAATACAAATGCCTTTACTCTAAATCACAGCTAGTTAAAAGGAGCCCTAGTTTAAAGGCTGCTTTGCTTCAACAAACTCAGCAGAGTTGAGGTTCATACTACATTGTGATTAAAGGAGAAATTGAAATTGTGGATGCTGATGATCTTTTCATGGCTATGATTGGGGTCATTAAACTAAGGAATGTTTGAGAGTCAAAGGCTTATCTTGGCTTGATCTCACAGCATTAAATCATAGTTTGATATTATGAGTCAAACCTGGTCCAGATTTTTGATCTTGGGATGAGCAATGGAGTTATATAACTCCCAGAATTTGCCATCCAACATGACATGTGTTGAAAATTGCGGAAGTCTAGATATTTGGAAGAGTCAGTGGTTGGAAAAGCTTAGATGACATGGCTGTGTTTGTGCATTATATTCAGTCATAGGGTGGCTTATTTTGGTTTTGTATCAATGTGTTATGGGAACATATCATTCTCACATATCTGATGAGAAAAAAAATCACTAAAAAGAAGTATAATGAACACATATGTCCCAAAGGTGCTGACTGAAGAACTGAAGAAGCTTCTTGGACGAGAAGCAAAAAATCTTCAAGGAAAAAGAAAGAAAGTCCAGTTGACTCTTGAAAAACCACCTTTGGGACAACCATGATCTGGAGGAATGAGAATCGCCATAGACAACAACCACATATGTTTATTTGTTAATTGTGAAATTATTTTAAAAAATGCAAGGATTAAGTATTTGGCCAGCCAGTGAGATGTGTGGACTACCGGTATTTGAATATCACATATCTTGAATAATGAATGAAGCCTTCTGTATTTAATGATAAGCAAAATTATTTTGGTAGATCTCTAGTAATAATAATAAGAAAAACTAAGGAAAAGCATTTAATAATGTACTGAAATTTGTTTTTCAACTATTATACTGGCACTTTAACGGGAATGCTGTTAAATTTCCCTGAATCTTCTAATCTCCTCAGTCTCTTTTTAAATACAATATATTTGATCCACCTGTCTAATATACACATTTTATATTCTATAGAAGTGATAATGGAAATGGTATGGACTCATGTATATGAGCTGGGAAAAAATGTTGCCTGAGGGTAATATGAATTGTTACCCAACAAAATTGAAAGGAACCAGGTTGGGATATTCTAATATAATCAGTCTGAGATATTGATGGGACATTTCTTAAAGGCAAGCCATGGAACAGTACTTTCTGATTGCCAGACAAAGTTCAAACCTTTTGATAAAGGCTTTGTCACTCACACAATCCTTTCACCGTGAATGTTCAGAAATGAAAAGAGAAATGACAGAATAGTTCTCCCTGTGGGTTCATACAGACTTAGGTCTAACGTGTCCTTCAAGTTCAACCCTTATCTACTTTGAAATTATTACAATTACTTTGCTGCATCTTGACAAGGGCAGGAAGAACATTTGTCTCAGAAACAAAACCAACTTTTGTTTTTTGCCTGGCCTAACTTATGCACAAAATAAGTTTGGCACAAAGTATAATTTTTTTTAACTCTGAGTGAAAAGCAATTTGTGACAAGCCAAAAATAGATCCATCTATTGTGTCGCTGAGTTGGAAGGGACATTTAGATTGCTGCTTATATAGGAATCCAAATTAAAATCACTTTTGTGTGATGGGCAGTCATATAAATTTGATAAATTTATTTATGAAATGTATATGACTTCCCATCTCACAAAAAGTAACTCTTGGCTGGGAACAACAATGAATTAAAACAACAAACATATAAAAATATTATTATTAAAAATATTAAATAGTCATTACTAAAACAAATAAAGCCGCAGATGAGACTGAACGTCATCTACAGTGATGGGACCATCATAAGATTTCATCAGTTCCCTGGGATGACAAAGTCAGATGTTGAAGGGCTTTCTGAACATTAGCAGGGATAGAGCCAACCTACCTTTGAGATAGGAAAGAATGTTCCATAAAATGGGTGCCATGGCAGAGAAGGCCCACCTTTTGGAAGCCACCCAAGAGGAGCAGAGATCCCTAATGGATAGGACCAGGGTTGAAATTCAGCAGGTTCTGACAGGTTCTGAAGAACCGGTAGCAGAAATTTTGAGTAATTCAGAGAACCGGCAAATACCACCTCTGGCTGGCCCCAGAATTGGGTGGGAATGGAGATTTTGCAATATCCTTCCCCCAGGAGTGGGGAGGGAATGGGGATTTTAAAGGTTGGTGCTTATCAGCATTCTTCCGAAAAACTGTGGCAGACTACTGTTGGACTAATTAACATTGTTTGGGACTTATTACAGCTGTGAATGAACAGAATTCACAGCCGTTGAAATAAAAAGAGGTTTTTGGGACTACATTTGTGTTTTATGATTTATCAGGAAGCCTAGGTCAGAACACACCTTTTGTGGCCTTCCGACAAGCAGAAGTCAACGGGAAAGCCAGAAAGTTAGTCAGTGTTACAAACTTAACAACTGCAGTGATTCACTTAATGACAGTGGCAAGAAAGGTGGTAAAATGGGGCAAAACTCATTTAACAGCTGTCTCACTTAGCAACAACAGTTTTGGGCTCAATTGTGGTCATGTCAAGGACTACCTGTAGCAGGCAAATGGACTTTTAGAAATCCTTGCCTTTTTTGGTCTAGTCATTAACACAGCATAAGCAGTGCCAAGAATATAAATTTCAAGCCTTTATGGAGAAAAAAGAAGAAAAAGATGAAGGAGAGAAAAGGAGGAGGTGGAAGAGGAGATAATCTGTGTCTCTTCTACACATGAAAGAGAACATAAATGAAGTGTTCAAGTGTTGCTTCAAGTCCTGGCTTGTCTGGAGGCTACCTGCCTCTCTCACTGCAAAGCATTAGCATTTTTCAAAGTCAGCCCTTCTTCCCGATGACCCATATCAGGATCGAGTGGCAGAGATGAGAAGGAAGTTGAAAATGGCCCAGGGCACTGAAAAAATCCTTTGATTGTGTGTGGGGAGATATTGAGCCAGGTAGAGATTGAGCAGCAATTATCCAGAAGCCTCTTTAAAAGATAGAAATCAGAAGCCCAGTCATCGCATTGCTAATGGCCCTGACTAAATTCATTCTTGTTCTTATTGTGGCTTGGTTTCCCCCCACCCCACCCCCTTCTTCAGTTGCATTGCTACAACTGCGAAAATACTTCCTTCAAAATTTCCTAGGAACCAACAGATCCTCCCAATGCAGAAATGAACGGTGTCATTCTGTTGTGTTATTAATGTGAGCAATCCCTGGAAAACGCTCACAGCAACAGCAGCCCACGAAGGAGCATTACTGCTCATCTCTCATCCTTCCCCATATAAAAATATCACCTAGGAATTTAAAAAAATGCACTTAGTTTGGTGATGGGTGGATGCTTACCGTATTTACTGAAACTGTTTAGTAACTCCTTGCTTATCTATCCATACAGGTAGTCCTCAACTTACAACAATTGAGCCCATAATTTCTGTTGCTAAGTGAAACATTTGTTACGTGAATTTTGCCCCATTTTACAACCTTTCTTGTCACGTTAAGTGAATCATTGCATTTGTTAAGTTACTAACATGGTTGTTAAGTGAATCTGGCTTCTCCATTGACTTTGCTCCATTAGAGTAATTACGGACTAGAGAAATATGTAGAGATGAAAGCAGAAACTTTTTAACTTAAATGTAAGTTCATTCATAACATTATGAATTAATGGATGAACAAGTTTAAAAGGTTAAAAGATAAGAGAATAAGCAAATGCATAAATAGGGAGACAGACCAACAATGACTAAGACTTTACAATAGAAAGAACAAGGAAGTACCACAGAGTTTGGATTATGTTAGAATCATACTGACTTGGAGAAAAAAGAAGAAGAAATGATCAACAGAAATGTTAGGAATAAATAATAGGAATAGATAAAATAAGCAAAACAAAATTTTAACCACTATCATAACTATTGAAATATTCTGTTCAGATGACTATCATAAAACAATCAGGCCACAGACAAGTTGAAATAGTGTTTCAATATTGTTTCCCCAAAGCAAGAAAATTTATGGCTATTCTCTTAAAACGCAATGCAATTTCTTTAGCTTAGCTATGACAGCTTTGAAGTATAAAATGCATTTTTGAAATTGATATATGCCTCTTTGGATTAAATATATTAATAGCATGTTTGATTATTCAACACACAGTGCTTTGGCAACACCGTAGTCTAGGTTGAAATGTTGAAATGTCATAGTCCAATAAATAAATGCGGTGTGTGTTGATTTAAAATAGAATCCCAATTATTTCAAGTGCTGGACAGCCTCAGCTAAGTGTTCATGCAATTACAGCCTTAATTATTTTGAAAATTAATGAGTTTATTTAATGGCAGAGCTTCTACTTTCAAGTATGTTTATAGGCGCAGTACTATAAATTTGCACTATTTTTTTTAAAGTATGGGATAATTCCTGTGATATGCTTTGCAGGGGTTCTATAACACATTTAAAATATTTGGAATGCTTATATTCTTATTTCTTAGACCAAAGAGCCTCGATATTTGAAAGAGTGCAATCAGTTTATTCCTATTCCCCCTCTAAAAATTATATTCCTTTCCCTTCCTTCCCTCCCCTGCTCCCCTCCGCTCTCCTCCCCTTTCTCTCCCCCTCCCCTCCCCTCCCCTCCCCTCCTCCTTCCCTTTTCCTTTTCCTTTTCCCTTTCCTTTTTAAATAAAAGGTAAAAAGAAACTGCAGAGGAAATATAGAAAGATCATTTTATCAACACGAGAGAGAAAAAATTACTTTCCTGAATATTTAAAACCTTCCACATCTGAATGATTGCAGTTGCTAGGAAACATGGACCACATGTGCGGAAATATCCCCTTCTTGTACTGTATTGTGTTTTCCAATGAGAAGATCTTTGCACATATTTGATGGAAGCACTGGGCTGTAGATCAACAATTTAGTACCACATCTGATTAGCACATATGTCAGCTTAACACTGCACGGTGTGAAACTGGATAAAGGAGGAAGATTTCAATGGGAAAAGCGGGATGTATGGTGAATACAAAGAAATATAATACATATAGTCCTTGACCTATGACCACAATTGAGGCCAAAATTTCTGTTACTAAGTGACAGTTGTTAAGTGAATTTTTCCGCATTTTATGACCACCCTTGCCACAGTTATTAAATGAATCACTGCAGTTAAGCTTTGATCCCCTAGAAAAAAGGGAGGAAGTGAATTTAGGAGATAGGTAATTTCAACCATGTTTCTGTGTCATTCCCTTCAGGCTAAACAACAGTGTGAAAGAAAGCAAAAAGCAAGTCACAGCCAGGAGGCAGGGGTGTGTTCCACTTACCTTTGGTTCGCATTGCGATGTTTCGTGCGCGTTCCCCCCATGCAATTTCACTTCCGTGCATGCTCAATAGCAAGATTCAGCCGAAACACAGCTGAGGAGCTGATCAGCTGTGCTTCAGGCAAAGAAATAAAGGTGAGTATTAACCCATGGGCAGGCGGGAGGGCTCTTTTTCAAGCCGTGGAAGAGGAGAAGCCATCCAAACACAGAAAAATTCACCAAAAATTCCCCCAAAAAAGATGGCGGCGACCACAGACCAGCACCGACTGAACCGGATCCATGACGCCATTGTTGCATCACCAGCAGGTCGCTAATGGTTCGGGCGATCTGGTCGGAACTGGGAGGAACCCACCCCTGCCAGGAGAACCTGGGCATTTGGGAGTTGTTGTTAGGAGGACCCTTAACTGTTTCCCCCACCCCCTTCTCACTTTCTATTAAACTTACTTCAGTAGAGAGAACACGAGTCACAGATACTTCCTGTTGCTTGCAAACCAGATCCCCATTTGGTGCTTTGTTCACTGTGATATTTTTGTGCAGAATGTTTTGTTAATTAATAAATAGTAAATTAATACAAAGTGTTTTGTATTAATTTATATCTCTTATGTAAAAGAAGGTAAAGATTTTCCTGTCAGTTGTGTCTGACTCTAGGGCATGATGCTTATCTCCGTTTCTTGGCTGAAGGAGCCTGCATTGTCCGAATATATATGTGTGTGTCAGGGGTGTGTTGTGGATCGTTTTGCTGCCGGTTCACTCAGGGTTGCGCCGGGTGTGCCCACCCGCAGAAATTAAAAAATAGCTTCTGTGCATGCGCAGAAGCAAAATCCAAGATGGTGGCGCCCACGGACCGGCACCGACAGAACCGGCTCCGTGACATCATCACCGATTTACTAATGGTTCTAAAGAACTGGTTAGAACCGGTAGGAACCGGTTCTGGTGTGTGTGTGTGTGTGTGTGTGTGTGTGTGTGTGTGTGTGTGTGTGTATGTATGTATGTATGTATGTATGTATGTGTGAGATAGCGCTCTCTCTCTCTCTCTCTCTCTCTCTCTCTCACACACACACACACACACACACACACAGAGTAACTCTGGGTGGCTTACAATTTTATATAGATGAGGTAGATAGATAGATAGATAGATAGATAGAGAGAGAGAGAGAGAGAGAGAGAGAGAGAGAGAGAGAGAGAGAGAGAGAGAGAGAGAGACAGAGACAGAGACAGAGACAGAGACAGAGACAGAGACAGAGATAGAGATGATAGAGATGGAGTTGAAGATGGAGATAGAGAGATAGAGATAATGACAGATGTTAGAGATGGAGATGGAGAGAGAGAGAGAGAGATAATGACAGATGATGGAGATGGAGATGGAGATGGAGATGGAGATAGAGATAGAGATAGATAGAGATATATAATGAAATTTCAGAGGCAGCACTCCTTGGAGAATCAGGAAGAAGCCAAATAAGATAAGATGAATCCTGTGGTTAACTTCCCGCAAACATTAGCCTATGCAAGAAACAGAATGGCCATTTGCTTTGTTCCACCATGATTCTTTGTGATATTCCTAAATCCATCCAAAAAAAAAAAAAAACCAGCTTCATTACAACCTGAGACTATAACACTGTAAGGAAGTGATGAATTCAAATGTATTCAGCAGATGTTAGCTCAATTCCCAGCAAAACAGAGACAGGAACTGAAATATTAGGCTCCAAAATTGAATGGATTCATAACTTTGCAGTTCCAGGCTTGGAACGAAGCACTCTAGTTCAATGCATCTCTCATCATAATGGCTGTTTTTGTGAACCAAGTCTCAAGGAGAATACAGCTTCAGAAAGGTAGAACTGATTAAGACAGGAGTCGGGTTATAACTCAGGAGGTTCTGACCAGGCTTGCAACTTTTAAGGAAAAGAATACCTGATCTAGGTCTACTGCAGGGCTGACACCCCCGCCTCCTGCCCCACACAAACTCAGATGAACCTGGAATTTGTTTCGGACTGTATGATGGATGAAATGGCAGAAAGAAATAGGTTACCAACTAGGGTGGCTATTAGCAAAAACATTCAGAAATGCTAGAGGTTGTCCAGATTTTTGCTGTATTGAAACAAGCCTGATGCTTTCACTTCATCTCCAACAAGAGCACTCTGAACCACAGTACTTGTCTCTTTCCTGAGAGTGGTTTACATATGCAAGCCCCAGGCACCAGAACAGGTCTCCTCAAATATAGCCATTAGCTCTAATGACTAATGTTGGAGGCGAAGGCAGCAGAGAGACATCTGAGAGGTTTGCCTTAGGGTCCAGAGAGCTTCACTTATGTTCCCAGTCTCAAATTCAATGAAATCACCATGGTGTGTGTGGGGTGTGTGTGTGTGTGTTTAACTCCTCTTTATTCCATTCTATAAATTGACTTGGCCTAGGGCTGTTGTTCTTCCCTCAAGTTCAGTATACGATGATGATTCCTCAACAGCTCCTCTCATTCTGCAGCTATAGAAAAGCATGAAAGCTACACACACACACACACACACACACACACACACACACACACACACACACACACTACTAAAACAACAACAACAAAAATAAAAATACAACAGGGCCCACTAGTAAATTATATCATGTTAAGCCGAGCCTCTGAACAGAACCATGTCGTAAGGAGATTCTGAGATATACCCCCTTATAGATATTTTTTATTCTTCTGTAGAAGATGCTGTTCCATAGAGCAGGGACTGCAACACAGAAGGTATGCTTCCTTGGTCCTATAAGATGGCAGCATTTAATTGAAGAGACCTGTCTGAAAATACCAATTGGCAGATATAATAGCAATAGCACTTAGCAATAGTATTTAGACTTATATACTGCTTCACAGTACTTTACGGCCCTCTCTAAGTGGTTTACAGAGTCAGCATATTGCCCCCAACAATCTGGGTCATGATTTTACCAACCTCAGAAGAATGGAAGGCTGAGTCCTGACATATATCCATATCAGTGGTGGGTTCCTACCGGTGCGGTCAACTCTACCGCACTGGTAGCGACCAGCAGGTGGCGCTATTTGTGCGTGACAACTCCAGTGCCATCTTCACCAGTCTGTCGCGCTGCACCATCTTTTTTTGGGAATTTTAAAGCTGATTTTGCTTCCTGCGCATGCGCGGAAGCAAAATCTCACGAGGGGACGTGCATGCATGCAAGATTGCTGTGGTTTTTTGCTTCCACGCATGCGCAGAAGCAAAAAAAAGCACCCAAATCACATGCGCGTGTGTGTCCCCTCGCGAGATTTTGCTTCTGTGCATGCGCAGGAAGCAAAATCACGCGAGGGGGTGGGCGCATGCAGCAAGAGCGTGCACACCAAAATATGGCAATGCGCGCGCAGCACACCGGTAGCGCGAAGAACAAGCAACCCGCCCCTGATCCATATCCATCCATGTGATCCACAGTTCAAAAAAAACCCCCACCTTTGGAAGTTGGCGATTGGACAGCACACATCCCATTTGCTTGGTCTTTCTGATACGATACGGTATGCAACTGTTGCAGTAATTTATTGCTAAATTTGCAAATTTGTAGAGATTAGCATATAGAGATGTGCAGATCTCTATAGTCTTTTGTCTCCTATTTTAGGTAATGCATAGAGTTATCCTAGATAACTGGTACATGAGCCATAACTCTTTAATACACTAAATTGAATTATATTGATTTTAAGGCTTTCATTGATCATTCCTGCAGGAGTTAGAAGTATCATCCTCGGAATATTTGAATAAAAATGTAAAAGCAGTTAAAGCTCTCTAAGTTCCTGGATATAGTTGGAATGCAAAGTTATGCAAAGACCATCTAGATTTATTGTATTGTACATAATATACTATATGAAATGCATACTTGGTGCATTCTAACTATATCCATGCCTATTTCATTGCATACAGATCCTCAGAGATCCAAGCAGAAACCTGACATGGGGAGGACATTTAGAGGTAGTTGTGTCTATCATGGTTTGTCCACCCAAGTAGATACAGTGGGACTTCAGTACTCAACGTTAGTTGGTTCTGGAAGGCGTGAAAAACAATGAGTACCAAACACGTTTTTCCCATAAGGATTAATGTAGTGAGTCACAAGGCAGCAGACACCGACAAGTTCTAGCTTGTAAGTTGGGTACCAAACAAATTGTATCAAAATGCATTGAGTACCAAATTCGATAAGTTTCAAAGCAGTTGAGTACCAAGGTACCACTGTGCTATTAAAAAAAACCTACTTAATTTATTTAAAACAAGTTTAACTCAAGGATCCAAGTGTCCTAACTATATATATTTATATACACACACATGCAACAATACACAAGCTCACAATAGATACAAACTTAATGTAAACTGCTCCAAACCTGATTGCAAAAAAATCGACTTCAGCAACAGAGTGGTCAATGCCTGGAATACATTACCTGACTTCCCCAAACCCCCAAAACTTTAACCTTAGACTGTCTACCATTGACCTCACCCCATTCCTAAGAGGTCTGTAAGGGGTGTGCATAAGCGCACCAGCGTGCCTACCGTCCCTGTCCTAATGTCCCCATGTATTCGTAAAATATCATGTACTCATAACCATGCTTGTACATCTTATATATTCACAATCATGTTTATACTTCGTAATCATATACAAAGTATATGACTACTTGACTAAATAAATAAATAAATATTACGGACCCATAGCATGCATAAACTCACACACAGGTACATTCCCCCTCCCCCTCCCAAGAAATAGGTTTAAACAACAGCAAAACAGGTGTTTGTTTCACCTGCCCTTTAAACTGGTCGTATTCACTGATTAGTTTTAAAAATGACACTGAATGGCTTACTATAGGTTGGTCTTCATTGAAGGGATACCTAAAGAGGACTTTATGGTGGGTCACCCATAAAACTGGAATATACGCAGAAAATTCAATTTGCCACTATTCGCCACTATTGCAAATTCAATTTGGATAGAAATTGATTTCTAAATTCTTAATGCAGCCATCTCACAGATTAAAGCTCATGCTCAAATGTAAATCTAACTGAAAGAAGGTCAAGGAGAAAAAGTGTAACCAACGTGCTGCTATCAACTTTCAAAACACTTGGGGGCTTCTTTTTTTTTAGTTATTAAGTTTAGAAATGACTTTTGATGTTACATATATCATATTAATATAATTAAACGAACTGTTATAGGTATAAGAATGATGTTGCTGGTGGTAATCGTAATGATACAAATACTAATACTGTGTAAGAGGAGAACAACAACAACAACAACAACAACAACAAGAGTTGCCCAAACAATCATGGATATAGAAGCTCAAAACGACATAGCCATACTTAGTAAGGCTGGTAGCCTGAAATGGCTAAGCAAATATAAACACACCTTCCAAATGGACAACTATTTAAAATTACAACTGCCAAAACATGTCAGGGAGACATTTACCCGAGCAAGATTCAAACAGCTTGATACAATGGTTAGATTTGGGAGATTCCATTCTATCCCATACAATGAACATACATGTATCTATGGAGCTGAAGAGGTAGAAGATCTGACTCATATATTATTCGATTTCTGTCTAAAGGGGTTCGATTATTATTCGATTTCTGTATAAAGGGGTAAGAGATAAGTACCTTGATCCACATATTAAACGTATGGCCCAGTGGGAGATCCATATTAAAACAACATAACTCATGTGTGGCCAGAATCTGAAAATGACATTTAATACAGCCCAATTTCTGACTAAAGTTGTCGGACTGAGATCGGCATATGTGGGCCTGATTGGGGTAGATTGCAGGGGTGATAAAGAAATATAATTTTATGTCATTTTATTTCTATTTTACATATTTATGTATTAAATTATTGTATTTTACCCTATAACTATTGTATTTTACCCTACTCTCATTTGAAATTGTTTGTTTAGAATTTTACTGGTAATATGTGTTTGAACCTGTATGGTGATATGGCCTATAGGCTAATCAACACACACACACACACACACACACACACACACACACACACACACACACACACACACACACACACACACACATTTATAGTCCACTTTTCAATCTGATCTGGTCCCAAATATTGAGGGCTCAAATCCAATGGTTTTTGGACTCAGGACCACAAAGGAATATTACAGAGTTTGGCTCTAACCATAAGAGAACTTGTACGGAAAAGTCTTGTGCCTTAGCTCTGTTTCTAATCTGCTGGAGGGATCTGGTTGCTCGCAGAGGAGCAAAGGAACTGGTTCAACAGTACTTTTCTTACTTACAGTATTACAATACATTTCATAGTTTGCTGCCGCCAAACATTTGAATTAGTACTAATACACATTGGCTAGTATGAACGGTAGAAGATTAGCGAGGGCTAGTGATATGGTCCACTTTTGCCTTCTGCACATATAAAATAGATACTCTAACAAATTACCAAATTGTGTGTAACTAAGCAACCTTTGCATTTAAAAGTACCCATTGAATTTGGGCTGCTGGTAATAATAATGTCAGAAACCAACCTATTATCATTATTTTCCTGGTGTTGCTACTATTAGCACCACTGCTTGAAGAACCCATAATAAAAATGCTAAGTATATAAGAAGAACTTTTCTGGGTGAAATCAAATATTCACCTCCTAGTTCAACATTTCTAATACCAAGTGCCAGTCATTTATCTCCAGAAAACCAACTAACAGAACAACTGTCAATCTGGATATTTATATAGTTTGACTTCCAAGAAACAATCTTTCATTAGATTACATATCAAGTGTAACTGCATCAACTTAGCAAAGATACATATCAGAGCCAAGATATAGATCAAAGAAAATCTACTATGATTCAGCATTATACCAAAATTGGGAAATATAAAGCTTTAATCAATATAAAGTATGTAAATGGGTACACAACAACAACAACAACAACAACAACAACAACAACAACCCCAAACTGTGCAACATCAGATTCCCTGATCTTTACCCAACTGGTCAAGAAAAATGAATTTACAGTTCCCAGTGATGGGTCTACTTGAAAGAAATATCAATTTGCAAACTATTAGAATAATTAATAAGGAAAACAATTAAGATGGATAGATTTATTTATTTTTTCTGTTCAAAGCAATTGTGTATGCTGGATTTGAAAATTTATTTAAATTTAAATAAGATTTATTTTATAATCATTCACATGAAATTATCCAGCTTTCCATAACTTAATTGGATTCAAATGATGTAAAACAAATGTGTATATTTATCCTATTTGAAATCCTATCCTGTTTTGAGCTTTTTTACTTTTAAATCTATACTGGGTTAAGGTCCATTAATGAAACACACCAAGCAATATTGCTATGTAAGATATAATCATGTGTGTGAACATTCTACAGATATACTGCATTTTTTGGAGTATAAGACGCATCTTTTTATCCCCCAAAAGAGGGTGAAAACTTGGCTGCGTCTTATACACCGAATGTAGCCCCACCCACCCAGCCACCCCCACTCTTTGGCCTCTGTCTTCCAGCAATTTACCTGTTTGCAGCAAACAGGGAAGAGCCTGTTAAGACAAGCAAGTCCTTAGCAGCTTCCCGATCCCCAGCTGATTTACCATGTGCTAAAATGAAACTGAAACTGAAACTGCAAAGAGGCAAATAGCTGGGAGAGACATGCAGATTTTTATTTTCTGCTGAACGGGATGCAAGGGGGTAAGTGAATAACTATAAATGTCTGCAGAATGTTCAAATTATTAGACTTATTTTTTAAAGACTGCTTTATTATTGTTCTAGAGAGCCAGGTGTCTCCAACCTTGGCAATTTTAAGACTTGTGGACTTCAACTCCCAGAATTCCACAGCCAGCTTTGTTAGCTTTGCTGGCTGTGGAATTCTGGGAGTTGAAGTCCACAAGTCTTAAAGTTGCCAAGGTT
The DNA here is from genome assembly GCA_023053685.1 of Diadophis punctatus similis. Taxonomy (NCBI): domain Eukaryota; kingdom Metazoa; phylum Chordata; class Lepidosauria; order Squamata; family Dipsadidae; genus Diadophis; species Diadophis punctatus. The sequence continues at coordinate 19,690,686 of JALIGW010000005.1, read as the reverse complement.
GGAGACCCCTGTAAATCTAGACAACTTAACAAAATAAAGAAGCTTTTTTAAAAAATAAATGCTTACTCTGAAGAGGCCCAGTGCTATTGTATCTTCTTTTAAATAATAGAGAATAATGTATACTTCCAGAAATTTTAATTAATTTTAACAGCTCTGTACAAGTATAGTCTGAAATGTAACAGTGTCCTGTTTAGTATTAGAGTTAAATCCTGACTTACCTTGGAGTAGATCTATTTAAATAATTGGGAGGAGTTAGTGTGACTACATTTAAGAAAACTTTCTGGCATAATGTACATTTCTCCAATTCTTTGCTATTTCTATGGGTCAGGCACACATGCACAGAAATACACAGCAAACAGTGTATATCATCTGTGCTGTTTGCTGTTTGCTGTTTGGCAAATTGCTTGGAGGCAGAGGCCTTTTTTCCTTGTTTTCTTCCCCCAAAACTAAGGTGCGTCTTATACTCCGGTGCGTCTTATACTCCGAAAAATACGGTAAATAGTAGGGCTGTCCATGGTCTGAAAATAAGTTGGAAGAAATATTTTGGACTTTAAGTATGGACAACATATCTCTGCTCTTCATTAAAGCACTGATTTCATACAAGCTGTTTTAACTCTCAAGCTCCTTTGATAACGGAGAAGGCATACAGGCAAAAAAGATGTGGCTGATATCATGAAGAAAGTAGTAAAGTTGTGTCTTTAAAGCAGCCATGTCTGCTGTATTCATGCAAAGTGTGCCTTTTAATATAATTAGTAAGGTCTATGTTAGACATATTTATTGGAAACTTCTGGAATGGCTAGAAGATGAAAAACTGATAGGTAAGGAACAGGAATGGTTCAGAGTGCCTCTCTACTAGATCAGGGTTTGATATCATTTTGCTCAGACTCCTAAATCAGTTCTACTCATTCTTCTTGGAAGTCTCAAGTAGCAATAGCACTTAGACTTATATACCGCTTCACAGCATTTTACAGCCCTCTCTAAGCGGTTTACAGAGTCAGCATATTGTCCTCATTTTACTGACCTCGGAAGGATGGAAGGCTGAGTCAACCTTGAGCCACTCAGAATTGAACTCCTGGAGTGAGCAGTACTTCATTCTGACTACTGTGCCACCATGGTCAATTGATCAATTGTCAGGGGAAACGTTTGACATAACGTTTGAATCTTCTCCAATAGATGGTTTCTTATATGCACTTATATGCACTTCATTGCAACACCAAACTAAGGGGAAGATGAAATACTATGAGTCATCTTTTAGATGTAACCAACAAGGAAGATAAGCAAGGATGTATTCTGGCTTTATTAAATAATTTTTATTTAATTATTACCTTAATGCAATAGTGGGGTATTAAAGAAGAGCATCACCCTCCAAAGCTGGCAAATATATCAATAGCTGTACTTCTATATGTAGATGACATATTAATTTTATCACTGCACTTTGATAAGAAAGCCATGGGGGATTATCTGTTTTCTGCAAGGATCACTTACAGCAAATCAATTGAGTTAACTAATATCATGCACTTTGGAAGGGTTTATAAAAATTGCTTTGGTGACTTAATAGGAATCTAATCAGACAGTTGTTTTTTGTTTGTTTTTTAATTTGGGATCTGTGCTGCAACAACACAGGAAGTGAAATGACTATATTATCCAAATTTAATTGGATGTCTTGAGAAGCTCAGAAGCAATTATTCACTAGAATTTATCCCGATTCCACTGCATTTGTACATGGCCAAATGTTGAGCAGCTTCAGAGGTGGGTTCCTGCCAGAGCTGCCCAGTACGCAGCTCCGGTAGGGAGCGGCGGATTGCGCAACCACTCTGGAACCCTCTCTGCCGGTCCATTGCGTCCATCGCCATTTTTTCCTGTGAATTTGTGAATTTCCTGTGAATGTGCGGAAGCAAACTCGCACCAAAATCTCTCGCGCGCACGCGTCCCCTTGCGAGATTTTGGCGGGTTTTTCCTTCCGCGCATGCGCAGAAGCAAAATTGTGTGAGGGGGCATGTGCATGTAGTGCACGTGACGAAGCGAGCGTGCGCATGCCAGAAGCATGGAGATGCCCGCGCAGCGCACCGGCACCAGTAAGGCAGCAACCCGCCGCTGAGCAGCTTCTATACAGGGCTCCACTAAATCCAGTTATCAGTTACATCAAAGTGTTTTGATCTTAGCAGCTTTAAGATGTGTGGACTTCAACTCCCAGAATTTCCCAGGGTGTCAATTCCCAGAATTCCTCAATCAGCATGTCTGTAATGTAGTTCTACTTTTGGAGGCAGGTGTGCTGACGGTTGAGACAAGGGCATGGCTAAACATTTTCCAATACTGGGTAAAAATTAACCTTCAATCCAAGGTTTAACATTTTTTATCTTGCTAGTCAGACTTCAATCCACCTAGGAACATCAAATGGGAGACAAGAGTTCAGAAAATGGGCTTTGCACCAAAGGCACTGTTGCTACTGAGACAAAACCAGATAATGGCAATTTTGAGTCAAAACATGCTGGCTGTACAATAGCAAACCAAACATAGGAAAGTGCCAGCCGGAATACAATTGGAACACAGCAAGTTCCACTTAAAAGCAGTCTGGTATCTTAACCAGCTTATAGTTAAGAAACCTCATGGGGCCTTTACTCTTCTGTGCTTTGGCACCCGGTTGTCAACTACATTTCAGTGCAAGTTTTAGAAGAATGGCCAGTGCTAAAAGGATTTGTCACTCTCAGTCTCGGAACATTGAATCACTGGCCCATATGTTTCTGTGCTGTAGAGATAAGCCTAGCCAGCTCTTAATATCCTTTCAGCCGTTCCCTGGATGACCATATGTAAATCTCCTTTTGGTAGTCCAAGGTCTCAAGACAACTCAAGCCATTACTACGTTTGCATTTGCAGCCTGCTAAATTCATGCTTTATTAATAGCAAGTTAATTTGGGGTTAATTTTAGGTTATATCATGTAGATCGGGTATTGCATAGCATTTCAGTGTGCCCCATTGCTCTTATTCTACTGTAGCTTGTTCGTGTCTTTCTGTTCATTTTCTTAATTTACCGTATTTTATCATCTTGTTTTAATCCTGATACATTTGGTGTGCTTATGACCTGTAATCATTCCAAATAGTTATCAATGTGTGCACAATCATAATAAAGGAAACTTCATTATTACCATATTTTTCGGAGTATAAGACGCACCTTTTTACCCCCCAAAAGAGGGTGAAAACTTGGGTGCATCTTATACACCGAAAGCAGCCCCACCCACCCAGCTACCCCCACCCTTTGGCCTCTGTCTTCCAGCAATTTACCTGCTTGCAGGAAAGAGGGAAAAGCTCTGTAAAGAGCTTACAGGAAAGAGGGAAGAGCAAGTCAGTAGCAGTTTCCCGATCTACAGCTGATTAGGTTTGCCAAGTGGGAAAATGAAAGTGAAACTAACTACAAAGAGGCAAATAGCTGGGAGCGACACAGCAGATTTTTATTTTTTGCTGAACTGGATGGAAGGGGGTAAGTGAATAACTATAAATGTCTGTAGAATGTTCAAATTATTAGACTTATTTTTTAAAGACTGCTTTATTACTGTTCTAGAGCCAGGGGTCTCCAACCTTGGCAACTTTAAGACTTGTGGACTTCAACTCCCAGAATTCAACAGCCAACTTTGTTAGCTTTGTTGGCTGTGGAATTCTGGGAGTTGAAGTCCACAAGTCTTAAAGTTGCCAAGTTTGGGGACCCCTGATCTAGATAATATTGCCTTCATTGGTTTGTATATTTATGAGTTAATCCAATTGTACTATTCATTTATCCAATAGCAACAAAAACAATAATAATTTTGAAAGCTGTTAAGAAAGGAAAGTAGCTCTGAAGCTGCCCATCCAGAATTAGCCTCTGGATGGCTAGTTGGCTAGTTAGTTAGTCACATGCAATAATGCATTTTCTATTTAAATTATATCAAATTATAAATCTGGGTCAACACTTGCAATCCAAAATATAACATTTCAGGGAAATCATGGTGTCCCTTTTTGCAATATATAGGCATACATTACTCAAGGTCTTATTCATTGTATTTTTTTTAAATCAGTCACTGATATTCATTCATTCATTCATTCAGTCAGTCAGTCAGTCAGTCAGTCACTTATTCAATTTCTATAGCCACCCAACTCAGCCAAATGACTGTGAGCAGCTATAATATAATATAAACAAACTTATGGCAGAGAAGATAAAGAGCCAATGTTATATTCAATTAAAATCAGAATTTTAAGATGAAGAACATGCTCCTCAATCTTGTTTATGTACTTTGTACAGAAATTGTACAGAATTGTGTACAGAAATTAGACAATATTTAATTTTGTTGGTGTTTAGAGAAGAACAAGGAAAAACATAAAGATTTGTCATACTACTATAATGCTTAAATATGCTACAGCGAAGATTCAAAGCCATGCTCTTTTCAGCTACTGGAACAAATATACAATTGTACAAATTAATAAGATGATGATGATGATGATGATGATGATGATGATGATGATGATGATGATGATAAAGATAAAGATAAAGATAAAGATAACAACAACAATGACGATGATGATGATGATGATGATGATGATGATGATGATGATGATGATGAAGAAGAAGAAGAAGAAGAAGAAGAAGAAGATGGCACCAGCTCTTTACACCTATGACCAGTAGGGTGAATGGTGGAGATAGATGAGAAGAAGGAACATTATCATTTCTGTATCTGTTTCTTATCTGGACTAAATAAATCGCCGTGCTTAAGTGATAAAAGGAAAATTCCTCCCTGCTTCTCTCTTTGTCAACATGCCTTAGGTAGGCTTGTCTGTCCTAATCAATTCCTTAATAAATTGATTTCGTAAATTGAATAAATACATTTCAAATATTTATTTATTTATTTATTTATTTAAATAGATTTGTAAGGGCCATCTGTTAGCATTCAATGATAGCTGGGCTAATACTAAGCTCTGCATCCAAGACAACTGTATTATGAGCCTATTTTTTCCAATTTAATTAGTTTTGTCCTTTTCCTTTATGCAGGAAGTGAGCTGTTATAGTCTATGGAAGCCAAAAATTAGGGGATGCTTTAAATATTCTTTGTTAGTCTAGAAAGACTCCTAATTTTCAATATTCTTTCAATCCTCTGTGTATGAACTAGAGCACATCCTTAGACAAAGACTCTTGCTGAATTCAAATCCCCAATGAGTAATAGTAGTAGCAGTAGCAGTAGCAGCAGCAGCAGCAGCTGTTGTATTAATACTATGTATGAGTTTTCATGCTTTCACAAACTTTTAGCTTCATAAAAGAGTAGAATTAAACTAAAGTTGTTGTGATATCATATTTAATGAATCATATTTTTTAAAAAGTTTTATTTTATGAAATATTTAAAAAAATGAATAAATGACCAAAATGCTAACTAGCTTTCAGCAGATGAATTATATTGAATTGTGTATTCATCAAGCAAACCTATTTCTAAGTATTCTACCACTAACAGACCAGCAAGATGAAATAAGTCTTAAATAGTGTTTATTGTTCTTCTTAACTTTGGGTTTTGTTTCTAGTAAAACGGTAACACAACAATTCTTCTATTGTAAGTAATGAAAGGAAATAAATCTGGAGCTGTTTTAAAAAAAATCTAATATGGACTAGTAGTAGAAAGCTAGAGGAACCTAGGATATAGGAATAGGATATAGGTACAAAATGCATCCCATTAAATCCCCCTTTGACACAAAATTCAGATTTCTTGACTTGAAAAATCTATGGGAATGAGAGAGAAATGTGGGAAAGAATCAGAACATAGTTTCCACTGGAGATGAAACAGCGTACAGAGGGGAGGTTCAAAAACTATCCACATGGTGCTTAGAAAACAACCTGTACCTGAACATCAGCAAGACAAAGGAGATGGTGTTAGGCTTCCGGAAGAGGAGAGAGGAACCTGTCCCACTATACATCGAGGGGGGCTGTGTGGATAGAGTTTCCTCCTTTAAATTCCTGGGAGTCTACCTCAGCGAAGATCTCACCTAGAAAATCAACATGACCCAGGTGGCCAGAAATGCCCAACAGAGACTCTACTTCCTCAGAATCTTGCAAAAAAACAAAGTGGAACAACAATTGATGACCTCCTTTTACCGGTCCACAATAGAAAGCATCCTCACTCATTGCATTAAGGTGTGGTATGCTGGCTTGACAACTGCGGATAGAAAAACATTACAGAGGGTTGTGAGCACAGCACAAAACATCATGGGCTGTCCCTTGATACCACTAGACGACATTGCTAGGGCTCGCTGCCTTAGAAGAGTGAGGAAAATCCTCAGGGACGACTCACACCTGGGTCAGCACTTCTTTATTCTCCTACCACAGGGAAGGAGATATAGAAGCATAGGCAGCCACACAAACAGGCTGAAGAACAGTTTTTATCTGTAGACTGTCAGACTCCTGAATGAAAAATAACTACAACAACATAGTACGATTGACTTGCGGGGCCGGCGCGATGTGCAATAAGTTCATATGGTGCAATAGGACTGGGTGTTTGTTAGTAGGATTCACTGGGCTAGGGATTTTCTGTCTTTCACTGTGAGTTGTATTGTGTTGGGGGGGGGGTTCATGAAGGAAGGCTCAGCTAATCTCATAGTATACATGTTGTACTCTGACAATAAAGGTTTGAATTTGAATCCAATGTTGAAGGATATCATCCAACACTGGGGTGAGAACTATAATATTCAGGGGCGGGTTCCTAATTTTTTTACTACCACTCTGTGGGTGTGGCTTATTTTGTGGGTGTGGCTTGCCAGCCATGTGACCAGGTGGGTGTGGCTTGCCAGCCATGTGACCGGGTGGGGATGGCTTGCCGGTCATATATTAGTTATTTCAGAGAGATATTACTATTATTTTTGCTATTTTATACCTTACATAAAAAGCTTTGCATACAAAGTGCGTGTTACCCCATGGCAACACAGCAACCTTTATATTTTTATATATATTTTATATATTATTTTCAAGTGAAGGGACGGGGAAAGACTTAATTGTCAGGTTTCTGGGCATGCACAGAAGAATTTAAAAAAATAAAATAAATTTTTTTTAAAAAAAAAATGGCAGCGCCCAGGCACTGGCAACCAACCGCACCGGTACTGTGACATCACCAGCGGGCCGCTACCGGTGCTATAGAGTGGACCGCACCGGTAGGAACCCACCACTGATAATATTGCTTTGTATTCTTGGATGCTTTTTGCCCTCAGAAGTTTATACAGAAAAGGGCTGCCTAACCACCAAAATATAACAGATGCTTTACCCTAAAGGCTTTGCCTTTGATCTGAACATCAATTTTGTCATCAAATGTCTGGCACATAATCAGTGTGGGAGAAGAAGCACTTCAATAATAAGTGAAGAGTTGAATACTATAGAAGACCACCAGGTTCATCATGAAATCTGGAGAGTGATTATTACTAGAGATTTTCACTTAATTTTTTTTTGACGAGATGGCTTAATTTGTGACTGAATAATAATACAAAAGGATGCTTAGGTCTATGAATAGAAAAGAAGGGATTTCGGGGGTGGGGAATGAGGGATCCAACCTATAAATTGTGAGATCTCAAATGCTTTCAAATGCACATGGTACAACTGAGATCATCTGCAAGAACCAAAGGATTCATTATTTATTTTATCTCAATATTAGAACATGTTCACTCACTTGAACATACTCATTGGAAGTAAGGAATTTGATCCAACTCCCAAATGGTATGTTTTAAGAACTCAGGATTTTGTTTTTCATGGTGAAATATAATGGCCAAAATATCATAATAAATGCATCATAATAATACATCTGGATTGATTATAGAAACATGTTTGATTCATTACCACAAAATTTGATCATTAAATGTTTGGAAACAACTGGTGTCAGTAAAAATATTAGAATGTTTATGGAAAAAATAATGAAGCAGTGGAAGACCGAACTGGTGTTTGGAAATGAAAAATATGGGCTTGTCAACATTAGAAGAAGCATCTTCCAGGGCAACCCATTATCATCCTTATTATTTGTCATTGCTATGATCCACTTCAGATTTTGAAGAAAACAAATCTTGGCTATCAAACAGCAAAAATACTAACAAAATCTCATATTTGCTTTACATGGATGATCTGAAACTTTATGGAAAACCAGTCATTGAAATCCAATAATTGACTAGCACTGTAAGTATTTTTAGCACAGATGTAGCAATGGAATTTGACCTAGACAAATATGCTACGATAATAATAAATCTGGGCAGAATCATGAACAGTATGGGAATTGAAATACTGAATGGTCAAACCACCAAGAGCCACAAGGATGAAGATTACAATTATCTGAGCATTGTACAGTTGGGTAACATTAACCATGAAAAAATTAAAAACGTAAAGAATACATCCAAAGAATGAGAAAATTGTTAAAGACAAAATTGAATGGTTGAAACACCATGAATCAATGTCTAGGCTATACCAGTGACATGATACATTGCTTGAATTATTAACTGGCCCAAGCTGAACTAGACAATTTGGACTGGAAAAAAAAAGACCATTCAGTATTACAAGAGACCATTCAGTATTAAAAGAGCCGAGGTGGCGCAGCAGTTAGAGTGCAGTACTGCATGTTAGAAGTGAGAATAAATCTCACAGAGGCGATGATTGATCTTTCTCTCAGAGCTCAAACATTTAGAAATGAAACCGAAGTTAAGAAGTCTAATAAAATATTTATTTCAGTACAAAAACAATAAATTCTGATTGTTTACATTTCTGCTATAAAATGCGACCGCTCCCGGCCAAAGACAAGTCAAGAAGAATAATGGAGAATCAGGAATCCACACATGCGTACAAGAATATTATATCACGTGTTCTGGAATGTACCATTATAATAGATAGGGATGCAGCTCCCTGCATATACATACAACTGACAATATTCACTACGTGACACTGCAGGCTACTTTAGCTGACTGTGATCAGCAGTTCAGCTGTTCAAATCTCACAGGCTCAGGCTTGACTCAGCCTTCCATCCTTCCGAGGTAGGTAAAATGAGGACCAAGATTGTTGGGGGCAATGTAAATATATACATTGCTTAATGGTGTAAACCGCTTAGAGAGTGCTTGCACTATGAGGCGGTATATAAGTCTCACAAATAAATAAATAAATAAATAAATAAATAAATAAACAAACAAACGAATGAATGAATGAATGAATGAATGAATGAATGAATGAATAAATATAAATAACACCCCAATAGTTGAAATTGATAAATTATATCTAACCTGAAGAAATGGAGGCAGAGATGTACTTCAAGTCAAACTGTTGAAGAAGAAAAGCATGCATTGCCTGATTATGTAAAAGCCAATCAAGAACAAGCATTAATGCAAATTAAAAATGAGAACTTACTGAATGTACAGGAAACAATACATGAACATCAAAATAATATAATTAAAATCATGAACAGAATGCTAGCAAATAAAAGCATTGTATGATCAATTTCTATAAAAGATTGAAGGGAAAGTGGATAAAGATAAAATCTAGCAATGGATTACAACTGGAACATTAAGAAATGTTTTTGGCTGCTCAAGAGCAAGCTATTTGAACTAATGCAATCAAGGCAAAATTGAATCACATGATTCAAGTACAGATTGTGAAAGAAGCAGAAGAAAAAGTAAGATCATATACTCATCTCAGGCAGGAAGATTGCACAAATTGACTATAAACAATGATAAAACCCAGTCACAAAGTGATTAACTGGAACATCTTAAAAATTATAATGTTCCAATAATGAAAAATTGATGGGAACTTAGCGTTGAAGTAGTCGAAAATGAGCAGGTTAAAATATTGTCGGATTTCCAAATTCAAACAGATAAAGTCTTGGTGCATAACACACAAGATTTAACTTTGAAAAGAAGAAAGTGTGATTAATTGATGTGGCAACACTAGGGGATAGTGAAATAGAAATCAAAGAATTTGAGAAGATCACAAAGTATCAAGATCTGAAAATTGAAGTTGAAAGATTTATGAGATAAACTGGACATGGTGGTCCCAGTAGTTATTGGACAAAACGTGTTGGATGGCACTTAGAAAATCTGCACATTGTCAAAATTTCCATATGTCAGTACAAAAGGCCGCATGGTTGGCTATGCCCGGCCCGCGATGTGGTCGGATCCGGCCTGCGGGGTCGTCCTAGAAAATGTAAGGGGCCGGCCTGCATGGCTTCGGCCCGATCTACCCAGTGCAAAGAGGAAACATGCCAGCAGTTTGGGGAGTGGCATCAAGCTGGCCACACCCACCCAGTTGGCCACACCCACCCAGTCGGCCACGCTCTCCTGCCCCCCCCAAGGTCAACCACAGCTCTGATGTGGCCCTCAATGAAATTGAGTTTGACACTCCTGCAGTACAACATCCCAGAATTCATTCATTCATATATTATAATAATCAGCAACAAAAACATGTTTCTTGAAGTTCTGGAACTTAAGAATATTTATATCCAAATCAATATGAATCGTATTGTATTAGCACAATCCTAATCATATTTAATGAAAAGAATCATATTTAATGAAAAGAAAGGATGCATGGTTAGGATCTGAGGTTTAAGTATAAAAGGAAGGAAATTTATGAAAGCATGGCAGATAATTATTTCCATTATCTGCCCTTATCTTCCAGAAAAAGTCAATATAAGCAAGGAAATTCTAATGAAAATTTAAAACGGAAAGAAAAGAATGGCATCATTCAAGAACATTTCTGACATTACAAATCCTTAAAAATAGCTTATATCTATGCAAAGTTATATAAAGAAATATAGTTTGTCCAATATATAACAGTAAATTATATCTCTTAAAGAAGTGGAGAGGCCAAGGAAATGAACAAAAACCCTTTCATCATTATTCCTTTTATATATTTCTATGTTCTCTTTTAGTTATGACGGTCAAGTTAATTAAATGCATTTTAGGCCATCTAACATGAAATAAAACATAAAGCAGTAAAAGTATCTGTTATATTAAACACATAAAACATAATGACCATTATGTAGCAGGACAAGTCCATTTGGAGATGTCATATGCCAAATCAGATGCATTTATTGAATGCTTCTGTAAATTCTATGCAACTAAACCAAAATGAGTTTTTCAGATTTCGCTGAAATATAACTCATATCAGACACAACTAGCATGGCCATAAAAGATAAGGATTCAGGGAATAGTCGTTCAAAAACATTTTGAAAAATAGTAGTTCAGAGATATCTGAAGAGAAACGAGAGATGAGAAATATTTTCCACATCTCTGCACTAACATGTGGCAGTTGCAGATGCCTAGGAGCAGCCCAACACATTAGTCACATGGAGTGAATAAATTTTATCTCTGTATTTCATCTTTGTATCTCTATGTTATAAATATAGGTATGTGCAATAGTAAAAGTAACGCTTGTGAGAGGAGAAAAATTAGCGATTTAGGTGAAGAATTTCAGCAAAGCATGCCGGATTTTGTACATTCTCAATAACAACCAACAAAACTTTCTGAAAAACGGACATAACACAAAAAGAAGAATGCATTTACAAATAAGTATGAATGGAGAAGTAATCTTAAATGGCATATTATGCAGTGAACAAACACTGATATTTGTAATCCCCTGAGCAATGAACACCAACATTTAGATAATATTGATCTATCATGTGGAAGTCTATGCTGCACATTGTAATTTTACTGTGAGTTCTCTAAGCAATATTTTCTAATAACTTTTTAAAAGAAATCACTATATAAATCACTATATTATGCATTATGGTTTTGGAACAACACAATATGGCATACCATCTCTGTTGCACTAACAGGACAAATGTAACTGACCATCCATATATATTTATTTCACCATTATTAGGGGCTGATCATGCATGTTGCAGGAAGAAACAATGACCAGAATAGAGTAAAAAATGGCACGCTAATATGCTTTTGGACTACCGGTATATATACTGCAGGGACTTAGAGTATGGCTCAGTGAATGCTGTTGCTGTTAAAAACCCATTTGCTTCTTGCTAGGTCTTTCTGAAAGATAAATGCCTCGATTTCCCTAAGGAAATGTTATTCATAAATACCAAGATAAGGTTTTGAAAACTTCCACACATTTCCTTTGAAGCAACAAAACTTAATGACTTGAGTAAACGGTAAATCTACTGAAATACAGCACCAATATACGCAACAAAAGTTCAAAGAATTGAAGGGAAATTAAAAAAACCAAAAGTAACATCTTTCCAACAATATTGTGCAATCCATAACCTTTCCCCCCTCGAGGTAGATAAGCTTAGATTGCAGCTAAGAGGAAAAAGAAATCTAACATTTTTTCTTTTGATAATTATATGTTTGATCTGCACAGCTATTCCTTCTTTCCAAAATACCGTAGCCTTATCATATAGAAATAAGTAAATCCTATTGATTTCAATGAAGGCTACCGGATATAGATACCCAGAATTTTACCATCAGCATCTTTCCAAAATTGCTCTTCTAATTTTTCCAGATGGATCATCCTTTCCCTTCCTCATTAGTATTGTCCTCCTTGTCTTAACACAGGCACGGGAGGTTATTAAATTTTGAAGTAAGTGCTTCCTCTTATCTACAGCCCCTTGCATTATTTCACATGCACACAAAAGTTCCTGCAAATATTTCTTTAAGGCATAGCAGAACCTGGTTCAGAAACACATGGCTTTCCACACATCAGCTACGCTCAACAGAGTTCAGGTCTTCCAAGAGAATAATTCAGATGCTCAGAGGTTAAAGAAAAACAGTAGCACAGATAAAAGGCATGGTTTTTACCCTGTGACTGCCTATAAACTAAGCGCAGCATTTTTACCTCCATTGCTTGAAAGATACGACACTTAACAGGTCAAAGTGCTATTTATAATCAACAAGGGAAAAGCTGGCCATAAAACAAGAATTTCCACGTTAATCTAGGATTCGATCCCAGCGTGTTTCGTCGAGAAGAGGCGAAGAGGCAGTGAAATAAGAAATTCCACTTTGATCTAGGATTTAATCCCAGTGGGCTTCATTGGCCATAAATGGAATGTCAGCTGTGTTAGGGAATTGCCTGTGTCATGTTCCCAGGAAAACAAGCTCTCTGGAATCTGCCAGAGGCTGATAATGACATCGATGCTAATCTGAAAAAGGTATATGCAACATCTTGCACAGGCAGTTCAACTCGACCCACTCCTTAAGTCGGAAGTATTGGAATTAAAGCTGCCTTATGCAATAAAATATAACAAGGAATTGGAAAGGCCTGCTTTTCTCCAGTTCCCCACCATCCTGATTATCTTCAATCATGGCAAGAGGAGAAGCTTTCTGTATTTAATAGGGACTCTTTAGGTTACTTTACTTGCTACAGAGACATATTTTGCCAGCAGTACATGCAAAACAGGATCTGGCAACCGCTTGCCTGGAAAAAAAAACACCGCACAAGAAAAGGTTTTATATAACACTGTGCCGAGATACCAATTCCACTCAGATCGAAAGAAAGAGAGACACAAATCAGTAGGGAAACTAACCTTACAGGCATGCTCCAGCTTTCCTTGTTTGCTTTACCTGGTGATAGTATCAGTCCATGCATTTGCGGTATGCTTCATCCTAGAACCTGTCGGCTGTTTGTAGCAGACAGATTGCAATTTGGAGTTGCTGGGTTTTTGCTTGGGACGTTTTGCCATTTACCTCATTTGGTCATTTTGAAAAATCAATTCAAAAAGTCCACTCCATCCCTGACTGCTCCAGATGCTATATTTTTTTTAATCCTCCAAATAGTTGAGAGGGTGATTCGGCAAGCCAGTCTGAGAAAGCATTGAGAGGAGGAGAGAAGAAAAGGAGGAAAGATGAGAAAGGGCTGAGAATCAACTGTGCGGGATTTTTCTTTTTTCTTTTTTTTTCTGTTTGGTTTTTTTTTTTAAAGAAAAATCTGCTCACCCTGCACACACAATCTTACAGGCCAGGTGAACTAAGGAAGAAGCTAGAAGGGAATTTTCACAAGTAGCCCGGTGATGCCCCTGATCCTTGCTTTCCTTCCTCCTGGGAAAATGAGCTCATTGTAAGCATCCAAGCCCCAGCCCCTCAGCCATTGCAGTGACACTGCAGCTAGGCATCAGCCTCTAGGCGCGTCATCGGAGGAGCTCACTTTGAAAAGTCGGCCCTCCCTTTTGGGAGCAAAACGCCACTTTGAAGGAGGGCATTGCGCACTGAGCAACAAGCTCTCGGCAACCACGCAGTTGTTCGCTGTATGGTTTGCTTAGAAAAAGGCAGCATTATTCTTCTCAAGCATCCTGGGCAGGGTGTGGAATTCTTGCTTTCACTCTGGGCGTTGCCAAGGCTACCAAGATCTCTCTTCCCCCCCCTCCCTCTTCTCTGCTGCCAAGCACATACGCAGGTTGGAGGGATGCTGATACTGAGATGCTCCACAGCCCTTTTGGAGTTTGCCTCAACCCAGGAGTGTTGACACGCACATTGGGGAGAAATCCTCATGCCGAATCCATATGGGACCGGGTTATTAAAAGGCTGAGCTTATTCAATAAAAGCAAAAGAAAAGTCTTTGCTAAGTATTGCTTGACTTTGCTCACAAAGGGAAATTTGCTTGCAAAAAAAAAAAGGAAAAACAGCCAGTTGAGTCTTGCAGTTGAGGCACCAGGCTAGAAACCAGGAAGCTGTGAGTTCTAGTCCTGCCTTAGGCATAAAAGCCGGCTGGATGACTGTGGGCCAGTCACTCTCTTTCAGCCCAACCCACTTTACAGGGTTTTTGCGAGGAAAATAGGAGGAGGAAGGAGTATTAGGTATGTTCGACACCTAGAGTTCTTTATGAAAATAATAAAGGTGGAGTTTTAAAAAATTTTTAAAAAAGAAAATTCAACAATCGAACTGCCCAAAGGGAAAATAAAGAAAAAGAACAAATTAGCAGCTGTTTTTATTATCCCTAGTGTAAATCAACTGTGAGAGAAACAGAACATGAGCAAAATGTAGGGTAGAACGTAACATTAGATTCTAAGATATTCTATTCTGTTTCTCTTTCCCTCCCTCACAACCTCTCCCCCCATATCTCTAGACATATTTAATTATCAGAATATCACATCTTCTCTCCCCAAAATTGTAAAACTTGTGATTTCCCTTCTTTCTGCTGTCAGTGATTGTGTTGTTTGGATTATATAAGGACTTGGCAAAACATGAAGTTTATCTTCAGTAACACATAGGCTAAGGTCATTACGTATTCTATTGGCTCAAGAAGCATGGTCAAACAGTTCCAATAGGCAGCATGAAGATCAGGCCACCACAGAAGAGTAAGCAAGCAGAATAAATCTTGTAACTACTGGTTCTTCCACCAGTCTGAAGGCATCAAGTAAAAATACAATCACCAGACAGTGAAGCACCCAAATCCAGATGATTCAAGAAATATCATGGTTTACAAGAATGGCCTGCTTGCTAAAGAAAGCAGATTGTATGTTTACTTATTCCTTAGATGGCTAAGACCAGAGGTGGGTTCCTCCCGGTTCGCATCGATTCTATAGAACCGGCAGTAAACCGGTGGTGATGTCACGGAGCTGGTTCTGTTGGTGCCGGTCCGTAGACGCCACCATCTTTTTTTGTTTTTGTTTTTTTGCTATTTTTTACTGGTTTTTGCTTCTGTGCATGCGCAGAAGCTGAGTTTTCAGCACTGCGCATGCACATGTGCATGTGGTGCAATCATGTGGTGCGCAATGCCCATGCAGCCACGCGGCATGGGAGGAAGCGAACCGACGGTGAGGTAAGTTAGAACCCACCCCTGGCTAAGACCCCTTTACAGTCCACTGTTGCTGATCAGTTACAGGTTGGTGCCTGTTAGGTCTATACATGTGCAAAGCATTAATAGAATATGTGATTTTCTCTCTGAATGTTCCATTTTTTCTTCTAGAATATACTGATCCAGACTTTGCGAACCTTGGAAATCATTTCTTCTAGAAGATCTATTTCTGGAAAAAGATCATGTTAGAATATAGAATTTTGAATTCAGTACACATCTCATTCTTCCCACAGAACCCAGACCTGCAGTCTACACTATGACACATTCAGTTTGCTACACTTTTAATATTGGCATTGGCATTCTTTCAGGATTAGTGGCCCACAACTGACAAAGTCTTTTCCGGTGCTTCTGGGGAGCTACTGAAAATGCCAAAAGAGAATAATGATATGATACTCTCGTCTTTAAATTTATCCTCACAACCAGTGGTGGGTTCCTACTGGTGCGGTCCACTCTATAGCACCGGTAGCGGCCCGCTGGTGACATCACAGTACCGGTGCGGTCGGTTGCTGGTGCCTGGGTGCCGCTATTAAAAAAAAAAATTAAAAAAATTTTCTTCTGCGCATGCCCAGAAGCCGAGCTTCCGGCACTGTGCATGAGCTGCCTTCCTACCCCACAGTGAGTCCAAGCAGGGGAGGATGGCTGAGGGAGCGCGTGAGACGCTGAAAGAACAGGCAGCAGGAGCTATCTCCATTCCCCTCCCTTCAGCAGTCTGAGAAGCCACGAAGGCGCGGTGATGATCCCAGGCATTTTCGCACGTTTGAGGCTTCTCGAGCTGCTGAGGGGAGGGGGAATGGGCGGCAGGACCTATCTCAGTTCCCCTCCCTTCAGCAGTCCGAGAAGCCACAAACTTTGTATGCAAAGCTTTTCATGTAAGGTATAAAATAGCAAAAATAGTAGTAACATCTCTCTCTGAAATAACTAATATATGACCAGCAAGCCATGCCCACCCGGTCACATGGCTGGCAAGCCACACCCACCCGGTCACATGGCTGGCAAGCCACACCCACAAAATAAGCCACGCCCACAGAGTGGTAGTAAAAAAATTAGGAACCCGCCCCTGCTCACAACGATGACCGTGTGACATTGTGCTGGGTTTGAAAATATTAATTGACTGAATGTCACTTAGTACATTTACACTGCCATGGTCAGTCCATTTCCTCATCCAGCAAACTAACAATGTGTCCTCTTTGAAAAGGGAATATACATGTAGTAATAATATAATACAAATAATTATTATGCATAAACACAGATTTGTACGACTCATTCAACACCTGCTGTATTCCCCAGTTCCCCACCCTCAATGCTGTTTACTGTCCACATGAATCTATTAAAATAACATATCCAGAGATTTGGTCTTTCATAACACTAATATATAGTTGGTACCCAACGTTCTGGAGGTAAAACTGAAATTTTCTAGAGCTGTTGTCGGATGTTGCACTATCAATAGCACTTAGACTTATTTACCACTTCTCAACACTTTACAGCCCTCTCTAAGCGGTTTATAGAGTCAGCATATTGCCCCCAACAATCTGGGTCCTCATTTTACTGACCTCGGAAAGATGGAAGGCTGAGTCAACCTTGAGCTGGTGAGAATCAAACTGCTGGCAGCCGGCAATCAACAGAAGTAGCCTGCAGTAATGCATTCTAACCATTGTGCAACCAATGGACCAAATGAGAGTGAATAAATAAAACATTTTAAGCTAGATGGAAATAACATTGTCAGTGGTGAAGTTCCTGTTCAGTCAATGTCCAATTTAGTTTCCGTAGGTCACATGCCTATTGAAGAAGCAGGCTTGCAAACTTTATAAATTGTTTTAATTATGCTTTGGTACATTCCCATTTTGACTATTGCAATATGTTATATATAGCTCTGCATTTGGTGAACTAGAAATAGCAACTGGTCAAAATAATTTGCTTGGATTGGCTGACTCATTCATTTTATCCAATAATATATTCATATATTCATATGATGACAATGATTTATTTGTGCATGGGATTGTTCTATTTTGGGCCCTTAGTTAAAAGTATTGGTTTTACTCATGAAAATTCTTAAAGTTTGGGAATCACAGTACTTGAAAAATCACCTTTTCCCATTAATATCGACCTAATCTTTAAATTATTTCCAGAGGTGTGGTTGCATGTGTTCCTAGCTAGCCATTAATCGTAAAACAACTTCTCCAGAGAGGACCAATTATCACTGAGTTTATAACTTTTCAGAAGGAGACCAATCTATTTTTATTAGCTAATGTCTTTTCAACAATTATTTTATTCAAGGGATTTCATATCCAGCATCTCCTCCAACAGCACAAGATCACTTCCATGGATATCCCTCTTTATTGTAATCTCACATTAGTAATCCTATGAAAAATGGTTGATCTAAGAGGGACTGGCCAAAAGTTACCCAGTAAATTTCCATGGCTAAAGCTACACTTGTATCTGGATCTCCCCAATCCTAAGGTGCTTTCTGAACTTGGTTGTTTTCTTGCAGACATTTCATTATCCAAACTAAGTAACATCATCAGTGCTAGTAAGGAATGGGGTTTGCTCTCAGATAATGAAATGACTGTAAGAAAACAAGCAAGCTCAGAAAGCATCAAGGTCTCCTAATTACAACCCTGAGCTACAAATATTCTCCTTTATTGGTCCCCAATCCTAGTCTAATACCATAACTACTGGACCACAACATCTCCTGAAACAAGTTTGCTTGATGCTTGATCTAACAATTAAACTAAGGTGACCAGATGTCCCGCTTTTGGCGGGACAGACATGCTTTTCAAGCGTGTGTCCTGCGTCCCGCATTCTTTTCAAAAAGTCCCGCTTTTTTGAAAAGAATGCAGAAACAGC
Organism: Diadophis punctatus similis; assembly: GCA_023053685.1. Lineage (NCBI taxonomy): Eukaryota > Metazoa > Chordata > Lepidosauria > Squamata > Dipsadidae > Diadophis > Diadophis punctatus. The sequence goes on along the minus strand of JALIGW010000005.1, from coordinate 19,672,082 downwards.
GGGACGTCTGGTCACCTTAGAGGGGAAGCAAAAGAGAGGTACCGGAAGCAAGTCGGGCGGAATTTCAGCAAGCCGGCTGCCTGCTGGGGGGAGGGGGAAGGGGGGCTGCTCCTCCTCTCCTTCCCCCGCCCCATCCCTAGCCCCGCCCTCGGAGGCGCCGCTGCTGTTGGGATGCGGGTGAAGGGGTGAGGGACGAGGAGCCGTCGCCGCTGCCGTCATGGGTTTGAGCTCACGAGCGGCCCCTCCGGCGGCGCAAACAGCCCTTTCTCGTCCCCCTCCCCTTCCTTCCCCCCGTCGCCTCGCTGCCGCCGTTGCCCTGGGGCCGGGCGGGCGACCGGGAGACCGCGGCACTTGGATGCCTGCAGCTCATGACAGGTAAGCTGCCGGCTGCCTCCTTTCCCCGTCTCCCGCCTCCCGTTCGTTGCTTGCCAGCCCGGCCCCAGGGCAGCTCCCAAAGGGGAGGCGGGAGGCGAGGAAAGGCCTCCCGAAGGGGAGGCGGGCTCCCGAAGGGCTGCCGGCTCCCGAAGGGGAGGCGGGAGGTGAGGAAAGGCCTCCCGCCTCCCCCCCACCTGGACGCCGACATTGCTGTGTTTTGCCCTCTGCGCGTTCTGCGCATGCGCAGAGGGCAAAACAAATGGCGGCGCCCAGGCGGGCCGGCCCCCCCCGTCCCGCTTAAAAAAAAAGAAATCTGGTCACTTTAAATTAAACCTGAGTTTTCATTGTGTAAGTAAAAAAAACAACAACTTAGCAGCTAATTGACTGTAAGGCAGTTCACCTGAAGGAAACTGCATTTTAAATGACTTATTGTTATCTTGCATTTTAATACTATGTTTTATTTCATGTTATGCAAACTTCCCAAAATCTATAATGGGTAGTCGTATCAAGATGATGATGATGATGATGATGATGATGATGATGATGATGATGATGATGATGATGATGATGATGATGATGACAGAAATAATATCACAATGATCTAGAACTTAGTTTGGGGATATTGTTCAGGTGTGACAATAAATATAAGGTGTGATAATAAATAAATTTATTTAAGACCTTATAACAGTGATGGTTAACCTTTTCAGCACCGAGTGCCGAAACTGGAGCGTGTGTGCACGTGAATGCACGCATGTGTGTGCATGCGTGCACACCGGAACCTGGAAGCGAGCAGCTGGCCGTTGCGCATGTGCGAGGTGGCCAGCTTCACTTCCAGATTCCGTCGCGTGCATGCACACTGGTCAGCTGGTCTTCACACGAAGACCAGCTGGCTGGCACGCATGGGCGTGCTGGAACCCGGAAGAGCAGCTCGTGATGGCGTGCGTACCCACAGATAGGGCTCTGTGTGCCATCTCTGGCACGCGTGCCATTAGTTCACCATCACGGCCTTATAAGACATTTTAATTGTATAAGGTTAAAAAAATAGAATTATTCTTTAGGAAGTTTTGAGCTTATGGAGAGGCCATAGGAAGAAGTATCTTTTATTAACTTTAGTTGAGATGACAGCTGTGGCTCCTTCTTAGAAGAGATATTCCACCTGTCTACAGTGTGTTACATGTGGCACTGGCTGTGAAAGCTGTTTAGAAGTTTCAACTGATTCAGAATAAGTTTGCTAAAAGGCCAGTTTTAATGACCATAATGGAAGACTAGTGATGGTTCCTTAATCAATTCAAGGCACATTTCAATGGGTAGGCTTTCACCAGTCAAGCTCTAAACAGTATGGGAGCAGTATTGAAACAAACAATTTTCCTCAGTTATAGTGAGAGTCCTAGGTCCTTCTCAGTGGTGGGTTCCTACTGGTGCAGTCAACTCTACCGCACTGGTAGTGGCCAGCAGATGGCGCTATTTGAGTGCGACAGCGCCGGTGCCGTCTTCACCGGTCTGTCGCGTGGCACCATCTTTTTTGGGGAATTTTTGGGCTGATTTTGCTTTCTGCGCATGCGCGGAAGCAAAATCTTGTGAGGGGACGTGTGTGCATGTGAGATTTTGGCAATTTTTTGCTTCTGTGCATGCGCAGAAGCAAAAAAAGTACTGAAATCGCATGCGCGCACACGTCCCCTTGCAAGATTTTGCTTCCGTGCATGCGCAGGAAGCAAAATTGCGCAAGGGGGTGCACGCACATAGCGAGCGTGTGCTCGCTGAAACATGGTAATGCGCGCACAGCGCACCGGTAGTGCGAAGAACAAGCAACCCGCCCCTGGGCCTTCTGTAGAATTATCTGAATCTATTGGGCAACAAAAATTATTGGTAATTGCTACAACTTTTGCTCTATTGAATTTGGCAAGCATATGTAATGGTAAAGGATTATTGTGGCCCCAGAGCCCCTGGAGTGCTTCAAATAGAAAAAAAAATTTGAGAAGGCAACAAAGGGGATCAAAGCTTGCTGCAAAATTCTGAAATAGAATGTTTGAAACAGAAACATTCTATTTCAGAATGTTGAAGCATTCTGACTTTAAAACTATGCAGCGCCTATGTAGATTCAACTGGTATTATCACTATTACAACTGAAGTCAGGCCAAGTGAAGCTAAGCTCATTTATCTTCTCTGAGCTACTAGCAATAACCACTGTTCTTTTTTTCCTTTTTCTTTTGCACTTCTACTGTTGCTATTTTTACTTGATTATTTTATATTGCCCATTTTAGGGATATTTTATTTGTGTAGTTGTTCTCTCGAGGACTTCTACAGAGGGTTTAAAATTCAGCAAAAGTTTGAATAAGTAATAAATCAATGCAACATCATGACTTGTTCAGTTTTTCTTTTTCAATTAATGACCAAAATAAAACAATTTATTCCAATACAGCCAAAATGCCATACTAATATTGCATTATCAAATCTAAATGTAATAACTTGTGAATTAAAATAAATGAACAACAGAAACTAACTGCACAGCTCATGGAGTATAATGTTCTTTGGGTTTTACAGGGCTTTTTAGGTGAGCAGACAATTGAGTTAAACTATAATTGAGTTAAGGCATAATTGTGTTACTGTGAGATCAGGTCAGCAAATTTTTATTCAGTCAACATTTGATCCTATGCAGAAGGGAATTAATTTGCACAATACTTTTAATTTATCCTTCCTATTTTTATGTTGTGGTCTGTACCATGTTTCCCTGAAAATAAGACCCTGTCTTATATTTTTTTGAACCCTGAAATAAATGCTTGACCTTATTGCCATGCACTCAAAAGCCCGATTGGGCTTATTATCAGGTGATGTCTTATTTTGGGGGAAACAGGGTATTTAATTGTGGCTTATAACCTTGAGGATTTAAGTGAGTAGAAAGGCGGGTGGTCAAGCAAATAGACCTATATCTTGCACAGATCAAAGAGGTGTGAGAACTGCTTCTATTTCAGCCTTATCCAGTCAGGAAATGAATAACAGAACCAATTGGTTGCACAGGTTTGTGACAGAAGTCTTGCCAATCAAATTTACACTTCATTAACAAAACTGTAGATTCAATAGAAAAGAGCCACTGCTTATTCCCACCCTACTCTATTTTTTTTCATTCATTCATGAATTCAGTTAAATATGTGACAGCCTTATAAGGAAGTAACTCAAAACTTCAGGGTTTTATGTTTGAAAAGTGGAATGGTTTTGATCTACAACTGAATGAAGCTGTGCCTAACCAGCAGAAACAAGTTAAGGTAAAGGCACTTAAGAACTAAAAAAAAGTAGTAAATAAATTAAATTAAACCAGCAGGTTAAACAAAGAAAACCAGTGAACAAATTACAATGATATAATTAATGACAATTAGAAACTTGTAAAATTGGAAACATTTAAAGCAGATTCGTCAGAGTTCTATCCAAAGCTGACCTGCATGCCCTCAGAGATGATCTTAGGAAGTACCTACTATTTTAGGTGGTTGTTACTCATGAGTTATCCAGTATAGATGAAAGCGGCTGCTATCTGCCTTGAAAAAAATGGAGAGAACCATTATATGGTAGCACAGAGGTAATGTTTGCTGCCATCTAGTGGCCATTTGGAACTTCACAACTTTTAAAAATTCCTCCTTGTACAATGGTCCCCAACCTTTTCGGCTTTGTGGACCGACGGCGGGGGAGGAGGACAGGGGATGGTTCCGCGCAAGCAGCAGGTGAGCGTGCATGTGCGCACAGTTCCAATATGCACGTAGCAGGCATGTGAGTGGCAGGCGCGCATACATGCCGCTCACACAAATGGAGTTTTCCACGTGTACGCTCATCGCTTGTGCAGCCCAGTTCGGTGGTCCGGGGGTTGGGAATGGGGACCCCTGTTCCAGTCAGTTTCGACTCCAGGTGACTGCTCAGACAAATCCCTGTAGTTTTCTTGGCAAGATTTTCAGAAGTGGTTTACCATTGCCTTCTTCCTAGAGTTGAGAGAGAGTGGCTGGCCCAAGGTCATACAGAGGGCTTTTGACCCTCAAGGAGGACTTGAACTCATGGTCTTTTCTAGCTGAGTGCCTTAATGACTGCATCAAAGTGGCTCTTTCACAACATTAGATTGGATGGGAATACAGATAGTCCTCAACTTATGACCACAAGTGAGCCCCAAATTTATGTTGCAAAGTGAGAAATTAGTTAAGGGAGTTTGGCCTCATTTTATGACTTTTCTTGGCACATTTGTTAATGGAATCAATGTAGCTGTTAAATCAGTAACACTGTTAAGTGAATCTGGTTTCTCCATTGACTATGCTTATCATATATATATATATATATATATATATATATATATATATATATATATATATATATATATATATATATATATATATATATATATATATATATATATATATATATATATATATATATATATATATATATATATATATATATATATATATATATATATATAATAATCTGAAACTGACACGGGCAATGCAGGAATCTGTGTTGATGCTAAGAAAACTACGCGGATATGTTTATGAAATCAGTAGAACTCATCTTGAAGGAGGCTTTACCTAGAAGCAGGAAACCATAGAATCAGATCGCTTTTTCCATTTTCTATTTTTCACTCAGCTTTCTTTTCCTCCTAATGCAGCGGTTCTCAACCTGTGGGTTGCGACCCCTTTGGGGGTCAAACGACCCTTTCACAGGGGTCGCCTAAGACCATTGGAAAACACATATTTCCGATGGTCTTAAGAACCGAGACACCGCTCCGCTATCCGTCTCCAGGCGGGTCCACCCACATGCAAATAGACTACTGCAAAAAAAAAAATCTGTACCATAGGAACTTCTGAGCATGCGCAGAAGCCAAATTTCCAGCACTGCAAATGCATCGCCATCTTGTTTTTGGCTTTTTTGGGGCAACTTTTTAAAAAACAATTTGGCGCTGCGCATGCGTGCGCGCGCAAAGCGCACATGCACCCACGATGCACACCCACGCAGCACAGGAGGAAGCGAACCAGCAGTGAGGTAAGTTAGAACCCACCCCTGAGTTTCCTAATAATTTTATTATTTTATGGTTGGGGTCACCACAAATGAGGAACTGTATTAAAGGGTCGCGGCATTAGGAAGGTTGAGGATCACTGTCCTAATGGTATGCATATGGGAGCACCTTGGGGGTTTGGAGTTGGTAAGAAGGGTAGTAAGTTTCCCTTCTACATCCCCTACTTTGGCTTTGTTGCTATCAATGTGTCTATGTGTCAATGACCCATAGTAATTCTTCCAGAGTTCTTTATTTTTTCACATTTATAGACAAAATCCTGCCAGACTGAAGACTCTACTATCAACACTTATAATATACTATGTAAACTATTAAGGATGGAGTGTCTTCACCTTCTTTCTCTCACACATAATAAGTCGCCTCTTATTCCTTAATTGTTGCCTCTTACTCCTTAATTGTTATGAAGAACATTTGCAGCAACTGGATATATCTAGTCTAGTGAAAAAGAAGGACCAGGGGTGACATGATGGCAGTCTTCCAATACTTGAAGGGCTGCCGTAAGGAAGAAGGAGCCAACTTATTTACCAAAGCACCTGTAGGCAGGACAAGAAACAATAGATGGAAACTAACCAAGGCGAGAAGCAACCTAGAACTAAGGAGAAAATTCCTAACTGTGAGAACAATTAACCAATTGGAAGAAATTGCCTTTGGAAGCTGTGGGTGCCGCATCACTGGATGCTTTAAAGAAGAGACTGGACGGCCATTTGTCAGAAATAGTATAGGTCTCCTGCGAGAGCAGGGGTTGGACTAGGTGACCTCAAGGTCCCTTCCAACTCTGATACTGTTATTCCTCTCTCCTGGGAATCCACCTCCTCATCAGCTGCTAATGATGCAGAGAGATCCTGAGAGGCATATGATCCTCTGGGGTAGATTCATTAGTATTGGTAGGAACACAAAAGCTTTTCTGTCTCTACATCCAGGATAGCTTTGACTAATGTATGTTTGTGTCTCCACATGTTTGCAGTTCGAGAAGACAAGAGGCATTGTTGCATAAATATTGTAAAAAGAGGCTGGATCATTTCCCCAAGAAGCTTTCAATCTTAATATTGCTATTTTTTTGCACTCCGAAGTGAGCAATATGTACATTCCCAATCGGGCTACACTGTATGTTTCATGTTATATTTACTGAAGGCAATTTCAACTTCCATTTTGTGAAACAGCATGAGAGAGGGGGGGAAGGGGGAGGGGGAGAGAGGAAAAAACCCACTTAGGGCCTTATTTTTGTTTATACAAAAATGAGAGTTTGCTAAGATCACTTAACAATGCTGTCATCGCTTCTTCCACTTAGTAGGTTTGATTTGACTTCAAAGATCCCTGTTGAGGGACCTGCCTTCTAACATGTGAATTATAAACTGTGTGTGCCAGTTTCTAGGTTAGAAAATGTCTTATTACAGAATAAGCTGTGATGCACCTCTGGAAAAAAATGCTTGTGCATTTTGTTCTCCCTCCCTCCCTCCCTTCCTCCCTTCCTTCCTTCCTTCCTTCTTTTTTGAAGAATGAGCAGTTCAGCCATCTTCTTTTCATCAAATTTTTCCTATCCCAAAAGATGAAAGAGAACAAAGATGAATGAAGCTGCTACTGCAACTTTAGATTCAGAATTCGTTAAATGTGAAAAAGAAGTAGCTCTGCCATTGTCTTTTGATAATTATTTTGTTAAAAATTATAATTCCAATAGTAAAAACTAAAAACTAAAAGAAATATAGAGTAAAAAAATAGAAGGTGCACAAAAAATAATTATATATATATATAAAGAAAAATAGAAAAGAAAGAACAGAATACAGAAAAAGAAAAGATATACTGTATGTGCAGAAGTGACCTCCCACCTTCATCACAAGTATAAATCATTTTAGTAATTTATCACCTCCTCTTAAAATACAAAATTTCTTAAAATGATCTCATCCCCCAATACACCTTCTCTTATCTACAAGATAAGAAACGTTCGGAAACCAACCCACAAGCTCGGAAAATGAACCTCCACCCGCAGATAAGTCTTTGTCTAGCTTTATTTCTATATGGACGCCACTTCTGGTCTTTTTACTAGAAACCAAAAGAAATGCTCTATTAATTTTGGGCTTTGACGATTAGAATTGTTTATGATGATAGAATTATATCTTGTGGCCTCCTCACGAGAAGCAGCTGTCTGGTGTACTTATGGGTGATCTCAAGTCCTGTCTTAGTCCGAAGGGGTTTGAAGCAGTAGTGGGTTCCACTTACCTTTGCTACCAGTTTGAGAACAGGAGCGCGGGGGCAACGCTTCTGCAAATGCGCAGAGCATTTTTAAAAATATTTTTATTGAATTATTAAAACATTAAATACAAAACATACATATACATTTACGTTCTTCATTCCTGAGACATCGGTTTAACGTCAATCTACATACATATTTTTCTATATAATTCTATATATAATATTTACAATCATGTAAATATTATATATTTACGCAGAGCATTTTTGATGATGTTCAGGCAGGTGGGCAGAGCCTCCTGCTGCCGCCGCTACCAGTTCGCTGAACCTGTGAGAACCGGTAGCAACCCACCACTGGTTTGAAGAACTAGTCTACTCGCTTGCTCTTCATTCTTTTTTGTAGTCATTGGCTCTACTTTTGCAGAACCAAGTTCAGTCCACCATTTTTCCCTCTGGCATGCTGTTATTTCTGATATGATATTTTACAGGAGGTATTATATTGCTTATCATACAACAGAATGACAGTGCTTGTGTGTAAATTCTCCCCGCTCTGCCTGCTGAAGATCTGAAGTATCTTCTACATATGTAGGATTCACTGATATTTCAGCACGACTTCCAGAAGGAAAGATTGTTCACTGTGTTGTATGGTGAGTTCTGCACTACCCGAATGACTAAATCAAATGATGTTTGCATTATTCATAACTCTACAGTTATGCAATTATATTATATTATGGGGCAGTTCACCATATAGATTTGAAATGGACAGCTATTAACAGAAGCCTTGTAGCTCAAACATCCTTGGACATACATTTGGGATTTTACTGAAGGCCAAAGAGATAATGCGGGTAAAGGATGTGAGTGTTACTTAAATCAATGTTTCAGAAAATTTGTTCTCATAAAAAAGTCTCCAAGTTGAACTCAGCATCTGATATGCATGTAAGTTCCTTGGCAGCCATTCCCGTTCTCTCTCTCTCTCTCTCTCTCTCTCTCTCTCTCTCTCTCTCTCTCTCCCTCTCTCCCTCTCCCTCTCCCTCTCCCTCTCCCTCTCCCTCTCCCTCTCCCTCTCCCTCTCCCTCTCTCTCTCCTCCCCCCTCCCTCCCCCCTCCCTCCCTCCCTATCTTTTAAGTTTTGGTCTATCTAGCCTACTACTGTGGAAGTCTTTCATTCAACCCAAGCTTTTTTAGCTTTTTAAAGTTGCCTGCTAATACTTCTTCTTAGCCTCACTAAAAAGGTGCGTTACTGAATTTAGGAGCCACTTGGCAGAATTTTCCCTAATCCAGGAGCTGAATCTGGATAACACTGATATACAGTAACAATACATTAAATAAGCAAATAACTGATTGATCAATCAATCCTGACTTTTGCTGGCCAAGTGCATCCTGATCTATATTTTAATGCATGCCATTTTTATGCAATACAAGGGGAAATACAGAATTGGAACTGTCATATCAATTCTAAATCCACATACCATAGAAATATTTTAGGAAATTTCCTCAGCATTCAGGCTTTAGGTGCCCAATGTGAGCTTGACATTGTAATGCAGAGGCTACTTCCACAAGTATCTTGATCTAATTGAAATCCCTAAAATAAAAGATCTATTGAGACCTCTTTCAAAAATAGCATGTGCTTTTCCTAAGATTACCTTGTTGGAGTACCTGAACAGAAGGGGAGAGACTCTACCAAATATGAGCAGCCTAGAGATTAACCATTATGGAAGGTGGCCTTGACTAAAAAAGGAAGATACCAGAGATGGTATTCAGCCGGTTCTGACCGGTTCTGGCGAACCGGTAGCAGAAATTTTTAGTAGTTCGGAGAACCGGCAAATACCACCTCTGGCTGGCCCAGCCCCCATCTATATGCTGCCTCCTGAGTCTCAGCTGATTGGCTGGGCCTAGGTCTTCTTTTGTTGCCCTGCACAGGAGAACGGAGCTGGAAAGCAGGTTAGTGGGGTGGGAATGGGGATTTTGCAGTAAACTTCCCCAGGAGTGGGGAGGGAATGGAGATTTTGTAGTATCCTTCCCCCAGGAGTGGGGAGGGAATGGGGATTTTGTAGTATCCTTCTCACAGGAGTGGGGAGGGAATGGAGATTTTGCAGTATCCTTCACCTGGAGTGGGGTGGGATTTTGCAGTATCCTTCCCCTGGAGTGGGGTGGGAATGGAGATTTTGCAGTATCCTTCCCCCAGGAGTGGGGAAGGAATGGAGATTTTGCAGTATCCTTCCCCCAGGAATGGGGAGGTAATGGGGATTTTGCACTATCCTTCTCCTGCTACGCCCACCAAGCCACGCCATGCCCACCGAGCCATGCCCACAGAACCAATAGTAAAAAAAATTGAATCCCACCACTGGAAGATACCCTATCCCCATTTTATTGTTTTGATGATATCACAATCACATGTAACACCGTAGTGTATTTTTATATTCACAAATATGAAAGACAAAACTCTGCCAGAGCTGAACTTGGGATCCTGTACCATCATCATCTATTCTGAACCAGGATACATTTTCCCTACTTTCCCCCTTATTTTAACAACTGATTCAATTAAAGCTCTTGCTTGGATAAGTCTACCATAGATGTCTTCTATCAACTTGAAAAAGCAAAATGTCTCCTTATATTTCCTTTCGAGGCAATTATCCTGATATGTGACCCTTTTTTAGGGGGGGGAACACATCCTTCCCCAGAGTTACAATTTCTAAAGCATCATTTTGAGTGACAAAATTAATGGCATATATCAGTAGCAAACAGCGTGATTTTGCTCCCTTCACCTTTTGTGGAACAGATCCCTTTTACTTCCTTTACTGAAATATTTGAGTGATGAGAGTCATAAGATAGGAGTGCCACTTTGTTAGACAATACGTTAATTCAAATTAGTTTGTTACAGATGGCTTCCTAGGAGATTATTATATATTTAATCAGCAATCCAAACATCATCAGGCCTACTTTTCAGATTTATTGTAGCATATCATAAAACCTGTATTCTGAGAAAGGAACCATCTTTGTATTTATATGGGGACTTGTACTTCCCCTTTTTCCTGGAAAGTGAACATAAAAATCCAGCATAATGATTCACAGAGTTGATTGCACCTTCCTATTTAAGCAGTCATATTTGAGGGGTCCTTGGTGCTCTCTGAGCTTGCTTGTTTTCTTGCAAACGTTTCATTACCCTAACTAGGTAACATCATCAGTGCTAGAGATGTTACCTAGTTAGGGTAGGATAGACTAGCACTGATGATGTTACCTAGTTTGAGGTAATGAAACATCTGCAAGAAAACAAGCAAGCTCAGAGAGCACCATGTCAACCCTGAGCTACAAATACTCTTTTATTGGCAGCCACTTTTGTTTTGGGGCAGCAGAGGGCGATAGAGAGCTGTAGAAAATTCTGCTAATTTCTCCAAGTCCCAAGAATGAACAATCAGAAATTTAACAATTTCCCTTAAAATGTTTGCCTGCTTAGCAATTTTGTAATTCAAAATATAGAATTACTGATGCACACATCCAGAAATGATAAAATGTCTTAAGAAATAGATCCCAGGCAGATTGCCTCATATTAAAAGAGGAAACCAAATGCGCCTTGTTAAGGTACTAGGGATGCAACAGTGATGGCTCAGAGTTTAATAGTAGATTACCTGCTTTGCATGTAAAAGTCTTGTCATCAATTTCAACCATCTCTAACTAGCAGTCAGTTTAAAATCACAGAGAACATTGGGTCTCAAGAACAAGGCTCTGACTCCGAAGAAGACCATTGCTAAGGGTCATTTTAGGAGACAACAGCAAAGAAAACAAATGAAAAAAAAACCCTACTCAATGCCTTTGTTGGTTAGGAAAGAGGTATTGCTTCATCTTCAACAAAGGTACACCCAGCTAAAGAGAAAGACATCAGCAAAAATGTTGGTGAAAATTCACACTTTTCAGAAGTGCGACCACCATTTAGAAAATTTGTTTTGGAGGACGTGAGCATAAGTAAAAGTGGCAAAAAGGAAGGCAAATCAAGCTAATATCCTGAAAGAAATCACTGCTGGAGGCTTGCAATCCTGAGCAGGAGAGTCCATGTTGTAACATTTTGCTGTGCATCTTTTGGTGAGTGAAGCGGTTGTTGTGCAACTCAGATGACTAGGCTAATTTGTGAGACTCCGGAAGAGGGGTTGCAGTGCCCTGTGCACAAGAGACTCAAGAAATCCTCCCCCCTCAATTGCCACAATTTTGCAAGACCCCTCTTAATGACAGCATTTTGCAAGATTGCATGCAAAAATACTGGAGTCCTACGATCTTGCACAAGAAAATGCATGGATGTGGTGGGGAAAAATACAAGCTATCACCTGCAACGATGCCTGGGGCCAGAAAAAGTGGCTGGCCTATGTGTTAGAGACATAAGTGCCTACCTGGCAAATGGGAATCATTACTCATCTCACTCTGATCCACAGGTTTCAAGGCCTTCCTTGCCAGCTTCCCACAAGCAAAGCAAATGGGGAAGCCAAGCAAGGAA